>CM019072.1:33294497-33894497 GCA_009667805.1 Leptobrachium leishanense | reverse complement strand
TTCCAAGACTTTATAAATGATGTCCTGAGGGATTTTTTGCAAGTCTTTGTAATCGTCTATTTAGATGATATTCTGATATATTCTCCTGATGTTGAGACACACCATGTCCACGTAAGGACAGTGTTGCAAAGGTTTCTGGAGAATAAACTATACTGTAAGTTAGAAAAGGGTCTGTTTGACATAACTTCAGTACATTTCCTGGGTTACATCATCACACCAAATGGGTTTGAGATGGATCCTAAAAAGCTATCTGCCATCAGAGAATGGCCACTACCTCAAGGTCTGAAAGCATACAAAGATTTCTTGGTTTCACAAACTATTATAGGAGGTTTATCAAAGGGTTCTCTTCTGTTGTGTCTCCCATCACGCCATGACTAAGAAGGGTGCTCAGAATCAGGTTTGGAGTAGGGATGTGCGTTTCGGGTTTCGGAATTTCGGAATTTTCACGAAATTTCCCGATTCGTGTTTTCGGATGCGGCCGAATTTCCGAAAATTTTTAGATCCGAAAATGTCAGATCCGAAACGTTTTCCGAGCCGAAACGAAATATTTTCGGATTTTTCGAATGGACTTGAAATGTGTCAAACGAGGAGAACAGACGTTCCGAAAAACGAAAATTTTCCGAAAAACGAAAATTTGCTGAAAAACGAAAATTTGCTGAAAAACGAAAATTTTCCGAAAAACGAAAAGTTGATACAAAAAACGAGCAAAGTGACACGAAAAATACGAAAAATGGTCGATATTCCGAAAAATGTACAATTCCGAAAAACGAAAATTTTCGAAATCACGAAAAGTCGATACAAAAACCGATCATAGTGACACGAAAATACGAAAAATGGTCGAAATTCCGAAAACAAAATGTACCCGAAAAACGAGCCGAACCGAATCGAAACCGAAATCGGTCGAAACGAGCCGAATCGAAAATTTAAAAAAACCGAAAAATCGAACCGAATCGAACCGAAAAAAAAATCGGTGCACAAGCCTAGTTTGGAGTGACCAGGCCAAGCAGGCATTCCAGTCACTTAAAGAAGCGTTTGTCTCAGCACCTATCCTAAAGGCATCCAGTACCAGGCCTTCCATTTCAGCTTGAGGTTGATGCATCTGAAATAGGGATTGGTGCAATTCTGTCTCAACGAGAAAATCCTGAGGGACCTGTACATCCTTGTGGGTTTTTCTCCAGAAAGATGACACCTGCTGAGAAAACCTATGACATAGGGAACAGAGAATTACTAGCAGTTATAGCGGCCCTCAAGGAATAGCGCTATTAGTTAGAAGGCACTAAAGATCCCGTGATAATTATCACAGACCATAAGAATCTAGTGTAAATGGGAGATGCCAAACGCCTGAATTCCAGGCAAGCCAGGTGGTCACTGTTCTTGTCAAGTTTCAACGTTTTGCTAACTTATCGCCCTGGTTCTAAAAACACAAAAGCTGACGCTTTATCTAGACAGTTCGAGTCATATGAACAGCACACATTTGACCACAGTCCAATCATTCCTCACGAGAGGATCTTGGGTACCATGGTCTTGACAGGGTCTTCTCCTTTGCTGGAGAGAATCCAGGCTGGTCAGGGTGTTGCTCCTCTTGAAAAACCTCCTGGGAAAATGTTTGTACCTGAGGAGGAGAGAACACAGATGACGAGGATTTATCATGAGATATCATGAGATCAGAGTCTAAGAGGACACAGAGGCAACGATCCTGCGAGGTAGAAGTAATAGTGGCAACATTCACCTGAAGGGAAATGGTGCAGGAATGTTGGTATTGGAGGGAAGATGAAAAGTTCATTTTTAGAGGGGTCAGGTTTTAGGAAACAGGAAGTCATCCAGTTGGAGACAGCCGATAGGAGGAGAGACCTCGGCAGAGGAAAGGTAGATTTGTGTGTCGTCAGCATAGAGATGATATTGGAATCCTTAGGAAGAGATGAGGTGGCCAAGAGAGGCAGTATAGATTGAGAAGAGTAGAGGACCCAAAATAAAGCCACATGCACAGACATACAGAGACCGTTACACACCTGGAATTACACAAACACACATACCCCAAGGGCTGGTACATGTTTATGGACACACCACCTTCCTCCTGTGTTGTGCTGAACTTTGTAAGTGTAAGTAATTGTTTCAAAATGGAACAACATAAAACGGTTGATATGATAAGATATGACTACATCATATAAAGGAAGATGGGACAACGGGCCGGAAAAAGAAAAGCAAATGTAAAGAAAAAGGAGAAAAATGGATGGAAGATCAAGGAATAAATAAAAATATGAATATAATGTAGAAGTTCGCAATATTTTCTGTTTATTGACTCCATTAACTATAGAATTAATTAAGAAAAGTAGAATGGCCATGGCATGAGAAAGACTGTGTGGTAAATAAATACATTTTTCTTGCACTTCTACTTTTTTAAGTGCCAGAGAGAGATTAACAGACAATTAGGATGGGGAGAGATAATATTGGTTCGCAAATAAGTGTGGCATTAAACCCGATGCTGGTGTTATAACTGCATGAACATTCTATTATCTCTCAGACACATCTGACACTATCTCAACATGGCAGAGACATCTGCACCACATTTGGATGTGTGTAAAGACTTGGAGCTTGAGTTATTAAGAGTAGACCTTAGTGGTTTGGAGGTTGTAGCTGGGGGCGATATAGTTTGCATTGCTACTCCTTTACCCTTTAACATACTTTGATATCCTTTTAAGCTTTGCGCACTGCATCAGGAACGTTGCATACAGGTAGGAGAAGTGGGGAGGGGGGTAGAAGAAATTTGCCTAGTGCTCAGCAGGTTATTGTCAGGCACGCTCACGTACCTGAGGGTGGACGAACGGTTAGCCCTTAGTGAAAACAGGAGCCTCGAGTACGTAGAAGAGAAACCAGTCCTTGTAGTGGCTGGGTTAACACAAATAATGAGGGCTGCCCTGTCTTCAGGCCAACACCAACCAAGGGTACGTAACGGCAGTGCCGGTAAAGCAAGATAGAGTCACAATGCGGTACCAGTCCTTATAGTGGCTGGGTTTCGCACAAACAGGAGGTGAACCTATAAGGCAGGGACACAAGGAGGACAGGAACCAGTCCTTAGAGTGGCTGGTGTAAACGCTGGTAAGCCAGGAACGTATATCAGAAAGCAATAGGGTATAGGCGAAAACAGAGTCGAGTAACAAGCCGGGTCAAGGGGTATAGAGGTACACAAGTCGAGAGAGATAGCCAGGTCATACACAGTAAGTCAAATTGAGTGAAATAAACGAGCACTTAAGGGTCAGACAGGCAAAACCACGAAAGGGCACTGAGGAATGGGAAAAGCAAGTTTAAATCTGGTGCCTTGCCTGCTGATTGGTGACGTCGCGCCGCCGGGAGGGCTAAATCCGGAACTGCCAGCGGCGCGCGCGCCTACTGCGCGCACACAGGACTCGGAGAGGACGCCGACCCCGGAGCCGGGAAGAAGGATGCCGGGTCGGCGGCCCGGCGGGACGCCGAGCCGGCGGCGCCCGCCGAGCCCTGACAGCACCCCCGCCTTGAGGAACGCCCACCGGGCGGCTGGGAGCCGGGCGATCGGGAAAACGATGATGAAAGGCGGAGACCAATCGAGGAGCATGAACGTCACGTGACGAAACCCATGTGCGATCCGCGGGGCCATAGCCAGTCCAATGAACCAAATACTGCAACCGATTGCGGACATAACGGGAATCCAAGATGGACTCAATTTCATACTCGGGAGTCCCATCAACCACCACAGGGGGAGGAGGGAGTCAGGGCGAGTAAAACGGTTGCAGGAGAGCGGCTTCAATAAAGAGACATGAAAGGAGTTGGGAATACGCAAAGAGACAGGCAATTGCAGTGCGTATACTACGGGATTGATACATCGGAGTATTTTATACGGACCGATAAAACGAGGCGCGAATTTCATAGACGGACCTTCAGACGAATGTGGCGTGTGCTGAGCCAAACCCTGTCACCCACATGGTACACTGGTGGAGGTCTGCGCCTCCGATCAGCCGCCCGCTTCTGGCTCAAGGAAGCGGATTCTAGATTCAACCTGGTCTTCTCCCAAATAACCCGGAGCTTATCTAGGTGTTCCTCCAGGGCAGGAATGTTCTGGGGGGAGAACGAGGATGGAAAAATAGTGGGATGCATACCCGTGACTATTTCGAAAGGAGAAAATTTTGTCGACTGTGATGTGGCGTTGTTATACGCAAATTCTGCCCATGGTAACAGAGTAACCCAATCATCCTGTGCGTCAGAAATAAAACACCTTAAATAAGTCTCAAGCGTTTGGTTGGTTCTTTCGGCTAAACCGTTCGTTTGCGGGGTGATACGCGGACGAAAAGGACAGTTTGACGCCCAACTGGTGACAGAAGCCTCTCCAGAACTTAGAGATAAACTGAGAACCCGATCCGAGACGAGAACATTAGGAACACCATGTAGTCTGAATATTTCTTTGGTAAAAATCTGTACTAGCTCGCTGGAGGAGGGGAGCTTCTTTAACGGAATAAAATGTGCCATTTTAGAGAAGCGATCGACAACCACAAAAATCACAGTATGACCAAGTGAAGGGGTTAGTTCCACTAGGAAGTCCATAGCTAAATGAGACCAAGGGCGCTCAGGGATCGGTAGGGGTTGGAGGAGGCCAGCAGGACAAAGGCGGGAGGATTTGGAACGGGTACAAACAAAACAGGTGGTTACGTAATCTTTTACATCTTTAGTAAGTGTCGGCCACCAAAGGTGTCGTTTAATCAAGTCAAGAGTTTTATTTACCCCAAAATGTCCAGCGAATTTGGATTCGTGAAAGAGCTGTAAAGCAGTGGGTACCTCTACAGAAGGAACGAATAGCTTATTCTGTGGTTTAGACGGGGGAGCCAGAGCCTGTTAGAGAGTAAGAGGTTCCAGAAAGGAGACTCGACTCGTGTACTCAGAGAGGCTAAAATTTTCCTTTCGGGAACTATGGACACAGGTACAGACACTGGAGTTGCTAGGGGTTCATATTGTCTGGAGAGTGCGTCGGCCTTAACATTTTTAGACCCGGGTCTGTACGTAATGAGGAAGTCAAATCTGGTGAGAAAAAAGGCCATTGAGCTTGTCTAGGGTTCAACCTTTTAGCCTCGGACAGGTAAATCAAATTTTGTGGTCAGTGAGAATGGAAAACGGACAGGTGGAGCCCTCCAAGAGATGGCGCCATTCTTTTAAGGCCAAAATAATGGCTAACAATTCCCTGTCCCCAATGTCGTAACGGGCCTCGGTAGGGGACAATTTCCTAGAATAAAAACCACAGGGTTGCATAGGCTTGTCATCAGCTGGACGTTGGGACAAGACGGCTCCTACCCCGGTTTCGATGCGTCAACCTCTAAAAGGAAGGGTCTATTGGGATCAGGGTGGTGTAGAATGGGAGCAGTGGAAAAGGCCTCCTTTAACCGTTCGAAAGCCTCCAGGGCACTGGAGGACCAATTCTGAGTGTCACCTCCCTTTCTCGTCAATGCTGTAATGGGTGCAATAATGGACGAAAAGCCCTTGATAAACCGTCTATAGTAATTAGAGAAGCCAATAAACCTTTGAATGGCCTTGAGGCCCTTGGGAAGAGGCCAGTGACTGATGGCCTCCAGTTTTTTGGGATCCATCATGAAACCAGAGGAGGATATAACATAACCCAAAAACTGTACCTGTTGGACATCGAATAGGCATTTTTCTAGCTTGCAGTAGAGGCCGTTGGCCAAGAGCTTAGATAAGACGAGTCGTACATGTACGTGGTGGGTGTTCAGATCAGGGAATGTATTAACACATCATCAAGGTAAACCACGACAAAACAAGGGGTGTACTCTCGTAACACATCATTAATAAACGCCTGAAACACTGCTGGAGCGTTACATAAACCGAAGGGCATAACCAAGTACTCGTAATCCCTAACCTGGTGTTAAACGCAGTCTTCCACTCATCCCCGTGTTTGATTCTTATTAAATTGTACGCTCCTCTGAGATCCAGTTTCGAAAAGATTTTGGAATGTTTCAGGCGGTCAAACAGCTCGGGGATGAGTGGAATGGGGTAGGCATTTTTAACGGTGATCTTGTTCAACCCTCGAAAATCGATACAGGGTCTAAGATCACCCTCCTTTTTCTGCACAAAGAAAAACCCTGCCCCAGCGGGAGAGGAGGAAGGACGAATAAACCCTTTTTTAAGGGAATCTTTAATGTACTCCTCCAAAACCTTATGTTCTTTCACGGACAAAGGATAGACAGCCCCTTTAGGAGGCATGGTACCAGGAAGAAGGTCGATGGCACAATCGTAAGAACGATGGGGGGGTAATCTATCGGCCTCTCTTTTGTCAAACACAGGTGCCAAGTCCGAGTAGGGGACAGGAATGGAAGTCGTCAGAGGGGCCGTGGGCAAATTCAAGACATTAATGGATAGTGGGATCTCAATACAAGAAGCCATACAATCATTATCCCACTTCGCGATCTGACGAGCTCGCCAGTCAATAACAGGGTTACGGCGGGTTAACCAGGGGTAACCCAGTACGATAGGATAGGAAGGGGACGAAATAGCATGGAAGAACATACTTTCTTTATGACACAGTCCTATCCCAACAGTAATATTGCGAGATTCAAACAAAACAAAAGGGGTTTCGAGAGGTCTGCCATCGATGGCCTGTACAAGTAATGGGGTTTCTTTTTCAACCAGGGGTATGGCATGTTTGCGAGCAAAATTTATGTCAATAAAGTTATCGGCAGCACCAGAGTCTACTAAGGCATAGAGTTGTACCGGGTTACGGGAACTCTCCCAGGATAGAGTAACCGGAACCCGGAGTCTATTTCCAGTTTGGGGGACGAAGGAAAAAGCGCCTAAGAGCTGTCCCCTAGAGGCACTTAGGCATGAGAGTTTCCCGATGGACCCTGGGGGCGTTTGGAACAGCCCTTAAGGAAATGACCCCCCAAACCACAGTACAGGCATAAACCCTCACGTCGTCTGCGTTGTTTTTCACAATCAGGGATCTTGGTGCTATCTAATTGCATGGGTTCGGGGGGAGAATGAGACTCGGGAAGCAAAGGTACAGAAAACCGGGGAGGCTGCCTAACCGGTGGTCTTTTAGACCTCTCCTTAGTAAGTCGACGATGGCGAAGGCGTTCATCGATAAAGGACAGGTAAGTAATCAAGTCTTCCAGGTCCCCTGGGAGATCTCTGGCCGCTATCTCATCTTGCAACTCATCGTTCAGGCCCTCAGAAAACACGGCTATCAAAGCCTCATTGTTCCAGTTCAATTCAGAAGCAATGATCTAAACTCCAGAGCATATTCACCCAGTGATTTCGCACCCTGGCGCAAGCGTAACAAGGATTTTGCGGCATTGGTTTTACGCCCGGGAGGGTCAAACACCTACGAAAGGCCGACATAAAGTCACGATAATTATAGACAATCGGTTTATCGGTATCCCAAAGAGGGTTAGCCCAACTCAACGCTTTGTCGGTAAGATGGTTTGATGACAAAGGCGATTTTGGCACGATCTGTAGGGTAAGACCACGGGGTTAATTCGAAATGAATGGAAATCTGGTTCAGAAAACCTCGACAGGCGGTAGGATCGCCCCATAACGTACTGGAGGTAGCAAGTTAGGGGACGAGGTGGGCACAGAGAACGGTTCGGAAGGAGAGGATTCACGGGAGGGGAAACCTCTACCTGGGTAGGGGCGGTACGGGGTGAGCAGCGTTTGGAGGGCCTGGGCGAACTGATCAAGACGGTGATCTTGCTCCTCCAAACGGTTTCTAGACCAGAGAATTGCTGAGCGGTCCCTGCAAGTCCATGGCCCTTTTAATGTCAGGCACGCTCACGTACCTGAGGGTGGACGAACGGTTAGCCCTTAGTGAAAACAGGAGCCTCGAGTCGTAGAAGAGAAACCAGTCCTTGTAGTGGCTGGGTTAACACAAATAATGAGGGCTGCCCTGTCTTCAGGCCAACACCAACAAGGGTACGTAACGGCAGTGCCAGGTAAAGCAAGATAGAGTCACAATGCGGTACCAGTTCCTTATAGTGGCTGGGTTTCGCACAAACAGGAGGTGAACCTATAAGGCAGGGACACAAGGAGGACAGGAACCAGTCCTTAGAGTGGCTGGTGTAAACGCTGGTAAGCCAGGAACGTATATCAGAAAGCAATAGGGTATAGGCGAAAACAGAGTCGAGTAACAAGCCGGGTCAAGGGTATAGAGGTACACAAGTGAGAGAGATAGCCAGGTCATACACAGTAAGTCAAATTGAGTGAAATAAACGAGCACTTAAGGGTCAGACAGGCAAAACCAGAAAGGGGCACTGAGGAATGGGAAAAGCAAGTTTAAATCTGGTGCCTTGCCTGCTGATTGGTGACGTCGCGCCGCCGGGAGGGCTAAATCCGGAACTGCCGGCGGCGCGCGCGCCTACTGCACGCACACAGGACTCGGAGAGGACGCCGACCCCGGAGCCGGGAAGAAGGATGCCGGGTCGGCGGCCCGGCGGGACGCCGAGCCGGCGGCGCCCGCCGAGCCCTGACAGCTATATCCATATTAATCTGTTTTCAATGATTGTTTTATGTCTGTTTATATATGTCTGCCTGTCAATACATGACAGTCTTTCTAAATGTGCCTTTCTAAATTTCTACTTTAACTGAATGAGTCCTTTTTTCATAGAAACTTTACCTTAGCATCTTAATGCCCAGAGGGAACAATAGTTCTTCATCCCACAGTTACCCAGAGGTTTCCCCCACAGGTGACTTTTTCTCTTCTGCCAGGTGAAGGATGATTCACCATGAGTCCAGAGGTTACCCACATTATGGCCATTTTAAGGGCAGATCTATAATAATATTTATACTTATTTGATTCATAAGTTCCCTATCAATCACTGATATTATACACTACAACATTCATTATGTTAAATATATTTATTAAATTTAGCTTTAATTTAAATAAATATGTATTTCTGTGATTTTTGACAAACAGAAATACATTGCACAAATATTAGTTGATTGGAAATGGAATGGAGGTACAATGTTATATTTTTCTTCTTTGTGGTGGAAGGGATATAAACTGATGCTGTGTACACACACAATACAAGGTGTTTGGTGATCCCAATAGGGGAAATATTTAAATGATAAATATCAGAAGAAAGCTGATACAACAACATGAGATGACGAGTGTTTTGTAACTTTTTGTAAGATGATAACAGGGCTGGATTAAGGTCGGTCCTTGAGCTGAATATTTGGTAGGTCTATTTTTGGAGCTGCTTGAAATAAAAACATGTTTTATTTTATATAACTGGACAGCTAGGTATATATAACCTGGCAGATACTTATATATAAAAAGGCAGATCTGTAGTTGTGTAGATATATATAGGTGTGCAAATACATAGTTGTGTAGCTATTGTTATGGGCAGATATACAGCTGTGTAGTGTAGAGATATAAGCAGGTAGATATTTAGCTGAATAGCTGTATTGGTGGACATTTATATAGCTGTGTAGATAGAGGTGGGCAGAAGGTGTGGACTAGCCATCGGGCACAGCAGGACCTTTTTCGATGAGCAGATGGACTACAGGGCCAGTTTATTGGCAGACACATGGGGTAAAGACAAATTATAAGTCAGAATGTAAAGTAAAAGGAGGAAAAATGGATGGAAGACAAGGAAAAAAGAAAAAGATGAGAATAAGGTGAATGCGCACAATATTTTCTGTTTATTGACTTCATCCACTATAGAAGTAATATCAAGAAATGTATAATGTGAATGAAATGAGAAAGACTGTATGGGAAATAAAAAGAGTTGAAGAGCAAGAAAATTTAATTCAAGTGGCAGAGAGAGATTAACAAACAATTAGGATGGGGAGAGATAATATTGGTTCAGACGTAAATGCGGCATTAAACCCCATGCTGGTGTTATAACTGCATGAACATTCTATTATCTCTCAAGCACATCTGATGTTGTGACAGAGCATCACCTGTATTTATCACAATAGTGTAGACATCTGCACCACATTTGGGTGTGTCAAAACTTATTTTGCCCATGGCAAGTTCAATTTATGAAAAATGGAGAAACTTTGCTGTTCCCGTCATCCAAATAAAAGCTGCTGTTGCACCATACGTGTAGTGCCTGGATACCCCTTATTTTCTTCTATAGTCTCTATATTGAAGCTGGCTCTCTGGGATTTCATTTGAGAACCCACAGTTGGAGCAGTATTGTACAGTGGCAAGAAAAAGTATGTGAACCCTTTGGGATTACGTGGAGTGTTGCATGAATTGGTCATAAAATGTGCTCTGATCTTCATCTAAATCACAACAATTTGAAAAACACAGTCTGCTTAAAATAATACAGCACAAACATTATATGTTTTCATGTTTTTATTGAACAGAACATGTAAACATTCACAGTGCAGGGTGGAAAAAGTATGTGACCCTTTGCACTTAATAACTGGTTGACCCTCCTTTGGCAGCAATAACCTCAACCAAACGTTTCCTGTAGTTGCAGATCAGACCTGCACAACGATCTGGAGTAATTTTGGACCACTCCTCTTCACAAAACTGTTTCAGTGTAGCAATATTCTTGGGATGTCTGTTGTGAATCGCTCTCTTAAGGTCATGCCACAGCATTTCAATCGGGTTGAGGTCAGCACTCTGACTGGGCCACTCCAGAAGGCGTATTTTGTTTTGTTGAAGCCATTCTTTTGTTGAATTACTTGTATGCTTTGGGTCAATGTCCTGTTGCATCACCCATCCTCTGCGGAGCTTCAGTTGGCGGACAGATGGTCTTACGTTTTCCTGCAAAATGTCTTGATAAACTCAGCAATTCCTTTTTCCATCAATGACAACAATCCGTCAAGGCCCTGAGGCAGCAAAGCAGCCCCAAACCATGATGCTCCCTCCATCATGTTTTACAGTGGGGATGAGGTTTTGATGTTGGTGTGCTGTGCCTTTTTTTCTCCACACATAGTGTTGTGTGTTTTTTCCAAACAACTCAATTTTGGTTTCATCTGTCCACAAAATATTTTGCCAGTAGTGCTGTGGAATATCCAGGTGCTCTTTTGCAAACTTCAAACGTGCTGCAATATTCTTTTTGGACAGCAATGGCTTCCTCCGTGGTGTCCTCCTATGTACTCCATTCTTGTTTAATGTTTTCCTTATTGTAGATGTCTCAACAAAAATGTTAGCATGTGCCAGAGATTTCTGTAAGTCTTTAGCTGACACTCTAGGATTCTTCTTTACCTCATTAAGCATTCTGCGCTGTGCTCTTGCAGTCATCTTTACAGGATGACCACGCCTAGGGAGAGTAGCAACAGTGCTGAACTTTCTCCATTTGTAGACAGTATGTCTTACCGTGGACACATGAACATCAAGGCTTTTGGAGATACTTTTGTGACCCTTTCCAGCTTCATGCAAGTCAACAATTCTTGATCGTAGGTCTTCTGGGAGCTCTTTTCTGCGAGGCATGGTTCACATCAGGCAGTGCTTCTTGAAACCAGTAAACCCAAAACTGGTGTGTGTTTTTAAAGGGCAGGACAGCTTCCAGCAACACATTCAATAATATCACACTGATTGGATTCAAGGTTGGCTCACTCCTGGCTCCAATTAGCTCTTGGAGAAGTCATTAGGCTAGGGGTTCACATACTTTTTCCACCCTGCACTGTGAATGTTTAGATGTTATGATCAATAAACACATGAAAACATATAATGTTTGTGTTGTATTATTTTAAGCAGACTGTGTTTTTCAAATTGTTGTGACTTAGATGAAGATCAGAGCACATTTTATGACCAATTCATGCAAAACTCCATGTAATCCCAAAGGGTTCACATACTTTTTCTTGCCACTGTATATATAAGGGGTTATTCAGAGAGAGATGGTCTGGCCCCGAAATGTCACCAAACAGGGAATTTCCTTGTGCGATGACATTTAGGAGCCATTCGGCTATTCAGAGAGCAGGCAGTTTGCCTAATTGTGGCGAACTGCCTGCAAGTATGTTGGCTGTAGAAGGCAGTGAAATCCCACATAGAGAAGCAATGGTTAATCTATTCAGAGAACACCGAACAGCAGTGAAAAGTTGCCGAAGTGCTCTGCTGTCGACATCATTTCAGTGCTCTCTGAATAACCCCCATAAGGTACACCAAGTGTCCAGCCACATTTTGTGTATACCAAGAGAAAACAGCAACAGTCTGGAAATATTCTCATTTATAGATATGCCATACCAGTGGTTTGATAAACACTTAAGAAAAGTCTTTGTATCCCCTTCCAACTTCATGAATCCCCATAATGAGTCCACTGAGATTCTGTGATAGTTGTTGTGCTCAAGGCATGGTCCACACTAACGAATATTTATGAAAACCTGATTTTTCAGTAATGGAGCCAACACAATGTACTGTTTTTGTTTTGTTTTGTTTGAATTATGCACTATATGTGCAGTACATCAACTTATATATCACATTAAATATTACACATTTGGAAGCTCTTCTGCATAATTTGAACCCCTGTTAGGTATTCCATGCATTGGTTCGCAACATAATGCTCCATCCATCAATAAATATTAGATACATAGACAATGGCAACCCAGAGCCCAATCGTGATGTAATCATGTTCCATTTTGCACATTAGTCTCTTCTGTGTACAGAGAATGTCTTGTCTTATCTCCCTTTGAGTACAATGTGTAGCACAGCTCGCAGACAGCAGCAGGCAGACCTCTATTCAAAGGGCAGCGAGGTGATAAGCTGGATGCTATTTACCAGCTGAGTGGAAATACATTGGAACCCGGGAACACCTGCAGTTTTCATAAGTGATACGAGATATTGAAACAACTCAATGAGAACACAGAATTCATACTGTCCCAGGTTACTGGACACCGCTGGCAGGTGATAGGTGTAGGAAGGTGGGAGTGCAAAAATATCCGCAAAGGTGTGATGATGTGGATAGATTTCACTCCAGTGATAAGTCGTTCTGCAATGCTGATCTTATTCTGGGCAGCTCATGAGCTGTGTGAAGAAACAAATTAACCTTGGCATTTCAGGTATTGCCCAAGCTAGCACAGGTATAATAATTATAAACTGAATTTTAGCAAGGGTGGCATCAGACACTGGCATGATTTCAGCTTGCGACGTAAAACCTACTCCAGTTCCTCTTGAGTCTGTTTTTGGGGGTGGGGCTTGGACAGATAAAGTGGGGATATAGTAGTTAAAGAGCTTTATAGCATTATAATAGGTTAGCAGGATTTCCGGTCTTAAAACATATTGATCTTATAGCCTGGGATGTGGCAGCCATAGGAGATACCTTTCGGATGGGTCACAGAACACATTCACATTGATACATGGACATGGATTTCCATGGGTAGGCATATTAGGAAGCCTAAATGTATATTTTGCATTCATTTTCCTAAGTCGCAGGTTAAACCTGCACTTGCCACATCTGTAGTAATGAGAAGGCCGCCATCTTGCAAATCCCCTCAGTTTTCCTCGGAACAGTTTCCCCTGCCATCCAGGTACAGGGAGGACCAGTGGCGTAACTAGAAACCTGAGGGCCCCGGTGCAAGAAACCCTACCCCCCAAAAAAAAAGGATCTATATTTTTACTTTTTTTTCCCTGCAATATAAAAAAGATAGTATTGCCCCCAGCTCACATGGATATATATATTGCCCCCAGCTCACATGGATATATATATTGCCCCAGCTCACATGGATTTACATTGCTCCAGCTCACATGAATATATATATTGCCCCCAGCTCACATGGATTTATTGCCCCAGCTCACATGGATATATAGTGCCCCCAGCTCACATGCATATATTGCCCCCCAGCTCACATGCATATATTGCCCCAGCTCACACATGGATATATATTGCTCCCAGCTCACATGGATATATTGCCCCAGCTCACACATGGATATATTGCCCCAGCTCACATGGATATATTGCCCCAGCTCACACATGGATATATTGCCCCAGCTCACATGGATATATTGCCCCAGCTCACACATGGGTATATATTGCCCCAGCTCACACATGGTATATATTGCCCCAGCTCACACATGGGTATATTCCCCCCCAGGTCACACATGGGTATATTTGCCCCCCCCACTCACACATGGTTATATATTGCCCCCAGCTCACACATGGGTATATTTGCCCCAGCTCACACATGAGTATATATTACCTCAGCTCACACATGGGTATATTGCCCCCCAGCTCACATGGGTATATTTGCCCCAGCTCACTTGGATGTATTTGCCCCCAGCTCACATGGATGTATTTGCCCCCCAGCTCACATGGGTATATTTGCCCCAGCTCACATGGATGTATTTGCCCCCAGCTCATGATATATTGCCCCCAGCTCATGGATGTATTTGCCACCAGCTCATGGATGTATTTGCCCCCAGCTGATGGATATTAGGAAGCCTAAATGTATATTTTGCATTCATTATCCTAAGTCGCAGGTTAAACCTGCACTTGCCACATCTGTAGTAATGAGAAGGCCGCCATCTTGCAAATCCCCTCAGTTTTCCTCGGAACAGTTTCCCCTGCCATCCAGGTACAGGGAGGACCAGTGGCGTAACTAGAAACCTGAGGGCCCCGGTGCAAGAAACCCTACCCCCCCAAAAAAAAGGATCTATATTTTTACTTTTTTTCCCTGCAATATAAAAAAGATAGTATTGCCCCCAGCTCACATGGATATATATATTGCCCCCAGCTCACATGGATTTATTGCCCCAGCTCACATGGATATATAGTGCCCCCAGCTCACATGCATATATTGCCCCCAGCTCACATGCATATATTGCCCCAGCTCACACATGGATATATATTGCTCCCAGCTCACATGGATATATTGCCCCAGCTCACACATGGATATATTGCCCCAGCTCACATGGATATATTGCCCCAGCTCACATGGATATATTGCCCCAGCTCACACATGGGTATATATTGCCCCAGCTCACACATGGTATATATTGCCCCAGCTCACACATGGGTATATTCCCCCCCAGGTCACACATGGGTATATTTGCCCCCCGCTCACACATGGGTATATATTGCCCCCAGCTCACACATGGGTATATTTGCCCCAGCTCACACATGAGTATATATTACCTCAGCTCACACATGGGTATATTGCCCCCCAGCTCACATGGGTATATTTGCCCCAGCTCACATGGATGTATTTGCCCCCAGCTCATGGATATATTGCCCCCAGCTCATGGATGTATTTGCCACCAGCTCATGGATGTATTTGCCCCCAGCTCATGGATGTATTTGCCCCATCTCACATGGATCTATTTGCCCCCAGCTCATGGATATATTGCCTCCAGCTCATGGATGTATTTGCCCCCAGCTCATGGATGTATTTGCCGCCAGCTCATGGATGTATTTGCCCCCAGCGCTCACCTTGCCCTGCGTTGTTCTTCTCCCGAGTGGCCGCTGGCAGCATGCTGCTTGGCCGCATGCCGGGAACCACCTGACCAGCGCAGTCGAGTTCTTGCGAGATCTCGTGCGCTGGACAGGTGGTTCCCATCCCACATGATCGGCCAAGCTGCAAGCCAGCAGCCGCTCGTAGGGAGAGGAATGGCCAGCTGCGCTGCTCCCAGATTTTCTATATCCCAGCTATTTTCTATATTGTGTTGCAGGGTCATGCTTGCTGCTCCCCTCACCACCTTTCTGTCACGTCTGGGTCTTGGAGAGGGCCCCGACCAGCCGGGTGCCAGGACTTGCGCCGGCTTCGGGAAGTCACGTGGGAGATCAGGAGGTGGGGAGCGGCATGATGATGCGGACCTGCCGTGCTTAAAGGCAGACAGCGCGATCCGGCTCATCCCCCTTTCGTGGAGTTTGCTTCCCTCAGTGCTGAGTGATTCTTTTAGCGATTCACTGACTCCTTTTGCTCTTATTCAGTTTGTACTGTGAGAGACTCGGCTTGTATGAGAACCACCCTTTGTGTACCAGTTTTTGGCTATTCCTGACTACTCTGATTCTACGGGATTTGGCTTGTATGAGAACCACCCTCTGTCTTGCTTTCCTTATATTGATATTAGGCTACCTCCGTTTAACCCTGTCCTGGGTATATCTTCATACCATATATATATATATATATATGTGTTTGTGTCCCTAGAGGTACCCAGACTACCGACCACCTAAGGTTCGGAGGGCTAGATAGGGACTGTCTAAAGGGACTTGCATCGTGATATATATAGAGGGATACGTGATACTTTCCTTTTTGCCCCACAGTGGAATTGTATGGTGCTGGGTATAAATAAATTGTTTCGGATCTGAAAGGGGGTTTAAGAGTTTAATCTTGACCTTGTCAGATGGACTTAAGAATTTTTTATGACCATTTAAGTAGACTAAAAATTTCTGTTTCTGATAAGTGTGGATATATGGGATTCAGAGTGAAAATTACAATTTTTTACGTATATTTTATACAGGCAGACACGCTGCTTCACGGCCTACCTGTTACGGGCACTATAGCACTCACACTGGAGTAGCGTAGTTGGGATCGTAATGAACCGATTTTTCTGACAAACGTTCACTAAACAATCGGTATTATGAGACCAGGTCTCCCAAGCCAGGGAGCAGATAGACAATCCTGAGTAGTACTCAATTGGTTTCGAGACCAAAAGACTGTTTAGTGTAGATACATAAACTCTATATGCAGAGAAACAAAACTTGGAGACATGAACAGGACTAAAGGTCAGATAAGCATAAACTTTTTTACATTTGTTTTCAAGCAATGGTTTGTCGCGGTAGATGAATTGTGCATGCTGCAGGGCAGTCACATCATAGGTAAACTTGGCATATGCGTAGAAACCAAACCGTGCTGATAGCAGATTGTTGTTACAATAAACAGGACTCACGGCTTGGCAGATAGACCCACAATCATGTGCCTTGCGATTAGGACTTAGATCGGATTGGGTAGCTACCAGAGACCAAGAGCGTGAGACGGAATGACCAAGGAGACGGGCAGAACTCCAATCCGCACACATGCGGCACAACATAAATCCGCACAGACAAACACCAAAGGGAGAAACCAAAGAATCGTCAAATAGTAAAGTCGGGTCAGGTACGGAAGCAGGGTCCTCAGACAGAAACAGGTTGGCAACAAAATATCAATAAATGTAATAGTAATCAGGCGATGCGGGAACTAGACTCCACGTCAGGGCGATGAGAAACTACTCACGCCCTGCTTTAAACCCAGCGGCTCCTCATGACCGTGCCAGGCCCCGCCCCCTCGGACGCCGATCAGCCATCATTGAGTGCTGGCATCCGACCAGCTAGCGACACAGGACCATGCCCAGACCCCTCAGGCAACGCTGCGGGGGCTGATGACGTAACACTACCGCTGCTGCCACATCTTTTAGCGCTGCCACCTAGCTCTATGGTTTGACAGAGTGTTAGAAACACAAGAGATCCTGGGGTCAAAGTAGGCTGCAAGACGTCCAGGTAGAAAAGCAGAAGAAAAGTTAGCTAATCCAAACAGAGCCAGAGTGTAACGTTGAAGGCGGCCAGGGTAATACACAGAAAATCAAAATAAGAGCATGTCAGGTATCGCTGTGTGCAAGGAGCGAGTGAGTCCTGTTTGCGGTAATAACAGGCAAAGCCACACACCGGTTACAGGGCACAAGTACACCCCTCCCACTACCCTCCAACAACGGGGTGGAGACTGCTGACACCACTCGACAGAAGGGCTCTCCTCCTTCCATTCGCTCTCTGGGAAGTGAAGGCACACGTCAAAAGGGCCCTCCTCCTCGGTGGTACGTAGTACACTCTGCCGTAAAGCCACCAACAGGGTGAGTATCCCCAACAGTATCCCCGTACTACTACGGAGCCCCGCTGGTATCCCCATCACTGTGAGTATCCCCAAAAGTACCTGTGCACCTCCCGGCTGTCGAGTAGGCCGATCGTCCGCTCGGGCGTCGAGTAGGCCATAAGCCTGCATGGCTGTCTAGGAGGCCAAACGCCCAGCCGCTGAGTAGGCCAAACGCCTGCATGGCCGTTGAGTAGGCCTAACACCTGCCCGGCCGTCGAGTTTGGCGTGAAAGGTGCTTTGTGATCTGTTCTCAAAAAACAGATTGTATTGCAGCCTGCAATACTATCTGTGCTTTGAGATAGATCACATAGCACCTTCCACACCAGACAGCTCGAGTGCTGGCGATCACTGACCTGTCAGATACTGCTGACGCTCTCTGATGCAGTCAGTTAGCGCCCGTCCAGTGTGGGGTGTGCTTTATGGTCTGTGTGCTAAGCACAGATCGCATTGTGGACCCTGCAAGCACCCTGACCGCCAGGGATTTAGGTCCATGGTGTGCGGCAAGCTGGGACGCAGCTCGCCCCGTGTGCGTGCCTATGAGCTTACCTGAGGACCGGGCGGCCGATCGGGCTACGCGAGTCCTCGGCAGCCAATCTGCCTAACCACGGTCTGATTTGCCTTGCATGATGCTGCATCGATGCATTGCAGGTAAGCATAGATTATGCCCAATATGCCTAACCACGGTCTGATTTGCCCGATTGGCAGATTGGGCATAATCTATGCTTACCTGCAATGCATCGATGCAGCCTCATGCAAGGCAGCATTGCTATGGATCGCATAAACATATATGATTATTAATATTTTTGACAGCCCTAATCTCCATCCTATTGCAATCGTTGTGGGGATACACAATATTCTAGGTTACCTAATAACTAGTATGCTTTAACAATAAATAAAAAATGATAGAATCCCAAATCTGTCCTGAAATTGCAATTCTGATCAATTTACATGCACATTTTAAGACTTGCTCCAACGGAATTTATTGCAATGTGGTGTTTCCTGAAGAAAAATCTAAATTCTGTGCAAAAGTCAATCAATGTGGACATTTATCAAATGTCAATTTGCATGTGAATTGACAAAGAAATTGTGCAAACAAAAGCATTAAATGTGAAGACAAAAACCAGTGTGTGGTTCCCTAGAGTCCTCTGTTAATGAGGAGTACTATTCTTCCCTCGCCGCGGCACTCCTCCTCTCCTCTCTCGATGTACAATGGCAAAAAGGGAAAAAATACCCTGGGTGGATTAGCTTGACAACTTCTTCCACCGTACCTTGTGCAAATCATCGGTTAATATTCAGACCTGGTATGCATGAAAACATTCCTAAAATAATCACGAGGTCATCCGGGACTCTTTCCATCTCTGCATTCCAGGGACATTTGATTTATCATGAAGCCCATATCTACCTTATCTTCTCTTTTGGTTAGCGTTGCCCGCTGCTCTCCTCTGTATCTTTGTGGATAATTGGCTGCTTTGCAATCTTTGATCAGTCTTTGCAAACTTTGAATTACCTTCCTTCAAACACAAATCCTCCATCGACTTTTGGGTCAAAGGAACAGTCACCAAGACCAAAAGGCTTATTCAATAAGCAAAAAACTTGCCTCCGAATCGTACCGAACAGTGAATTTCACCATACAATGCAATTTCATGCATTTCGTCTATTCAGAAAGCTGTCAAACGCCAAATACTGGTGAATTGACAGCAAAATACGGCGCAGATCGCTGCAATTCAGCGGCAGTGAAATTCTCTCATAGAGAAGTAATGGTTAGTCTATTCATAGATCGATTAACTGCACCGGTGTATTGGGGCAATAAAGGCCAATTAACAAGGAAAATTATCTTCGGCGACAGTGAAATTGTTGCATAGAAAACCATTGAAATGAATGTTTCCTATGTACAAATCGCCGAAGTGTACCATATTTTGCTGTCATTTGGCCTGTGGTGCTGAATCCAATAGATTCAGCACAGCAGAGGTTAATTGAGAGGGAAATATGGTGCACTTCGGAGATTTTTTTTTTCTGTGTGAGACTTAACGAATCGATTTCATTTCAACATATCGACTTGTTAGAAATCGTTTCGTTTTCATGTGATTCAGATTAAATCGATTCATTATTTCGGAAGTACTTCCGAAATACGAATCGGCAGAATTTCGGACGATTTACGATTCGATACGAAACGAAACGCACACCTCTATTACATACATCACACATTTATCACAAATCAATTACGATACCTATTGGATTATTATGCTGGACCAAATTATGTAAAGTTAAAAAAACACTGCTATATCTCTTTAATCCAATTTCTAACGTTTAATCTATACATTACAGATGCTACAGTAGGTACTTCATGCTGGTTGTGGCTGTAATTGAGAGATATAGGGCCATCGCAAGTCAGATATTTTGGTCTAAAATGTGTGCAGTGATATGCAGGAGGAAAAAAAAAAAATCCTGACAGTTTAATTGCATCGACGATGTATGAGCTCTGGTTTCCCATTCATCATACAGCTCAAACAATAGTGTTCAAATCAATAGGGGACATCAGTAGACATTTCCAACGTCGCATTCGGAAGCAACAGCGCACTATATGTCTATAAGTGTAAAAGCAGAATGTCTGGGGAGATTGCACAGGAAGAGACAGGGCACGAATCCTCCGGTACTACACGCATCTCCAACTGCCTCCTACATGTCTCTTCTTCTTACACAATGAAAGTTCCCTTAATTAATTGCCATGGACAGGCTATCTGCTGTGACTTAAAGCCAATCTATAGGCAGTCCCATGACTTCCTGTTTCTATCTATAAGCCATAAAAAGTAATGGATGCGGATAAATAATTAAATATCTAAATACAGATAAAAATAGAGACAACCTGTCTGAAGTAAAGAGCGCCCATGTGCTTCTCTTTTCTATTAAGTAGCAGGTTGTAATTTTAGGATAAGCCTGCTTCAGCAGATTTGTAGAGTCACTTGAGTTTTTCGTGCCATAAATGGCTACCATCATGCCTAGGACTACCATTAGAGAATCTAGGCCAGTAAGTTTTTACACAGTAAGAGAGTAGGGTGAAGTCGCCATTAGTGAATTAGTTGTTCGAAGAGGGTAAGGAAGCAAATGAATGAACACAATCGCCAATACCTCCACACGAGTCGTCCCTATTGTCTACGCCATACATAGGATTTAAGATGAAAGGTAAAGGGGAGGGTGTGGCGCTTCCCAGTGTTCACACAGTATTTTTAACTTAGCTTTCAGTTCGGTTTATAAGTAGCTCTGTGTGTTCTCAGCAAGAATTATACCTTAGTACAAAACATAACAGACATAGCGTAATACAGTCAATTTTTAACATTTATATCAAATCGGTGGATTATAGAACTCACACTCTGAAGAGCCTAGCCTTGCTCTAGTGTATGCACATATGGGTTGATTTCATATGGCCCACCCACTGGCCGCAATCGGCAGTTCCGTCTTCAAATACCTCAAAATAAAAGGAATAAAGACATAGCGCATAACGTGATAATAATGCTTTAAAGTGTATGTAGATTAAAACCACTCACGTGTTTCAGAGCCTGTCTAGGCTCTCTCTAGGCACCTGGGAGTTTGTTTGTCAGGCCCAACTCCTCAGAAAAGCCTCTCAAGCGAATGGAAAAGAAGTGTCTCCAAAGTTAGATATATCAGGATTTATTTACAAATAAACGGTCAAAAGACATAAAAAAACCCCCAGTAAAAACAGATAAAATAAATGGGTACCGAACGCGTTTCACCTGAGCGATCTACGCTCTGCGGCTTCCTCAGCGGTAAATTTTTACACAGTGCCTAATTCATTCTGGAGTTACAGAGACTCAGTTCATGGAGGTACTTTAGATTAAGCCAGAAGATATATCTAGCAGCTACTCCAGACTGCTTGGCACCAGGTGTGTGAGCTCAAATTTACTGATTGCTAGCACTCAGTGCTCATTTAACACCAGGATCTGGCTCCCTTAGCTTTCTCTTGGCCTGTTCCTAAGCGGCCTGGTGCAAAGTGGAGTTAACAACTGGAGATGGAAACTGGAGGGAGGAGCTGCAAGGTCCACATGCTAATTCTGGGAATCACACTGCTGCACAATGCTCTCTCTTTCCCTTCTACTCTTTAGTTCTGCCTTTTTCCTAAAATGGGATACATGCCCCTGTACCATCAAACCCACCACTATCTACATCTCTCCTTTCTCTTTTCCCACATGATGGCCTCCCATGAGCTCCTTTGTTTCCTCAGAAACCGGTCTCCCTCAAATTCTCTGGCTTACAATCACACAAATTCCATTCTCACCTTCTCTTTCTCACTCTCCTGCTGTTACTTTATATGACAACATCTCTCCTAACCCCACAACAAGTCCACTACTTCCCTCTCATTCTATCTACTATAAGTAACACAACTCACCGCAATCCCAGCAAACTCATTCCTATAAGCCCTCAGCACCTGTCCTTTCTCCTGCACCCTCTGGAACACTGGCTCTGTGTGCAATAAACTCACAGCTATCCACAACCTTTCAATCTTAAACCCGTTCAACCTCCTACCTGTTACAGAAACCTGGCTAAGTCCCACTGACACTGCTTCCATTGCTGCTTTCACATATGGTGGTCTACACTTCAGCTATACCCCTGGGCCGGGTGAGAAACATGGTGGCGGGGTTTGGAATTTTACTCTCTCCCACCTGTACCTACCAGCTCCTCCCTCCACCCCCATCTCTCTCCTTCTCATTTGAAGCACATGGCATCCGCCTGTTTTGTCACCTGGCTCTCAGGATAGCAGTCATCTACCACCCACCGGGACAAACCTCCCAGTTCCTTGACAACTTTGCTACCTAGCTTTCTCACTTTCTGTATACTAACCTTCCATGCCTAATTCTTGGGGACTTCAACATCCCGATTGATGATACTTCTGCCCCTGCTGCCTCCAAACCTCTTTCACTCACATCCTCTGTTGGACTTACACAATCTTCCCTTATCCCTACTCACCGTGATGATCACTCTATTGACCTTTTTTTTTTCCAACCTCTGCCCCATTTCTGAGTTCACCTGACGCCTTTTCCCCATCTTTACCACCACCTTCTCTCTTTCAACCTATCTAGATCACCTAAACTCCCTTCTCCCCCACCCCGCACACGCACTCACAGAAATCTGCATGCTTTGGATCTGTAACGGGGGGAGTAGCGCCCACTAGAGAGTAGCGGAGTTGAGATCCTTAAGGACTGATAAATCTTTATGACGTTTAAACACTTGTAGCTGTGTTTAATTTGGCTCTGAGGACTGCAGCTGTTATGCCTCTAGGGGAGCCAGGGACAATGAATGGAAAAAGGAAGGACCAAGCAAAAAGAAACAGGAAGTAAAAAGCATGCATGCAGCGTGGGCAGAACAAAGTGAGCAAAGAGAGTGAGCAGTCAGATAAGAGAGATTTTCCAGGATCTGTGCAAGCTGGAGCACAGAGAATCAGCAGCATCCAGTGCTGGAGAGTGTACCTTGGTCTGCTGTATATTGTGCTGGACTGTTCAGGAGGCAAGTGTGTTTGAAGAGGGGCCCTGTGTTAAGGAGGCCGCAGGCAGAGGGATTTGCTGGCGGCATTGACTTCAGGCAGAGGAGATTCTGCATTCTGCGTGGGGAAGAATTGATCCAGAGGCTGCAGATTGCTACAACGTTCAAGAGCCTTCTTGGGACTGTGAGCAACTGAAGTTGTGCGGTAACGAGCATCTTTTCTCTCTGTCTCGCTGACAGCATTCTATCCATCTTTACACTAACTAAGAATCACACAGCTGCTGAGCGGATTTTACCCACAGCCTTTCCTGTACTGGCAGCTACGTTATGCTAAAAGGGCCCCATCTCTTATGTGCACCACTGGTACCCATCATTCGCTGTCATTAGGACGAAGATCAGGGTGGTTCCAGGTTGTTTGGGAGGGTCCTGGGCTGGGAGGTTAGAGAGCAGTTGGTGTGTCTAGTTAGCTACTGTATTACCTGAAATCCTTTTATGCTGCCACTTGCATTTCAATACAAGTTTATATTGTTTATTGTACCACTGTGTAGTTGTTATTATTAGGTTCCTGCCTGGGCAAACAGTCCATGCCATGGATGCCCAGACAGGTGGAGGCACTGCCAACACTATGTATCCTTATTCCCAAAATGCGGAAACTCAGGACCAACAGGTAAAGCAAGAAGGTGTAACCCAGCTGGAGGGTGCCAGCGGGGGCGGCCCCCAGCGGCAAAAGAGCGTTACAGATGGAGGCACTGCTGAGATGAAAAAGGATACATTTTTCCACCTTACATTTGAGCCACGACCACGGTGTCGTTTGTAACTGAGTGGGCTATTAATCAGAGGATACCCATATACCAGGCCCTGATGGTATGCATATACCACCCAAGGACAGGCTATGCAATGCATTCGCGTGTTAGAGAATCTTATACCAGAGACTATGGTGACCATCAAGGATGTGTTGAGAAACCAAACAGGAGAGAAATATATCCTGGTTTATGCATTGAAGGATCTCAGGAACTGCACAAAGCCAATAGGTCTTCATTTAAGCGATGAACTATCAGAGTTTTGTCCGATTGTATATGCCGGTGTCAAAGAAGAAGCAGGGGCCATTCCAAAGAGATGGCACCGGACATTACCTATTCCACCCCAAGAGGAGAAGAGGCTCCGTGTCAACCACATTGATTTTGTGGATGAAATACCGACCACGTCTTCTAGACCTAGCAATGCCAAACCCAACTGAGGCTAGTAATGGCGATATACCAGATGTACTCAGGAAACTCTCAGAGGCAATTGTGACAGCTAATCATACTCATAGCTATCGCAAGTTGAGGGTATTCTCAGGGATGCAACCCGTTCCATCGGGAGAAGAGAGTTTTGAAATATGGAAGCGGAATGCAGCACAATTGCTGGGGCGAATGGACCTGTACTGATGCTATGAAACGACAGAGAATAATGGAGAGTCTGCGGTCCCCAGCTACGGACATTGTGAATGCACATAAAATCTTAAAAGGAGAAATTGAGTCTCAGGAGTACCTACTGGTATTACAACGAGTATATGGAGATGTGGAGGATGCCGAAAGTCTTCTTAATAAGTTCTATAATACCCGTCAAAAGAAACATGAGAGGTTGTCTGACTATGTTACCAGATTGCAAGTGTTTTTGGGAAAACTGATGGAAAAGAATGTAGTGTTACCTGCTCAAGCTCATGTGAAATTGACAAAACAAGTATTGCGGGGTGCCTTGTCCGATGACCCAGTAATTGTTACTTTGCGAGCAGGACTGACTAAAGAAGATTTAGATTTTATATTGCTCATAACCCAAGTGAAGGAGATCGAGAGTCAGATTTTCTCCTGCCACCTCCAAAGAAACCTGACGAAACCTCGGGAAAAAGAGAACACTGAAATGGCTAGCCTCAGGGAAAGACTAGCAGAATTAGAGTCTCAGTCACATCCTCCACGGTCCGAGCGGGATCCGAAAAGGGCAGAGCCCACCCGGCTGACTCGAAATCAACCAAGGGAGAGGAAATGTTTTACTTGCGGCCAGCCAGGACATTTTGCCAGGGAATGCCCTGCCCCTTCGGGAGAAGAAGACGGGCATGTGCTAGTGATAGGACCCCTGGAAGACAGTACAGTTTTCTCAAAGAAAATTAAGAAAAAAAAAAGAGCTCCTCGTTTACAGGCCAATCCCAAAGTAGGGCCCAGGTCTATCATCCATGTACTAATCAATGGCATCTATGCTTCAGCACTGTTAGATACTGGGTCACATGACTATAGTTTACAGGTCATTCTATGAGCAGCATTTAAAGCATCTGCCTTACTGCCCACTGAAGAGATGCAGCTATGGGGCATGGGAGATCAAGTCTGCAAGACTGATGGAAGCATCAAGGTCGCCATCACCATTCCTCAGTTGAATACCGGAACAGAACAGAGCATGGAGTTGGAGGCCATAATCTGCCCAGATGTGAAGAGAGTTTGTGCCCCCATCATACTCGGGACCAATGCCAGGGTGGTGCAGGATGTATTCAGAAACTACCTTGGGGGAACGAGGGGTGCTTCACTGGATCATCTGATGGAAGTTAGTCCGCACCTTGGAGAAGAGTGTCAGCGACTGGCATTGCAGGCTAAAGCTGGGAAATGCCATTACATCGGAATTGGAGCTGTGTTCATCAGACCAGGTGAAACACTATCCCTACGGGCCTCGGCAACTCTACATGATGGAATTTTAGATGGTGGGCGACAATACTTAATTGAATCCCTTCCGGAGGATGACGCTCAGAAAGGATGGATGGTCATACCTGAAGTTAAAGACTGGAAGAACCACCGGGGCAAGCCTTTCCGGTGATGGTGCAAAACCTAACTCACACTGAAGTGCGTATAGACCGGGGTCAGCTGCTGGGTGATCCACCTGCTAGACCAAATCTCCTCGATTATGGCAGTGACAGCTGAAGAGGGGAAGATGCCCGGGACTCCTGCGGATTTCAGTCTAGAGGATTCTCCCCTATCCCAGGAATGGAAGGATAGTCTCCAACTAAACTCCAAGCCAGAGAGAGTGTGTTCTCCAAAGAAGAGATGGATGTAGGCTGTGCAAAAAGTGCCACCCATGCCATCCGATTATCCAACTTTGCCCCCTTTCGGGAAAGATCTAGACGTATTCCACCCCGTGACATACAAGATGTCAGGGATATTCTCCATCAGATGGAAGGAGCAGGGATTATTACAGAATCTCGTAGCCCCTATGCATCCCAATCGTAGTAGTACGCAAGAAGAATGGATCAGTCCGGCTGTGCATAGATTACAGGACACTAAATAAGCGCACCATACCAGACCAGTATACGTTGCCCCGGATAGAAGATCTGCTGAATGCTCTGTCTGGAAGTCAGTGGTTCAGTGTACTTGATCTAAGGTCTGGGTATTACCAGGTACCCATGAAGGTAGATGATCAGGAAAAAAACGCCTTTATCTGTCCTCTGGGATTTTACCAGTTTACGCGGATGCCCCAAGGTATCACTGGAGCTCCCGCCACTTTCCAACGTCTAATGGAGAAAACCGTTGGGGATATGAACCCTCGAGAGTGCTTGGTGTACTTGGATGATCTCATAGTGTTTGGGAAGACTCCAGAGGAGCATGAGCACCGACTATTGAAAGTGTTGGATAGACTTGAAGCTGAGGGATTAAAACTATCCTTAGACAAATGCAAGTTCGCTAGAAGCTCTGTCACCTACGTGGGACATATAGTTTCTGCCCAAGGGGTTGCAACTGACCCGGCCAAAATCGAAGCTGTGGTGAACTGGCCCAAGCCGGATAATGTTGGAGAACTAAGGTCCTTTCTTGGATTCTGTGGGTATTACCGTAGATTTGTGGAAGGCTACTCCAAGATAGCGCACGAATTGCATAATCTCCTAAAAGGCTCTTTAAGTGCAGATGGTTCTAAAGTGTTATATTCCAGAGATCCTTCGGGGAAAAATGGACCTCTGAATGCGAGCAGGCTTCCTCACCCTGAAGAAGAAGCTCACTGAAGCCCCAGTGCTGGCCTATGCAGATCCTGAAAGGCCTTATGTGCTCCATGTAGATGCTAGTCTGGAGGGCATAGGAGGTGTACTACACCAGAGTTATGCTGAGGGACTGAGACCAGTTGCTTACATTAGTCGAAGCATAACAGGGAGTGAGAAGAACTACCCGGTCCACAAGCTGGAATTTTTGGCTCTTAAATGGGCAATAGTAGACAAACTTCATGATTATCTGTATGGGACAGAGTTTGAAGTAAGAACGGATAACAATCCCCTTACTTACATACAGACGACAGCAAAACTGGATGCCACCGGACATCGATGGTTGGCGGCGTTGTCGAATTACCGTTTCCATCTGAGATATAAACCGGGCCCCAAAAACATCAGTGCAGATGCGCTATCACGGCGACCCGGGCTTCCTCCTCATCAAGAAGAAGAGGAGTGGGAAGAAGTCCCTGGACCTGGAGTGAGGGCTCTATGTAATACGGCGGTAGTTGTAGAACACCCAGAAGATTTTACCGAACTTAGGGGAATAGACTCCATTAGCTGTTCACCTGGAGTTGTGCCCGAAGCCTTCAGTGCTCCCATTATTCTACAGCATTGGTCAGATATCACGACAGCGGACAAGCGGAGAGCTCAGGCTCAAGATTGGCATGTAGGCAATGTCATCAAGGCCGTGAAGGCGAAGAATCCTAACCTTCTGACCAGTCTTCCCTCAGGACTGAAGGAGATATTTCGGCGAGAATGGAGCAAATTGCATCTGGAGGAAGGGTTGTTGTATCGGATTATTGAGTACCATGATCACCCAGATCGCAAGCAGTTGGTGCTCCCTCACCGGTTCAGGGGGATGGTTCTGAGAGCCCTACACGATCAGCATGGACATCTTGGAATAGACAAAACATATGGTCTAGTGCAAGATAGATTTTTTTGGCCAAAGATGAGAGAGACGGTGGAGCAGTATATAAAAACCTGCAAAAGATGCATACAGAGGAAGACCCTACCCGTAAAGGCTGCACCCATGGGCCATCTTAAAAGTAATGGTCCCCTGGATCTGGTCTGCATGGATTTTCTGTGTATTGAAAATGACTCTGCTGGCATTGGAAATGTCCTGGTGGTTACAGATCATTTCACACGCTACGCACAAGCATTTCCCACCAAAGATCAAAAGGCATTGACGGTAGCCAAGACTTTGTGGCAAAAGTACTTTGTGCATTATGGTCTGCCCAATCGGATACATTCTGATCAGGGCAGAGATTTTGAAAGTCGAATCATCAAGGAATTCCTGAGCTTGCTCAACGTTAATAAGTCAAGGACTACTCCCTATCACCCAGAAGGCGATGCACAGCCTGAGCGATTTAACAGGACCCTTTTGGATATGTTGGGTACACTGCCACACGTAGAAAAAAGAGCTTGGAGTCGGCATGTGGAAGCTATGGTGCATGCTTACAACTGTACGAGACATGAATCTACTGGATTTTCACCATATTTCTTAATGTTTGGGAGGGAAGCCCGCTTGCCCATAGATTTGAGGCTGGGAGTTTCTTCAGATGGGTCGAGTCTCGTCTCTCATTATCAATATGTCAAGTCACTGAAACAGAACCTTCAGAGAGCTTATGAATTATCTATTCAGTCTGCTGCTAAGTTGAATGAACAAAACAAGAGGCGCTATGATGCCAAAGTAAAATATAGAGAGATACAGCCCGGGGATAAAGTTCTTCTCCGGAATCTAGGGGTGCCTGGGAAACATAAGCTTGCAGATAGATGGAAAGACATTCTGTTTGAAGTGGTCGCCAAGTTGCCAGGACTTCCTGTATACAAGATCAAGGGACCAGAAGGTCGTATCAAGGCATGGCACAGGAACCATCTGCTGCCAGTGTTATACTCCCAAGAAGAGTTCCAGAAAGGAAATGAAGAGAGTGAGAATATATCCGCACCACCTGTAAGGGGCATGGAGGAGACAGTGCAAGACTGTAATGTGGAGAGAGCTAAAGAAAAGACCCTAGAATCCACTGACCACAGTGACGAGTGGTGGATGGTACAAGACACTTCTCAGCAGCCACCTCCCTCTCCTCCCATAGCCTCTTCTACATTGGATCCAAACAGCCCTAGTTTTGTGCCTGGGACCCCTGAAAGAGACTCTTGTATCATGGGAAAGCCAGGGCCTCAAGCCTCTGGTGACCTCCCCAACCCAATGGCAGGAGCCGAAGATTCCCAGGCACACTATGGACTTCCTCAGAGAGAATTGAGACAGGGCACTAGAGCGAGACAACCTCCCAGGGTTCTTACTTACGATCACGTTGGAGAACCTAGCTATGTCCCAGTGCCTCAGCTACACTGTAAAGTTGTTGATTTCCTGTATGCTTTTGCAGAAATGATGAATATGGGAACTCCTGTTTATTAGAGCAGACTTCAAGATAGTTGACAATTGTCTAGATAGGACTGTTATGCAGGACTGTCATGCAGAAATATATATGTTGCCGTTGTTTTTTTTGTGTGTGTGTTTTTGCACCTGGCTGGTCTTGCCAGTGGAAGGCAAGGAATTTTTTTCGAGGGGGAGAATGTAGTCCTGTGTTTAATTTGGCTCTGAGGACTGCAGCTGTTATGCCTCTAGGGGGGGCCAGAGGACATGAATGGAAAGGAAGGACCCAAGCAAAAAGAAACAGGAAGTAAAAAGCATGCATGCAGCGTGGGCAGAACAAAGTGAGCAAAGAGTGAGCAGTCAGATAAGAGAGATTTTCCAGGATCTGTGCAAGCTGGAGCACAGAGAATCAGCAGCATCCAGTGCTGGAGAGTGTACCTTGGTCTGCTGTATATTGTGCTGGACTGTTCAGGAGGCAAGTGTGTTTGAAGAGGGGCCCTGTGTTAAGGAGGCCGCAGGCAGAGGGATTTGCTGGCGGCATTGACTTCAGGCAGAGGAGATTCTGCATTCTGCGTGGGGAAGAATTGATCCAGAGGCTGCAGATTGCTACAACGTTCAAGAGGCCTTCCTGGGACTGTGAGCAACTGAAGTTGTGCGGTAACGAGCATCTTTTCTCTCTGTCTCGCTGACAGCATTCTATCCATCTTTACACTAACTAAGAATCACACAGCTGCTGAGCGGATTTTACCCACAGCCTTTCCTGTACTGGCAGCTACGTTATGCTAAAAGGGGCCCATCTCTTATGTGCACCAACTGGTACCCATCATCGCTGTCATTAGGACGAAGATCAGGGTGGTTCCAGGTTGTTTGGGAGGGTCCTGGGCTGGGAGGTTAGAGAGCAGTTGGTGTGTCTAGTTAGCTACTGTATTACCTGAAATCCTTTTATGCTGCCACTTGCATTTCAATACAAGTTTATATTGTTTATTGTACCACTGTGTAGTTGTTATTATTAGGTTCCTGCCTGGGCAAACAGTCCATGCCATGGATGCCCAGACAGGTGGAGGCACTGCCAACACTATGTATCCTTATTCCCAAAATGCGGAAACTCAGGACCAACAGGTAAAGCAAGAAGGTGTAACCCAGCTGGAGGGTGCCAGCGGGGGCGGCCCCCAGCGGCAAAAGAGCGTTACACAATGATTGGCATACACAGATTATACACTATGAGCAGCGAGGTATTTGAACAAACAACTGAGGTTGCTACTAAGCACTAAAGGTTTTGGACCAATGATTACTTAAGGCACTTTTCAGAATACACAGATATGTCGACGTTGGTGGATTGACGGACTGCAGGGCAGTCAGGAAATAAGCTGCTTTTAACATTTTCTGATATCGTGAGCAGGTCAGTTGGTACTTAATATCCAAGTGAACACAACACTCGGGTCTTAGTAAGATAGTAACGAGTATTTGTGATGTGCGAGCACACTGGAACATGAACCCAGTATCTCGCTGATCGCAGTTCTTATCAACATGTGTGCTGGAGAACATTAGCCCTGGGTTGAATATAGGAAGGAACCTTCAATGAGGCCACACATACCCAGCAAGCTAGAAGGGACACTTCCACAGTAAGTGCAAACTCCAGCTTTTAAGCATGGGGTTACACCACCAACCCACACAGGCGATCACGTAATAAAGCGCAGGGAAGTCAAAATAGCCAGGTCAAAAAGGGCAGGGATCTCGCATCCAACACAGATGTTTGAGCACAATGTAACGAAGGTTAGCGATGCGGGAATACAGACTCCACGCAGGGTGACTGCTGGCAACTCCTCGCGCCCTGTTTTTAGCTCTGGCGGCTCTCTTTGACCATTGCTAGGCCCGCCCCCTCGTACGCCACTCTGCATTCCCCAGTGCTGGCAGCCGGCCAGCTCTTAGGCACCGACCTTGCCAGACCCTCAGGCAGTGCAAGCAGGGGCTTGAGGATATGACAGGTTCCCATCTCATCTCCTCAACTCCTCAACCTTTCACTGGCCTGGCGTTTGCCACTGACCACTATGACGCTCCTTATCTCTGCTTAGATTACTGTTAGAGATTATTGACTTCTTTAATAGGTCAGGGATATTAATTATGACGCTATTTTTCTTATTGTAGATACAATATATATATATTATTGACAGTGCCTCCAATACCAGTGGTATAAATTGGTATTTTATTTCTAGAAGGTAAAATACCAATCAATGAATATACGTCTTAACAAATATATGGCGCGTTATCCCGAGTTCTTTTGATGCTCTCTAGATATTTTTAAACACAAATAAATCAATAAAGATATGAGACTGCGTAACGGTAAAACAATTCAAACCAAAATTTATTCACACGTCAAGTTTCATACAATCGTATGTTATCAACGGATTTGCAAAATACAATTTACAAGTGATTATAGATCGTGATTAGTAGCGATACTGTGACACGCAATAATCTAATGGACAGATATTTTAGGTTTATAGACCGCACCACAGATATACACGCCTCAATTCTTAAACACCAAGCTCTATTCTATTCACTTAAACCTTTCCCATTATAAACCAATCCTCCACCTGGCTAAGATAAACACTCAGTTACTGGGCATCACCTGCAGCACAATTTATTATTGTGGGGGCCTATTCACTAAATGCAACTTCCTTCAGGGAGATACATAACACACTCGATAGGGAGACTATCTCTTCCACAGATCAATCACAGCACTTCATTCGATATACGTTTACCCAACACTTCTTATTGACTTACGGTACATGCATTCATTCGGAAGGGCTGCAAGATGGATATGGAAGGAGTTATGCTAGGTTACGAATGGGGCGACGGCACTTGACATATAAAAGCTATTTCACGGTCCCAGCGTATCTCACTATAGGTATATAATTGATCTTTTAGATGTCCACAACCAGTATTCTTGGAATACAAATAATTTCACTAAATTATGGCTCAAGTATTCAGCCGATGATAGTCTCTTCCTTAGCAATCCTCTGCAGTGGACTGTAAAGGCAGAATTTCTATTCTACTGATTATTAGGCTCAAACAGCAAAATAATTCATTTATATTCCTTTAGTTTGTGGTGGACATCTAAAGTCAGGACTATGCAATTAGAAAATAGATATCAAGTTATTCAGGTATACTTTACCATCTGGTTAGTGAAGATAGAGTGGTGGAAGATTAGGGTGTGGTCGGTCTTAAAGGGGCGGCCGATGGTGATTGCCTTTCTTCCCTCCAAGCGTCCCTCAGGTCTCTCTCCAAGCTTTTCTCAGTCCTCTCTATATAGTGGTCTTCCGCCCAGTTTTAGATCTAGCCCATCACTATGTGGCCTCATTTGATTGGAGGATATATATTCATCAACTCCAGGGGTCTGTCCAGGTGTTATGTTACCTGGCCAGCAGATGGCGCTCTCAGATCAACCATCAACCTTCTGCAGGAATTAATTTATGGGCTTGGCCAATCTTTTACTGGTTTGGGGTCGTTTTATTCCTATATCCCGGGACTCCATAGATTTTATTAACAAATTAAAATTTATTTCTATTGTGACATCGCCGGCATACTTCGCCACGGCGTGTGTGCATTTCATACCCCCTTTACTTATATCCACAGGGATGTGTATGTGAGGGGATATCCATTCATTCATTCGTGGTATCGTTTTTAACATTCACACGTTACCCGACTTAATCGGCTTCATGCGGATTAGTACACCAGACATTTGTGATGATCAACTAAATGTGGTAGGGCCTCTGTTTTTATAAGATGCTAAAATTATCAGTTCTAACTAATAAATATTCTCATACCATATAGTACATATTGCCGAATAGCATTACAAGCTGGTTTACCCAAGCCATTTAACCTTTGGGTTTTTTTTCTTTATTGGGCAACCTATTGTTCCATGTTTACGTGGCTTTCAGAGTTTCGATCTGACGAAATAAACAATACTGAGATATCTATCTTAGTTGTCATTGTGTTCCCTTACTTTTAAACCATTTGATCTAAACCCTGTTTGGTTGTAACAAATAAATAAAATAAACAGTCCATTAGACCGTCTTTGATCAATGTTAAATGTCCTTTCTTGTATGCGTAACACTAACGAGTTTAGCTTGTCTCTTGTTCTTGTTATATATTAACGACGCAGACAAGTTGTTGGCGTGACGCAATTCCTGGCCCCAAATTTAAAACATTCCTGCGTTATAGAAATTTCATATCTGAAAAGGTCTGACAATACGCTTGCTCCTTCTTGACTCTGTAAGGCCCCATGTTGCCAACTTCAGACCTGGCACAACCCAGACACTCTACCTGCAAAGATGGTCATGCATTCCAGACCGTGCCTGGAGGAAACCCCGCTCTGAAGCAAATTTCCTTAATTTCAATATTCTGCTTTCATACAACTCTGTCCTTCACTTGGCCATACAAGCCTTCTTCTCATCTTTTAGATCTACTCTGTCCTCCAACCATAAACGACTCTGGTCCATTTACAACTCTCTCCTCTACCCACCCACACCTCCCCTTCATCTGCCTTTAGCGCCCAGGACAGATGGCAGATTACTTCTTAAATAAAAACTCACTATCAGAAGCAACATCCTGACACAAACCAGCAACCCACCACCTCCACTCCGAGAAGCCCCCTCTTCTACCCTCTGCCACTTCCTCCCAGCCACTGAGGAGGAAGTCAATTCCTTACTGTCCTCCTCACATCTCACCACGTGCCCGCTCGACCCCATTCCCTCACATCTAATCCCTCCACTCTGCTCCTCCCTCACCCCTGCTCTCACACACATCTTCAACCTACTGTATCTCTCCCCAACAGCTCCTTCCCATACCCTTTCAATTATGCATAGGTTACTCCTATACTAAAGAAACCCTCCTACCATCCCAACTCTCCATCCATCTATTGTCCTGTATCCCTGCTTCCATTTACCTCTAAGCACTGGGAAAAACTAGTTTTCAACTGCCTCTCCCTCCTCCTGTCCTCTAATTCCCTACTCCACCCCCTGCAATCAGGCTTCTGTCCCTTCACTCATCCAAAACTGCCCTCAAAGTCACCAATGATCTCCTAACTGCTGAAAACCACGGCCGCGACTCTATTAAGACCATTTCTTACCACTGACACCACAAAGCAACTCATCCATGCCTTTGTAATCTCCTGACTTGACTATTGTAATAATCTTCCAGCTGGCCTCCCTCTCTCCCACCTCATGTGACGGTGGGCCTGACCTGACATGGCACAGAAGGGGTGTGAGCTTCTTGAGCAGTCAGACATGACCCATGAATGTATAAACAAAAACAAGGGATTTATTTACAACAGCAAAGTATATAAACAGCAAGGATCAAGAAAAACACACATGAAACTAAAGACCTGAGCACTAGAAATAAACTAAAATACTGAGATACAAATACCAAAACATAGAACCAGATCAGAACGAAATGCATGAAACAGATAGCTAATCAAAAAGCAACAACATGAGGGGGCTAAGCACTAGAGCAACATAAGCAAGAACATAAACCAGATTTAAACTAGAGAAAACATGAATATTAGACATGAACTTGAACCAAGAACATAGACCTGAATATAGACAGAAGAACTAAGAAAGGATATATTAAATGCAAACATCACCTAAGCAAGACAGACCTGAGCATGAATGCATGAGCAGAGTACACTGAAGCAGGATCAGGATCAGAATGAAGCTAGAATCACAGTGAGGCTTGAATCAAGACTAGGAATACAGAACAAACTGAGAACATGGATCAGACTGAGAACAAGGATAAACTGGAGGCTAGGATCAGAGTGAATACCAAAATGAGGCAGCGCCCTTCTTAGGGCGATGCCTGCTTATATACAGAGTCCACTTAAACAATTGAGTCCAGGTGAGGTCCAGGCTTGAACGTGAATCAAAGGTCCAGAACTTGGATGCAATATCCATAGAAGCCAGAGGGGGCGCCAGAGACCCAGGACGTGACATATCCCCCCCTCTACGAGCAGACCCCGGATGCTCCAAAGAGGACAAGAAGAATGACAAGAAAAAAGTCAATGGGTCTTGTAGATACGTAGAGCCCTCGCGTACACCAGTCACCAAAGTCCCCTGAGGTCCCACTCAGAGTCGTCATCCTCCTCAAGACGCCCCCGTCTATGAGGGTGGGAGCCAAAACTGGGTCCAGGTTTGAAGACACTGGCACCAGTCCTTTTGTGTCTCCTCCCCCTGGTACGGGACGTGGAATGGACAGCAACAGTGTCCTCTCTGCACTGCGGCAACACGAACACGGCACCAGTGGTACGGATCTGCGGGTCAGCGACCCCGGCACGGCTCTGCTGAGACTTGGTCATGGCGGCAACAGCACGGATCTGTGGGTCAGGGGCCTCGGCACGGCTCTGCGGCGACTGGACTGGAACCACTGGGCTCGAAGACACCGGGACAGCTGGGCTCGAAGACGCCGGGACAGCTGGGCTCGGTGGGGCAGCGCCCTTGGTGTGGACCGGTTGGGTAGCACCCTTGGCAAGGACAGGAGGAGCAGCGCCTTTAGCACGACTCTGTGGTGACTTGGACACGGCAGCAACAGCACGGCTCTGCGGCGACTCGGACATGGCGGCAGCAGCACGGCTCTGTGGGTCAGCGACCTCATCACGGCTCTGTGGCGACTCGGTCCTGGCGGCGGCAGCACGGATCTGTGGGTCAGCGACCTCGGCACGGCTCTGCGGCGACTCAGACATGGCGGCAGCAGCACGGCTTTGTGGGTCAGCGACCTCATCACGGCTCTGCAGCGACTCGGACATGGCGGCAGCAGCACAGCTCTGTGGCGACTCGGTCCTGGCGGCAGCAGCACGGGTCTGTGGGTCAACGACCTCGGCACGGCTCTGCGGCGACTCTGTCATGGCGGCAGCAGCCAGCTCGGGTGAGCGTGGCTTGGCAGCAGCCAGCTCGGGTGAGCGTGGCTTGGCAACAGCCAGCTCGGGTGAGCGTGGCTTGGCAACAGCCAGCTCGGGTGAGCGTGGCTTGGCAACAGCCAGCTCGGGTGAGCGTGGCTTGGCAACAGCCAGCTCGGGTGAGCGTGGCTTGGCAACAGCCAGCTCGGGTGAGCGTGGCTTGGCAGCTACTGGCTCGGGAGAGCGTGGCTTGGCAGCTACCGGCGCGGGAGAGCGTGGCTTGGCAGCTACCGGCTCGGGAGAGCGTGGCTTGGCAGCTACCGGCTCGGGAGAGCGTGGCTTGGCAGCTACCGGCTCGGGAGAGCGTGGCTTGGCAGCTACCGGCTCGGGAGAGCGTGGCTTGGCAGCTACCGGCTCGGGTGAGCGTGGCTTGGCAGCTCCCGGCTCGGGTGAGCGTGGCTTGGCAGCTCCCGGCTCGGGTGAGCGTGGCTTGGCAGCTACCGGCTCGGCAACAATCTTGATCTCACAGTGCTTTGCAACCACCTTGGCTTGGCACTGTGGAGCGGTGACCTTGGCTTGGCACTGTGGAACGGTGACCCCGGCTTGGCACTGTGGAGCGGTGACCCCGGCTTGGCACTGTGGAGCGGTCACCCCGGCTTGGCACTGTGGAACGGTCACCCCGGCTTGGCACTGTGGAACGGTCACCCCGGCTTGGCACTGTGGAGCGGTCACCCCGGCTTGGCACTGTGGAGCGGTCACCCCGGCTTGGCACTGTGGAGCGGTCACCCCGGCTTGGCACTGTGGAGCGGTCACCCCGGCTTGGCACTGTGGAGCGGTGACCCCGGCTTGGCACTGTGGAGCGGTCACCCCGGCTTGGCACTGTGGACGGTCACCCCGGCTTGGCACTGTGGAACGGTCACCCCGGCTTGGCACTGTGGAGCGGTCACCCCGGCTTGGCACTGTGGAGCGGTCACCCCGGCTTGGCACTGTGGAGCGGTCACCCCGGCTTGGCACTGTGGAGCGGTCACCCCGGCTTGGCACTGTCTCTTGAACTGCTGTGCAGTGGACTGGCTCTCAAACTGGTTAACGGTGGACCAGATCTCGCACTGCGAGGCAGTGGACTTGATTTGTTCGTGCTGCAGGGCAGCACTCTTGACTGGAACTGCTAGCTTAGGCACAGAAGACATGGACAGGACTTGAAGCTGACAAACAGCAGACTCAGATTCTTTGTGCTGCTGAGCAGCCACCTTCGATTGTTCATGCTGCAGGGCAGCACTCTTGACTTCCCACTGCTGGGCATTACACCTGGTTTCTCCCTGTTGGGCAGTGGATTTTGGACGTCCTGCGACGTGCAGGGCAGTTGACTCTGGGGCCTGGTAAGGCTGGAACATGGAGGATAACTTCTGGGGGCGCAATTGACAGTCCATTCTTTTATGCAGGAAAGAACCGCAATAAAAGCATAAGCCCTGAGTCTTCCTCCATACCCTTTCCTCCAGGGTCAGGGGTCCTCTGAAACCTTTAACTGGAACTGGAACAGGCTCATTTGGGAAGACGTCCCTAGGAGGTTGCAGCAAACTTGCATACAGGATATCCAGGTGCTGAGTAATGAGCTTGTTAGCTCCTCTCAGGATCTCCAGCACCTCTAGAATTACTGCTCGCTCACTATGTACTGGCAGCCTCATTATGTGACGGTGGGCCTGACCTGACATGGCACAGAAGGGGTGTGAGCTTCTTGAGCAGTCAGACATGACCCATGAATGTATAAACAAAAACAAGGGATTTATTTACAACAGCAAAGTATATAAACAGCAAGGATCAAGAAAAACACACATGAAACTAAAGACCTGAGCACTAGAAATAAACTAAAATACTGAGATACAAATACCAAAACATAGAACCAGATCAGAACGAAATGCATGAAACAGATAGCTAATCAAAAAGCAACAACATGAGAGGGCTAAGCACTAGAGCAACATAAGCAAGAACATAAACCAGATTTAAACTAGAGAAAACATGAATATTAGACATGAACTTGAACCAAGAACATAGACCTGAATATAGACAGAAGAACTAAGAAAGGATATATTAAATGCAAACATCACCTAAGCAAGACAGACCTGAGCATGAATGCATGAGCAGAGTACACTGAAGCCGGATCAGGATCAGAATGAAGCTAGAATCACAGTGAGGCTTGAATCAAGACTAGGAATACAGAACAAACTGAGAACATGGATCAGACTGAGAACAAGGATAAACTGGAGGCTAGGATCAGAGTGAATACCAAAATGAGGCAGCGCCCTTCTTAGGGCGATGCCTGCTTATATACAGAGTCCACTTAAACAATTGAGTCCAGGTGAGGTCCAGGCTTGAACGTGAATCAAAGGTCCAGAACTTGGATGCAATATCCATAGAAGCCAGAGGGGGCGCCAGAGACCCAGGACGTGACACCTCACCCCCTTACAATCCATTCGAAATGCCTGTGCCAGGTTCATCCACCTAACCCGCCGCTCTGCGCTCTGTCTCTGCCGCTCCCCTCTGCGAGTCCCTTCACCGGCTCCCCATCTACTGCAGAATAAAATTCAAAATCCTTACCCTGACCTACAAAGCTCTCACTAACTCAACTCCCCACTACCTGTCCTCACTAATCACTAAATACACCCCAGCCCGCTCCCTAAGGTCAAACAGCGACCTGAGCCTAGCTTCTCCCCGCATCGCCTCTTCCCATGATAGACTGCAGGATTTCTCACGCGCAGCTCCCATCCTCTGGAACGCTCTCCCTCGTACTGTCAGACTTTCCCCTACTTTCCCTTCCTTCGATCGCTCCTTTAAGACATTCCTATTCAGGCAAGCCTACCACCCGACTCACTGATACACCTCACTGCCCCAACCAGTCCACCACTCTCATCCTCAGTCCCTCACTCTCACCGTGCAGTCCTCCACTCTCACCTTGAAGTCCATCACTCTCACCTTGCAGCCCATCACTCTCACCTTGCAGTCCATCACTCTCACCTTGCAGTCCTCCTCTCTCACCTTGCAGTCCTCTCCTCCTGTTTCCACCCCAACCCTTCTAGATTGTGAGTACCCATGGGAATAGGGCCCTTGTTTCCTCCTGTACTGGTTTATCAAATATTGTTCAGTCTCATTGTATTGTAACCTTGTCTATATAGTGCCCATTGTTCAGCGCTGTGGAATATGCTGACGCTATATAAATAAAGAATAATAATATCTCATTGGAGCGCTTTAAAGTGCACCTGTCCTACCTACAGCAATCTGAGGTCTAATCAGAGCAGCTGATATTTACCTGTCAGGTGAGACCAAAAGAGCTGCCGTATAATTAGGAATCAGGCAGTGGAGCTACCCAATAGTGAGGATGAAGGGTACTATTTAATCAAGTTATACACGGCCTTGTCAAATATGAAAAGTCAAACACTCTAATATTTCATCGGACAGCCTTTTCCTGTGATTCTGGCACCTTTTTGCTGTGACATTGTTTCGATATGCTCATGCAATGTCACATCATTTATTTCCATCCAGAGTTGCATTAATTTGTGGTCAGGATGTTGTATTGATGCTGGGAGAGTCGCAGCAATGTTAAAGTCTTCTCCAACACATTATCCCAAAGATTCTCAATGGGGTTAAGGCCTGGACTGTGCGGTGGCCGATCCATGTGTGAAAATGACGTCTCATGCTCCCTGAACCACTCTTGCACAATTTGAGCCCTATGAATCCTGGCATTGCCGTCTTGAAATATGCCCGCTGTGCCATCAGGGGAGAAAAAACCCATTGATGGGAAAACCTGCTCATTCAGTATATTCAGAGAGTCACTTGACCTCATTTTTTTGTAGCTGAAACATATTAATCATGGCAGTAATTATCCATTGGAAGGCTCACACCTCTGTGCTTAGTTAAATCCTGGGAGGTGGCTATGTGTTTGTTGTCTAATTTTTCAGGATGTGAGAAATCTAACAAGCATGGAACACAAAGAGAAGTGATCGATGACCTTAAATATGGAGGTCATCAACATAACAAGTTAGTATATATTGAAATTCAGCTGCCAGTGTGGTGACATGCCATACTACCGTGCAAGCTTCAAATATGGAAATCATGCTTTTTTTCATCAGTTGTGGTTGTAAATTTTCTTTATGATCAACAAAGGGTAGGTTGATTTCCCAGCTGTGTATATGTTTTCTTTTTTACATGTGGGCAATGAGAGACTTTTTATGAACTATTGAAGGACATATAACAGGCTGCAAAATCCCCTACTAAGATGGCGATCCGATCTGGATGCCCAAGACGTATTTGTGCCGCAAGGAGGACGTTACGGTGCACGTAGAGATGACGTCAGTGTGGGCAGCTGAGCCGCTTGACACAGAGCAAGTGCACGAAGCACTCGGGATGATATCCGGAAACACGAATTGACGGGATGATAGCGCCTCATGATGACGTCAGCCACGTGCTGATAGGACGATGGACGAAAAGCCTGCGAAATTATCTCTATAAATAATCTTTACCAAACCAAATATGTTATTCCCTGATGAAGTCCATAGTTTAGAACGGGCGAAACGCGTTGAAATATTTGTTTTTATGTTAATTCCAATAAATCCACTTTTTTTCCAAATGGAGTCATCCTTGTCATTCTGGACAAGGCAGAGACGCATCTTGAGAGACCAGTGGCATCATTATATTGATGTGTCCAATACACTATCACATTCTATGAGTTCGGTCCTAGGAGGCCAAAATATATTTTTCAGTGTTTTTAATACTGCACGATCATGGTCTGATTTGTTTTATAGATCCACCCCTACTTTCTATTTCATTTACTTTCTACAAGATTGACGTCTGCAGGAGGAGACATCAGGGTGAGATCAGGTGCTATTTTATTCTAGTATATACCCCTCACATTGGGCTCTATTACATTCTTTGCGCAAAAATTTGCGCTTGCGGAAAAACGCATTAACGCGAGGGGAAAAACCCTTTGCGCTGACCGTCAAATTACAACGTTCGCGCATACGATGCGTGTTAACATCTAACGCAAGTTACCCTGTGCGAGCGAAAGTTCGTGCGTGCATCCCATAATTAACATTGTGAGCGCAAATGCGTTCGTGCGCTTGTACGCGGATGGTATTACAATCAATGCACAACTTTTTACAAACGACGTTTGCGCGCATAATTATAACGTCTTTGAAAAGCTGGTGGTAACGGCAAATCTGAACGTTCTGGCCGAAACGAAATACGCCAGCGCGAAAACAAAATACAGCAAAGTATAGCTACACATTCTACACATACCCAAACAATAAAATTGAGAGGTTGTGCGTGCTTTTTTTTTATTGCTGCAGCATGTATACTCAGATTTACTTTGACAGGCGCAAAAACTGAACGGGAGACAAATGTGGTCCTTAATTCTGATTGGGTGAATCGCGTGAAAAAAACAGTCTGCCCACCGATTTCTTCGCTCAGCGTTAATTTACACTCAATTTTGCGCATCTTTTTTACGCGCGATATTTTCGGACGGATGAAAAAATGCATTCGGATCGTAATACCTGCGTTAATTTACGCGCGTTAACATTTTACGCTGCGCGCAAAAAAAATTGCGCTTACGAATTTGCGCGGAGGATGTAATAGAGCCCATTGTGTTTTATGATTTCACAGCTTTGACCATAGATGAATACACCACAACCAGGATTCACCCACTTGCACAACTCACATCTGTAATGAATAAATTATACATTAGAAATTCCATTGAAGTCACATGTGGTTTTAAGCTTCCTCTAAATCATTTCAACATGTTTTAAGTATTTCCCAATTCTACGTCCCGCCTATTATTCCAACATACTACGTTATACCTAGGAGAAAATGCAGAGACATTCAGAGCTCTAAACCAAGTCGTTTCGACTAACAACTCGAACTGTCCGTGTCTGCTTCTGCATCCACAATATTGATGGCTTGAGGTTTTCTTCCAATCATGTTACTAGCTCTGCATGCAGCTCACATGTTACTTACTGTAAATTCGTGTCTCCTATACTTTGTATAGTAGCCGTTAATTCATGGCTAGAAGGAGAAGAACAAGATATTCCATAGTAACTCATTCTTCTCTTCCGTAGGGAATACTGGATAGGGATGTGCGTTTCGGGTTTCGGAATTTTGGAATTTTCACGAAATTTCCCGATTCATGCATTCGGATTCAGACGATTTTACGAAAAACTTTCAGATCCGAAAACAGCAGATCCGAAAAAATTTACGAAACGAAACGAAAATTTGTTCGGAATTTTCGAATGGACTAGAAATGTGTAAAATCGAAAATCATTTTCGTTCCATTCGGAATTTCGGCTCCATTCCTGATTTCGGTTCCATTTCAGTAATTTTGGACAATGTATTTTTTGGTTATATCGCTGATTCTGTAATTTTGTATCATTCCCATCTCAATGTATCCTTCTTGTAAAACATGAGAAATCTCAATGTATCCTTCTTGTAAAAAATGAGAAATCTCAATGTATCCTTCTTGTAAAACATGAGAAATCTCAATGTATCCTTCCTGGAAAACCAGAGAAATCTCAATGTATCCTTCTTGTGAAACATGAGAAATCTCAATGTATCCTTCTTGTGAAACATGAGAAATCTCAATGTATCCTTCTTGTGAAACATGAGAAATCTCAATGTATCCTTCTTGTAAAACCAGAGAAATCTCAATGTATCCTTCTTGTGAAACCAGAGAAATCTCAATGTATCCTTCTTGTAAAACATGAGAAATCTCAATGGCAGAATTATCGTATTGACAGAATTATCGTATCGACAGAAATATCGGATCCGAAAAACCATTAGTTTACGTCAAAACGAATAGACACTTTGAAACGAGGAGAACAGACGTTCCGAAAAACACGAAAATTTCCGAAATTACGAAAAAAGGTCGATCCGAAAAACGAAACGAAAACGAAACGAACCGAATCGGAAATCGTCCGAAACGAGCCGAAACCAAAATTTACAAAATACGAACGAACCGAACCGAACCGAAAAAAAAAATCGGTGCGCAAGTCTAGTACTGGAAAACAATAAAACCTGACGTTTTGTTTTCTTAATTTACGGAACACGCGGACTGAAATAATTAGATCTCTTCACAAATAGTCCCTCCCGTGCTTATTTGTCTAGTTTTTATTCATCATCAAAAATGTCAATAGATTTTCGTCATAGTTTTAGTCAATCTAACATTTTTTCTTTATTTATAGTCTAGTCTTTGTCACTGAAAAAAATGTAGTCGACTAAATGTTTGACGGAAATTATTAGTCATCAAAATTAACACCGTTAATGTGACAAATCGAGGAAGCTTTCAAAATCATAGTGAGGGTAAGGTGACAACGAGGGAAAAATCGATTCGTCGTTATATTATTACTTTCTTCTTCCTGTGTTCAAATAGCAAGATCAAAGGGGTTATTCAGAGAGATCCGAAATGTCGCTGAAGTGTAACCGGACACGGAAATTCAGCATACGGTGCCATTTCGGGGCCATTCAGCTATTCAGAGAGCAGGCAGTTCGCCAACTTTACGTACGGTGCTGTTCGACGGCAGTGAAATCCCCCATAGAGAAGCTATGGTTAATCTATTCAGAGACACCGAGCAGCAGTGAAAAGTTGCAAAATGCCATGCTGTTCGGTGGTTTCATTCGTCAGGTTTATTCAGGAGAATCCCATGGGCTTCAATGTTAAAAATATTCACGTTTTAATCCAATATCTAATAAACCGTTTATTATTTTATTCTGCAGTAAAAAGTCTCTTTATTTATTGATCTTTTAGACATTTTTGGGGATTTTTTCTGCAAAATGATTTTTCCTTTTTTTTTACCCCGTTCGTCAGCTTGTCGACTTTTTCCGGCGGCTGCTCTGTGCTGTGTTCGGCGTCTCGCCAGCTTGACTTGTCGGATTTTTTCAGAGTATTCGGCGTGGTTTTTACTGCGGTTTCTGTGGGTTTTTGGTGAGTGTTCGGCGAGTATCCGTCGGGTTTGCGGCGGGTTTTCCCTGCACTCCGAAGGCCCTGTGGTGCATGCTGAATACACTGTAGGGTGGCGAACTTTGATTCCCTGAAGTGCATGGAGGCGCGGGGAGCGAGAGGGCAACGAAATGTCGGCGACATTTCAGTGCTTTCTCAATAACCCCTCAAATTACTATACATTACCAGATAAAAAGTTTCAGACCTAGCGCCGAAATGCTCGCTGACCACTGAACTAGGAACTCTGCATCTACGCTCTGTCACTGCGCATGCACTCGGCATGAGGACAGCTTTGTGCTGCGCAACATAGCAAAGTCGAATGTCAATGAGACCACTTTAATCATTATCCTTGTTGCCGCCTGACCTCTTTCTCCACTTGCCTACAGCTGCGAATATTTATCCTGCCTTCTGGTCACTATCACGATTCGGCCATGCTCATGTATATATAAGGGTCCTGCATTTAGTGGTTATCCCATACTAACTTGTGTCCCCTGCATACAGAATACTAATCTGTCCCGGCCTAACATTATCAGATAAGATTTGTGCTTCAAACTCAATTTTTTAATACAGTATTTTAGTATTATACCCTCACCGGCCGCTTAATTAGGTACACCTGTTCAATTGCTTGTTAATACAAATTGCTAATCAGCCAATCACATGGCAGCAACTCAATGAATTTAGGCATCTAGACGCGGTGAAGACGACTTGCTGAAGTTCAAACTGAGCATCAGAATGGGGAAGAAAGGGGTCTTAAGTGGCTTTGAATGTGGCATGGTTGTTGGCGCCAGACGGTCTGGTCTGAGTATTTCAAGAACAGCTGATCTGCTGGGATTTTCATGCACAACCATCTCTAGGGTTTACAGAGAATGGTCAGAAAAAGAGAAAATATCCAGTGAGCGGCAGCTGTGTGGATGAAAATGCCTTGTTGATGTCACAGGTCGGTGGAGAAAGGGCAACAGTAACTCGAATAATCACTTGTTACAACCAAGGAATGCAGAATACAATCTGTGAACGCGCAACATGCCCAACCTTGAAGCAGATGGGCTACAGCAGCAGCAGATGGGCTACAGCAGCAGCAGATAACACCAGGTGCCACTCCTGTCACCTAAGAACAGGAAACTGAGGATACAATTCGCACAGGCTCACCAAAATTGGACAAAAGATTGGAAAAAACGTTGCCTGGTCTGAGAAGTCTCGATTTTGGCTGCGCCATTCATGTGGTAGAGTCAGAATTGTTTTTTAGACTGAAGGATACATAACTTTTTATAAGTCCTTGACTCAGACACCACTCTCTTCATACTAATATATGACACTTGCATAGTGCATATTTTACTACGTTTTATTACATGCAAGAAAGCCAGACTGGGCAGACAGAGAGCATTGAAAGGTGAACCAGTTACGAGGATTTAAGTCTCGGATGTTATAGAAACCTTGGAGCAGATTACAAATCAGTAGGTCTGTTTAGGTATTCCTGTGACTGAGGCGCAGAATAGAAGGTTGTAAATTACATTTAGTGCTGTAGAATGCGTTGGCACCTCAGAGATAAATGAGAATAACAATAAAATAGGACAAATGTTCGGTGTTTATGTCAGAGCAACGCATTAGCGCATGGAGCAAATGCTGATATCTTGGTCAGACGTAAAAAGCACATATTCTCTTGACCTGTTTATCAGGAGTCTAACGTCACCAGGTAATCCCCAGACAGATTCATCTCCATAGGCATTCATTCCAGATATAGCTTGAGGTATTGTATTTGAAATCTCCGTTCTGAGGACTGTCCACCCAATGAAAGAAAAATCTGTCAAGACATGTAATCTTTCCTTTTCGGGAATGCAATTATTTTTTTCCGAGGTCTAGTCGTAAAAAATTAAAGTGTGTGAACTCAATATAATTTCTGCTCCACAATTAACCATTGACATGTCGCACTTACCCCACCACTTCACACGCAACTTTGACATCATTGTTTAACCAAAAGAAAAACTGGCATTTAGGAAATCTTTATGATAGTTACATATCATACATTTCTGGTGACTTCATAGGTTCCAATCATATGATTGGAACCTAATAAAAGCTTCTCCATGTGTGAGTGGGCCAAAAGGGAACTCCAATCCTTCTGAGAAAATAGTAGGCGAACTGCGTTCCTAAGCATTCCCACTTGACAACCCCTGATTTTCTCCCAGATCACACCATTAGGAAAATTTTAAGCTAAGATCATCTAGGCAGTTAGTACATGGACGTTATTTATATAAAAAAAACCTTGGCCCCTATTACATTCTTCGCGCAGTGCATTTTGCGTGTGCAAATGCACATTTGCGTGAGGGACAAAACCCTTTGCGCTGAACGTCGTATTACAACGTTCGCGCAAACGATGCGCGTTAACGTTTAACGCGGATGGACCTGCGCGAGCGTGATGAACTGTGCGCGTCCTATACTTAACATTGTGAGCGCAAATTCATTCGTGCGCTGGTATGCGGATGGTATTTCAATCGATGCGCATCTTTTTACGAACGACGTTTGCGCGCATAATTTTAACATCTTTGAAAAGCTGGTGGTAACTGCAAATCGGAACGTTCTGGCCGAAGCGAAAAACACCAGCACAAAAAAAAAATACAGCACCGTATAGTTACACATTCTACACATACCCAAACAATAAATTTATGAATTCGTGCATATTTTTTATTGCTGCAGCATGTATACTCAGATTTACTTTGACAGGCACAAAAACTTAAGTGAGTCAATTAAGGAAAATTGATGTCAATTAAGGTTCTTAATTCTGATTGGCTGAATCCCGCGAAAAAAACAGTCTGCACACTGATTTACGTGCGCTACGTTACTGCTCGCGTATTACACTTCGTTTTGCACGTCATTTTTACGAACGTAGTGTAGCGCTGCATTAGATTAGCTCTAGTTTATTGAACTATTGTTACCACTAGAGGGAGACAGAGCTAGAGACATTGTGGAACATCCCAGAACCCTTTGCGAAGAGGACAGGAAGTTGGCGCGTGGCGCCAAGGAAAGACATCAGCAGCCTCGTGCTTGGAAGGGGAGAACGAGCAGAGGGACGAGCGGAGTAGGACCAGGGCCGGCCCGACAATGGTGCAGAGCGGAGCAGCAGCGCCAGGCGGCAGAAATTCGGGGGCGGCAACTTTCAGCCACCGGCGCCGCTGCTGCGCTGCACTATTTTTTTATCGGCGGATTGTGCGGCCACTGCGTTCGTTCCTTCAACGAGTGGCAGCCTGCATGAGTATCTGCCGCTTGCCTGAGATCGATCCTCCAGCCTGCCGTGATCGAGATCACGTGAACTCCGCGATCTAACGAGATCACGGAAGGGTTGGAGGGTGGATCCCAGGCGAGTGGCAGATACATGCAGGCTGCCGCTCGTTGAAGGAATGAACGCGGCGGCCGCACAATCCGCCCCTCAGCCTGGGCCTGTGGTGGCAGAGGTGAGCCTGGGGCAATCTATCCATGAGTGAGCCTGGGGCAATATATCCATGAGTGAGCCTGGGGCAAATATATCCATGAGTGAGCCTGGGGCAAATATATTAATGAGTGAGCCTGGGGAAAATCTATCCATGAGTGAGCCTGGGGGCAAACATATCCATGAGTGAGTCTGGGACAAATATATCCATGTGTGAGCCTGGGGGCAAATATATCCATGAGTGAGCCTGGGTATGTGACGCTGAGCACTGGTGGGTATGTGACCCTGGGCTCTGCTAGGCATGTGAAGCTGGGCACTGCTGGTTATGTGATGCTGGGCACTGCTGGGTATGTGACACTGGGCACTGCTGGGTATGTGACGCTGGGCTCAGTTAAATACACCTCACATTACTGTATCGCAGAGCTCCACAGCAATAAAATTCTAATGTACGGTGTGTATGAGTGTTTGAATTTTCTTGCTGTGGCGCACTGTGATACGCTCATACACACTGCGTGTTTTTTTTTTGGGGGGCAGCATTTCATCCTTCGCTCCAGGCAGCACAATGTCTTGGACGGCCCTGAGTAGGACGCATGCAGAAACACTGTCCGGGATCACAGCCAGGCCGGAGTGCGAGCGCCATCGTATCCAGTGCTGGAGATTGGAGACAGAGAGTTTGTTATCGCTTACTACACTGCGCTTAACTGCTGGGAGGACAACCAGGTTCCGGTAGGACCTCGAGTTAGGAGGCCGCGACGATCGATTGGGAGTGCAGGCGGCGGATCGTTGTTCCGGTTGCGGAGATTTGGCCGGCAAGCGGGGAGCAGATTTGTTGGCACCGAGTCCCAGTCTAAAGCAGAGAGAGATCCTTTGGTCGAGACATTGGTTCTGGCCATTTCGTTCGACGGATGGGTGAGAGGCCTCCAGGCCCATGGTTCCAAAACGAAAGCGCACTTGTTAAATTGCTTCAATTCACAGGGCCCCAACGGTGACTAGTCAAAGATTATTCTTTTTGTTCACTGGCCATTTGAACACAGTACCCGGGTACCCTAGACACCACATTTTTGAGCCTTTTTGATGGGACTTACACTCGCGAACTGAGGGGGTTAACCGTTTTTTTCCGCCGTGTGTTTTTCCGCATTGCGCATTCCTGTCATTCATATCAATGTACATGTGTATTATATGCCACTTTATTGAGACCAGTAAAGTATAGAAAATAGAAAATCCACAACAGTGCTGGTGTATAGTAATTCCTAATGCGGTGAGACTATCCCGAGGTTTATTCAGCGACTCGGGGGAAAGTGTGGGGTACCCCTTAGTCAGGCGCTACTCGTTAGTTGTGTCTGTTAAAGTAGCGGTGTAATCGCTCTTAAGGAATTTCAACAATATAATGAGGTATAGCAATGCTAATTTAACAGCTTTGTGTACCATAAAAAATTAAAACCAAGAAAAAAGTGTAGATATTCATATTAACCCCTTAGTGACCGGGCGGTTTTACACAAATCCGTCCGTTCGTGACCGCAGCTGTTTTTACGTTTCTGCGCTCTTAGTGTTTACGTCAAATTTTCCTCTTACTCGTTTATGTAACCCACACATATTTTACACTGTTTTTCTCGTCACTAAATGGACTTTATAAAGATACCATTTTTTTCATCATTTCATATAATTTACTATAAAAAATATTGTGAAATATGACACAAAAATTGAAAAAACACCACTTTTTCGAACTTTGACCCCCAAAATTTCTTATGTATCAACAACCGTCAAAAAATTTTTATTCCTTAGTAGTTTCTAAATTTAGTACTGAGTTTAGCAATACCAATGTTTACATATTCCTCGCTTTTTTCCTTATTTTATGCAACAATAAGTGCAAGTAGCACTTTGCCATTTCCAAAGAGTTTATTTTCAAAACTAGTGATAGTGACATTGTAACACTGATATCTGTCACTAATTCTGAATAACCCTCCACATATACATATTTTTTTAAAGTACACAAATCAAGGTATTAAACTTGGGGAAATTTGACTCTTTCCATGCAAACCATTTTACACAAATCTATGCCAAAGTTTGAAAAAAAAAAAAATTTTGGTGATTTTTTTTTTTTGAACGCAATTTAAGAATACATGTACTGTGAACTTTAAGGTTTACTGCCAAAAAGCACCCCAAAATATGTTCAGCAACATCTTCTGAGTAAATTGATACCACCCAAGTATAGGTATGTCGGGTCATTTGGGGGCTAAAAGGCCTTATTTGGGGGGTGCACATTTCAGTTTTCCAACTTGGAATTTTCACATTTCGTCATCATGCACCCATGTCCTATTTGGGACATTTTTGAAGCCGGCCAAAGTAATTTACCCCCATCAAACCATATTTTTTAGAAAGGCACACCCTAGGGTGCTTCAAAGAGTTGTATTTTAACACTTTCCATGCACTAGCTCTTTGTCAATCTTTCAGGTAGTCACTTTTTGTGTTATTTTTTCACACACATTGTACTTTAGGCATGAATTGTCAAATCCAGTTATGGGTTACTGCCAAAAAACACCCCAAAATATGTTCAGCAACATCTTCTGAGTAAATTGATACCACCCATGTATAGGTATGTCGGGTCATTTGGGGGCTAAAAGGCCTTATTTGGGGGGTGCGCATTTCAGTTTTCAACTTGGAATTTTCACATTTCGTCATCATGCACCCATGTCCTATTTGGGACATTTTTGAAGCCGGCCAAAGTAATTTACCCCCATCAAACCATATATTTTTAGAAAGGCACACCCTAGGTGCTTCAAAGAGTTGTATTTTAACACTTTCCATGCACTAGCTCTTTGTCAACTTTCAGGTAGTCACTTTTTGTGTTATTTTTTCACACACATTGTACTTTAGGCATGAATTGTCAAATCCAGTTATGGGTTACTGCCAAAAAACACCCCAAAATATGTTCAGCAACATCTTCTGAGTAAATTGATACCACCCATGTATAGGTATGTCGGGTCATTTGGGGGCTAAAAGGCCTTATTTGGGGGTGCGCATTTCAGTTTTCCAACTTGGAATTTTCACATTTCGTCATCATGCACCCATGTCCTATTTGGGACATTTTTTGAAGCCGGCCAAAGTAATTTACCCCCATCAAACCATATTTTTAGAAAGGGCACACCCTAGGGTGCTTCAAAGAGTTGTATTTTAACACTTTCCATGCACTAGCTCTTTGTCAATCTTTCAGGTAGTCACTTTTTGTGTTATTTTTTCACACACATTGTACTTTAGGCATGAATTGTCAAATCCAGTTATGGGTTACTGCCAAAAAACACCCCAAAATATGTTCAGCAACATCTTCTGAGTAAATTGATACCACCCATGTATAGGTATGTCGGGTCATTTGGGGGCTAAAAGCCTTATTTGGGGGTGCGCATTTCAGTTTTCAACTTGGAATTTTCACATTTCGTCATCATGCACCCATGTCCTATTTGGGACATTTTTGAAGCCGGCCAAAGTAATTTACCCCATCAAACCATATATTTTTAGAAAGGGCACACCCTAGGGTGCTTCAAAGAGTTGTATTTTAACACTTTCCATGCACTAGCTCTTTGTCAATCTTTCAGGTAGTCACTTTTGTGTTATTTTTTCACACACATTGTACTTTAGGCATGAATTGTCAAATCCAGTTATGGGTTACTGCCAAAAAACACCCCAAAATATGTTCAGCAACATCTTCTGAGTAAATTGATACCACCCATGTATAGGTATGTCGGGTCATTTGGGGGCTAAAAGGCCTTATTTGGGGGTGCGCATTTCAGTTTTCCAACTTGGAATTTTCACATTTCGTCATCATGCACCCATGGCCTATTTGGGACATTTTTGAAGCCGGCCAAAGTAATTTACCCCCATCAAACCATATATTTTTAGAAAGGGCACACCCTAGGGTGCTTCAAAGAGTTGTATTTTAACACTTTCCATGCACTAGCTCTTTGTCAATCTTTCAGGTAGTCACTTTTTGTGTTATTTTTTCACACACATTGTACTTTAGGCATGAATTGTCAAATCCAGTTATGGGTTACTGCCAAAAAACACCCCAAAATATGTTCAGCAACATCTTCTGAGTAAATTGATACCACCCATGTATAGGTATGTCGGGTCATTTGGGGGCTAAAAGCCTTATTTGGGGGTGCGCATTTCAGTTTTCCAACTTGGAATTTTCACATTTCGTCATCATGCACCCATGTCCTATTGGGACATTTTTGAAGCCGGCCAAAGTAATTTACCCCCATCAAACCATATATTTTTAGAAAGGGCACACCCTAGGTGCTTCAAAGAGTTGTATTTTAACACTTTCCATGCACTAGCTCTTTGTCAAACTTTCAGGTAGTCACTTTTTGTGTTATTTTTTCACACACATTGTACTTTAGGCATGAATTGTCAAATCCAGTTATGGGTTACTGCCAAAAAACACCCCAAAATATGTTCAGCAACATCTTCTGAGTAAATTGATACCACCCATATATAGATTTGTTCTGTTGTTTTTGGGTGCTACGCCAATCTTTGACATGTGCTTGTCAATTTTCTAATTTGACATACAGTATCTTCTTTGCTTATCTTCTTTTTAGGGGCCTTTTTACATACCCCAGTTTTATGAACGTGCATATATTTGGTAAGCTAACACCCCAAAGTATTGTAAATGGAGTGTTTTATGCTATGGATGCATCCGTTTGCTCCAAACAAATTAGATACTGTTTGGTGGTCATTTTCATTTTCACACCCACATCAGTTTTGGACTGTGATTTAGGAGACACTGTTGTTTTTTACTGCATGAAAACACTCCAGGTTGTTTTCTGCAAGTCTCCTGAGTACACCCATGCCCCCCATGCATAGGTTTGCCAGGATTTTGGGAAGGTTCAAATACAATTTTTATGACTTTGTCATTGGAGTTGAAATTGAGATTATTTCTTCAGCTAGGCCTAGCTTTGGTTTGGGTCTACCGCATACCCCAGTTTGAATTATTGCCAGAAAAATTGTTTATATTTGTTATGTTGACACCCCAAGGTATTGCATATGGAGTGCTTTGATGCCATGGATGCAACGGTTTTAGCCCAAAACATTTGAGAAGGTGTGTGGCGGTAATTTTTCAATTTTCAGATTTTTACGCCCACAGTAGTTTTGGACTGTGATTTAGCAGACACTGTTGTTTGTTACTGCATGAAAACTCTCCAGGTTGTTTTCTGCAAGATCTCCTGAGTACACCCATGCCCCCCATGCCTAGGTTTGCCAGGATTTTGGGAAGGTTCAAATACAATTTTTATGACTTTGTCATTAGAGTTGAAATTGAGATTATTTCTTCAGCTAGGCCTATCTTTGGTTTTGGGTCTACCGCATACCCCAGTTTGAATTATTGCCAGAAAAATTGTTTATATTTGTTATGTTGACACCCCAAGGTATTGCATATGGAGTGCTTTGATGCCATGGATGCAACGGTTTTAGCCCAAAACATTTGGCAACAAGGTGTGTGGCGGTAATTTTCAAATTTCAGATTTTTACGCCCACAGTAGTTTTGGACTGTGATTTAGGCTAGGGTCAGACGAGCGTAGTGTTCACGTCCGTGATCGCGCCTAAAAGTACGTCCGTGATAGCATGACATAAAGTCCAATGGAGCCCGACACACGAAGTACGTCCGCACTGAACTGCGGACGCACAACGGCCGCGGCCCACGGACGCAAGGCAGGCAAGAACGTAGAACCGCTAGAACGGCCGCACAAAGTGCGCTGCGTCCGCAACGTCTGCATAGCTTTGTGTGTGAGTGATGGAACGTGGTCAGACGGACTGCATTTATACAAAGCAAAAAAGATAGGATCTCCAGGTGAGGCAAAAGCATTTATTCGGGTGCAGCAGACCTCAAAACAAGTAATGTAACGTTCGACCCGGTCTTAATCATACATAAATACAACAAACAAAAACCCTTGTATTTATACTGCCTTAATTGTTTGCATGCTTCATACAATTAAACAATTATTCAATTAAGCATTGCAGGCGATTAGAGCTACCTGTCGCTGAGCATTTTCACCTTTGCTCTCACGGTGTAGCACAATTACGGTTTCAAGTCATTGACCAAGTACCCCCACTTAGACGTGGTGGTGATAGGACCCGTTTACTTAAACGTAAAGAAAAAAGGTGGATACATAAACTTGACACCTTGTGGCCAAAAGGTCTTAATAGAGAATTTGATCTAAATATATGTTTTTGAACTTCATTCTAGATAATTATGTGCATCCTCCATTTTGGAGGTTCCACATAATGGTCGTTTGACAATAGGTCTCACCTAGTTGTTCTGCCTCACTATTATCCTCATTTTTTCATGTTACTATATGGTCTGTGGTAATTATCCTTCTGTACTTTACATCGTGTATGATGGGATCCATATATATGTCTCTATGGTTTCAGGTCTTACCATGTATTCGTGATGTAGTGTGCTATCTACAGTTAAGCAATGCTATAAATGTTTTTTGATATGTATAAATATAATTATAATACTTTGGTAGTAAGAATTTATATATATATATTTTCTGTAGATATGGATTGCCATGTCTCTTTGGACACCCCTCCAAAATTTCTTTTAACCTTTTTAAACCCTTTCAACTTAATTTCTTTTCCCTTTTTTTTTTATTTCATCTATTCTCTGGAACTTATTTTTGTATTTATATATTTTTTTGCCTCCCCCAATTCGTCTTTTCTTTGGGGTTGTATGTTTGCTGAATAATTCACCTGGTAGATAATTCATCTGCCTGCAATGCTTAATTGAATAATTGTTTAATTGTATGAAGCATGCAAACAATTAAGGCAGTATAAATACAAGGGTTTTTGTTTGTTGTATTTATGTATGATTAAGACCTACGGGTCGAAACGTTACATTACTTTGTTTTGAGGTCTGCTGCACCCGAATAAATGCTTTTGCCTCACCTGGAGATCCTATCTTTTTTGCTTTGATCGTTTATGGGACTGGCGGCGTCCCCTCGATGGTGATCTCGGCGAGGTTCTGCTATCTGGGCTCCCCCTTGGAAGTAGCCGCGGCATTTTCCTTCTATGACTGCATTTATACGTCCTGCATTTTTCACGGACAAAATGGTTTTGCAATTGAATTTATTGTCCCTCCTACATCTGTCAAAAAATAAATGTCAGTGAAAAAACGGACTGTGTGACCACTACTGCGTCTTCCGTACTGACGATGTCCGTACTGCACGGACGTACAGTCCGTAGAAATCACGCTCGTCTGACCCTAGCCTTAGCAGACACTGTTGTTTGTTACTGCATGAAAACTCTCCAGGTTGTTTTCTGCAAGATCTCCTGAGTACACCCATGCCCCCCATGCATAGGTGTGCAAAGATTTTGGCAAAATACAGCACCAATTGTAGAACATAAAAAATGTACGAATAAATGTAAAAGTCTGGTGCCTGTCAAACTGGGGATGCTCTCTAGGGGAGCACAGGCTGTTGTCACTGAAGTGCATGAAACGCAAAATGTTTTCATACCTTCTACGTGACATTGATTGGAGGTAAATGGGGGTAGAGCAGATGGGGCTACTGCTCCAGCAGGAGCGAATTGAGGGCTTCTTTATGATGCCCTCAGCATAGTAAGTGCCCAGAATTTCAGAAATTCTGGCACATCTAGCGGGGTCCATTGCTGCCTTGCCAAGTAGGAGTCTGGCTTCGCAGCACAATGCTGATGGGCATACAGATTTGATTGGGCCACGATGTGGCCAACAAATCATCCCCCATAAAACACCTGCAAAAAACTGTGTGGCGGTAAATCCTGCAACATCAATATTGATGCCAGGATTTGCCGTGAAAGGAGGGATATCTGGCCCTCTGGCGATGAGGCACTACCCACTCCTCAGCTGGAGCTGTGCGTCTCCTGCTGGCAGGTGGTGACCAGGATCTGCATCAGAAACATCACTAGATACATCAGCCAGCATAGATAATGTATCTAGCGACGCCTCTGAGCAGTTAGCGGGGTCGAAATGAGGGTCTGAGTCTGACGCAGATGCCTCAGATTCTGACGCCAGGATGGCATATGCCTCCTCGGCGCTGTACACCCTCTCAGACATTATATATAATAGATTATAAAATTTTATAATTATTATATATATATAAGCGGATTGTTGGTTCTTAGAAGAACCGTTGGTTTCACAAGAAAATACAAATAAACACCTAAATCTCTCTAAATCCCTCTAAACCTGCCTCAATTCTTCTAAATCTCCCTAAAATCTCTCTAAATCTGCCTCAATTTTCTAATCTCACTAAATCTCACTAAATCTCTAACCTGTCAAATCTGATCTCTCTCTCTCGCTCACCAAAACACAAGTGAGGAGAGGGAGGGAGAATCACAGAGGTCAGAGCCAATATTTACAAAATATTGGCCTGACCTGACAAATTAGAAATTTTATTTTGATTTTTTCTAACTTCTGATTGGATGTTGCTAGCCTGCCTCTCTGATGAGGCAGGCTAGGAACATCCCACTCAGCCCCAAGATGACCCTGCCCTTAGAACCCTAACCCTACCCCTGACCCTGCCCTTAGAACCCTAACCCTAACCCTATCCCTACCCCTAACCCTACCCCTACCCCTAACCCTACCCCTACCCCTAACCCTAACCCTACCCCTAACCCTAACCCTACCCCTAACCCTACCCCAACCCTACCCCTACCCCTACCCCTACCCCTAACCCTAACCCTACCCCTAACCCTAACCCTACCCTAAACCTACCCCTAACCCTACCCCTAACCCTAACCCTAACCCTACCCTAACTGTCAGTTTATTTTATTTATTTTTCTTTTTTTACACTTTTTTTACACACTTTTTTTTACTTTTTTTTTTACACTTTTTTTTAACTTTTTTTCACTTTTTTTTACTCTGCTGGGTGCCTTGATCCCTCGAGGCACCCAGCAGAGCACCTGATCACTGAAGTGATCGATTTTGTACTGAGTGCCACGATACCTCGTGGCACTCAGTACTTCCTGCCGCTACCGGAAGTGATCGCTCGGGGGGAGCGATCACGACGGGACCGGCGGCAGGTAAGTATATTACAAGGATGCCTCGATGTCGAGGCCTTGTAATATGCTCAGAGCAGCTGGAAGCGATCCGATCGCTTCCAGCGCTCTGTAGAAGTGCCGGGCACCTCTCCGGTGCAACCGGATGTAGATCGCTCCCGGGAGCGATCACATGGTGCCCCGCACTTCTAACGGCCATTGCACGGATGCCTGGACTCCCAGGCATCCTGCAATGGCGTTTGAGCTGCTGGAAGCGATCCGATCGCTTCCAGCAGCTCAAAAACGGCAGGACGTACCATGTACGTCAGCGGTTCTAAGAGAGACCGCTGCAATGACGTACATGGTACGTCCGCGGTCGGGAAGGGGTTAAGGACATACACCCTCTGGCTTCGGGGGTGATGAATCACAGTCTTTAAAAATCACAATAAATCAGTCTTTTATATTGATACAAACATACGCCCCTGGCTTAGGGGGTGATGAATCTCAGTCTCTAAAAAGCACAATAAATCAGTCTTTGTGTTGCATAAAAAGAGAAAAGAAAAATAATTAAAAAATAATAATAATTTCCTCTTAATGATTGAGTGTGTCCTTTTGGTCTTGACTGCTTCCGCTCCTCTCGTCCCTTCAAAATTCCTCCAAGAAAGAAAGAGGGATTAAGGATACGTCCGCGTCTGTCAGATAAACCAGAGAGTAAGGATTGGTACACTTACGCTAGTGCGGTGATGGATGCTGCTCTGTCTGTTGCGCTCTGCCCAGAAATCCTCTTTGTATCTGCTCCTTCGTGCCTTGTCTTTTGAATTTTCTCGTCCAGGATACTGCAGAAGGCTTCCCTTTATACGGTGCCTACTGGTTGCTGGCGATGTTAAAAGATGGCAACTGGATGCAGCAGGAGGTTGGCTTGTGCAAAAATTTATTAAGACAGCTCACATCAAATAATAACGCAATCAAAGATAAAATAAAAATAAAAATATTTTTAAAAAGTTAGAAAGTAAAAAAAACCATAAGTCCATAGGAGGTAAAAAAAAGTCTTTAAAAGTGGGCATAGGGGTCTCCAAGACGCGTTTCATCCAATTGATGAAGCTGGCCAGGGAGCCGGCGAAACAGGTCTTGGAGACACCTATGCCCACTTTTAAAGACTTTTTTTTACCTCCTATGGACTTATGTTTTTTTTTACTTTCTAACTTTTTAAAAATATTTTTATTTTTATTTTATCTTTGATTGCGTTATTATTTGATGTGAGCTGTCTTAATAAAGAGCCAAGTGGTTCTCCTGTGCTACGGACGCGCTCAGCGCGTCCGAGCACAGGAGGCAGCAATCCGCCGGATTCCGGCGGATTGCTGGGCCCCCCGGTGCGGACTGACATCTTGGATGTCAGCCCAGCACTCCGGGACCCCGGCGGGGACATCTAATTCAGGCGCCCCCCCTGCATGTGCGGAGGAGGCGCCTGAAAGGGAGGGGGGAGGTCCTTCGGACCTCTCTCCCTCCCGATCGCCGGGGAGCAGGGGGTTAATACAGGCACCGCTTGGAAGGGCACAACCTGCCCTTCCAAACGGTGGCTGTCATTAACCCCTGGGGAGCCGGATCACGAATCGGCACTGAAAAGCGCCGGTTCGTGATCCTTTCCCGGAGCTGGCTGACATCTTGGATGTCGGCCAAGCCTCCAGGAACTCCCCCTGAGGACTGCACGATGACGCCAGTCCTGGAGTTAACCCCTAGCTGCCACCAACGGTGGAGATAGGGGGTTCCAATGAACCCCCTATCTCCCGATCCGTGGCAGCTAGGGGTTAAAGTTTGGTACTGTTGGATCGACCAGAGCATGGCCGTTCCAACGATACCAAACACGACTGTGAAAAAAGTTTTTTTAAAAAAATAAAAATTAAAAATAAAAATAAAAAAAATTTAAAAAAAAATTATAAAAAATAAAATAAACAAGTTTTGTTTTTTTTTGGTTTATTAATGCAGCAATATTGTTCCCATTTCAATTATAATGTGAACAATGATGCTGCACTAACAATTTTTGTATGCGGTGCGTTTGTTAAAAATCGCGTAATTTTCCCCAAAAAAAAGTAACGAGACCCCATTTCTAATTTTTTTAACAAGCGCACCCCATACAAAATATAACCGCAATTGCTCGCATGTTAAAATGTGAAAAACAAACACTTTACACGTTGTAAATTATTGAAAATACATATTTTATTGCATTTTTTGTTATAATATACAGACATGACATAACGTATACATATAATAATGACATATTATGAATCTGCCGAGTCTGACGGAAATAACGATATATAATATGTCTGGGTCATATACTAAAATAAGCCTTCAAAACGCGTTTAAACATGATGAGCAAAACCGGTAAAAATGACCTCAGCACAGAGGCGTGAAACGCCTCAGCAGCGAAAGGGTTAATATTTGATCTATTTGGATCCGTGAACCAGAACAGATATTTTTTGGTCTGAGTGACTGTTGTCAGAGCAGACACAGAGCATCCTCTGGCCGGGCCAGAAATAGCAGAGAGCTTAATGATGCACTAATGCTGAGTTCTCTGCTGTAGGCTCTAACTACTCTAATGATTGGGAGTTTTATTGAAGGGTTTTGTCGTGGGTCTGATTGCTGGCCCAGATGACCAAGGTTTCTCTTGTCCCTGCGTCCTTTATGACATACATAGTAAAACATTATTGCCTAATAATAGAATAGGAAAAGTACCGGCTGGGTGGAGTAGAGGTAACATCACTGCTCTGCATGGAGAGACCCTGTGGAGTCATGGGCTCGATCCCAGCGAGCACCTCTCCAGTAAGTGTCCTTGGGCAAGACACCCAACGGTACATACTCGCCACCCAGGACTTACTTGAAAAACAGAGAAATCTCAATGTATCCTTCCTGGTAAAATACTTTCTAAAAAAAAAGGAGGTTAGGACTATCTCCTGTTCTGTCTCAACTCTATCGGCAGCTTGTTGTACGTTTACGCTCTTTGTTCTGTGTAGAGTAGTGAATACTCAAGCCGTTGTATAAAGAGGTAACCCAAGTCATTTATTATTAAAAGCCAAAATATATATATGTGTTAGGAAAAATGTCATATGTGCTCAACCCTGTGTAATGGTTACATAAAAATGAAATTTTTGGTTCACTTACAATGGCCATTCTAAGCATAAGGCTGTGGTCAGACGAGTATTTTGCAGAGCGGAAGGAACGTCCGTGAGAATGGACGTTCCTTCCACTCTGACGCAGTTAGAACGCTCAGCGCTGCAAGGCTTGATCCTCCTCTGGAGGAATGTGTTGTGCAGCCCCGTCGAACGCAACTTTCAAAAGGTGTTTGCAAAAAAAACGACTGCACGAAAATGCCTGAAAATAACATATACGGTCCTATGAATATTAACCACTTCGCTGCGGAGGATGCGCTCAGCGCGTCCTGCCGCAGGAAGGGTTGGCTACGGAGGACGCGATGAGCGCGTCCTCCTGAAGCAGCCTGCGATCGGCCGGATTCCGGCCGATCGCTGTGCCACCGGTGCGGGCTGACATCTTGGATGTCAGCCCGTCAATCCGGGACCGCCGCGGGCACAATAGATGTCATCGCGGTGGTGCGTGTGCGGAGGAGGCGCCTGAAAGGGAGGGGGGAGGTCCTTCGGACCTCTCTCCCTCCCGATCGCGGGAGTCCTGAGCTTAATGCCAGGCACCGTTTGGAAGGGCACAGCCTGCCCTTCCAAACGGTGGCTGTCATTAACCCCTGGGGAGCTGGATCACGAATCGGCGCTGAAAAGCGCCGGTTCATGATCCTTTCCTGGAGCTGGCCGACATCTTGGATGTCGGCCAAGCCTCTGGGAACTCCCCCTGAGGACTGGCGTCATCGTGCATAGCACGATGACGCCAGTCCTGGAGTTAACCCCTAGCTGCCACCAATGGTGGAGATAGGGGGTTCCAATGAACCCCCTATCTCCCGATCCGTGGCAGCTAGGGGTTAAAGTTTGGTACTGTTGGATCGGCCAGAGCATGGCCGTTCCAACGATACCAAATACGACTGTGAAAAAAGTTTTTTAAAAATTAAAAATAAAAATAAAAAAATATTTTAAAAATAAATTATAAAAAAAAAATAAACAAGTTTTTTTCTTTTTTTTGGTTTGTTAATGCAGCAATATTGTTCCCATTTCAATTATAATGTGAACAATGATGCTGCACTAACGATTTTTGTATGCGGTGCGTTTGTTAAAAATCGCGTAATTTTCCCCCAAAAAAAATGTAACGAGACCCCATTTCTAATTTTTTTAACAAGCGCGCCCCATACAAAATATAACCGCAATTGCTCGCATGTAAAAAAAACACTTTACACGTTGTAAATTTTTGAAAATTCTAATTTTATTGCATATTTTGTTATAATATACAGACAGGACATAACGTATACATATAATAATGACATATTATGAATCTTCCGAGTCTGCCGGAAAGAACGATATATAATATGTCTGGGTCATATAATAAAATAAGGCTTCAAAACGCGGTTAAACATGATGAGCGAAACCGGTAAAAATGACCTCAGCGCACAGGCGGGAAATGCCTCAGCAGCGAAAGGGTTAATAAATAGGTCTGTTACAGAAAAAAATACCTGCCATTTTTTAAAAAATAGGGGGGAAAATGTAGACAGGGCATTTCTCTGATATTTTTTTGCTGTTCGGTGTCTCTGAATAGATTAACCATTACTTCTCTATGAGGGATTTCACTGCCGCCGAAGATCACCGTATTTTGCTGGCAATTCGCCAATATTTATTTTGAGAAAGTATTTTACCAGGAAGGATACATTGAGGTTTCTCTCGTTTTCAAGTATGTCCTGGGTGGCGAGTATGTACCATTAGGTGTCTTACCCAAGGACACTTACTGGAGAGGTGTTCTTGCCGGGATTCGAACCTGTGTCTCCACGGTCTCCAATATTTGTCATTGCCAGCTTTTTGAAAAGCCGAATGACAGCGAAATTGCACCATATGGGGAAATTCACCATTTGGAGCAATTTCAGAGCCAATTCGGCTCTCTTTGAATAACCCTGAGGGTGTGGGTTTACCTTTTTCAGGAATACCCAGATGCCCCTCCTCAGTGATATATGAATTCATTGTTATCCCCAATCACCAAAACATTCCCATTTTTCAACTTCATAAAAAAAACTACAGATGGCACTCAAAGCAGTCCCCTACTTTAATTCTGCAGATATGCAGTAATATTTATATAATATATTTAATATACAGTCATGGCCGAAATTGTTGGCACCGCAGACATTTTTCCAGAAAATCAAGTATTTCTCCTGGAAAAGTATTGCAGTAACACATGTTTTGCTATACACATGTTTATTCCCCTTGTGTGTATTGAAACAAAACAAAAAAAGGGAGGAAAAAGAGCAAATTGGACATAATGTCCCACAAAACTCCAAAAATGGGCTGGACAAAATTCTTGGCACCCTTTCAAAATTGTGGATAAATAAGATTGTTTCAAGCATGTGATGCTCCTGTAAACTCACCTGGGGCAAGTAACAGGTGTGGGCAATATAAAAATCACACCTGAAAGCAGATAAAAAGGAGAGAAGTTCACTTAGTCTTTGCATTGTGTGTCTGTGTGTGCCACACTATGCATGGACAACAGAAAGAGGAGAAGAGAACTGTCTGAGGACTTGAGAACCAAAATTGTGGAAAAATATCAACAATCTCAAGGTTACAAGTCCATCTCCAGAGATCTAGATTTGCCTTTGTCCACAGTGCGCAACATTATCAAGAAGTTTGCAACCCATGGCACTGTAGCTCAGGGGCGGATCCAGAGACTAGTCTCGGGAGGGGCACTTACAGAAAATAAGGTGTTTTAGCAGAGAGCCCGACTCACGAGAATTTACAGAGGGCCCGCTCACAGGAGCTTACAATCTAGAGGAGCAGAGGGCCCGGCTCACAGGAGTTTACAATCTAGAGGAGCAGAGGGCCCGGCTCACAGGAGCTTACAATCTAGAAGAGCAGAGGGTCCGGCTCACAGGAGTTTACAATCTAGAGGAGCAGAGGGCCCGGCTCACAGGAGCTTACAATCTAGAGGAGCAGAGGGCCCGGCTCACAGGAGCTTACAATCTAGAGAGCAGAGGGCCCGGCTCACAGGAGCTTACAATCTAGAGGAGCAGAGGGCACCCAGGAGCTTACAATCTAGAGGAGCAGAGGGCACCCAGGAGCTTACAATCTAGAGGAGCAGAGGGCACCCAGGAGCTTACAATCTAGAGGAGCAGAGGACACCCAGGAGCTTACAATCTAGAGGAGCAGAGGGCACCCCGGATTTTACAATCTAGAGGAGCAGAGGGCACCCCGGATTTTACAATCTAGAGGAGCAGAGAGCCCCCAGCTCACACATGGATTTGCCCCCAGCTCAAGGATTTGCCCAGCTCATGGATTTGCCCCAGGTCATGGATTTGCCCAGCACATGGATTTGCCCCAGCTCATGGATTTGCCCCCAGCTCATGGATTTGCCCCCAGGTCATGGATTTGCCCAGCACATGGATTTGCCCAGCTCATGGATTTGCCCAGCTCATGGATTTGCCCCCAGCTCATGGATTTGCCCAGCACATGGATTTGCCCAGCTCATGGATTTGCCCCCAGGTCATGGATTTGCCCAGCTCATGTATTTGCCCAGCTCATGTATTTGCCCCCAGGTCATGGATTTGCCCAGCTCATGTATTTGCCCCCAGGTCATGGATTTGCCCAGCACATGGATTTGCCCCAGGTCATGGATTTGCCCAGCTCATGGATTTGCCCCCAGCTCATGGATTTGCCCCCAGCTCATGGATTTGCCCAGCACATGGATTTGCCCAGCTCATGGATTTGCCCAGCTCATGGATTTGCCCCCAGGTCATGGATTTGCCCCCAGCTCAAGGATTTGCCCAGCTCATGGATTTGCCCCCAGGTCATGGATTTGCCCAGCTCATGGATTTCCCCCAGGTCATGGATTTGCCCAGCTCATGGATTTGCCCCCAGGTCATGGATTGCCCAGCACATGGATTTGCCCAGCTCATGTATTTGCCCCCAGGTCATGGATTTGCCCCCAGGTCATGGATTTGCCCAGCTCATGTATTTGCCCCCAGGTCATGGATTTGCCCAGCTCATGGATTTGCCCAGCACATGGATTTGCCCAGCTCATGGATTTGCCCCCAGGTCATGGATTTGCCCCCAGCTCATGGATTTGCCCCCAGCTCATGGATTTGCCCCCCAGCTCATGGATTTGCCCAGCTCATGGATTTGCCCCAGCTCATGGATTTGCCCCCAGGTCATGGATTTGCCCAGCACATGGATTTGCCCAGCTCATGGATTTGCCCAGCTCATGGATTTGCCCCCAGCTCATGGATTTGCCCAGCACATGGATTTGCCCAGCTCATGGATTTGCCCCCAGGTCATGGATTTGCCCAGCTCATGTATTTGCCCAGCTCATGTATTTGCCCCCAGGTCATGGATTTGCCCAGCTCATGTATTTGCCCCCAGGTCATGGATTTGCCCAGCACATGGATTTGCCCCAGGTCATGGATTTGCCCAGCTCATGGATTTGCCCCCAGCTCATGGATTTGCCCCAGCTCATGGATTTGCCCAGCACATGGATTTGCCCAGCTCATGGATTTGCCCAGCTCATGATTTGCCCCCAGTCATGGATTTGCCCCCAGCTCATGGATTGCCCCCAGCTCATGGATTTGCCCCCAGCTCATGGATTTGCCCCAGGTCATGGATTTGCCCAGCACATGGATTTGCCCAGCTCATGGATTTGCCCAGCTCATGGATTTGCCCCAGCTCATGGATTTGCCCAGCACATGGATTTGCCCAGCTCATGGATTTGCCCCCAGGTCATGGATTTGCCCAGCTCATGTATTTGCCCAGCTCATGTATTTGCCCCCAGGTCATGGATTTGCCCAGCTCATGTATTTGCCCCCAGGTCATGGATTTGCCCAGCACATGGATTTGCCCCCAGGTCATGGATTTGCCCAGCTCATGGATTTGCCCCCAGCTCATGGATTGCCCCCAGCTCATGGATTTGCCCAGCACATGGATTTGCCCAGCTCATGGATTTGCCCAGCTCATGGATTTGCCCCCAGGTCATGGATTTGCCCCCAGCTCAAGGATTTGCCCAGCTCATGGATTTGCCCCCAGGTCATGGATTTGCCCAGCACATGGATTTGCCCCCAGGTCATGGATTTGCCCAGCTCATGGATTTGCCCCCAGGTCATGGATTTGCCCAGCACATGGATTTGCCCAGCTCATGTATTTGCCCCCAGGTCATGGATTTGCCCCCAGGTCATGGATTTGCCCAGCTCATGTATTTGCCCCCAGGTCATGGATTTGCCCAGCTCATGGATTTGCCCAGCACATGGATTTGCCCAGCTCATGGATTTCCCCCAGGTCATGGATTTGCCCCCAGCTCATGGATTTGCCCCCAGCTCATGGATTTGCCCCCCAGCTCATGGATTTGCCCAGCTCATGGATTTGCCCCCAGCTCATGGATTTGCCCCCAGGTCATGGATTTGCCCAGCACATGGATTTGCCCAGCTCATGGATTTGCCCAGCTCATGGATTTGCCCCCAGCTCATGGATTTGCCCAGCACATGGATTTGCCCAGCTCATGGATTTGCCCCCAGGTCATGGATTTGCCCAGCTCATGTATTTGCCCAGCTCATGTATTTGCCCCCAGGTCATGGATTTGCCCAGCTCATGTATTTGCCCCCAGGTCATGGATTTGCCCAGCACATGGATTTGCCCCAGGTCATGGATTTGCCCAGCTCATGGATTTGCCCCCAGCTCATGGATTTGCCCCAGCTCATGGATTTGCCCAGCACATGGATTTGCCCAGCTCATGGATTTGCCCAGCTCATGGATTTGCCCCCAGGTCATGGATTTGCCCCCAGCTCATGGATTTGCCAGCTCATGGATTTGCCCCCAGGTCATGGATTTGCCCAGCACATGGATTTGCCCCCAGGTCATGGATTTGCCCAGCTCATGGATTTGCCCCCAGGTCATGGATTTGCCCAGCACATGGATTGCCCAGCTCATGTATTTGCCCCCAGGTCATGGATTTGCCCCCAGGTCATGGATTTGCCCAGCTCATGTATTTGCCCCCAGGTCATGGATTTGCCCAGCTCATGGATTTGCCCAGCACATGGATTTGCCCAGCTCATGGATTTGCCCCAGGTCATGGATTTGCCCCCAGCTCATGGATTTGCCCCCAGCTCATGGATTTGCCCCCCAGCTCATGGATTTGCCCAGCTCATGGATTTGCACCCAGCTCATGGATTTGCCCAGCTCATGGATTTGCCCCCCAGCTCATGGATTTGCCCCCAGGTCACACATGGATTTGCCCCCAGGTCATGGATTTGCCCCCAGCTCTCACCTGGATTGTTGCCCCAGCTCCGGCAGGGGGTTGAGGGACCCAGATGCCGGGCAGCGCGGGAGCGCCTGCCCGGTCTTGAACAGTCAGTCCTTGAAGTGGATGCGTTGTGTGCGTGCGCCGGCGGTCACGTGGTCCGGCTAATCAGGTGGTACAGAGACTCAGTACCACCTGATTAGCCGGACCACGTGACGCCGGCGCACGCACACAGCCGCATCCACTTCAAGGACTGACTGTTCAAGACCGGGCAGGCGCTCCCGCGCTGCCCGGCATCTGGGTCCCTCAACCCCCGGGCCAAATCTCGGGGGGGGCAATTGCCCCGTTGCCCCCCCTGGATCCGCCCCTGCTGTAGCTAATCTCTCTGTGGGTGGACGGAAGAGAAAAATTTATGAAAGGTTGCAACGCAGGATAGTCCGGATGGTGGATAAGCAGCCCCAAACAAGTTCCAAAGAAATTCAAGCTGTCCTGCAGGCTCAGGGAGCATCAGTGTCAGCGCGAACTATCCATCGACATTTAAATGAAATGAAACGCTATGGCAGCAGACCCAGGAGGACCCCACTGCTGACACAGACATAAAAAAGCAAGACTACAGTTTGCCAAAATGTGCTTGAGTAAGCCAAAATCCTTCTGGGAAAACATCTTGTGGACAGATGAGACCAAGATAGAGCTTTTTGGTAAAGCATATCATTCTACTGTTTACCGAAAACGGAATGAGGCCTACAAAGAAAAGAACACAGTACCTACAGTGAAATATGGTGGAGGTTCAATGATGTTTTGGGGTTGTTTTGCTGCCTCTGACACTGGGTGCCTTGAATGTGTGCAAGGCATCATGAAATCTGAGGATTACCAAAGGATTTTGGGTCGCACTGTAGAGCCCAGTGTCAGAAAGCTGGGTTTGCATCCTAGATCTTGGGTCTTCCAGCAGGACAATGACCCCAAACATACATCAAAAAGCACACAGAAAGGGAGGGCAACAAAGCGCTGGAGAGTTCTGAAGTGGCCAGCAATGAGTCCAGATCTAAATCCCATGGAACACCTGTGGAGAGATCTTAAAATTGCTGTTGGGAAAAGGCGCCCTTACAATAAGAGAGACCTGGAGCAGTTTGCAAAGGAAGAGTGGTCCAAAATTCCAGGTGAGAGGTGTAAGAAGCTGATTGATGGTTATAGGAAGCCACTGATTTCAGTTATTTTTTCCAAAGGGTGTGTAACCAAATATTAAGTTAAGGGTGCCAAGAATTTTGTCCAGCCCATTTTTGGAGTTTTGTGTGACATTATGTCCAATTTGCTTTTTTTCCTCCCTTTTTTTGTTTTGTTCCAATACACACAAAGGGAATAAACATGTGTATAGCAAAACATGTGTTACTGCAATACTTTTCCGTGAGAAATACTTGATTTTCTGGAAAAATATCTGGGGTGCCCACAATTTCGGCCATGACTGTATAGTCACTCAGGTTTTTAAAGTTAAAGCCACTATAGGCTCTCTCAAACATAAGGGTTTCCAAAAAATAACTTCCAGAATTTCTGATTCTGTGGCTGACCAGCACAAGGTCACTTCTCCTTAGAGTCTTAATTACGAGAGCAAAAGGCCACATAATACAGGAGGGATGGGGTCGCGCCTATTTCACGATGGGGCGGCTGCAACCACCAAATGTATCCAGCCCAGCAACATGTATAAAACATAACAAGGAGAAAAAATGTAATCTGCGCTTATTCCCATTATACCGTTTGAAACAAAACGCAATTAGAGGCTTTGGTTTGTGTTTAATGGCCATTAAAAGATTAAGCTCACCCGCCGAACGTCAAGGCACCTCTAGTGAGGGTGAGTCCTATCCAAAAAATGAAGCCACAGGCTGCTGTGTAGCCAACCATAACTTGCCCATGCTGCTTGTCAGTCCTGAGGTAGACTGGTGGGCTTTTATTTAAGCTCCCCCTGAAACAAAATCCGCCTTGGGATCAAAAAACAAAGACACAGCTGCAATGATGACCTGGCTGGAGGTACATTAAAACATACATAGTACAGGAGGGGTGGGGCCGCGCTACTTTAATTCTGCAGATATGCAGTAATATTTATATTATATATATATAGTCACTCAGGTTTTAAAAGTTAAAGCCACTATAGGCTCTCTCTAACATAAGGGTTTCCAAAAACTAACTTCCCAAATTTCTGATTCTGTGGCTGACCAGCACAAGGTCACTTCTCCTTAGAGTCTTAATTACGAGAGCAAAAAGCCACATAAAGCAATCCCCAAAGCTTAATTCAGCAAGATATAAATATATATACACATATGAGATATTAAAAATGGCCACTTATGTGCTGTGGAACCTCCTGTGTTTCTACATAAAGCACGGGATGATTTTATGGGATACATACTTAAATCCTCCTTCCCCAGATTAGGTTTTCACAGCTAGTTTCTAAATTCATACATAGATTTATTAAAAAACGAAACACACAACTAAAACACTAATAAAAAATAATCTTTAAAAGAATTAAAGTGGAATATGTTTCACGCTTAGAATCTGATAGGGCTTCCTAGGTGATTTGGTCTTTTAGTATCCTATTGACATCTTCATATTGGTCTTTCGACAGAATAACCATCCCTTCATCTGACTTCCGTTATCAGCTGACTTCCTCATTCGCTGTAACGCAAAGAGCCTAAATTCCGTGATTCACGAGATTATCTTTATTCTTTCAAATGAAATTACTTTTATTTCTGATAGAACTAAAGATTCAACGGCTTTTATTTCAACAGATAACAAATTATTATGCTACAATGTAACTACATGACCCACCAATGTGACATGTTAAAAAGAGCTAAACTGGCCGTCGCTGGAATCCAGACGCAGCCTTCACTCTTCCAACCAGGTGTTTAAGAGCTTTTCTGGGAAGCTACCACCCTACCTGAATAGGCTGCTTCCCCCAGCAGTTCCATCATCCTATAACCTCCGATCCAGGACCAGCACCTTACTTGCAATACCACAATACAAAAAGAAAGTGGCTTGATGCTCATTTTCCTACAGAGCACCGCAGTTAAGGAATAACCTCCCAGACGCCATCAAATCTTCCCCCAGTCAGAAGTCCCTTTTGAGATCTCTATTACATACCTCAATACGGAATGCACCTGTGAACATGTAACATAGTGACTATATACAGAATGCACCTGTGAACATGTAACATAGTGACTATATTTCTTACATATTTATTTTCTGTGTTAATCTGTATATTTGTGTTTTGTTTTTAATATTTTGCAACTACCGACGGGTAAGTGACGATGCATCGGATCTGTTCATGAGACAGGGAAATGAACTAAGGGCAAAAATTGTCCACGAGATCACGAATAAACTCAAAAAGGTGACCCAGTCAGTAGAAATAAGTGTCACAAAGAGTCCAGAACACTCGTTAACAAAAATAAACAGCGAGTGGGGGAGGGGGAATGAGCTCAGCCCGGTTTCACCTCCGGGATGTCCAGTGGAAGGCCTGCCGCTTTGAGGTCAGACCAAGCAGCCGCAGGGTCCGTGAGAGTATAGGGGACATTAGCATATGTCACGACGAGGGAGACTGCCAGGCCCCATCTATAGCGAATTTCCTTCTGGCGAAGGGCAGCAGTCACATCTCGGAAACGCCTACGGGCCATCAAGGTCAGGAACGGGAGGTCATGGTATAGGGCAAGCATGGAGCCCTCAAACTGCACGGGTTCTCGAGCACCAGGGGTAGTCATGATTTTCACCTTCAGGGCCATATCACGGAAAGCCACTACAACATCTTTAGGTGCCCCCTTAGCAGTCGCCGCCGGTCTCCGGATCCAAAACACCGATCCCACCACGTGAGGGGTGTTGGAAAGCAGTCCAGTAACCTGAAGAACCAGACGGTTCACATAAGGCTGTAAGTCCTCAGCCGGCACTGAGTCTGGGATGCCCCTGATCCTAATATTCCGGCGCCGGTGTCTGGATTCCAACGTCTCCACAGAGCAGGACAATATCTCGATATGAGAATGAAGCGCTGTCATCTGGTCACATAGGTGCGTCTGCTCTGATACTACTTCTGCATTCTTCGCCTTCACCTTGATCACCTGCGTGCGTATCTCTTCTACCTCCGCTCGAACCGCAGCCACCTCAGGTCTCCACATGTCCTTGATGTCGTCCAGCGGTCTACAAAGGTCACCTTTCGTGGAGGGAAGATGGTCTTCTGCCTCCCGGGCATGAACCACAGGCAAGTCCTTTCCCGAACCACGTGACCCAGCCCGATCCTCTGGCGTACAGGACCTCGGCGTTGAACCATGTCGTTGACCCGTCATGCTACTGCCAGCTGAGAGCCGCTGGTCATCGGCCGAGTCCCCCTCGGAAGACTCCCGAGCTGTCGCTGGGGTCATCGCAGTAGCTGCTAACACAGCTTTGTGCTTTTTTGTGCCCTCTTTTTCGCAGCTGCCGAAAGAGGTCACAGATCCTGTGACTGGGACAGAGGGGTAATCCATGACATCCCAGACTCACCCCCGAGGGGCCAGGAGCAATCCTCGTCCCCAGACGATCCATACCCTGGGGGGAGAGACGAGGAGATCACTTTGCTTCTGGATACAGACCCACCTGCCATAGCGTCTCTGATGTCTTGCTGTCGGGACCCTCTTTTTGGGTAAGGCGTTTAGGCATTGTCCGTCTCCTCCAGGCACTGGTAAGTAAGGCTCCAGGAAATTCTGCTGGGTTGCACGAGGGCGTCCAATTTGGCCATGGTCACTAGGCCTAACTCTCCCTCGGGACAAAAATCAGCCGCGGAGCACGCAGATCGCAGGCAGCAACCCCAGGTCCAGACAGGGCTCCCAGGGCCAACCGGGGACTTTGATGAGGCAAACGAGCAGAGAAAAATAGTAGTAAAGCCGAACCTGCATGGAGCTGTCCCAAAACGCGACCGCTCATTGCCGTGGTTAGCTCCACCCCCTCTACCAACGTATTTGACCTCATTTAGGCCCTCCACTGAATTTTTAAGAAAAATCTTGTTTAAGCAGATTTTTCTTTTACATTTTTGCAATATAAACACTAGATTTGTCAATTTCCTGAATGGGGGAATCTTGCAATCGTTTTTTTTTCATTACTTTTGTTAGCACCTTTTTTGCTCAGGTTGAACATGCCCTTCATACCTACTTCTGCCTCCTCTTTTTCCTTATCTGCAATTCTTAAAGTTATTTTTCTTCACAAATCTGGTTTTAAAATGATATCCTTTTTCTCGGTTCTCTTGCGATCTCTCTTTGGTAGGGGAGGCTTTAAAGAAACCTCTCCTTCTTGCTCTAAAACCTGATACCTATTGGACGAAGGGAGTTGTTCTTCTATATTCTGCTCAATAAAGCTGGCTGTTCCACTGGGTTCGTAGTCGGATGACTGCCTTGTTCGTCTGACTACAGACAGTGTCGTCGCACGACCAGGATCATCCACTGGAAGCGTCGGAGGACGACCCAGTTCGACTGACTTACAGGCCTCCAAACGTCTTTTTGAAAAAAATTGGGAATCAAACATTTTACCTAAAAGAATACAAAAAAACTCAAATTCCAAAAAAATCAATAAATAAAAATGCTTTTTGCTGCGGGTGAAATGAATAACCGGTTGAATAAAAACATGAAAATATTTCTTTCCATCGAATCCTGTGGGATTCACCTGTCGAAATGAATCACTTCTCTATGGGACATTTCCCTGCCACAGAAGGGCGGTTTAACTATACAATTCATCTTTTTTTCATGCAACTTGTACCAGAACATCCGACAAATCCCATTGAAATGGGAAAGATTGCTAGTCTGAAGAAGTCTAAAAAAATCGTCTGAAGTCGTCCGATGGAAGTCGTAGGCAGTGGATCAGGGCTGAATCAGGGCAGAACGCTTCACGCTGTCTGTGTAGCTCGGCAGCCGGCAGCGCCTTCCACACTACTTGCTGGCCGGCTGCTGAGTGAAGAAGTGGATGTTCATGATCACATGATGCGGCCGTGGGCAAGGTGTGGTGTGATGATGCAGTGCCTGTCAAGTTTAAAACAAATTGCCTATGTTATGCTCGTTGCCCTGACATGGTTCTCTCTGGTAAACGACCCTTGGCATGACTGCTTAAGCCTGAGGCCTTCCCAACCCATACCCCAATAACCCCTTCCCAACCCATACCCCAATAACCTGAATAAACACAAACACGTATATGTCAGTTGGAATGTGCATGGGCCACAGCTTTATTAAACCATATATATATAACCATGTATATATATAACCATCCCTTGCAGTGCTTACTCAAACTGCCCTATCGCTCCATGCAATAGGCATTACCAAACCATTGAGCTCGTCCCCGCAAGCGAGGTCCGTCTCCCCCCAGGCCTCACCCGATGGCGGCTAAAACCTCCATTAAGCACTGCTGTCCAGGGAAACCGCCAACCTTCAGCTGTGACACGACTTGACGAAATCCAAGGGTGGGTGGGCGGGTCTCACCTTGATGCACTTCTCACGTTGGCAGGAACAGAGGAAGAACCCTGCACCCATCACCAGCATATATAGTCCAGTTAAGCAACACTGTTGCAACCACTCCACCAATAACACCGTAGCTTTTCCTTGACTGACAGGCCCATGCTTCCAACCGACCCCCCTTCCCCCTCCCTGAGGGGCCCCAGGGATTCTAAACCCTTCCAGATCTTTCCTTAACCTACAGGCCCAGGCCATCAGTCATGTCCCCCTTCCTGAAGGTCCAGGGGGTTCTTGACTGCTTAAGCCTGAGGCCTTCCCAACCCATACCCCAATAACCCCTTCCCAACCCATACCCCAATAACCTGAATAAACACAAACACGTATATGTCAGTTGGAATGTGCATGGGCCACAGCTTTATTAAACCATATATATATAACCATGTATATATATAACCATCCCTTGCAGTGCTTACTCAAACTGCCCTATCGCTCCATGCAATAGGCATTACCAAACCATTGAGCTCGTCCCCGCAAGCGAGGTCCGTCTCCCCCCAGGCCTCACCCGATGGCGGCTAAAACCTCCATTAAGCACTGCTGTCCAGGGAAACCGCCAACGCCAGGGGCCGCCTCAGCGTCCGCCCCTGCGCCCCCCCGCAGACAGCGCCTCCTCTATGCCCGACTGCAGACCCTCCAGGAAAATATCCAACCCAATATCCGTGAGATGGACCCCATCCCCTCTAATGACATTCCTATTGTCCCCCTCCAGCCCCGTATGTCTAACTGACCTCCACCCAGATCACCCCCAAACCTCGAGATCTCCTTGTTAACCCGCTTCCGAGCCTTGTCCATAGCCCTGGGAGCCGCAAATTCCTCCCAACTGGGGCGAGAGACTATCTCTGAAAACACCAGTGATAAACCCCGAAAAATGGTGAAACAACTGGCTAAGTCACGTTTCATCCTCCTAACCAAGTCTACCGATCGGACCACCCCAAGATCGTTTCCCCCTGCATGTACCACTAACCCACATCCCTAGCCGCTTGTCTAGCCAACACCCTGCATTGTCCAGCCACCTGGGCCCAATGCAAACCCTTGCTGCCAATCCACCGAATCGTAGCCAAGTCCAATCGTAGCCAAGTCCAATCGTAGCCAAGTCCAATCGTAGCCAAGTCCAATCGTAGCCAAGTCCTGTGGAAAACTCAGGTTCCAGCCAAGCGGCCGTTGTGCAGCCCGCTTGGCCACCCAGTGTATAAACGAGTGTCCGATGATCCAAACAACATGTACCACGAACACCACATCCCTAGACGCTTGTCTAGCCAACACCCTGCGTTGTCCAGCCACCTGGGCCCAACGCAAACCCCTGCTGCCAATCCACCGAAACGTAGCCAAGTCCAATCGTAGCCAAGTCCTTTGGAAAACTCAGGTTCCAGCCAAGCGGCCGTTGTGCAGCCCGCTTGGCCACCCAGTGTATAAACGAGTGTCCGATGATCCAAACCATGTACCACTAACACCACATCCCTAGCCGCTTGTCTAGTCCACACCCTGCGTTGTCCAGCCACCTGGGCCCAACGCAAACCCTTGCAGCCAATCCACCGAAACGTAGCCAAGTCCAATCATAGCCAAGTCCTTTGGAAAACTCAGGTTCCTGCCAAGCGGCCGTTGTGCAGCCCGCTTGGCCACCCAGTGTATATACGAGTGTCCGATGATCCAAACAGTCGTCGGGGATGAACCTGTAATTATAAGAGGTTAGGGCGCACATAGGAATGACAACAATCCGATCGCCATCTACCCACACGCCTAATCATGTCGTCTGACGCACCCGCCTCCACCGCCATTGTCGCTGCGCCTATCCGAAAAGAATGCGGCGCGAACTGCTTCGGGACGTGCCCCAAAGATGCAATACAACGCTTAAATCAGGTCGACATACGCAAACAATACAACCCTGCGCTTCGGGAATCGCTCGCACCCGATAGCACAAGAAGCCAAGAAACCCTGTAGCCCCTTCCCAAAAGTGGGAGGAAGCGTTTTTCTTCAACTTCTCCTTCTTTTCCATGAACCGGTCAGGCCGTTTGGGACGGTCCACCGTCTCCCTATCCCCAGAAAGTAGTGTAAGCACATCCACATATTCGTTCTCCAAACCCTCTCCCGTAACCTGCAGTGACCCGCAACCCATTGGGGACAACTCGCCGGACCCATAAGAGATGCCCGCACCCCAACGGGAGACACCTCCAGCACCCACCGCTGAGACCCCAATTAACTTGCAGGCCCAGTCATTCCCCCTGACCCCGAAACCAAAACTGCGCCAGCCTCGGAAATCCCCTGCTGACCCGACCTGTGCCAAAACCGGCGCGGGCGCTGCCCCAGATGTGCACGCAGACGCGGGAACCCCAACCGCAGCAGAGCTAGGCGCAAGAACCGCCGCCGGTACCGCGCTCCCCGAAACGACGTGTCCCGCCACACTCAGCGAAGACTTCCCCTTAGCCGCGTCCTCCGACCCATCCTGCCAGCGTCTAAGAGCAGCAACCAGGGCTTCTAGCAACCCCGTCGTTACACCACCAGCACCACCCGACGCATTAACCCCCCGAAAGGCCGAGCGATCCAAACGCTGCACCCCCAAAATCCGACTCCCGTGCAGCCAGCAAGGGGATCCTCCCGGAGCCCCAGAATCACAGCCAAAGGTGATCCCAGCGATGGTCGCCCAGGAATAGCACCTCCACTGGTAACCGGCACCCTTCACCGACCTCCATCTCCTGCCACCAAGACCACCAAGACACTCCTCGGCTGAGAGCGTTGAGAATGTCCATTACGAATTGAAATACTCCATCCGATATCCCCTGCACCAGTACCGGTACGTCCCCAGCCACCGGGCTCCCTGCAACTGCTGCCGACACGATCCTCCTCCGATGTCCAGCCGCACGATGGGCGCCGCCATGTTGCGGGCGGGCCGAACGCGCCGCCCGAGACGCTGCATGCCTGCAACGAGTGGGAGGGAGCCTGGAGGCAGCCGCTGCCACTCTCGGCACTCTCCCCCCGGCCGCCGGAAGTGAAGGACCTCCACGCGGGCTCCTCGAGAGCGACCTCCGTCGGCCATCTTACCTGGTCTGGGGGGGGGGGTGGTTCCTTCCAAACCCCCTTAAGTCCTTCCATCCCAGTCCCCTCGACCAACTCCTCCAGACTCCTCACGTAAAGACAGGGAAGAAAAACAGGCACCTGCACCATGTTCACCCTCCTCCGCACACTCAAACGCAGATCCCTGGGTGGCGTGTCCATGACGACCGCCCTTCACCCGATTGGGAACCGGCTGCATCCACTTCCTTCTATTGATATTAAACCGGGCTCCCCTATGCCCCGGGGGGGGGGGCACTCGGGAGGGGCATTCTACCAATTTAGGCTAGACAGGGCCCTGGGAATGGCAAATCCGCAAGGACCCCACCTGGAACCCAGTAACCCTTAAGAACCACGAGAAAGTGGCTCGAATCACATCCACCCACAGAGCACCGCACCCACGGAACAACCCTCCAGACACCACCAAACCTCCCCAGTCCAAAGCCACTCCAGAGCCCCCCACCAGCACCCCCAACCAGAATGCACCTGCCAACATGCAACCCAATGACCATATCCGAATGCAATTGCAAACATTATCCAATGACCGTATACTGACTGCACCTGCAACCATGCCACACCGTGACCACACCGACTGGACTTGCGAACATGCAACACAGTGGCCCCACACAGAATGCGCCTGTAACGTGCAACACAGTGACCATACCCGGAATGCACATGCAAACATGCAACAGTGACCCCACACAGATTGCACACGCAAACCTGCAACACCGTGACCTCACCCGAAATGCACACGCAAACCTGCAACACCGTGGCCACATACAGAAAGAGCCTGCACACATGCAACACAGTGACCATACACTGAATGCATCTGCAAGTATGCAACATCGTGACCACGCACAGCACGCACGCGCAAAAGTCAACACAGTGACCATACCCGGAATGCACCCGCAAGCCTGCAACACAGTGGCCACACACAGAATGAGCCTGCAAACATGCAACACCGTGACCATACCCGGAATGCACATGCAACATAGTGACCACACACAGAATGCACACGCAAACATGCAACACCGTGACCACACCCGGAATGCACACGCAACCTGCAACACAGTGGCCATACAGCATGAGCCTGCAAACATGCAACACAGCGACCATACACTGAATGCATCTGCAAACATGCAACGCCGTGACCACGCACAGAACTTTTAAAACTCTCGGTTCCTAAGGGGTTAATGGGGTATTATGCTGCAGTAACCCTTATTGAAACCGCTAGTAAAATAAGCATTTTAGCAATTGAAACTGTTTACTACAATTATGTATTCAAACGTTTCCCGCACCTTATCTCCCTGGTTCACACGAAGGGATAAGAGTTTTTTCTCTGCCCAGTGCCGGACCTCAGGGTACCGGACCCCAGGGTGCAGGAGCTCAGGACCTCAGGGTGCAGAACCCCAGGGTGCAGGAGCTCAGGGCCTCAAGTTACAGGACCTCAGGGTGCACTCGCTAAAGGACACTGAAATTTCATTCAATGCACTGAATTGTGAAGTATTTGTCCGCCGGCACCTGCTGGGTAAAGCACAGAACAGAAGATGCAGAGGAACCATTCCCATGTGATCCCATCGCAGCCCGAATAATGAGCGGGAACATGGAGACACAGGCAGCAGCACTAGCAGATATCAGACGGGTCTGTATGGCAACAGCCAGCCTTAGGGACCAGCCGCATGTGCTCGCATTGTATATTAGATTGTAAGCTCTTGAGCAGGTCCTCCACCTCCCGCTCCGCTTATGCAAGGTGTACGTCGCCCTGTCATTGCTTCACCCATTGTACAGCGCTACAGAACCTGTCGGCGCTCCTTAGACCAATAATTGTATCGGTGTATACACCTTACGCATATATACTTAAAATATATTGTGTTGAATAACCCCCAGGGTTTTCTTTGTAAGAGCCACCACGTTATTTGATCATTTGTGCCCCAGATCATTTTTTTTTTTTTTTTTTATTTTTTTTTTTTTGATTACTAAACCTTCAATGCTGTGCAACTACTTATCCCCCAGCGCTGCTATCTGGCTGCCTGAGCATTGTGGGATCTGCAGCCACAACACATGCAGGTCCTTAGAACAAAAACAGAAAATCAACAAAACCAATTGAATAAAAACCATCTGCCTTTCTCTTTAACCAAATCTAGTCACACACAGACAGACACACAGACACACCCTACACCTGCTTCTTGCTGGGGAGTGGGAATCCAGCAGCTCTGCCCCCTATAACAGCAGCACATGGCACAGCCTGCACTTCCTGTCACCCTCTCCCCTTACACACACAGAGGAAGCTCCCGGTCATGTGATCACACAGAGTGCTCCCTCAAGTGTTCCAGCAGACATGTAGATGCCCCCCCAGCCACCAAACTTTCCCTCTCCTTTCTCTTTCACCAGAAACACCTGAAAAAACATGATCTCACCTTGATGCACTTCTCACGTTGGCAGGAACAGAGGAAGAACCCTGCACCCATCACCAGCATATATAGTCCAGTTAAGCAACACTGTTGCAACCACTCCACCAATAACACCGTAGCTTTTCCTTGACTGACAGGCCCATGCTTCCAACCGACCCCCCCCCCCTTCCCCCTCCCTGAGGGGCCCCAGGGATTCTAAACCCTTCCAGATCTTTCCTTAACCTACAGGCCCAGGCCATCAGTCATGTCCCCCTTCCTGAAGGTCCAGGGGGTTCTTTCCTTCTGACATTCTGTATTGTGTTAACCTCTGGTCTGTTACTGGTTACGTTCTCCTCTGATTCCGATATAGGTAGACGCATCGACCACTCGAATGATCGGAAATGTAAGATAGCTGTGCTGCGTATAGGGATCAGACATTCATATATTGAGATATCGGGACGTGACAAATCTCCTGCATGCTGTGGGATTGGTCGGACAATGACAGACGATGACGGACAATCGGACAATAGCAAAAATATGGCCCCAGTGGTCGGCCAGCCTAAAATTCCTTTATTATCTATTTTCTTCTCCCTAGATGAAATCTCATTTGTGCGGGACAATATTTCTTCCCGTGGGTACAACCTGTTCTTGGGGGTTATTGTGTACCTATTATATTAATTCCATCACCAATTAAAACTTTTTTTTGAGGGATGGCAAAAAAAATTGCCAAGGAATTAATTAATGAGAAAGTGTACGAAATTCATTTATATTACATACAAGGTGGAAAGCCTGCCCAGAGGGCAGTCTATTGTGGATATACTGCCCCAGCTCATGGATATACTGCCCCAGCTCGTGGATATATGCCCCAGCTCGTGGATATATGCCCCAGCTCGTGGATATTGACCCAGCTCGTGGATATACTGCCCCAGCACGTGGATATACTGCCCCAGCACGTGGGTATATGCCCCAGCACGTGGATATACTGCCCCAGCACGTGGATACTGCCCCAGCACGTGGATACTGCCCCAGCTCATGGATATTTGGCCCCCACCTCTCATGGATATATGCCCCAGCTCATGGATATTTGCCCCCCACCTCTCATGGATATATGCCCCAGCTCATGGATATTTGCCCCCCACCTCTCGGATATTTGCCCCCCACCTCTCATGGCTATATGCCCCCCCAGCTCAGACCCCAGACCAGACATGGGGCGGCTGTTCGAATGCTCTATCGGCATTCGGACAGCCGCCCCATGAGCTCCTCATACTTACCTTCCCGAGCGGCGAAGTGAAAGTTTCCCCGCTTCCGGTCGTTGAAGGACCCAAGCCGCGGTCACGTGACCACGGCTTGGGTCCTTCAAAGAGCGGAAGCGAGGGAACTTTCCCTTCGCCGCTCGGGGATGGATGCGCGCGGCAGCCGGGTAGAGGCTGCGAGCGCAGCCTCTACCCGGCTGCTGTGTGCATCTTGTAACCGCCGCGGCGAGCGCACAGCCGGCTCGTGCCGCGGCGGTTGCATGCGCGCGCAACCAACCGCCGCTGGTTGCACGCGCATGCGCAGAGTAAGGCTTGGCGACGGACACGCCAAGCCTTACTCAATTATATTATAGATACACTGTACACAGCCCGAGGGTAGTTTTTTACAATATTTTCAATAATTTTGTCCCTGTCAAATGAGGTCAGGTGTCATGTCGACACCCAAGAAGTTTTCAGATTTCAGAACATTTTGGAATTTGGAATTTCAGGAAAGGGATGCTCAACTTTGTATATTATAATAAAATAATATATGAGATCTGTTGCAGTTTTCATCTACAATAATCAAAATGCCCCTTCCCACCAATAATCCCTGGAAATCCCTCTATGGGGGTTATTCAGAGAGAGCCGATCTGGCCCCGAAATGTCACTGAACAGGGAATTTCCCTGTACGGTGACATTCTGTGGCCATTCGGCTATTCAGAGAGCAGGCAGTTTGCCAAATTTTGGCGAACTGCCAGCAAGTACGATGCCTGTTCGAGGGCAGTGAAATCCTCCATAGAGAACCAATTCGTCTATTCAGAGGACACCGAACAGCAGAGAAAAGTTGTCAAAGTGCCCTGCTGTTCGGTGTTTTCATTCGGCAGGTTTATTCAGGAGAATCCCATAGGCTTCGAAGGGAAAAATATTCCTGTTTTTATTCAATATCTAATAAACAGTTTATTATTTTAATCTGCAGCAAAAAGTCTCTTTATTTATTATTTTTTTAGGATCTTTTAGGCATTTTTGGGGGGGTTTTCGGCAAATTTCTTTCAGGTTTTTTTTAAAGTGTATTTTATTTTTTCGGTAACAGACCTTTTTATTATCATTCATAGGACCTTAAATGTAAATTCCAGACATTTTCGTCCAGTAGTTTTTTTTGTAAACAGCGTTTCAGTTTTTGACACTTTCAATCATATTGTTCTTTCTTTTTTTACCCTGTTCCTCAGCTTGTTGTTTTTTTCCAGCAGCTGGTCTGTGCTGTGATCGGTGGCTTTTTCTGAAATGTTCTGCGTGTTTTTTGCGGCGCTTCCGGCAGGTTTACTGTGGGTTTTCAGTGAGTGTTCGGCGGGATTGCGGCGGGTTTTCCCTGCACTCTGGGGACCCTGCGGTGAATGCTGAATTCACCGCAGGGTGGGGACGTTTGATTCCCTGAAGTGCAGGAAAGTACGGGTAGCGAGAGAGCACCGAAATGTCGGCGACATTTCAGTGCTCTCTGAATAACCCCCTATATTTTGTTTCCCAGTTATTCATTGTGATACTGTCTTCACTTTTCACATATACAGTTGTGTTCAAAATTATTCAACCCCCAATGCTGTAAAGGGTTTTAGGGAATTTAGTGTATATTTGTAATTGTATTCAGAATGAAATCCTACAAGGACTTTTTAAAGAACCATATGCAACTAAAATGACATCAATTGGTTTTGTAATACAGTAGTAAATGTTTCTTTTGTGAATTCTTCATTGACACAATTATTCAACCCCTTAAAGACTACCACTCTGAAGAACAGAGGTTCATTCAAGTGTTTTCAATCAGGTATTGAAAACACCTGTGGATGTCACGGAGCAGCAATAAAGCATAATAAGCACCAATTAGGCAGCTTTAAAATGACTGTGATACTCAGCTCCTTCTAGACATTTACTGGTGTGGTTACAAACATGGTGAAGTCAAGAGAATGGTCCAGGAAGACAAGAGAAGAGGTGATTACTCTTCACAGGAAGGGCAATGGCTATAAGAAGATTGCAAAGATGTTAAAAATACCAAGAGAGACCATAGGAAGCATCATTCGCAAATTCAAGGCAAAGGGCACTGTTGAAACGCTACCTGGTCGTGGCAGAAAGAAGATGCTGACTTCGACTGCTGTGCGCTACCTGAAGCGTAGAGTGGAGAAAAGTCCCCGTGTGACTGCTGAGGAACTGAGAAAAGATTTGTCAGATGTGGGTACTGAAGTTTCAGCTCAGACAATACGGCGCACACTGCGTAATGAAGGCCTCCATGCCAGAACTCCCAGGCGCACCCCCTTGCTGTCTCCAAAGAATAAGAAGAGTCGACTGCAGTATGCCAAAAGTCATGTGGACAAACCACAGAAGTTTTGGGATAGTGTTCTGTGGGCTGATGAAACAAAATTAGAAATGTTTGGGCCCATGGATCAACGCTATGTTTGGAGGAGGAAGAACAAGGCCTATGAAGAAAAGAACACCTTGCCTACTGTGAAGCATGGCGGGGGGTCAATCATGCTTTGGGGCTGTTTTGCTTCTGCAGGTACAGGGAAGCTTCAGCGTGTGCAAGGTACCATGAATTCTCTTCAGTACCAAGAGATATTGGATGACAATGTGATGCAGTCCGTCAGAAACCTGAGGCTTGGGAGACGTTGAACCTTTCAACAGGACAATGATCCCAAGCATACCTCCAAGTCCACTAGAGCATGGTTGCAGATTAAAGGCTGGAACATTTTGGAGTGGTCATCGTAGTCACCTGACTTAAATCTGATTGAGAACCTCTGGTGGGACTTAAAGAAAGCAGTTGCAGTGCGCAAGCCTAAGAATGTGACTGAACTGGAGGCTTTTGACGAATGGGCGAAGATACCCGTAGATCGCTGCAAGACACTTGTGTCAAGCTATGCTTCACGTTTAAAAGCTGTTATAACTGTAAAAGGATGTTTTACTAAGTACTAAGATTGAATGTCACTTAGGGGTTGAATAAAACTGATAATGATGTGAGCACAGAAAAGACATTTGTGGTTATTTCATTATAAAATGTTATGTTATATTTGTCTGACCTACACGTGCCTCTTTGATTTAATTGTAAGCAAGATGACTGAATGATCAAAATCAATGTCAAACTGGCCAAAACACTCAATTTCAGTGGGGGTTGAATAATTTTGAACACAACTGTATGTTGTGCTGCTGTTTCATCTCTTGTTGCAAACGCTGCAGACTTCGATGCAAGAAAAGTCTTGCAATCAGTCTGGAAATAAAAATATATTAAAATATGTATGGTAAATTGCTTTTTCTGATTTATTAGTCATTAATATAATTTGTTAATGAATTCAATCCTGAACTGTCATTAAAATGAATCCCCGCCAACACACTTGTCAACAGAAAGCATATATTAAAATCAGCCATACTGATTGGTTGGTCTCCTGATCATCTGCCTGTGTAAAACAGCTTGTAGATAAATTTAAGGGGCACTGTAGCCACCATGGCTATTATGTCATGGTAGGTTAGGTGTTCCCGCTCTTCACCCCATAATGCTTCTCCATGGGCAGTAACCAACTTCTGAAGCCAACAGCTTCCCTCTGCCCAGAAGGCGGTCATTCAGCTCATGCTGGGACGGCCTTCTGGGATGATGATCCGCAAGGCACATGTTGTGCAAAGTCCATTAGTCTATGTATTCCACACAAAGGCCATTTCTGCCTATATGGTAATGATGCAAACTCCGTTTGAAACTGTGCAAGATAAGGGACACCCTCTAGAGTTTAGAACTTTTCATCCCAGTAGTATTTTTGTAAATAATATACATGAAAAATTAAAAATGAGGGAATCTGCATTATTTTAATCTTTTAACTATCTCTGAACAACAATCTCTTTGCAAAATTGCTCTGTTTAAGTGTCAACTACGCAACCTATGTTTCAAATACATGTTATGGTAATATTATTTAAACAAAAAGTACTTGGTAGTGAAAGAGTTATGAATGGACCTCACAGATTTCACAAAGACAAATGAAGGGACTTTGTCATTGTTTGTGGGGGTGAAAACAGATGTAACCAGAAGCTGATCTTGCAATTGACTTTATGACCTAATAACCGTATATACCATTGAAACTGTTAGGTTCCTCATTTACAAACACTCGTTCCAAATAAAGATCTGTTATTTGTGAGTTTTCCTGCAGTGAAGCTCTGTTAAGGACTCACACACAGGCATGTACTGGCCATCGGGACTACCGGGAGAATTCCAGTGGGCCGATGGCTCACCGGGCCTGTGTGACCAGCCACCTGCCTGGGCCTGGCGGCCGCCTGAGCCTCGGGCTTGCTTAGGCTGGGCGGCCGCTACAGGCTCTCCTGAGCCGGGTGGCCTGAGTGGCAGCCTGGGTCTGCTGGACGCCTCTAGACTCGTCTAGGCCTGACAGCAGCCTGGGGCTCTTCTGCATTTTTTAATTATTTTTTTAAAGACCATGGGCCAAATAACAATCTAGGTGCTAACGTTAACGCTCACCTGCGTGAGCATTGACGTTAGCCACGGTGGATTGCTATTACAATCCAAACGCTAACGGGTTCAGAAACCCGTTTGCGTTTGGTATCTTGCGCTTCTCTGCGCGAGGTTACTGTACTTTGCGCTCCCTATACTTAACATGGGGAGCGCAAAGTGTTAATCAGCGTTAGGATTACAAAGTCCTAACGCTGATTAACGTCCGGCCGCATTTAACTGAACGTTAACCACAGCCAGGACTTGGTGTTAACACTAACCGAAAAAATAAAAAAACGACTTAGATACTCACCTCCTGTCCCGTAGTGAGGACCGCAGCTCCGTCCAGCAGGGAGAGACTGGGGGAAAACGTTCCTCAGTCTCCTCCTGCGTATCACTACGCTGACCGGCCGGAACTTGCGAAGTGAGATCCGGCAGGTCATGTGAACGCCGGCGTCTGGCTCAATGGAGTCCTGTGGACTCCATCGAGTGGACGCTCGCAGCAGCGCTGAGCGCTGCCACGAGCATCCCGGGCCGTAGTACGCGGTAACAATGCAGGCAGCTTTTTAAGTGCCTGCATTGTAATCCCACGTTAAAAAGGGGGCGGTAGGGAGAAAACTGTGGGCGCATTATTTTCTCCCTAGCGCCCCGTTTTAAAGATCTTTCTGTATTTTTTTAGACATTTTTTTATTTTTTAAACCATTTCCGAATTTTTAATTTTGTAACAGATCTTTTAATTATTTTTAAAGGACCTTTTTTATTATTTAGACACATTATTATTGCTTTAAGCTCCTATTAGAAGAATAGGAGACTTTTTTGTTAAGTTCAGAGGAATTTTCCGATGCCAATTCGGCTCAATTCAGCAGTTTTTGGTGCAATACAGCAGTTTTCGCCAACGTCCTGTAACTGCTTCGGCGACTTCATTTTCTGCAAAACACGACGAACATTCACTAAATAGTGAATTCACTGTATTTTCAGCACTATGGAATCACCGTAGAGCGGCGAAATGCGGCGAAACACAAAGAAACTGCACACCGTTTAAAATAACATAAAATATGTTTTCATTTCACTAAATGCTAAAAAATCCAAACAAAATCTTTAGCTCCAGGTGCATAGAGATCTTAATCCAGCCCTGTGTGTTTGCAGAATCAGAGGGAGCCGGTCTGGATGAAGTCCAGGGCTGGGTATTTTTTATATCTTTTTTGGTCCCAGTCCAGCCATGCTCCCACATCAAATATTTGGAGCTCCTAGAAGGTCCTCCTGCTTGTAAAGAGGGACTGATGGATTTATGCTTAAAATTGGCACTCTAAAGCATATTCTCAAGGGGTTATTCGGAGAGAGCAGATCTGGCCTCAAAATGTAACCAGACACCAAAATTCATCATACGGTGCCATTTCGTGGCCGTTCGGCTATTTAGACAGCAGGCGATTTGCCAAATTTTGGCGAACTGCCTGCAAGTTCGGTGCCTGTTCGAGGGCAGTGAAATCCTCCATAGAGAAGCAATGGTTAATCTATTCAGAGACACCGAGCAGCAGTGATAAGCTGTCGAAATGCCCTGCTGTTTGGTGCTTTCATTCGGCAGGTTTATTCAGGCGAATCCCATAGGCTTCAATGTTAAAAATATTCCCGTATTTATTCAATATCTAATAAACCGTTTATTATTTTATGATGCAGCTAAAAGTCTCTTTGCTTATTGATTTTTTTTTAGGATCTTTTAGGCATTTTTTGGGGAATTTCTTTAACAGCGTCCCTCCCCCTGTAACAGCCCTTTTTATTATCATTCACAGGATCTTATATGTAAATTCCAGACATTTTCATTCAGCAGTTTTTTGCAAACAGCGTTTAAATTTTGACACTTTCAAGCTTACTGTTTTTTTTTTTTTACCCCGTTCGTCAGCTTGTCGGCTTTTTCCTGCAGCTGGTCTTCACTGTGATCGGCGGCTCAGCAGCTTTTTCCGGCGTGGTTTTTCCGGTGGTTCAGGCAGGTTTGTGGTGGGTTTTCGTTGGATTTGCAGCGGGTTTTCCCTGCACTCCGGGAATGCTGAATTCACCGCAGGGTGGGGAACTTTGATTCCCCGAAGTGCAGGGAACTGCGGGGAATGAGAGAGCACCGAAATGTCAGCGACATTTCGGTGCTCTCTGAATAACCCCATCAAACTTTGGTGCCGATTCGCTTCTCAGAAAGTGGATGATAATGTCTAATGGCACTCTTGACTAGAAACATAGAAACATAGAAACATAGAAACATAGAAACATAGAAAAATGTCGGCAGATAAGAACCTTACGGCCCATCTAGTCTGCCCAATTACATGGATACTTTACCTGGATTTATCTTTTGTTTAGGATAGCCTTATGCCTATCCCATGCTTGCTTAAATTCAATTACTGTTTTGGCCTCTACCACTTCTACTGGAAGACTGTTCCATGTATCCACCACCCTCTCAGTAAAATAATGCTTCCTGATGTTACTTTTAAACCTTTGCCCCTCTAATCTAAGACTATGTCCTCTTGTTTTGCTACTTTGTTTCCTTTTAAATATACTCCCTTCCTCTACCTTGTGGATTCCCTTTACGTATTTAAATGTTTCTCTCGACTAGATGTCGGAACATGTGAAGGCCGAGGCTTCAACCCAATGTCCAGATGACCCACCCACTTGCCGACAAACTGAAAGAAAAGCATAAAAAATATCCCAGACGCCGCACTGCACCGGGACATAGACCCTGTCCTGTTTAAGAAAGACACAGCGGATCTGCATCTGGAACAATTCTTTCAAACAAAACATGATCCTACCCCGTGTGTTTAAACACATCTACGTTCTTCATAGCTTCATAAACACCCGCAGTAGATAAAATGAATTGTCCGCAATCCTCTTTTCCCATCAAATGGGATTGAAAATGTGGTAATCTTCTAAATGGGCCTGACGGATGCGTTGATAAATATAACTCCCTTTTTATCTCGAAGATGAGGTCAATAGAACAAGCATAATCCGTGTCTAAATGTTCCAAGAGATTGCAGAAAGTACCAGCAAATCATGCCATTAGTCTGATAGAAACAGAATCTCACGGGCGGAGCTGAATTTTCGGCTAAATAGGCAAGGGATGTCAAGGAAATGGCTTTGTCGGATGCGGATGAGAGAGTCCGTAGTAGGGACGGAATCAGTTTTTTCTAAGGTTACATTTTGGAGCAGGATTTGCATGAGTCGCTGTCATGAGAACCACGAACACGTGCGGAATATCGTGCGCTGGGGAGTTGTTACATTTACATCTGAATGTAGCGGTAAGAGCTTGGCGCGAGGAATCTTCGGGAATCCGTTCATTCAGCAGTGTTGCTCTTGTAACAGTGTGAGATTATCAAGCCTTTTGACATTGTGGCAAAATAATATCTGCTCCATGAGTCGGGGTGGGATTAAAAATGATAACAGGCTCATCTATCTCTGACAACCATCTGCTAAGCCTAGAAGGTCACTCAGGGCCTTGTTCACTAAACACTGAGTTATAATCATCAACTGAAAACCGGATTTCCTGGGTTTCCTACATACTATAAAACTCAGTTTTCTGCATGGTTACGCACACAGCGTTGTAACTACGGAACCTCGTATGTGGAGGATGATCTCCAAATTCTGATGTCATCAGTTTTAACGCAACTGTCGCTAGGTTACATCATAGTGCTTGGTTTGGAGAGCTGTTGAGTTAAAGATCAATGTGAAATCATGTTTACAGAGACTGAAAATCTAGTGCAATGGTTACAGGCAATGGGAAAGTATATTTGCTTGAACACATGAAAATTTATACCTATGGTGAAGATTAACCCTTGACAATCCAACTCACGCCTGCAATAGACTATTTATAAAGTTCCCATATAGAATTCATCTTTATATTTTTTGAGTACATCTGTCATGTCCAATGGGCTTGTATGGCAGGAAATCACTCCTTATTTATGTGTCAGCATTTCTTTGCTAACATATATACCGTATATATATATATGTTATTATATTGTTTATTATTGCAGAAGTCACTTGCACATCACAGCAATTCCATGAATTGCATCCCAGAGCTCCTGTGCCACATTTCCCATATGCAACAAGGAATTCTGGGTAGGATATGCAAATGACATCTGTCACGGAATGGCCCAGCACCCTCAGCCAGGGGCGGTGCATAGTGGCACTCATACCCATGGACACTTAGGTGCTGTGGGACCCACGGAGTTTTAAGTACTTTTTATTTTAGATGTGGATTTGTGTGTGGTGTAATAAAGTGTCCCCCGTTGGTATTGTGAAATGTAATTCCCTTTGTCTGCCACGCCCGCCGCCATTTTCTGATCGCCTCGTGGTTCTGATCAGAATACTCGGATCGTAAAATGGCCGAATCGGCAACTCCCCGATTCGTAACGGCCAATACGAATCGGGGCCCGGGTGCCTCCTGCCAGCGAGGGCCAATGGGACTTGTGTGGGCGGGCAGGGATTCCCATTGTATTCATAATTGTGTAAAGTTGATAAATGTATGTGTTGTGAATAATAAACTCAGATTTACCAGTGCATCCAGCCTCGCCTGATGACTTTTATTCTCCGCCACATTATACTGTCTGAGCACCCCACGAGGTCTCAGGGTGCGGTGTCCAGCTTACGTTCCGAGCAGTTCGAGGTGAGATCCGAACCGAAGGCGCGGACCGCGTACCGCGCTTCGGTATACCAAGTGAGTGGTGATCAGATCCGAAGATTCCCCCGGCCCGTAAGATCCGAAAAGTCCTCCGTTTAAAGATCCGAATATTCCTCCGTTTAAAGATCCGAATATTCCTCCGTTTAAAGATCCGAATATTCCTCCACTTAAGATCCGAATATTCCTCCGCGGCAGATCCGATCTCCGTATTCGGCCGGCCGCTCCACAGACGTCCCACACCCACAAGGTCAGTGAACCAGCTGCTCGAGACGCTGAGTACCGTGTTGCTCAGTGGTCGGGCTGGTTCTACGCAGGGGTCCCCTCCACCGCCCGCTAACCCTTCCCCAGGGTCACTCCAGGCCGCACGAGACGCCGAGTGCCGCGTCACTCGGTAGTCGGGCCAGCGGTAAGCGCCGGGGGCACGCAGATAGAGCACACCCGCAGGCGGACAACATCCCATTCCGTCATAACATCTGTCTCGCTTTTATGCATCCTGGGTCTGTTATTACACAGAACCCTAAAATCATTGCTATGCCACACTGTGGCTTTCTAGCAGAGATAAGGTTTATGCAACTGGTCAAAGCCACTCCTAGGACAGCACGGTTTCGGGTTTGTTGAACCCTCATCAGCAGGAGATAGGCATGATGACCAGTTGCAGTGGATGCTTGGGACCCGTAGGGCAATCAGTATCTACAAGGGTTGTAGTGGAGGACAAAAAGTGAGATAAAAGGCCTCCACACTATAATAAGTGTTTATATATATATATACTATAAAACAATGATCAATTCCCTTTCAAACATGGTCCCTGTCACTCACTACAGGTGGCATGCCGCCATGCTGAGTGACAGCGGGGAGTAGAATGACTCCTACAGAAATACATTCATCTCACTCCGTGCACCCCATCGTAGGCTGGCACATTGACTGACAATTCAGCACCCCAATGTTACCACTGAGGGCCAATCCTGCAGTACAACATTTCAGCTCTCAGTAAGCATCGTTCATGAAGGCTGAAAACAGTGGCACCCACCAATGGAGGGGGGTCAGTACCTGCTGCTGCGATATCTCATAAAGGGATGCGATATGACCTTGATTTTTAAAACCAGTGCAATATTCATCCACTGGTGGGATATCGCAGTTAATGTGAGCCTGTCCGGTTTTGACAAAGTACAGTCAAAAGGCAATACTGGCAGTACTTTGTGCCTCCTAGATGCACTTTTATTTCTATTCCAGTAAAAGTTAAGATTTTATACCTTTATACACCAGCCCTCTGCATATATTTTGTACTTGAGCTATGGGTTACCCCCATACACCCAGTGACGTCGCTAGGGTTGGTGTCACCCGGTGCGGTAACTCATGGTGTCACCCCCCCCCCTGAGTTTTAGGGTTTCTTCTTTTAACTACTCTTACTCATAACTCAGTACTCCCATATAACACTGAATGTTCATACACAGCGCACTTTACTGTGAGGTTTATTGCTGTGGATTCTGTGATACGCTCATACACAGCGCACTTTACTGTGAGGTTTATTGCTGTGGATTCTGTGATACGCTCATACACAGCGCACTTTACTGTGAGGTTTATTGCTGTGCAGCTCACATACAAATTTTGGCGAACTGCCAGCAAGTACGATGCCTGTTCGAAGACAGTGAAAGTCCCCATAGAGAAGCAATGGTTAATCTGTTCAGAGACACCGAACAGCAGAGAAATGTCCTGATGTCCGTTGGTTTCATTCAGCAGGTTTATTCAGGCGAACACCATAGGTTTCAATGTTAAAAATATTCCCGTTTTTATCCAATATCTAATAAACCGTTATTCCTTTTATCTGTAGTAAAAAGCTCTTTATTTATTGATTTATTTATTTTTTTAGTATCTTTTAGGCATTTTTCAAAAAACAAAAAAAAAATTCTAATAGCGTTTTTTCTTTTTTCTGTAATAGACCTTTTTATTATCATTCATAGGATCTTATATGTTAATCCCAGACATTTTCGTTAAGTAGTTCTTTTTAAAACAGCAGGCTAACGGGTTTGCGGCAGCATTCGGTGGCTGACTCCCTGCACTTCAGGGACGCTGCGGTGAATTCACAGGGGAAATTTGATTCCCCAAAGTGCGCAGAACAACAGAACACTGAAATGTCTGTGTCATTTCGTTGCTCAGTGAATATCCCCTTTAGTGGCTGTTTTTTTGCCGCCCCCTGGAAAGTGCCAGCTTAGGCCTTGCCTACCCAGGACATACTTGAAAATGAGAGAAATCTCAAATGTATCCTTCCTGGCAAAATATTTTTGCGCAAATTTTTTTTTAAAAAAAAAAAATATATTTATTTATTTGAGTGTCACCCAGTGCGAGCCGCACCCCCGCCCCCCCCTTGTGATGCCACTGCATACACCCAGAAGGCTGGTACCTTCTTCTACCTTCTATAGACATATTTCCATTTTCCTGGTTGCTCTTTTCTCCTATTACCATCTTCGTCTTTTTATATATATATACCGTATATGTTTGTGCTTCTAACACATGTGTTGCCACAGACTGGACTTAGGAAGACTTTTTATAAAAGAATCAAGCCTTAACCATTAAGGGTCTTATTCTGTTCTTGACGCTAACATGGAGACGGTGAGCAGTATAATGTGCACATGCAGATATTCCCTTACCATCTCCATGTTAACGTCATATTCCAGAGCTATTTGTTCCCAGCCTCCCTCTGCTCCCGGCGAGAAGAAGTGGCGGATCAGGCCACCCTTTTCACCGTTGGATAAGAGGTGAGTATCTCAGCACCTCTCCCCGAAATAACCTCCCTGATTGTCGCAGTAGTGCTACTGCGCCTCCGCGAGTATCAGCTCCTGGAGTCCATAGGACTCCATGGAGGCTTGTACTTCTGGGAAGCGAGGGCTGCGCGAGATCGAACCGCGCCACAGAGTGATCGTGGAGGGTGACTCGGAATTACTTGTTCCCAGTCTCTCTCTGCTCTGGGTAAGAAGAAGCGGCGGATCGGGCTGCCCTTTCTGCCGCAGGATTAGAGGTGAGTATAGGATTTAATGGGGATGGGGTGTAGACCATGTTAAATGATTTTGCATTTGCGGAATTATTTAGCAACAGCTTTTAGGAGGTGGCATAAATTTTAATTTACCGACTGTAAATTGTGCCAGCACTTTGTAATAACTCACTTGTCAAGACGCAAAAAATAGATAGCGTCTCCTATACCTGACACGGGGAGCGCAAAGTACAGTAAGCTCGAGCAAGCTGCGTGGCACAAAACTTTTTCCTCCCACGTTAGCGTCAAGATCGGAATATCAATGCCAGATGTTAAACTTACTAATGCTGGCGCTAACGATTACAGGTCGAGATACTACATTAGCACATACTATGTAATATAGCTCTAATTTTTTTTAAAAACGTGATATACAGAATATCTAGCAATTTTTTATATACAGTTGTGTTCAAAATTATTCACCCCCCACTGAAATTGAGTGTTTTGGCCAGTTTGACATTGATTTTGATCATTCAGTCATCTTGCTTACAATTAAATCAAAGAGGCACGTGTAGGTCAGACAAATATAACATAACATTTATAATGAAATAACCACAAATGTCTTTTCTGTGCTCACATCATTATCAGTTTTATTCAACCCCCAAGTGACATTCAATCTTAGTACTTAGTACAGTGGCGTAGCGTGGGTTGTCAGCGCCCGGGGCCAGCCAAGAATTGTGTGCCCCCCCAACCTGAACCTGTGGACACGTTATCAATATTGCCCCAGCTCTCATATGAATATTGCCCCAGCTAACACATGGATATTGCCCCAGCTCACACATGGATATTGCCCCAGCTCTCACATGGATATTGCCCCATCTCACACATGGATATTGCCCCAGCTCTCACATGGATATTGCCCCAGCTCACACATGGATATGCCCCCCAGCTCACACATGGATATTGCCCCAGCTAACACATGGATATTGCCCCAGCTCACACATGGATATTGCCCCAGCTCTCACATAGATATTGCCCCAGCTCTCACATGGATATTGCCCCAGCTCACACATGGATATTGCCCCAGCTCTCACATAGATATTGCCCCAGCTCTCACATAGATATTGCCCCAGCTCTCATATGGATATGCCCTAGCTCACACATGGATATTGCCCCAGCTCACACATGGATATGCCCCAGCTCACACATGGATATTGCCCCAGCTCACACATGGATATTGCCCCACCTCTCCCATGGATATTGCCCCAGCTCACACATGGATATTGCCCCAGCTCTCACATGGATATTGCCCCAGCTCACACATGGATATTGCCCCAGCTCTCCCATGGATATACCGCAGCTCTCCCATGGATATGCCGCAGCTCACACATGGATATTGCCCCAGCTCTCACATGAATATTGCCCCAGCTCACACATGGATATTGCCCCAGCTCTCCCATGGATATGCCACAGCTCTCCCATGGATATGCCGCAGCTCACACCTGGATATTGCCCCAGCTCACACATGGATATGCCCCAGCTTTCACATGAATATTGCCGCAGCTCACACATGGATATTGCCCCAGCTCACACATGGATATGCCCCAGCTCACACATGGATATTGCCCCAGCTCTCCCATGGATATGCCCCCCAGCTCACACATGGATTTGCCCCAGCTCTCCCATGGATATGCCGCAGCTCACACATGGATATTGCCCCAGCTCACACATGGATATTGCCCAAGCTCACACATGGATATTGCCCCAGCTCACACATGGATTTGCCCCAGCTCACACATGGATATTGCCCCAGCTCACACATGGATATTGCCCCAGCTCACACATGGATATTGCCCCAGCTCACACATGGATTTGCCCCAGCTCATGGGATTTGCCCCAGCTCACACATGGATTTGCCCCAGCTCACACATGGATTTGCCCCAGCTCATGGGATTTGCCCCAGCTCATGGATTTGCCCCAGCTCACACATGGATATGCCCCAGCTCATGGATTTGCCCCCAGCTCATGGATTTGCCCCCAGCTCTCACCTGGATATTGCCCCAGCGGCAGCCAGCTCTCACATGGATATTGCCCCAGCTCCGGATCCAGCAGGGGTTGAGGGGGCCCAGATGCCGGGCAGCGGGAGTGCCTGCCCGGTCCTGAACAGCGTGTGAGTCCATCCGTGTTGAAGGGGAGGCGGCTGCGTGCGTGCGCAGGTCACGCGGTCCGGCCAGTCAGGTGGTACAGAGACTCAGTACCACCTGATTAGCCGGACCACGTGACCGCCTGCACGCAGCCGCATCCCCTTCAACACGGACGGACTCACTGTTCAGGACCGGGCAGGCACTCCTGCTGCCCGGCATCTGGGTCCCCTCAACCCGCGGGCCCTTGGGTGGTGCCCGAGGGCCTGGCGGGTCAGTCCGGGCCTCAAGTTTTAGGGGCGCAAATTTCTTTTGAAATTATGCGCCCCTAACAAAACTGCGCCCGAGGCCACGGCCCCCCCAGCACCCCCCACGCTACGCCACTGACTTAGTACAACATCCTTTTACAGTTATAACAGCTTTTAAACGTGAAGCATAGCTTGACACAAGTGTCTTGCAGCGATCTACAGGCAGGGGCGGATCCAGAGCCTAGTCTCGGGAGGGGCAATGACTGAAAATAAGGTGTTGCTTACAGAACTGAAATACTTTATTTAACGTATCATACAGTCTCTTTTGTGTTTTATGACTGCACTTATGTGATGATTATTATATTGTTTTTTTCGCATGTGGTATGTTTGTGACAGGTACTATTAATAAAGAAATATACATTACACATTTAAAGAAATATACATTACGTTTAAAGAAATATACATTTCTCTGCATTTCTATTTGCAGTACTACAGTTATATTATTTCGTTGTGAGAACTACATTTCACATGTGGCTCAGTCTTCCTAATGGGTGACTGGGCCACATGGGATGGGAAATGTAGTTCCCAAACATCAGGGAGCCACTGCCAACCATGAGATCTATACAAAACAAGTTCCTTCCTGGCTGCTGGGTTCATTCAGTGACACCCCCCCCCACCCCAGCCAGGTACCATAACCGCAGGACCAGGCCCAGGAGAGAGGTAGTGCCTTAATGGTAGTAACCTGCTTGCCTTGAGTTGAGTCACTGGGAGGAACTTGGGGGCAAAGCTGGGCCGCCAGCCAGGTCAGGGGGGGCCTGCTTGGGCTGGAATCTGATCATGATGACATGATCATGGAGACATGGACTGGAATGAAATGGACTGGTCAGGTCACTCTGGAGTCTGGAGGACACTCAGTCACTGTCAGTGGGTCACTCGGTCTCACTCTCGAGGAGAGACTCGGCTCGGGCGGCCGCTCGGCCCGATCAACAGATGAGGAAGGATGACACACTCACACAGACTGAGCGGTCTGAGCAGAGTCAGACTGAGCTGCTGCTGAGGAGGACCGTGGAGTCACTGGGTGGGCACTGGGCCCTGGCCTGGGCACTAGGCAGTGGCACTGGCTGCAGGCAGGGCAAGAAGATGAGGGCAGGCAGGCACAATCACACCACCATTAATTATCATTCACTCACCGGAGTCTGACTGACAGTGTCTTCTCTTCAGTGTCTCTCAGTCACTCGAGTGCAGTGTGACTGTGCCGCTGACGCTGTGCGAGTGGCGTGCGCACGCACTCGCAGCAGGCCAGCGGACTTAGCCACAGCACTCACTCATGACACTGACTGGTGGCAGGCTGCTCAGCTGCGCAGCAGCAGAGCTGAGCACACAGCAGGGCACAGGCTGCTGCACTGTGTGCAGCAGAGCCAGAGACAATGTGGCGCCTCCTGCTCCTGCTAGCTTTCCCGCCCATGTGACACTCACCATGTGACCACGTCACCAGTCCAGCGCCCGCCCCAGATTGACACGTGACTGAGCTAGTGACGTGGGGCTGGGCTGCTGGGCATGGCTGGCGCTTGCCTCACTTCCTGTTCTTCCTGTTCGCTGCCGCCTCCTCCTCGCTCGCTTTGAGTCAGTGCGGCGGGCCAGGCCGGCGCTGGCGGCAAGCCTGGGCTGGCCCAGCACTGCCAGCAGCCAGCGTGGCCCGCCGTGAGTGAGGGCTATGAGCGGAGCGGACAAAAATTTTTAGACAGCACAGCACACACTACAGTCAGACAGTGAGTGACAGAGAGATGATAATGGGCAGGGCAGGCAGGCAGTGCGCGCCACGGGTGGCGGCGCGCGCTGCTTCAGTTTGGCCAGCCCGGCAATGCTAAGTCTGTTGCTGAGATGAAAGGGGCAGTAAAAGTAAATTTCTCAGAATCAGAATCTCGGGGGGGGGAATTGCCCCGTTGCCCCCCCCTGGATCCGCCCCTGTCTACGGGTATCTTCGCCCATTCGTCATGGGCAAAAGCCTCCAGTTCAGTCACATTCTTAGGCTTGCGCACTGCAACTGCTTTCTTTAAGTCCCACCAGAGGTTCTCAATCGGATTTAAGTCAGGTGACTACGATGGCCACTCCAAAATGTTCCAGCCTTTAATCTGCAACCATGCTCTAGTGGACTTGGAGGTATGCTTGGGATCATTGTCCTGTTGAAAGGTCCAACGTCTCCCAAGCCTCAGGTTTGTGACGGACTGCATCACATTGTCATCCAATATCTCCTGGTACTGAAGAGAATTCATGGTACCTTGCACACGCTGAAGCTTCCCTGTACCTGCAGAAGCAAAAAGCCCCAAAGCATGATTGACCCCCCGCCATGCTTCACAGTAGGCAAGGTGTTCTTTTCTTCATAGGCCTTGTTCTTCCTCCTCCAAACATAGCGTTGATCCATGGGCCCAAACAGTTCTAATTTTGTTTCATCAGTCCACAGAACACTATCCCAAAACTTCTGTGGTTTGTCCACATGACTTTTGGCATACTGCAGTCGACTCTTCTTATTCTTTGGAGACAGCAAGGGGGTGCGCCTGGGAGTTCTGGCATGGAGGCCTTCATTACGCAGTGTGCGCCGTATTGTCTGAGCTGAAACTTCAGTACCCACATCTGACAAATCTTTTCTCAGTTCCTCAGCAGTCACACGGGGACTTTTCTCCACTCTACGCTTCAGGTAGCGCACAGCAGTCGAAGTCAGCATCTTCTTTCCGCCACGACCAGGTAGCGTTTCAACAGTGCCCTTTGCCTTGAATTTGCGAATGATGCTTCCTATGGTCTCTCTTGGTATGTTTAATATCTTTGCAATCTTCTTATAGCCATTGCCCTTCCTGTGAAGAGTAATCACCTCTTCTCTTGTCTTCCTGGACCATTCTCTTGACTTCACCATGTTTGTAACCACACCAGTAAATGTCTAGAAGGAGCTGAGTATCACAGTCATTTTAAAGCTGCCTAATTGGTGCTTATTATGCTTTATTGCTGCTCCGTGACATCCACAGGTGTTTTCAATACCTGATTGAAAACACTTGAATGAACCTCTGTTCTTCAGAGTGGTAGTCTTTAAGGGGTTGAATAATTGTGTCAATGAAGAATTCACAAAAGAAACATTTACTACTGTATTACAAAACCAATTGATGTCATTTTAGTTGCATATGGTTCTTTAAAAAGTCCTTGTAGGATTTCATTCTGAATACAATTACAAATGTACACTAAATTCCCTAAAACCCTTTACAGCATTGGGGGTTGAATAATTTTGAATACAACTGTAAGCCATACTATAGGGGGTTATTCAGAGAGAGCCGATCTGGCCCCGAAATGTCACTGAACAGTGAATTTCCCCGTACGGGGACATTTGAGGGGCCATTCGGCTATTCAGAGTGCAGGCAGTTTGCCAAATTCTGGCGAACTGCCAACCAGTACGATGCCTGTTCGACGGCAGTGAAATCCCCCAGAGAGAAGCAATGGTTAATCTATTCAGAGACACCGAACAGTAGAGAAATGTCAGTGAAATGCCCTGCTGTTCGGTGCTTTCGTTCAGCAGGTTTATTCAGGCGAACCCTATAGACGTCAATGTTAAAAATATTCCCGTTTTAATCTAATATCTAACAAACCGTTTATTATTTTAATCTGCAGTAAAAAATCTCTTTATTTATTGATTTTTTTTAGGATCTTTTAGGCATTTTTGGAGATTTTTTCTGCAACATAATTTTTCAGTTCAACAGACCTTTTTATTATCATTTATAGGATCTTATGTGTCATCTCCAGACATTTTCGTTCAGTAGTTTTTTTACAAACAGCGTTTCAATATTGATACTTTCAAGTGTATTGTTTTTTTTTTTTTACCCAGTTCGTCAGCTTATCAGCTTTTTCTGGCGGCTGGTCCGCACTGTATTCTTCGCCCCGGCGGCTTTTTCTGGAGTGGTTTTTCCGGTGGTTCCAGTGGGTTTTTGGCAGGTGTTCAGCGGGATTGCCCAGGTTTGCAGCGGGTCTGCAGCGGGTTTTCCCTGGACTCCGGGGACCCTGCAGTGAATGCTGAATTCAGCGCAGGGTGGGGAACTTTGATTCCCCGAAGTGCGGAAAACGAGAGAGCATTGAAATTTCGGCGACATTTCGGTGCTCTCTGAATAACCCCCTATAAGCTCGTGGTCAAGATGTTCTTGGCTCACCTACAGGTTAACTCTAAACATTGGTAACGTCCTAAACGACCATCTTTTCAGTATACACTCATTAGAATCTAGGAGATTAGAATTTTAGATGAGTTAACGTCTAATACCTATTATTTATTTACAGTATATTATAAAATTTGGTCTCCTTGAATTTTACAGGAAGATATTTTTATAGGGTTAATGGGGTGATGTAGTTTGTCTTTTTTTATTGGGGGGGTGTTTGTTTTTGATTCTTTTCTATTAATAGAATTATATAATTCATACAAGGTTATTCAAAGAGAAACAATAAGGCTGGGGTCAGACGAGTGTAGTGTTCACGTCCGTGATTGCGCCTAAAAGTACGTCCGTGATAGCATGAAAGTAAGTCCATTGGAGCCTGACACATGAAGTACGTCCGCACTGAACTGTGGACGCACAACGGCCGCGGCAAACGGACGCAAGGCAGGCAAGAACGTACAACCCCTAGAACGGCCGCACAAAGTGCGCTGCGTCCGCAACGTCTGCATAGCTTTGTGTGTGAGTGATGGAACGTGGTCAGACGGACTGCATTTATACGTCCAGCATTTTTCACGGACAAAATGGTTTTGCTTTTTAATTTATTTTCCCTCCTACATCCGTCAAAATATACGTCAGTGAATAAACGGACTGTGTGACCACTACTGTGTCTTCCGTACTGACGTACGTCCGTGTGCAAGGACGTACAGTCCGTAGAAATCACGCTCGTCTGAACCTAGCCTTAGTCACCGCACGTTCGGTGACTTTTCGTCCTCTTCAATTCGGCTTGATTTGGCGATCCCATTTCGGCGACCCTGCGGTGTATTCGATAAGCACCACAGGGCCGTCGTAGTGCAGGGAAAACCCGACGAAAACCCGATGAACACTCACCGCAAAACCCAGGCGAATGCACACTGAAACCCGCAAAAACATCTGGATTAACCCCGCCGAACACACCGAAGAAACCCAAGCAGGAGCCGATCATAGCGCAGAGCAGCCGCCGGAAAAACCCGACACCGCAGACGAATGGAGTGAGAAAAAAAAACAGTTTGCTTGAATATTTGAAAAGTGAAACGCTGTTTGCAAAGAAACTACTGAGCGAAAATGTCTGAAATTTACACATAAAATCCAATGAATGATAATAAAAAGGGCTGTTACAGACAAAAGAAAAAGAGTTTAAAATAAAATGTAAAAAAAATCGGAAATTTTTTATTTTGCAAAAAATCCCCAAAAAATGCCTAAAAGATCCTAAAAAATCTATAAATAAAGAGACTTTTTACTGCAGAATATTATAATCAATGGTTTATTAGATATTGCATTAAAACGGGAATATTTTTAACATTGAAGCCTATGGGATTCGCCTGAATAAACCTGTCGAATGAAGCAACCGAATGGCAGGGCGTTTCGGCAACTTTTCACTGCTGGTTTGTGTTCTCTGAATAGACAAAGCATTGCTTCTCTATGGGGATTTCACTGCCCTCGAACAGGCACCAAACAGGCACCGTATGTGCAGGCAATTCGCCAACATTTGGCGAACTGCCTGCTTTCTGGATAGCCGAATGGCCAGGAAAGGTAACCGTACGCTGAATTTCAGTGTTCAGTTAGCTTTCGGACCCAATTCGGATCTCTTTGAATAACCTGATGGTGTTTCTGTAAAATTGTATTTTAATTGCTGAAGTAAGAGGAAGGTGCGTGCTGTACACTTTTTATAAATTTAGAAAAAATATATATATACTTAATTCTAAAGACCATTTAACCAATGATTCTGCTCCTTGCGTTTTTCTGAAACATTTTCTTAGTGATCATAAGTTTCACAATTAAGAAATACTACATAGTAACTAAGATTTGAAATTGGCCCCAAACCACAAAGTGGACATGCTTCTGCAATATCTGATCACATAATGACTGCAACCTGTGCATCTCCGCACGCATAGCATCGCCATCATATTTCTTATTCCATCGATTAAAATAAAATGTTGAGTTATTTTGGATTAATAGGGTTTTAATGCAGTTTTTAAGGGACACGCTAACCACCATGACCGGTTAGGCTCATTTATATGGTCATGGAGGCAGGAGTCATGACCCCTTTATGGCCACCAAAAGCTATTTCTGTCCATTCATAGAGCAGGTTTCTCCTCCTCCTTAAAGGATGTCAATCAGCAGCTGCTTAGGCAGCCTTCCACGGCGTGGGATCTTTGAGGACCAGGACAAAACTACATCTCCAAACAATAACACAAAAGGGGTTATTCAGAGAGAGCTGATCTGGCCCCGTAATGTCACTGAACAGGGAATTTCCCCATACGGTGACATTTCGTGGCCATTCGACTATTCAAAAAGCAAGCAGTTCGCCAAATTTTGGCGAACTGCCAGCTAGTACGGCGTCTGTGCGAGGGCAGTGCAATCCCCCCTAGAGAAGCAAGTCTATTCAGAGACACCGAACAGCAGTGAAATTTGACGAAATGCCCTGCTGTTCGGTGTTTTCATTTTAATCAGGTTTAATCAGGCGAATCCCATAGACTTCAATGTAAAAAAAAATCCTGTTTTTATCCAACATCTAATAAACCGTTTATTATTTTAATCTGCAGTAAAAAGTCTCTTTATTTATTGAGTTTTTTTAGGATTTTTTAGGCATTTTTCAGGATTTTTCCGGCGTTTTCATTCGGGTTGTGGCGAGGCGGCCAGCCCAATTACCGGGTAGAGCCTTGTGTAGTGGGGCCGCCAGCTTACCTCCTCGATGTGTCCTTGTACACCAGGGAAGTCAGGCCCTTCTGCCGCCGGCAGGCGGCCTCCGGCGCAGTCCCAGGCTTCGGGCCCTGCTTGGGTCTCTGGTGGGATGCGCGTGCGCGCCTGGTCTTCACCAAAATGGCGTCCAGGGCGTGGTGCACCCCAGTGATGTCACGGGGAATCGATTGGCTGAGAGAGAGCCACAGAGTATAAAAGGCCAGATAGCCCATTCACACATCGCTTCTGTATTGCAACAGTCAGATTGATGCTAGCTCCTGTTTCCTTTCTTTTCTATTTTATTGGATGACTGGATTGTTCCCTTATCCCAATATTGCAGCCTGCAGTCCTGTATTCATTGCACTCATATACGTCCCTTGAGTTAATATCACCACTACAGGGGAAACCCTGACAGTATCATAGAGCTCCACAGCAATAAAACTCACAGTAATGTGCTGTGGGTATGAGCGTATCACAGAGCTCCACAGCAATAAAACTCACAGTAATGTGCTGTGGGTATGAGCGTATCACAGAGATCCACAGCAATAAAACTCACAGTAATGTGCAGTGTGTATGAGCGTATCACAGAGCTCCACAGCAATAAAACTCACAGTAATGTGCTGTGGGTATGAGCGTATCACAGAGCTCCACAGCAATAAAACTCACAGAAATGTGCTGTGGGTATGAGCGTATTACAGACCTCCACAGCAATAAAACTTACAGAAATGTGCTGTGGGTATGAGCGTATCACAGACCTCCACAGCAATAAAACTCACAGTAATGTGCAGTGTGTATGAGCGTATCACAGAGCTCCACAGCAATAAAACTCACAGTAATGTGCAGTGTGTATGAGCGTATCACAGAGCTCCACAGCAATAAAACTCACAGTAATGTGCAGTGTGTATGAGCGTATCACAGAGCTCCCCAGCAATAAAACTCACAGTAATGTGCAGTGTGTATGAGCGTATCGCAGAGCTGCATAGCAATAAAATTCACAGCAATGTGCAGTGTATGAATAAGTGTGAGTTTTATTGCTGTGGTGCTCTATGATACACTCACTCTCGCAGCTTGTTTTTTGGGATTTTTTTGGGAGGGGGTTTCATTTTATCTCTGGACCCCAGCAGCACGAAATCTTTGTGTCATTGCATAATAAGCCATTACCTCTGTACTTGCCTCAGCTCCACTGACTCCCACCGGCTACCTTATTGGGTACAAGTATGTGTTAACGAAATGTATACTGGTGTCAGCCCAACGTTCTGCATAAAATCATGTACACATGGTCAGGAGGTTCACTTGTTATTTAAAGCAAAGATCAGAATGGAAAGAAAAGAAGCGCTGGTGACTGTTACTATGGGTTGATAAATGGTGCCAGACAAGGTGATTTGAGCACCTCATGCGGTACAATGGCTGAGCAAGAACACGCCTGTAGGGCTTTTATTTATATATATATATATATATGTATATCGCTTGAAAAAGAACAAAAAACCCAGTGACACCCACAGTTCTTTGTGCAAAATTCACCTTTTAATGAAAGTGGCCAGTGGTGAATGACCACCAGAGTGCTTCAAGTGATCACTAATTTGAAATAAGGTGACAATAATTATTATTATTTATTAAGCGCCAACACATTCCGCAGCGTTGTACAAGGTGTAATGGGTAAAGACAGGACAATTCTACAATACATACAGGAAGCAGGTCAATATTCCTGCCAGCAGATACAGGAGGACATGAGAGCCCTATTCCCGTGAGAATTTACAATCTCGATGGATGAGGGGATTAGAAACAAGAGGGGGGGGGATGGAAATGACGCAGTGACAATACCAATAAGAAATTACATATGTTAACAAGAGGCGTGTAGAACACCTTCTCTAAAAACGCCAAAAATGAAATCTTGTGCCTTGAACCCTATGGCAGGTGTCAGCAACCCCGGCCCTACAGGTGTTTTGGAACTACATCTCCCATGATGCTTAGTCACTCATTAGATTGGCTCAGCCTCATGTGAGATGTAGATCCAAAAAATCAGGAGGGCCGAGGTTGCTGGACCCCTGCTCTATGAAGACCCAACAATGACACATAAAAACAGGAGGTTAAAGAAATGTTTCCAGATCTGACAAACATCTATCTCTTTGTGACAGGCAGATGGTTGGGCCAAATTCCACCTAAGGCCGGGGTCAGACGAGCGTTTTGCAGAGTGGAAGGAACGTCTGTGAGAGTGGAGGTTCCTTCCACTCAGACGCCCGTCTGGCCGCCTCGCTGAGCACAGATAGTGCGCTCAGCGCTGCAAGGCTTGATCCTCCTGTGGAGGAACGCGCTTTGCAGCCCCGTCGAACGTGCGTCATAGCGGGGTCAGACGAGCGCACATAGCGCACCCGTGCTGATATGCCTCCTGACGTCCGTCGCAGTGTTGTAACGCTTCGATGGGGCCGGCCACACACTGCAGCATGCACACGAATTGCGCGCGCTTCAGCGGACGTTCTGGGGTCGTGCTGAAAGCCTCCCCATCAAAGTGCTATGACGCTCGTTCAACGGGGCTGCAAAGCGCGATCTTCCATAGGAGGATCAAGCCTTGCAGCGCTGAGCGCACTAACTCACTCTGTGAGGCGGCCAGACGGGTGTCAGAGTGGAAGAACGTCCACTCTCACGGATGTTCCTTCCGCTCTTAAAAACGCTCGTCCGACCCCGGCCTAAGCAGTTCAGACGTTCAACTGCCTCCTAACGGCTGCTCCAGCAGGATCACATCTAATTTAATAAAGCAGACATTAATAATCACATTGACAGAATGTAACAGAATGAGACCCGATACCACCAGGTTATGGGAATTTATTAAATAATTAACATATTACACTTTTTTTTGTTTCGTTTCATAATGTCTGATTTCCTTTCTCCATGTATTCGTAATATTCCGTTTTAAGTTTTTTCTTGAAGAGAATGTGAAAACAAGAATTTCTTTCACGTTGTGTATTTTCTTTCACATATGAATCCGTCACAATTTGGCCAAAAGATTGCGGGCCCTGTTACATTCTTTGCGCAAAAACGCACGGTAAACGCGTGAATTTTTGCACGAAGCGTCAAACGTTAACGCGTGTAAACCAACGCTGGTATTACAATCCTTGCGCATTTTTCATCCGTCAAAAAATAGCACTCGTAAAACGGACGCGCAAAAACGTTGCGTGCAGAAATCAGTGTGCGGACTGTTTTTTTCACGCGATTCAGCCAATCAGAATTAAGAACTACAGTTATCTCACGTTAAGTTTTTGCGCCTGCCAAAGTCAATCTGCGCACATATGCTGCAGCAATAAAAAAAGCACACACAACTTCTCCATTTTATTGTTTGGGTATGTGTAGAATGTGTAACTATACTTTGCTGCTTATTTTTTTTGGGCTGGTGTATTTGGTTTCGGTCAGGTTGATAGAATTTGCCGTTAACACCAGCTTTTAGGAGTTGCTAAAATTCTGCGCACAAAGTCTGTGCATTACAAACTGCGCATAGATTGTAATACTATCCGCGTACCAGCAGACAAACGCATTTGCGCTCACAATGTTAAGTATATGACGCGCGACGTACAGTAAGCTCACGCAGGTTCACCCGCGGTAAACGTATACGCGCGTTTGTTGCCCTGACATTGTAATACGACGTTCAGCGCGAAGGGTTTTGCCCCTCGCGTTAATGCGTTTTAGAGCACGCGTTAATGTTTGCGTGAAGAATGTAATCGGGCCCTGCGTTTTTATCCTGCATTTCGGCGCTGTGGCAGATGTTTGTCTTTGTGATACACTGTGAATGCGAGCGCGCTTGTGTATGTATAATGGCTAAGGACTAGGCTAGGGGCTAGAGCAGGGATGTCAAATTCTGGGCACCCAGATGTTTATCGCTGTAATGCAGGGTTTGGATCCCCTGTGAAGTGTGTGTATGGAACCCAATGGCAAGCTATGGATAAGGAAATCAGGAGGCGATGGAGAGTAAAGTAATCTTTTAGTAAACCATAAATAGTAGTTGAAGTCCAGAAAATAATACAGTCAATAAGGTTGGAGTGGAATTCGTAAAACAAAGTCTCAGGAAGAACAACGGATAATAACGAGGATGATGGCGTGGTCGATGGTACAATCCGGGTCGAAGAGTGTAGAAGGCGGCGTAGTAGGTGGCACAATCCGGGTCGAAGGGTTGAAGAAGGTGGCGTAGTCGATGGCACAATCCGGGTCGAAGGTTTAAAGAAGGTAGCGTAGTCGGTGGCACAATCCGGGTCGAAGGGTTGAAGAAGGTGGCGTAGTCGTTGGCACAATCCGGGTCAAAGGGTCAGAAGAAGATGGCGTAGTCGTTGGCACAATCCGGGTCGAAGGGTCAGAAGAAGATACGTGATCAAGGAATACGAGGAACTCTAGGAAAACTGAGGCGGAAGGCACAGTAGAACCTGGATAATGTGCTGGGAAGGAAGGCGGATTTAAATAGGGTTCATGGGATCAAGAGAATATCTCTCACCTGGTTCTCGTAGGTGGAGTTGAGGTACCTGGATCTTTGATAGGTCAATGGGAGGCATTCGAGGATCTCCAGAGCAGGTGTCCCGCAGTACCCTTAATCGGCCAGCCGAGGGCGCCAGAGTACCTGATTTTACACTACATAGGAGGGTCTGTTCTCGCGCGTGCGCGCATTCCTTTACAGGGCTTGGATCCAGCCGGCGGCGTGGGGCGTCTCCTGGCTCTTCCTCTCCATCCTGCGGACCCGGAACTCGGAGCAACGCGCCACGAGGGACCTCAGGTGAGTAGGGAACCTCTCCCAGCATGGCGGTGTGGGTCGGAGGAAGGCCGCGGAGCGGGGCATGACAATCGCCTACAATTTCCAGAATTCTTTGAATGCAATAAATGGGCAGAGAATCATGGGAGGTGTAGTTCACAAACATCTGGGGGGGCGGGGTTTGAGATCCCTGGGCTAGAGGATGTTTCTATTCACTCGAGGTCACGAGTCTTGGTAAAAACCATAGGTTTCTGTCTAGAAACGGTTAAGTGCGAATATCTAGGTCAGTGTTAATCAATCCGTTTGATTTAACAGATCTTGAGTTTTATATAGTACACTATTTATTGGCCTCCTGACAGCATGCGGTATTTACCGCTAACATATATAGGAAAGCTTTATCAAGGCTTCAATGCTTTTATATCCTTTTTTTCATAGGTGTATCCATGGGGGGTGCCTAGTGTGCTTGGCAGACGCTAATTCTGGATGAATTGGCCTTGTCTGCCCTTAATTTAGAATTTAGGTCATCCCTTCCCTATACCAATATACTGGATGGTCCTTGCCTGGTTCAAGATCTAGAGCATGAAAAACGAGTTTATCCATGTATATAATTGATTAATGCTAAGCCAAAAAGTCTTGAATTTTGGACATTTTAAACTTTTATCGATATAAATATATCTGGTTTTATAATAGCGCTTACATTGTAGTTTGATCCTCCGGTGCGAGTGCTAATAAAAGGTGTCGAGCGCTGTCATGTCATGGGTGAGTTTTTGCAGCATTCACCGCAGGGCCCCGAAAGCACACCGAGGGGATCCGCAGAACGCCTCCAATCAACCCACCGACCGCCGAACAGACTGCTGAATCCAGCCGCAGACCGCCGAATACAGCCAAAAAAAGCTGATCAGCTGCCGAATGCCACCGAACTGGGGGTAAAAAAAAAAACGTCAATTTTTAAAAAAGGTGTATAAAACAATATTTGGCGAACTGACAACTTTCTGAACAGCTGAAATTCCACCAAATTGCACCGTAGAGGGAAATTCGCCGTTCGGTGCAATTCGACGGCAAGTTTGGCTTTTATTGAATAACCCCTTATGTTCCCCACTCACCTGACATCGCTAGACTGTCACCTGTTTTTTGGGAGAACCAAGGGAAAATGTGCCGGGTGCCTATTTAATGGCAGTCACTGTGCTTAGATAGATAAAATTAGGGCTCTCATACTCATATGCGCTAAAGCAGTGCTTCTGTATGAGCAGCCAGCCCGTCACGGTGCTTACCTCTTATGTCGGATCAGCCACCTCGAGACTCTCAGTGACGCACATTTTGACACTTCCAACAACGTCCATTGATTGCTGATGCAGAACGGCACACGAGAATTACTCCATCCAGTAGAGCAACAAGGGGGAGATGGGAGGGCGACCACCCCAAGCGGCATATCCGGAGAGGAGCCAATGGGCACATGATGAGCATGTGTGTCCTCTATAATATGCCACGACCATAACAAAAATGGCCATCGGCAATGATGGGCCATCACTGCTCCTGCTTGCACAGTTACGGCTGTGACACGCAGTTCCAACTTGGCATTGCTGGCGGCCATTTTTTGTATGGTAGCCGGTGTGTATATGTATACATATGAAACAGTAAGCAATCCCAAACATTCTTTCTCACACTTCTACATCCCGACACAATTGTCATACCGCAAAGCATCCTTTTGCAATCATCCCAACACACATGCAGCCTGCCCACGATTACGATCACTCACACACAGCGATTACACACTTGTACACACAAATGGTCCCGAAATGGCACTGTACGTGGAAATTCCCTTTTCGGTGCCAATTCAGGGCCAGATCAGCTCTCTCTGAATAACCCCTTTAGTGAACAGACCTGTAAATTTCATTTTTATTACACTGTCACCAGACATTACGATCTGTACAGATTGCGTAGACAGAGATCCACCTCTTGAAACAGAATCTCCCTCCAAGAGATAGGTTCCCTTCATTAAGCGCTTGTATGAAATCCTCAATTCATGAGATAAATGTGGACCAGATGTTACGGCGAACCTTCTTCTACCCTCACTCTATTCACAACAAATTTGTAGCATGGATTTGAGCGTTAACGGATGAACTCTTGTTTCAAAATATATCAATCATGCGCCTTGCTTCTGCTCTCTGGAGCCCGCTAGTTAGGATTGTTGCATCACATAGTAATTAGCCAATGTCCCTGCCCAAGGGAGAGCCCTGTAATTAATCTGTTTCACGCAGGTATTATTGCCTGAATGGTCAACAGGGAAATAACTTGTTTGCCCTCTGTATACAGGCATGATACACTGTCACCGTGATGCAGTTTTTTATTCTATAAATCAGGATCATAAAGGGATACTTGCACATTATATCAGATTTCCGGGAAAATCTTCATTGTTGACTCATCCCACTCCAATTCTGATATTCTTCTACATATTTCAGGTTTAAAGTGAACCTCTGGCGCGTACAGGAGGTTGAGCTCATTTAATAGGGAATTACTCCATATACACAGCCTGGCCAAAAATGAATCACACTAATGTTACTGTAGCGCTGTTTAAAACTGGGTTGCTGCAATTGCTCGTTTTTGCCCACCAGAGGGAGACAAAAGCCATATGGACTATGCGGGACCTAAACGAACTACAATATCCATCAGGCTTTGTGGCGGATACAGGAAGTGGGTGGAACAGAGGGGAAGGACGTAAGCAGCCTCGTGCGGAAGAGTGCCAGAGTGAGCGGAGCGGCGAAAGACAGAGGACAAAGCTCCTTACTAACATACCTCAATATAGAATGCACCTGTAAACCTGTAACTGAGTGACTATATTTCCTACATATTTGTTTTCTGTTAATCTGTATATTTGTGTTGTTTTTATAATATCTTGCATTGTATTACTTTGTATTTCTGTAACTGTAACACTTCAATGTTCTTGAACCCAGGACATACTTGAAAACGAGAGAAATCTCAATGTATCCTTCCTGGTAAAATCCTTTATAAATAAATAAATAAATAAGTGAGTCTGCCAGGGATCGAGATCAGGCCGGAGTGCAGACGCTGCCTCGAGGGCGCTGGAGATTGGGACAGTAACTTGCGGAGGCATACCCATTTATCGCTGAGAGGTTTGCGCAGAACTTCAGTTCCAGTTGGACCCACTGTAAGGAGACCGCGATGATCCATGGGGAGTGCAGGCGGTAGGCCGTAGTTTTTTGTGTTGAAGATCGGACAAGCAAGAGAGCGGACCCGGTGGCACAGAGTTCCAGAGGACAAGCGGAGAGACATCCTTGATCGGGCAGTGGGACAGATTGTCTAACGGATGGGTGAGAGGCCTTACAGGCCGCAAGTCCGAGTATAACCAAGCACGCTGCATTATTGTTCAAATCTACAGGGCCCCAACGTGACTAGTCGAAGATTTACTTATTCCATTCACTGGCCAGTTGAATACGGTACCCGGGTACACAAATCAATACACGTACACCTTTTTGAGACATTACATTCACGGGACTTACACTCCAGAACTGAGGGGGTTAATCCTTTTCTTTTGCCGCCGCGTGTTTTTCCCGCATTACGAAATCCTGTCGTTCATATACCGTATTTACATTATATATGCCACTTTAATGGGATCAGTAGAGTATATAATCTATAAAATCCACAACAGTGCTGGTGTATATTTATTCCCTAGTGCGGTGAGACTAACCCGAGGTTAATTCAGCGGCTCCTCCGGGAGTGAGCGCTACATTACGTTTGGACCCCTTTGGCCTTGATTACGGCACGCAATCGCCTTAGCATTGTTTCGGTAAGCTCTTGCAATGTCATTGCATTAATTTCTGTCCAGAGTGGCATTAATTTGTGGCCAAGATCTTGTATTGATGATGGGAGAGTCGCAGCGCTACGTAAAGTCTTCTCCAGCAAATTATCCCAAAGATTCTCAATGGGGTTAAGGTCTGGACTGTGTGGCAGGGATGTGCAGGGACATGCCGTCAGTCGCGGCAGGTGAGGCAGAGCCTCACCTGCCATTAAGACTGGCGTCAGACGAGCGTGCTATGTGCGCCCGTACTGACGTGCTTACTGGCGTCCGTCACAACGTTGTGATGCTGCAACGGGGCCGGTCACACGCTTGTGTGCTCGCACGAAATGCACGCGCATCAAGCGACTGTTATTGCAGCCTCTCCGTCTAAGTGCTAGGACGTGCGTTGATGGAGCTGCAAAGCTTGATTCTCTATAGGAGGATCACGCTTTGCAGTGCTGACTGCACTCAGCGAGGTGGCCAGACGGTTGTCGAGTGGAAGGAACGTCCACTCTCACGGATGTTCCTTCTGCTCTCCAAAGTCGCTCATCTGACACTAGCTTAAGAGTTAATAAAATAAAATAAACACACTTGCTCCATGCACCCCCACCATCACCATCATTCCCTGCCTCTGTGCATGCACTGCTACTTCCTGAACACTGCTCGTCAGATAGTCAGAGAGGCACTGACAGAGCAGTGGAATAGATTGGACCAATGGGAAAGCACCATTGGTCCAAGCCATTCAAAAGACCACCTGCATTGGAGGCTGGACTCTGACAGATAGGAAGGGGCCCAGGCAGCTCTATCGGCTCCTTTTAGTGGCAGATACATACAGGGTTATTCAAAGAGCTCCGAATTGCTTGAGAAAGGTAACCGAACGCTGAAAATCAGTGTTCGGTTACCTTTCCTGGCCATTCGGCTATCCAGAGAGCAGGCAATTCGCCAAATCCTGGCGAATTGCCTGAACATACGGTGCCTGTTCGGTGCCTGTTCGAGGGCAGTGAAATCCCCATGAAAAAGCACTGCTTCGGCTATTCAGAGAACACAAACCAGCAGTGAAAGGTTCCCCTAATGCCCTGCCATTCGGTGGTTTAATTCGGCAGGTTTATTCAGGCGAATCCCATAGGCTTCAATGTTAAAAATATTCCCGTTTTAATTCAATATCTAATAAACCGTTCATTATAAAATTCGGCAGTAAAGAGTCTCTTTATTTATAGATTTTTTTAGGATATTTTAAGCATTTTTCTTAATTGTTTTTTTTTTTTTTAAAGTCCGTTTTTTTTTTTTTTTAAGTTTACTTATTTTTTCTGTAACAGCCCTTTTTATTATCATTCCCTGGACTTCATATGCAAATTTCAGACATTTTCGCTCAGTAGTTTCTTTGCAAACAGCGTTTCATTTTCACAGATTCACACAAACTATTTTGCTAATTTATTCACCTCCCTCGTCTGCGGTCTCAGCTGCTTCGGCTGTGTTCGGCTCCTGCTCGGGCTTGGTTTTCAGCAAGTTAATCCAGATGTTTTTGTGGCTTTTCTGCGTGCATTCGGTGGGTTTTGTGGTTAGTTTTCGTCGGGTTTGCGGCAGCCTTTCCCTGCAATTCGGGGACCCCGTGGTGCTTGCTGAATATACCGCAGGGTCACAGAAATGGGATCGGCAAAGGAACCGAATTGAAGAGAAAGAAAAGTCACCGAACGTGCTGTGACTTTTCGAATCTTTTTGAATAACCCTGATAGTCTGACAGGCACAGGCAGCTCCCTCTGCTCCCTCTAGTGATGGATATATACAGGGTTATTCAAAGAGATTCGAAAAGTCACCGCATGTTCGGTGACTTTTCGTTCTCTTCAATTCGGTTCCTTTTGCCGATCCCATTTCGGTGACCCTGCTGTGTATTCAGCAAGCACCACAGGGTCCCGAATTGCAGGGAAAAGCTGCCACAAACCTGACGAAAACTAACCGCAAAACCCAGCGAATGCACGCCGAAAACCCTCAAAAACATCTGGATTAACCTGCCGAAAACCACAGAAAAGGCAGTGAATAAATTAGGAAAACAGTTTGTATGAATGATTGAAAAGTGAAACACTGTTTGCAAAGAAACTACTGAGCGAAAATGTCTGAAATTTACATATGAGGTCCAGGGAATGATAATAAAGAGGGCTGTTACAGAAAAAATAAGTAAACTTAAAAAAAAAATGAAAAATGCTTAACATATCCTAAAAAAATCTATAAATAAAGAGACTCTTTACTGCCGAATTTTATAATGAACGGTTTATTAGATATTGAATTAAAACGGGAATATTTTTAACATTGAAGCATATGGGATTCTCCTGAATAAATTTGCCGAATTAAACCACTGAATGGCAGGGCATTTCGGGAACCTTTCACTGCTGGTTTGTGTTCTCTGAATTGCCGAAGCAGTGCTTTTTCATGGGGTTTTCACTGCCCCCGAACAGGCACCAAACAGGATTTGGCGAATTGCCTGCTCTCTGGATAGCCGAATGGCCAAGAAAGGTAACCGTACGCTGAATTTCAGCGTTCCTTTCTCAAGCAATTCGGATCTCTTTGAATAACCCTGACAGTATGACATTCCGAGGCACAGAAAAACGTTTTTTCTATCAGATTTTATTTTTGTTTAATAGTAAAGTATATGATATGATGAAAATAATGGTATCTTTAGAAAGTCCATTTAATGGAGAGAAAAACGGTATATTATATGTGTGGCTACAATAAATGGGTAAAAGATAATTTACACCTAAACACAAACCGCAGAAAGTTAGTTAATATCTGCGTATATCTGGCTCTGATACTAGTGCCTCACCAGCCACTGACCTCACCGCACGTCCCTGCTGTGTGGTGACCAATCCATGTGTGAAAATGATGTCTGATGCTCCCTGAACCACTCTTGCACAATCTGAGCCCGATGAATCCTGGCATTGCCATCTTGGAATATGCCCGCTGTGCCATCAGGGGAGGAAAAAAACCTACGTCGGAAAAACCTGCTCGTTCAGTATTTTCAGGGAGTCACATGACCTCATTTTTTTGGCAGCTGAAATATATTAATCACTGAAGTAATTATCCAATGGAAGGCTCGCACCTATTGGCTTAGTTAAATTCATTAGGTGACTTTTCTTTGGTCAAGCAGTGTATTTTAAGAAACTGACTATCTCCCTATTTACTATTTAGCTGTCACTCGCTTCTGTGCTGCATGCTGTGGAGAGTGACAGCTCCGAGCAGACAGTCGTCCTGCAGCAGTGTTTCCCAACCCTGGTCCTCAGGTCCCCCAAACAGGGCAGGTTTTCAGATATGTGAAGCTCAGCACAGGTGATATGATTTGCTGTTCAGTGATTGCAGGATTCAGTCTGCATCTCCCCAAGGTGAGCCTTAAAATCTGGCCTGGTTGAGGGTCCTGAGGACAGGTTTGGGAGACACTGTTCTACACGGTGACTTTCTGCTCACTCAAGCACTGCCCACGCAGAGAGAAAGATGGTGGTACCCAAAGCTGGATAAGGGTAAGTTCAACCTCCGATATCTCATCCTGCAAACAAAGGACTTAACCCTTTCACTGCTGAGGACGTGTGTGGAACGTCCTCATTGACTCCTAAGGAAAGATAGGGTGGAGATAATGGTTCCTTTGAACCCAGATATCTCCCAACTGTTTTCAGTTAGCAGGGTCATGTTTGGTATCATTAGAAAGGCCAGAGCATGGCCTTTCCAGTGATACCAAACATGACCATGTTTAAAGTAAAGAAAAATAATAATAACAATAATAATAATACAGAAAAGAAAAATGTGTTTTTTTTTAAGACGTGAAATGGCTCAGCAGTGAAGGGGTTAAATAGGCAAAGCCTTTCATTCCGTATGTCAGATGAGAGCCTGTGCCTTGCAGTGCATTATGGGTATAGTCTGCAGCAACTGCAAATATGGTAACTTATGTAGGACATTGTAATCTGCGGGCCAGATGCCATTAAATACATGAAGAACGTCAGAGCACAGTTATGGAAGGCTGGACACATTACGTTCGGGTAACCTGGTATTCGAGCTGTAAATCCATGAATCAGAGTACACATAACTTTGGTTGCAAAAGTTCACATTAACCCTTTGACCAATGCTGTTTCCTAAAAAAAAATTCAGCGTAGAGCCTTAACTTTATGGAGAATAACAGAACTGTTCTATTTTTAGGAAAGAGACCATTGTATAGCGACTTTCTCGTTTCGAGTTAATAATAGACAAGCGCACGACCAAAAAAGTTGGTCAGTAATTTCCAGTCGCTTCGGTTCCTCTCCAGTTGGCTGGTTTTGCATAGTTAAAATCAATTTGCTGCTCCTAAATGGGCCTCTGCGCACGTACGCAGGTTTGTTACTGCACAACTAATTCATAAGTTAATTAAACTTCGCCCGTTGGCAATGGGTAATAGGTTATTCGTAGGGAAGGTGAGCTCCAGGGAAGCCCACCTGCTCCTATCCACCATATACCTCCAACGGTAGCCAGCAGTTGAGTGTTAGAGGTTAAAGACAGCCCGTCTGTGCTGATTTAACGCATCGTATGTCTGTAAAATAATAAATATAAGTAGATGCGCACTGTGCGCTGATTAAATAATGACTACCTTTTTTGCAGATAGTGAAATCATAAACGGACGCTTTAGAGTTAAAACAGGAGGATAGAAACAAAAGGGTTAAACATTAACTCCTCCCGACCTTCTTCTGAACAAACTCCCTTTTTAACCCTTTTTATAAACTCATCTTAAAACCTTCAGACAGGACAAGCTGCTGGTTTCCTGCAAGCTGTAGCAAGTCACATGACCGTGGGAATGTTGGACATTCCAGTAAGCATTCAGCCAATCCAAAGCTCTCAATATGAGCACATTGAAAGCCACTGGAGGGTGTGGTACCCGAAACAGGTCTGGCGTCTTGGATTCAATCTCCCTAGTGTTCAGATCCGCTATGTTTTCCTGGACACATATTACTAGTTCATGCAGAGGGGAGCAGAGGGAAAGCGCAGCCCTGCAACGAGTATATTTCGTATACTGCAGGAAGCAATCGGGTCATCTGGGATTCCTTGTTGATTTCTCACCTGCAGCATATAGATTATACATGTTGCGGGGTGGCACTGCCCATTAGCATGAGTAAACTATATGTGTCCAGGAAAATATGGCTGATCTGGCAACCCTAGCTCTTACTGATCTAAACTTCTGCAAGGAGCTAAGCCATTGCGCTTGGAGAGCTGAATTAGCCATCCACATGGGAGAGGGGTCTGAAGGAAATATGACCACATTCAAGTTATACTCTAGGAGAGAGAGAGAAAGAAAGAAAGAAAGAAAATCGATCCTGCATTGGTCACTCATAATATCATTGTACAGTGCACTAGACCTTAAAGGAACACTCTACCTAAAACTACTTCAACCTTTTGCCCTTAAATAATTGGGTAGATGCTGCTGACGGCACCTGCCCAATTATTTTTTTTAAATTACAAGGTATTACTCATGTAACAGATCTCAGTACCCCAACAGTGGCACATCTGCCAATGCCGCTTCCTTGCTGGACCCCCATCTTCTCCTCTTGACTCTCGTGCCTTTCTCCTGGTCCTTAGCCGCAGCTTAAAGACGGGTACACATAGAGAGCCTTGCTAGCGTCCCCCAGATACAAGCCGTGGCTGTAGATCTGATAGCATTTCATTGGCAGAGCGAGCAGAGTATACTGTAGCTGCTACCCAAACCATGAGTCGTGACTGCATGTAGGGTCAGAATAGAACTGGTTTTAATCAGGGACACTCACACATACATTTATATTGTGACACATGTGTCAGTTACATACACAAACCCCCGCTAGAAACCGCTGGGGGACCTAATCAGACTGAAACGGATAGCTGGACAAAAATTTGCCTTTTGGAAGGTGAAGCATAATTAGATTAGTTAAAAAGTTAAATTGCACATTACTTAACATTTCTAACGAGGCAGGACAATGGGAATCGGGATAACAGATTGCAGTCAGCAGATTTACAACCTATTCAAATATAAACAGATAAGATAAACAAGACCAGAAAATAGACAGATAGATGATAGGATTCTTGCATAATCACAATTATACCAAGATTCTGCACACAAGAGAGGACAATGGCCCAATATTGATTGAGTCCTGCACCCTACAAATATGCTTCCAGGCCCATGCACCCCAAGTCTGAAGTGACTTACATCACAACTCCTGTGTCTCCCTCTGCCGTCTCCTTCAGCTCAAGGGCCTCCAAATCCGGAAGTCCTTGAAGCTGTTCTTCGAAATTTACGTTCCTACGCAAATCGCGTAGTGTAGGAGCCACAAATTGTGCATTGATACAGACTTGCAAACTTTGCGCATAGTTCCGTATTGCCTTCCAGACCGATGGATTGGAGTACCGCCACATGCAAAGAACAGATCCAACAGCTGTTTCTCTGAGACCGGTCGCTATCACAGGTGGTCTCAGTGAGGGTGACTGAACTGGAGACTGGCATATCCTGACTGCTGATGACGTTGGGTGGGTAGAGGAAACTCTTCCGCTTCACCCAGCGGTTTAACTAGATCGGGGGAAGGTGCACTCCTCACGTCCCGACCACTTTAAAAAGGTAAACTGGACAGGATGTTCAGTGTTCCTTTAATAAAAGAAATGATATGCGTGAATTCTATTTTGCGCGGAGCCATTGCGTCAAACGTATTATGCGACTTAGCAAGGCCCTTAAATAGTAAACTATTTGACTATAGTTGAAAGAAAATTTAACTTGCAAAGCTGAAATACTTGGAATTTTCCCAGGCTGTATTATCACGAAATCTGTGTCAGGAAATAGCAGTAACAGACTCGTTAAAACCTTTAAAATGCTATTAAACAACATTTAATCAATACACCAGCGGTAAACACAGGAAAAGTGCTGAAAACAATTATGGCTCATGAAAAAGTAGCTGCCTGTGTATAATAAGTCGTCTCCTGTACCACTAGAGAGGTTCAACAAAAACACAATTATGTTGGAGCTAAAAAGTTCCTTAAAAGGATACGATGTAAAAACCAGAATGTCTGTCGTCTTTTGAGTTGTGGAATCCTTTCATTTGGATTAATTACCAGAAGTAGGGATCTCCAGATGCTTTTTGCACTACCTTTCACACGGATGAGATCCGGGGTCAAGTTCATGATCATAGGAATCGTCATCTCGCACTTAACACAAACACGCAATCAAATCTGATATATTTTTGTACTCTATATACAGAATGTGGATTTTAGCCAAAATATGTAATAAATGCCTTAACAGGGAAAGATATGATTAAACACCTGCATTCAAGCAAGACTGCTGAAACCTGTGATCTCCTTTTCCCATACCCTCCCCACCCAATAAATAAACAGACACATTAATTCTGGAAAAGGGCACAGGCCACAGCTTTATTGAATACCAACACATCATCACTTAATACCATATAAGTAGATTAGGTACACATTTTAAAATAAACATTACTTAACATTTCTAACGAGGCAGGACAATGGTAATCAGGATAACAGATTACAGTCAGCAGATTTACAATTTATTCAAATATGGAAATTTACGCTGCACGACTCACCATGCCCGACTCCACAAGGTAAATCCCTCCCTAACAGGGCCCTATATGCCTGGCGAGTGCAGCATTGTTGCACACCCACCAATTGCCTCACAAAAACATTCCTGACTGTCCGGCACAGCCCAGCAGTCAAGTTCCCCTTCCCTATAGGTACAGGGGATTACTTTATAGTGTGTGGGACTGATGGGAACTCAGTTCCCTCTGCAAAAATAGTGGAGGAACTGTGTTCCCCTTCAACTTGACCACTGGATAAGATTAACAGGATTATTCAAAGAGAGCCGAATCAGCTCTTAAAATCGAATTTCCAAAACGGTGAATTTTTTGTACAGTACAAATTCGGCTATTCAAAAAGCTGGCAGTTCGCCAAATATTAGCGAGTTGCCAGCGAAACACAGTGCTGTTCGAGGGCAGTGAAATCCCCCATAGCATAGAGAAGCAATGGTTAATCTATTCAGAGATCGCCGAACAGCAGTGAAATGTCAGTGAAATGTCCTGATTTTCAGTGATTTCATTCGACAGGTGTAATCAGGCGAATCCCATAGGTTTCAATGTAAAAAATATTCCCCGTTTTTATTAAATATTTATACAATTCTTTTCATTTGCAGGAAAAGTCTCTGTATTTATTTATTTTTTAGGCAGTTTTTGGGATTTTTTCAGCTAAATTTTTTCCCCCAATTTCTTAAAAAAGTCGTGTTTTTTTCTGTAACAGACCTTTTTATTCTTATTCTTAGGACCTTAGGCATTTTTGTGCAGTCGTTTTTGTCCAGACACCTTTTAAACGTTGAAGTTGTTTTTTTCTTTTGTTTATTTACCTTTTTAATTATCCATTTGTCAGCTTTTTCCAGCGGCTGGTCGGTGGTATGTTTGGTGGGTCGTTGTCTTTGCTCGCATCAATTCGACAGTTTTGCTGCAGATCGTCAGATGCATTCAGTGGGTCTTTGGCAGTTTTTCGGATTGATTCAGTATTTTTATGGTTGTTTTTTCGATCTATTCGGCGGTTTTGCGACGGTGTTTCAGATAAGCATTCGGCGGCTTATTCCCTGCACTTCAGGGACCCTTTGGTGAGTGCTGAATTCAATGCAGGGTTGGCGAATTGGACTGGCGAAAGTGCGGGGCGCGAGAGGGCACCGAAATGTCAGTGATATTTCGGTGCTCTCTGAATAACCCTGTTTGTGTGCTCTTTCATGTATTTAGATGCACTAGACACTTTTTGGCATGGGTTACCCTTTTCCAACCCCTCCTGGCCAATTGCGTTTCTTTATTCATTACATACATTAGTAGAGGAGCCTACGAAAAGTCTTCAAAGCACAGTGTATTCTTGCACAGGCCTAGGGCAGCAGATGGGAGAGGGTTTTCACTTTTTCTTAATATCCTTTGTTATAGAAGTCCAAAATATTTGGGGTGTGCGTGTGTAGAGCTGCAGAATAAAACTCCCAGCAATGAGCCTGTAAACTAAAACCAAGAAATCGCTTCAGGTAATTAAGACACTCTGAGCTCTATTACATTCTCTGCGCAAAAACGCTCGCGCAGCGCTATTTTTTTGCACGCAGCGCTATTTTTTTCCGTTCAGCGCTAAACGTTATCGCGCGTAAATTAACGCTAGTATTACAATCCGAGTGCATTTTTTCATCCGTCAAAAAATAACGCGCAGAAAAAAGACGCGCAAAAAAGAGCGCAAATTAACGCTGCGCGCAGAAATCGGTGGGCGGACTGTTTTTTCACGCGATTCAGCCAATCTGAATTAAGAACCACAATTGTCTCCCGTTCAGTTTTTGCGCCTGTCAAAATCAATCTGAGTATATATGCTGCAGCAATAATAAAAACATGCACAACCTCTCGATTTTATTGTTTGGGTATGTGTAGAATGTGTAACTGTACTGAGCTGTATTTTTTTTTGTGCTGGTGTATTTGGTTTCGGCCAGGACGTTCAGATTTGCCGTTACCATCAGCTTTTAAAAGACGTTAAAATTATGCGCGCAAACGTTGTCCGTTAAAATTTGCGCTAAAATTGTAATACCTTGCACACACCAGCGCACAAACGCATTTGCGCTCACAATGTTAAGTATAGGACGCGTAAAGAACATTATGCTCGCAAAGGGTTCGCGCAGGTTCACCCACGTTAGACGTTAACGCACATTTTTTCCGCGGACATTGTAATACGATGTTCTGCGCGAAGGGTTTTTCCCCTCGCGTTAATGCGTTTTTGCGCACGCGTTAACGTTTGCGCGAAGAATGTAATAGAGCACTTTTCTTTTTGTTTGAAATCACATGTTTATTGACATACAAAGCCCATCAGCTTATGAATATTTGCCTAAATTACTTGGGTTTTTTCTTGCTATTCCCCCCAACCGATATTAAACATTAATTTGGTTCTAGAGCATCACCAAGCCTAAACACGCTCTTGCTTGAAAGGTCTGGTGTGGTGGACCAAACTGACTCTCCCCTCTTCTGGTATTTGGGCGCTCCCTAGGTTGTCCCCGTGCCTCCACTGTGATCCCTGCCGATCTGCCATAACGGCATCCTTGTGTGCAAACATCACTCGACGCTGAAGATGCCCAACAATGGCACACCGGATGCAGGGCCGGATTGACATCGGGGCAGATGGAGCAGCAGTTCCAGGCCCATGCCTCAGAATAGGCCCAGAAAAAGGATAACATACAGGGTTATCCAAAGAGATTCGAAAAGTCACCGCATGTTCGGTGACTTTTCGTTCTCTTCAATTCGGTTCCTTTTGCCGATTGCATTTCGGTGACCCTGCGGTGTATTCAGCAAGCACCACGGGGTCCCCGAATTGCAGGGAAAAGCTGCCGAAAACCTGACGAAAACTAACCGAATGCACGCTGAAAACAAGCAAAAACATCTGGATTAACCTTCGAAGAGGAGCCGAACAGGAGCCGAACAGGAGCCGAATCACACAGAGCCGAAGCAGCTGTGACGTAGAGGAGGCAGTGAATAAATTAGAAAAACCATTTGTATGAATCTGGGAAAAAGAAACGCTGTTTGCAAAGAAACTACTGAGCGAAAATGTCTGAAATTTTCACAGGAGGTCCAGGGAATGATAATAAAGAGGGCTGTTACAAAAAAAATAAGCAAACTGAAAAAAAAAAAAAAAAAAAATCGGACTTTTAATTTTTTTTAAAAAAATTCAGAAAAATGCTTAAAGTATCCTAAAAAATCTATAAATAAAGAGACTTTTTGCTGCAGAATTTTATAATGAACGGTTTATTAGATATTGAATTAAAACAGGAATATTTTTAACATTGAAGTCTATGGCATTCTCCTGAATAAATTTGCCGAATTAAACCACCGAATGGCAGGGCATTAGGGGAACCTTTCACTGCTGGTTTGTGTTCTCTGAATAGCCGAAGCAGTGCTTTTTTATGGGGATTTCACTGCCCTCGAACAGGGACCGAACAGTCACCGTATGTGCAGGCAATTCGACAGGATTTGGCGAATTGCCTGCTCTCTGGATAGCCGAATGGCCAGGAAAGGTAACCGAACGCTGATTTTCAGCGTTCGGTTACCTTTCTCAAGCAATTCGAATCTCTTTGGATAACCCTGTAAGTCTGCATTTGGACCCAAGTATCTCCAACTCCATAGGAGATACAAGGTCAATGGAAGTATCATTGGAAAGGCCAGAGCACGGCCTTTCCAATGATGCCAAATAACCAGGTTTTAAGTAAAAATAATAAAATAATAAATATTTACTTTTTCTTTCTTTCCAACAGTAATATTTTTTACTTTTCAATTATAAAGTAAACAATGATGCTGCACTAACTCACCATCACATTTCTCACGTCACCAACAAGTGTGGAAGTGATGGATGATGGTACAATCCATTGTTACGAATTGTTATATCAAAAACCTAAACCGCCGCACTGCACTGCTGGGAACTTTGGACCCCTGCGTCTCTAATCTTTACAACTCACAAGGTCAAGTGAGGTGTCATTCGACAGGTCAGAGTCTGGTCTTTGCATTAATACCAAACCAATACCTGGCCATGTAAAATCTAAAAGAGAAGAAATTTTTTATTTATTTATAGTTCCAAAGCGATGGCGTTGTCCATTTGTCACGTATAAAATGAGCAATACCTCTGCCGTTACTCACCTTCTAATTTCACACACTGGGAGCAAGGTCAGTGTTTTATACATAGTCCTATTGATCATAAAACACCATCCTCCTAAACACAATGAAAATATTTTTGGTTAAAATTGTATATTTTCTCAGAAAAATGCAGTAACAGGTTCTCATTTCACATTTTTTTAACAAGAATTTCCTATAGAATATATAACCACAAAAGGTTTGGATGATAAAATGGGAAAAACATTTTTTACACTCTTTAAAAGATTGAAATCTGAATGAAAATTTCCTCACACAGTATCTGTCTGGTTAGATATACCCATATCTGTACTATTAACCACTTCAATGCGGAGGACGCGCTCAGCGCGTCCTCCGCATTACCGCTGGTATGCGGAGGACGCGCTCAGCGCGTCCTCCCATTGGGGTCAGCGTTCAGCCGGGTTCCGGCCGATCGCTGGCCCCCCCGGTGCGGGCTGACATCCTCGATGTCAGCCCGGCATCCGGAACCGCAGCCGCTGGAATTAGGTGTCATCGCGGCAGCCCGATGACACCTAATTCAGGCGCCCCCCCGCATGTGCGGAGGAGGCGCCTGAAAGGGAGGGGGTGAGGTCCTTCGGACCTCTCTCCCTCCCGATCGGCGGCGTTGCGGGGGTTAACCCAGGCACCATTTGGAAGGGCACAGCCTGCCCTTCCAAATGGTGCCTGGCATTAACCCCTGGGGAGCTGGATCGCGGATCGGCGCTGAAAAGCGCCGGTTCGCGATCCTTTCCCGGAGCTGGCCGACATCTTGGATGTCAGCCAAGCCTCCGGGAACTCCCCCTGAGGACTGGCGTCATCGTGCGTAGCACGATGACGCCAGTCCTAGAGTTAACCCCTAACTGCCACCAACGGTGGAGATAGGGAGTTCCAATGAACTCCCTATCTCCCGATCCGTGGCAGCTAGGGGTTAATGTTTGGTATGGTTGGATCGGCCAGAGCATGGCCGTTCCAACGATACCAAACACGAATGTGAAAAAAGTTTTTAAAAAAAATTAAAATTAAAAATAAAAATATATTTAAAAAAAAATTATAAAAAAAAATAAACATTTTTTTTTCTGTTTTTTGGTTTGTTAGTGTAGCAATATTGTTCCCATTTCAATTATAATGTGAACAATGATGCTGCACTAACGATTTTTGTATGCGGTGCGTTTGTTAAAAATCGCGTAATTTTCCCCCAAAAAAAATGTAACGAGACCCCATCTCTAATTTTTTTAACAAGCGCACCCCATACAAAATATAACTGCAATTGCTCGCATGTTAAAATGTAAAAAAAAACACTTTACACGTTGTAAATTATTGAAAATACATATTTTATTGCATTTTTTGTTATAATATACAGACATGACATAACATATACATATAATAATGACATATTATGAATCTACCGAGTCTGACGGAAAGAACGATATATAATATGTCTGAGTAATATACTAAAATAAGCCTTCAAAACACGTTTAAACATGATGAGCAAAACCGGTAAAAATGACCTCAGCACAGAGGCGGGAAAAGCCTCAGCAGCGAAAGGGTTAAATAACCTAAAAATGTTTTCATTTCACTAAATTCCAGAAAAAGCCACCAAAACCTTCAGCTCCAGCCCATAGAGATCTTAATCCGGCCCTGCCTGCCCTTCATTTGGATTCCCTGGCTCTGGATCTGACTCCTCTTCCTGTGTATCTATACTATAAAAGAGTAAGGCTTTGGCTGTCCGTCGCCAAAACCATACTGCGCATGCGCGCGCAACCAGCGGCGGTTGGTTGCGCGCGCATGCAACCGCCGCGGCACGAGCCGGCTGCCGGCTCGCCGCGGCGGTTACACATGCACACAGCAGCCGGGTAGAGGCTGCGCTCGCAGCCTCTACCCGGCTGCCGCGCGCATCCAACCCCCCGAGCGGCGAAGGAAAGTTTCCTCCGCCGCTCGGGGGTTGGATGCGCGCGGCAGCCGGGTAGAGGCTGCGAGCGCAGCCTCTACCCGGCTGCTGTGCGCATCTAACGGGTCCCCCGAGCGGCGAAGGGAAAGTTCCCTCCGCCGCTCAGGGGTAGGATGCGCGCGGCAGCCGGGTAGAGGCGCAGCCTCTACCGGCTGCCGCGCGCATCCTACCCCCGAGCGGCGGAGGGAAAGTTCCCTCGCTTCCGCTTTGAAGGACCCAAGCCCCGGTCACGTGACCGCGGCATGGGTCCTTCAAAGACCGGAAGCGGGGAAATCTTCACTTCCCTGGCGCCGCTCGACAGGTAAGTATGAGCGCTGGGGGGGCCATATCCACGAGCTGGGGGACCATATCCATGACCTGGGGCAAATCCATGAGCTGGGGCAAATCCATGACCTGGGGCAAATCCATGACCTGGGGCAAATCCATGAGCTGGGGCAAATCCATGAGCTGAGCAAATCCATGACCTGGGGCAAATCCATGAGCTGGGGCAAATCCATGAGCTGGGGGCAAATATCCATGTGCTGGGGCAGTATCCACGTGCTGGGGCAAATCCATGAGCTGGGGGCAAATATCCATGTGCTGGGGCAGTATCCACGTGCGGGGGCAGTATCCACGTGCGGGGGCAGTATCCACGAGCTGGGGCAGTATCCACGAGCTGGGGCAGTATATCCACGAGCTGGGGCAGTATATCCACGAGCTGGGGCAGTATATCCATGAGCTGGGGCAGTATATCCATGAGCTGGGGCAGTATATCCATGAGCTGGGGCAGTATATCCATGAGCTGGGGCAGTATATCCACAATAGACTGCCCTCTGGGCAGGCTTTACAACTAGTTATATATATATATATATATATTATATATATATAATATATACGGGGCCTTAGAGGGGATCTGATAACCTTATATAATATATACGGGGCCTTAGAGGGGATCTGATAACCTTATATAAATACATACGGGGCCTTAGAGGGGATCTGATAACTTTATATAAATATATATGGGGCCGTAGAGGGGATCTGATAACTTTATATAAATATATACGGGGCCATTATAAACCATTGTCTGGAAACCTATTCATTAACAGGACTATACACAGGACACGAGGTCACCCATTTAGACGGACGAAAAGAAATTCAGCCTAAAGCATAGGAAGGGTTATTTTACGGTGAGAACAATAAAGCTGTGGAATTCTCTGCCTGTTGAGGTGGTTGGGTCAGAGACTTGCAGACTTTTAAAAAACGACTGGATGACTTCCTACAGACACAGAATATTAACCCTTTCACTGCTGAGGAAGTGTAGGGAATGTCCTCAATGACTCCTAAAGAAAGATGGGGTGGAGATATTGTGGTTCAAAGTAACCCCCTATCTCCCAGCTGTTGGCAGCTAATGGGGTCATGTTTGGTATCATTAGAAAGGCCAGAGCATGGCCTTTCCAATGATAGCAAACATGATCATGTTTAATGTAAAGAAAAAAAGAAATAAAAATAATAATAAAATAAAGAAAAAGTGTTTTTTTTTAAGATGTGAAATGGCTCAGCAGTGAAGGGGTTAAGGGTTATAATATTTAATATGTGGGTAAAAGCTTCTTGATCCAAGGAGAAATCTGACGCCATTCTGGGGTCAAGAAGGAATTTTTTCCCAGTGTGTTGCATATTGGCGAGCGCTTCAGACTGGGTTTCTTGCCTTCTTTTGGATCAACAGCAGTAGGTGATATGGGAGAGGCTGAACCCGATGGACGCGTGTCTTTTTTCAGCTTATGTAACTATGTAATACAATGTATTTGACCACCTGGCTACCGGCCCTGGCTCTGTGCCTGACCACACTTTTTGGCCTTTCCTTCCTCTGTGAACTGTGAGAGGATTCATCCTTACCCTCCAGTTGGTTCCATTGCTCCTGAACCACGACCCATTGCTTGGTGTGACACCTGGAATGTAAAAATATCTTGCTATGTCAATGTTGCTTGGTGTTCCCTTTAGGCCAATGTCAGATGAACGCAGTGATCACGTCCGTGTTGCCGCACAGTTTAACGTCCGTCGTAGCATAGAATCATGATCAATAGAGACCCACACACGAAGTACGTGCGCACTGAACTGCGCATGCACAACGCACGTGGCAAACGGACGCAAGTTAGGCAGGAACGTAAAACCGCTACCACAAACGTGCAGAGTGCGCCACGCTCGTGTAGCGTTCTGTGTGTGATGAGATGTCAGACGCAGCGCATTTGCGACGTCCAGCACCTTGACGCCCAAAATGGCTTTTCATATCCTTTTCATATTTTTATCATTTTTCATATTAATTTTATTTCCCATAGATCCCTTTTTTTTCTACATCCGTCAAGAAAAACGGATCGTGTGGTGTCTGCAGTATCTTCCGTCTGTACGTTTGTCCGTTATGCACGCACGCAGTGCGCTCAGAGTGCGCTCAGACTGCGTTCATCTGACATTAGACTTACAGGGTTATTCAAAGAGATCCGAATGGCTGCCGAAAGGGAACCGAACGCTGAAAATCAGTGTTCGGTTACCTTTCCTGGCCATTCGGCTATCCAGAGAGCAGGCAGTTCGCCAAATGTTGGCGAATTGCCTGCACATACGGTGCCTGTTCGGTGCCTGTTCGAGGGCAGTGAAATCCCCATAGAGAAGCACTGCTTCGGCTATTCAGAGAACACAAACCAGCAGTGAAAAGTTGTCGAATTGCCCTGCCATTCGGTGGTTTCATTCAACAGGTTTATTCAGGCGAATCCCATAGGCTTCAATGTTAAAAATATTCCCCGTTTTAATCCAATATCTAATTAACCGTTCATTATAAAATTCTGCAGTAAAGAGTCTCTTTATTTATAGATTTTTTTTTAGGATATTTTAAGCATTTTTCTGTATTTTTTTTATTTTTTTAAGTTTACTTATTTTTTCTGTAACAGCCCTCTTTATTATCATTCCTTGGACCTCATATGTAAATTTCAGACATTTTCGCTCAGTAGTTTCTTTGCAAACAGCGTTTCACTTTTCAAACATTCAAGCAAACTGTTTTGCTAATTTATTCACTCCATTCGTCTGCGGTGTCGGCTTTTTCTGGCGGCTTCGCTGTGTGTTTTTCCGGCGTCTTCGATGGGTTAATCCAGATGTTTTTGTGGGTTTTCGGCGTGCATTTGCTGGGTTTTTGCGGTGACTTTTCGTCGGGGTTGCAGCAGCTTTTCCCTGCACTTCGACAGCCCTGTGGTGCTTGCTGAATACACCGCAGGGTCGCCGAAATGGGATTGCCAAATGGCACCGAATTGAAGAGAACGAAAAGTCACTGAACGTGCGGTGACTTTTCGATTCTCTTTGAATTACTCTGTTAGAGTGTAAACTCATTAGGCAGCAGAGCATTCTCTACCTCATTTCTATATAACTAACAGGGTTATTCAGAGAGAGCCCAACTGGCCCCGAAATTGCACCCAACAAGGAATTTCCCCATATGGTGCAATTTCGTGGCCATTCGGCTATTCAAAAAGCTGGCAGTTCGCCAAAGCGAAGCAATGCGAAGCAATGGTTAACCTATTCAGAGAACACTGAACAGCAGGGGAAATGTCAGTGAAATGCCCTGATGTTCGGTGGTTTCATTTGGCAGGTTTAATCAGGCGAATCCCATAGGTTTCAATATTAAAAATATTCCCGTTTTTTTTTTTAGGATTTTTTAGGCATTTTTGGAGATTTTTTCGTCAAACATTTTTTTCCCGATTTAATTAAATAGCGTTTTTATTTTCTTTTTTCTGTAACAGACCTTTTTATTATTATTCACAGGAGCTTATATGTTAATTCCAGACATTTTGGTCCAGTAATTCTTTTTGCAAACAGCGTTTTAAATTTATTGAGTTTCAACTGTGTTGTTTTTTTTTTTACCCTGTTTGTCAGCTTGTCGGCTTTTTCCGGCAGCTGGTTCAGTGGATTGTTGCCTTTTTTCAAATGCATTCGGCGGATCTTCTGTGGTGTTTCAGATCGATCCGATATTTCGGATCGTATCGGCAGATTTTCATTGATTTTTCAGCGGAACTTCGTTGATTTTTCAGCAGATTTTCGGATCTGTTCCCTGCACTTCGTGGTCCCGGCGGTGAATGCTGAATTTGCCGCGGGCTCGGGGAATTTGATTCCCTGAATTGTTGACATGTCGTTGACATTTTGGTGCTCTCTGAATAACCCCTTTTGTGCTATCTTAACTTATTTTAACCCCTGCAGAATATGTTGGCACAATACAAATAAACTGAGCATAATAAAGAAATAATAATAATAAAAAATAAGGGCTCTATTACATTCTTCACGCAAAAATGCGTGAATTTTTGCACGAAGCGTTAAACGTTAACGCGCGTAAATTAACGCCGGTTTTACAATCCTCGCGCATTATTTCATCCGTCGAAAAATAACACGCATAAAAAAGACACGCAAAAACGCACGTTCATTAACGTTGTGCGCAGAAACCGGCGTGCGGACTGTTTTTTCACACGATTCAGCCAATCAGAATTAAGAACCTTAATTGTCTCCCGTTAAGTTTTTGCGCCTGTCAAAGTCAATCTGCGCATATATGCTACATAAAAAAAAAGAACCGCACAACCTCTCAATTTTATTGTTTGGGTATGTGTAGAATGTGTAACTATACTTTGCTGTATTGTTTTTTTTGGGCTGGTGTATTTGGTTTCAGCCAGGACGTTCAGATTTGCCGTTAATGCCAGCTTTTAAAAGACGTTAAAATTATGCACGCAAACTCTGTGCGTTAATTCCTGCGCGTAGATTGTAATACCATCCGCATTTCAGCACACGAACGCATTTGCGCTCACAATGTTAAGTATAGGACGCGCAACGTACATTACGCTCGCGCAGGGTTCGCCCACGGTAGACGTTAACACGCATTTATTGCGCTGACATTGTAATACAACGTTCAGCGCAAAGGGTTTTGCCCCTCGCGTTAATGCGTTTTTGCGCACGCGTTAACGTTTGCACGAAGAATGTAATAGAGCCCTAAGGCTATTGTCAGACGAAAGCATTTTTCCCCGCGAACGTGAAAAAGTGCGTCCGAACGCATTGACATATTTTTTCACGGAATGCGCAAAAACAGTCAGACTACGCGCATTTTCCGGCGTGATTTTGTACGGATCGTCAATAAAACTCTTTTTGCGTCTGGACGTTATGTAGGCTGGACATTAGCAGCGTCTGACATCTCCTAATCATGCACACACGCCGCTATGCCGCAGCTGCGCACTCAGTACGTCAGTACTAGCGGTTCAGCGTTCTCAAAAAAATGCGTTCAAATTCCACTTGCGTTGCACAGCCGGACTTTTGTGCGGCCGTACATCATATATTGGCCGTCATTGCCCGTCATCTGCTGCTAGTGCGGCCGTAATTATGTGCGCCAGAACGCACGTTAAGGCTAGGGTCAGACGAAAGCAGTTTTAACGTGCGTTTAGACGCACGAAATCACGGCCGTGCTAGCAGCAAATGACGTCCAATGCCGGGGAACACACGAAGTACGACCGCACGAAAGTTCGTCCGCGCAACGCAAGTGGCAAACGAACGCATTTTTTCTAGAACGTCAAACTGCTAGTACTGACGTACAGAGTGCGCTGCGTCCGCTAGAGGCGTGTGTGCGTGATTGGGAGACGTCAGACGCTGCTAATGTGCAGCCAACATAACGTCCAGACACAAAAAGTGTTTTATTGATGATCCGTACAAAATCACGTACGAAAATGTGCATCGTATGACCGCTATCGCGTATTCCGTGAAAAAATGCGTCCATTCGTTCGAACGTACTTTTTCACAGACAACGCGAAAAATGCGTTAGTCTGACCCTAGCCTAAAAGTGCGCTGGTCTGACCCCAGCCTAAGATGTCAACAGCAGGATCAAAGCATCTTACTGTAATGTCAGAGGGTATTGTTGATTGGATACAGTATATACCGCACTCCAAAACAGAATATTGGGAAGAGATCGTGTGGAAACGTCCTGAAAAGTGAAAATTTAAAGCACGATTTTAAATAAAAGAAGAAATCGTAGAGAAGAAAATAACCAAAACACTGACACGAAAGGTTGGGGTTATGGACAAGGTACAGACAAACATCGAAACGATTTATCCAACGGCATCAATTCCTAATTGCATCTCTGTAGGTAAAATCCTAAAAGAGATTCATAAACATAAATGTAATCCCACAGCAATTTAAATCCCAACATAATCCTATGGCGTTTAACGGCTGGAGGGAGGCGCGGGGGGGGCGGGACCACCAAACCTCCACATGCGATAGAAATGTTATTGACCCGTAGTAATGGATTGTAATTAAAACACCTCTATGTAAGGGAGTGTTTGTGTTTTTATTGGTCTGTCAATCACCTTTAATCCCAAAACTGCTATGTAGTTCATGGAGTCGGATCATAAGACGCTGTAACCTGGTAACGGCCACGAATGATTGGATGTGATTAGCATTCCGAGATCTTGATTGTTTAACTTACGTGCGCTGACCTTTCGCCAAGGCTGGAATAATTAAAAAGGCGGAAAACTTTTATTTATTTATTTCTCCCCTTAATCTCTTCCGTCGGATTTAATATGAAATAACAGCGTCTTACTGACGCCGCGGCACAATCCGCAGCCTGGCCGGGCCTTATGCACAATATACGGACTCCGAAACAAGCCGTATCTCATCGCTCTTCTAGAAAATAGGTGGAAAAGTATGTGCACTTTACAAGCTCAAAATCCATAATTCTTCGGCATACGGCTGTCCAAAGCTTACACTAACCATTACAATATTAATGCCATGCACACTCTGAAAAAAAGCACAAGTTGGTTTAAGGAGATTAATTCTGAATGGGTAAATCCAGTCTCTCTCACAACTCCAGTGCCAGGAGGAGGGGGAGGAGGGGGAGCGCCGCGCTGCGCCGTATGAATGGAGGAGGAAGAGGACAGGAACAAGACGGGACTGGGGAGGAGGGGTAGCACGGAGGCAAATGAGAAAATATAGTGCAATGTATATGAGCACATGGATATACATGATGTTCTGCAGGATACTCGCTTTCATTGGGGGGGGACAGATTCCCATCACTTATCTTCTTTTTTTCTTTTTGAGAAAGTATTTTACCAGGAAGGATACATTGAGATTTCTCTCGTTTTCAAGTATGTCCCATTGGGTGTCTTGCCCAAGGACACTCAGTGGCGTAGCGTGGGGGGGAGGCCTCAGGGGCGGTCGCCCCGGGCGCAATTTTCTTAGGGGGCGCAAAATTTCAAAAGAAATTTGAACCACTAATATTTTCCAGCAGGGATCAGCAAGGTGTCTGCTCACAAACACTGGTGTCCGTGAGACACCCTTGCATGGGCAGTCACTAGTTTTGCGGCACCGGCGGTTCCTTAGCGCTCAGTGTCCAGAAGGGAGGACCAGGACAGAAAATTCTGGTCCTGTCCTGACTCCTTCTAAGGCTAGGGCCAAACGAACGCATTAATCGCAGCGACAGTCAAAAAGTGCGTCCGAACGCACTGACGTATTTTTTCACGGAATGCGCAAAAACAGTCAGACGACGCACATTTTCGGGCGTGATTTTTTACAGATCGTCAATAAAACACTTTTTGCGTCTGGACGTTATGTAGGCTGGACATTAGCAGCGTCTGACATCTCCTAATCACGCACACACGCCGCTATGCCGCCGCAGCGCACTCTGTACGTTAGTACTAGCGGTTCTGCGTTCTCGAAAAAATTAGTTCATTTTCCACTTGCGTTGCGCGGCCGGACTTTCGTGCAGCTGTACTTCGTATATTGGCCGTCATTGCGCGTCATTTGCTGCTACTGCGGCCGTGATTAAGTGCGCCTAAACGCACGTTAAAAATGCGGTAGTCTGACCCTAGCCTTAACGCTGACATGAGTCATGTGAAGCAGCGCAGCATTATCCGACGGAACATCCTGTACCACACTTGTCAGCCCTCCTTGAAGCCCTGTGTCAGCCCCCCGCCGCTGGCAGCCCTGCAGCCGCTGACCAGGAAGGAGGGAGGCACCTGCATCCGGTCTCCACTAAGCCCCCAGGACTGCCCCCCAGGCCACCAGCAACTCCACACATTAATTAATGTAGCATATGACTCCGCACACTGCTGGGAAGCACCTCTCTGCTGTATAATTAATGAAGCATATGAATCCACACACTGCTGGGAAGCGCCTCTCTGCAGTATAAGTAATGCAGCATATGAATCCGCACACTGCTGGGAAGCGCCTCTCTGCAGTATAATTAATGCAGCATAAGAATCCGCACACTGCTGGGAAGCGCCTCTCTGCGGTATAATTAATGCAGCATATGAATCCACACACTGCTGGGAAGCGCCTCTCTGCAGTATAATTAATGCAGCATAAGAATCCACACACTGCTGGGAAGCGCCTCTCTGCGGTATAATTAATGCAGCATATGAATCCGCACACTGCGGGGAAGCACCTCTCTGCAGTATAATTAATGCAGCATATAAGGCTAGGGTCAGACGAGCGTGATTTCTACGGGCTGTACGTCCGTGCAGTACGGACATCGTCAGTACGGATGACGCAGTAGTGGTCACACAGTCCGTTTTTTCACTGAAGTTATTTTTGACGGATGTAGGAGGGAAAAAATAAATTACAATGAAAAAACATTCTGTCCGTCAAAAATGTGGACGTATAAATGCAGTCTGTCTGACCTCGCTCCATCACTCACACACAAAGCTATGCAGACGTTGTGGACGTGGCGCACTCCGCACGTCCGTTCTAGCAGTATTACGTTCTTGCCTAACCTGCGTCCGTTTGCCGCGGCCGTTGTGCGTCCGCAGTTCAGTGCGGACGTACTTCATGTGTCAGGCTCCAATGGACTTACTTTCATGCTATCACGGACGTACTTTTAGGCGCAATCACGGACGTGAACACTACGCTCGTCTGACCCCAGCCTAAATCCACACACTGCTGGGAAGCGCCTCTCTGCGGTATAATTAATGCAGCATATGAATCCGCACACTGCGGGGAAGCGCCTCTCTGCAGTATAATTAATGCAGCATAGGAATCCACACACTGCTGGGAAGCGCCTCTCTGCGGTATAATTAATGCAGCATATGAATCCGCACACTGCGGGGAAGCACCTCTCTGCTGTATAATTAATGCAGCATATAAATCCACACACTGCTGGGAAGTGCCTCTCTGCAGTATAATTAATGCAGCATATGAATCCGCACACTGCGGGGAAGCACCTCTCTGCTGTATAATTAATGCAGCATATGAATCCACACACTGCTGGGAAGTGCCTCTCTGCAGTATAATTAATGCAGCATATGAATCCACACACTGCTGGGAAGCGCCTCTCTGCGGTATAATTAATGCAGCATATGAATCCGCACACTGCTGGGAAGCGCCTCTCTGCAATATAATTAATGCAGCATAAGAATCCACACACTGCTGGGAAGTGCCTCTGTGCGGTATAATTAATGCAGCATATAAATCCACACACTGCTGGGAAGCGCCTCTCTGGCGTATAATTAATGCAGCATATGAAGCAACACACTGCTGGGAAGCGCCTCTGTGCGGTATAATTAATGCAGCATATGAATCCACACACTGCTGGCAAAGCGCCTCTCTGCAGTATAATTAATGCAGCATATGATCCACACACTGCTGGGAAGCACCTCTCTGCAGTATAATTAATGCAGCATATGAATCCACACACTGCTGGGAAGTGCCTCTCTGCGGTATAGTTAATGCAGCATATGAAGCAACACATCTGCTGGGGAAGCGCCTCTCTGCAGTATAATTAATGCAGCATATGAATCCACACACTGCTGGGAAGCGCCTCTGTGCGTATAATTAATGCAGCATATGAATCCACACACTGCTGGGAAGCGCCTCTCTGCAATATAATTAATGCAGCATAAGAATCCACACACTGCTGGGAAGTGCCTCTGTGCGGTATAATTAATGCAGCACATATCTCACACACTGCTGGGAAGCGCCTCTCTGCGGTATAATTAATGCAGCAATATGAATCCACACACTGCTGGGAAGCGCCTCTCTGCCGTATAATTAATGCAGCATATGAAGCAACACACTGCTGGAAGCGCCTCTGTGCGGTAATAATTAATGCAGCATATGAATCCACACACTGCTGGGAAGTGCCTCTCTGCAGTATAATTAATGCAGCATATGAATCCACACACTGCTGGGAAGCGCCTCTCTGCGGTATATAATTATGCAGCATATGAATCCACACACTGCTGGGAAGTGCCTCTCCAGTATAATTAATGCAGCATATGAATCCACACACTGCTGGGAAGCGCCTCTCTGCGGTATAGTTAATGCAGCATATGAAGCACACAACTGCTGGGAAGCGCCTCTCTGCAGTATAATTAATGCAGCATATGAATCCACACACTGCTGGGAAGCGCCTCTGTGCGGTATAATTAATGCAGCATATGAATCCACACACTGCTGGGAAGCGCCTCTCTGCAATAATAATTAATGCAGCATATGAATCCACACACTGCTGGAAGCACCTCTCTGCGGTATAATTAATGCAGCATATGAATCCACACACTGCTGGGAAAGCCTCTCTGCCGTATATAATAGCAGCATATGAATCCGCACACTGCGGAAGCACCTCTCTGCAGTATAATTAATGCAGGCATATAATCCACACACTGGCTGGAAGCGCCTCTCTGCGGTATATTATTAATGCAGCATATGAATCCGCACACTGCAGGGAAGCCCTCTCTGCAGTATAATTAATGCAGCATATAGAATCCACACACTTGCTGGAAGCGCCTCTCTGCGGTATAATTAATGCATGCATATGAATCCGCACACTGCGGGGAGCGCCTCTCTGCGGTATAATTATGCAGCATATGAACCGCACACTGCGGGGAAGCACCTCTCTGCTGTATAATTAATGCAGCATATAAATCCACACACTGCTGGGAAGTGCCTCTCTGCAGTATAATTAATGCAGCATATGAATCCACACACTGCTGGGAAGCGCCTCTCTGCGGTATAATTAATGCAGCATATGAATCCGCACACTGCGGGGAAGCACCTCTCTGCTGTATAATTAATGCAGCATATAAATCCACACACTGCTGGGAAGTGCCTCTCTGCAGTATAATTAATGCAGCATATGAATCCACACACTGCTGGGAAGCGCCTCTCTGCGGTATAATTAATGCAGCATATGAATCCGCACACTGCGGGGAAGCACTCTCTGCTGTATAATTAATGCAGCATATAAATCCACACACTGCTGGGAAGTGCCTCTCTGCCTGTATAATTAATGCAGCATATGAATCCACACCTGCTGGGAAGCGCCTCTCTGCGGTATAATTAATGCAGGCATATGAATCCGCACACTGCGGGGAGCACCTCTCTGCGGTATAATTAATGCAGCATATGAATCCACACACTGCTGGGAAGCGCCTCTCTGCGGTATAATTAATGCAGCATATGAATCCGCACACTGCTGGGAAGCGCCTCTCTGCAATATAATTAATGCAGCAAAAGAATCCACACACTGCTGGGAAGTGCCTCTGTGCGGTACAATTAATGCAGCATATAATCCACACACTGCTGGAAGCGCCTCTCTGCCGTATAATTAATGCAGCATATGAAGCAACACACTGCTGGGAAGCGCCTCTGTGCGGTATAATTAATGCAGCATATGAATCCACACACTGCTGGGAAGCGCCTCTCTGCAGTATAATTAATGCAACATATGAATCCGCACACTGAAGGGAAGCGCCTCTCTGCAGTATAATTATGCAGCATATGAATCCACACACTGCTGGGAAGCGCCTCTCTGCAGTATAATAATGCAACATATGAATCCGCACACTGAAGGGAAGCGCCTCTCTGCAGTATAATTAATGCAGCATATGAATCCACACACTGCTGGGAAGCGCCTCTCTGCGGTATAGTTAATGCAGCATATGAAGCAACACACTGCTGGGAAGCGCCTCTCTGCAGTATAATTAATGCAGCATATGAATCCACACACTGCTGGGAAGCGCCTCTGTGCGGTATAATTAATGCAGCATATGAATCCACACACTGCTGGGAAGCGCCTCTCTGCAATATAATTAATGCAGCATAAGAATCCACACACTGCTGGGAAGTGCCTCTGTGCGGTATAATTAATGTAGCATATGAATCCTCACACTGCTGGGAAGTGCCTCTGTGCGGTATAATTAATGCAGCATATAAATCCACACACTGCTGGGAAGCGCCTCTCTGCGGTATAATTAATGCAGCATAAGAATCCACACACTGCTGGGAAGTGCCTCTGTGCGGTATAATTAATGCAGCATATAAATCCACACACTGCTGGGAAGCACCTCTCTGCGGTATAATTAATGCAGCATATGAATCCACACACTGCTGGGAAGCGCCTCTTGCAATATAATTAATGCAGCATATGAATCCACACACTGCTGGGAAGCGCCTCTCTGCAGTATAATTAATGCAGCATAAGAATCCACACACTGCTGGGAAGCGCCTCTCTGCGGTATAATAATACAGCATATGAATCCACACACTGCTGGGAAGCGCCTCTCTGCGGTATAATTAATGCAGCATATGAATCCACACACTGCTGGGAAGCGCCTCTCTGCGGTATAATTAATGCAGCATATGAATCCGCACACTGCTGGGAAGCGCCTCTCTGCAATATAATTAATGCAGCATAAGAATCCACACACTGCTGGGAAGTGCCTCTGTGCGGTATAATTAATGCAGCATATAAATCCACACACTGCTGGGAAGTGCCTCTCTGCGGTATAATTAATGCAGCATAAGAATCCACACACTGCTGGGAAGTGCCTCTGTGCGGTATAATTAATGCAGCATATAAATCCACACACTGCTGGGAAGCGCCTCTCTGCGGTATAATTAATGCAGCATATGAAGCAACACACTGCTGGGAAGCACCTCTCTGCAATATAATTAATGCAGCATATGAATCCACACACTGCTGGGAAGCGCCTCTCTGCCGTATAATTAATGCAGCATAAGAATCCACACACTGCTGGGAAGCACCTCTCTGCGGTATAATTAATGCAGCATATGAATCCGCACACTGCGGGGAAGCACCTCTCTGCAGTATAATTAATGCAGCATATAAATCCACACAACTGCTGGAAGCGCCTCTCTGCGGTATAATTAATGCAGCATATGAATCCGCACACTGCGGGGAAGCGCCTCTCGCAGTATAATTAATGCAGCATAAGAATCACACACACTGCTGGGAAGCGCCTCTCTGCGGTATAATTAATGCAGCATATGAATCCGCACACTGCGGGGAAGCACCTCTCTGCTGTATAATTAATGCAGCATGAATCCGCACACTGCTGGGAAGCGCCTCTCTGCAATATAATTAATGCAGCATAAGAATCCACACATGCTGGGAAGCGCCTCTCTGGCGTATAATTAATGCAGCATATGAAGCAACACACTGCTGGGAAGCGCCTCTGTGCGGTAATAATTAATGCAGCATATGAATCCACACACTGCTGGGAAGCGCCTCTCTGCAGTATAATTATGCAGCATATGAATCCCACAACTGCTGGAAGTGCTCTCTGCGGTATAGTTAATGCAGCATATGAAGCAACACACTGCTGGGAAGCGCCTCTCTGCGTATAATTAATGCAGCATATGAATCCACACACTGCTGGGAAGCGCCTCTGTGCGGTATAATTAATGCAGCATATGAATCCAACACACTGCTGGGAAGCGCCTCTCTGCAATATAATTAATGCAGCATAAAATCCACACACTGCTGGGAAGTCCTCTGTGCGGTATAATTAATGCAGCACATAAATCCACACACTGCTGGGAAGCGCCTCTCTGCGGTATAATTAATGCAGCATATGAATCCACACACTGCTGGGAAGCGCCTCTCTGCCGTATAATTAATGCAGCATATGAAGCAACACACTGCTGGGAAGCGCCTCTGTGCGGTATAATTAATGCAGCATATGAATCCACACACTGCTGGGAAGCGCCTCTCTGCAGTATAATTAATGCAGCATATGAATCCACACACTGCTGGGAAGCACCTCTCTGCAGTATAATTAATGCAGCATATGAATCCACACACTGCTGGGAAGCGCCTCTCTGCGGTATAGTTAATGCAGCATATGAAGCAACACACTGCTGGGAAGCGCCTCTGTGCGGTATAATTAATGCAGCATATGAATCCACAAAACTGCTGGGAAGCGCCTCTCTGCAGTATAATTAATGCAACATATGAATCCGCACACTGAAGGGAAGCGCCTCTCTGCAGTATAATTAATGCAGCATATGAAGCAACACACTGCTGGGAAGTTCCTCTGTGCGGTATAGTTAATGCAGCATATGAATCCTCACACTGAAGGGAAGCGCCTCTCTGCGGTATAATTAATGCAGCATATGAATCCGCACACTGAAGGGAAGCGCCTCTCTGCGGTATAATTAATGCAGCATATGAATCCGCACACTGAAGGGAAGCGCCTCTCTGCGGTATAATTAATGCAACATATAAATCCACACACTGAAGGGAAGCGCCTCTCTGCAGTATAATTAATGCAGCATATAAATCCACACACTGAAGGGAAGCACCTCTCTGCGGTATAGTTAATGCAGCATATGAATCCACACACTGCTGGGAAGCGCCTCTTTGCGGTATAATTAATGCAGCATATGAAGCAACACACTGCTGGGAAGCGCCTCTCTGCGGTATAATTAATGTAGCATATGAATCCTCACACTGCTGGGAAGTGCCTCTGTGCGGTATAATTAATGCAGCTTATAAATCCACACACTGCTGGGAAGTGCCTCTGTGCGGTATAGTTAATGCAGCATATGAATCCGCACACTGCTGGGAAGCGCCTCTCTGCGGTATAATTAATGCAGCATATGAAGCAACACACTGCTGGGAAGTGCCTCTGTGCGTTATAGTTAATGCAGCATATGAATCCTCACACTGCTGGGAAGTGCCTCTCTGCGGTATAATTAATGCAGCATATGAATCCGAACACTGCTGGGAAGTGCCTCTCTGCGGTATAATTAATGCAGCATATGAATCCGAACACTGAAGGGAAGCGCCTCTCTGCGGTATAATTAATGCAGCATATGAATCCACACACTGAAGGGAAGCGCCTCTCTGCGGTATAATTAATGCAGCATATGAATCCGAACACTGAAGGGAAGCGCCTCTCTGCGGTATAATTAATGCAGCATATGAATCCGCACACTGAAGGGAAGCGCCTCTCTGCGGTATAATTAATGCAGCATATGAATCCGCACACTGAAGGGAAGCACCTCTCTGCGGTATAATTAATGCAGCATATGTATCCGAACACTGAAGGGAAGCGCCTCTCTGCGGTATAATTAATGCAGCATATGAATCCACACACTGAAGGGAAGTGCCTCTCTGCGGTATAATTAATGCAACATATAAATCCACCCACTGAAGGGAAGCGCCTCTGTGCGGTATAATTAATGCAGCATATGAATCCGAACACTGAAGGGAAGCGCCTCTCTGCGGTATAATTAATGCAGCATATGAATCCGCACACTGAAGGGAAGCGCCTCTCTGCGGTATAATTAATGCAGCATATGAATCCGCACACTGAAGGGAAGCACCTCTCTGCGGTATAATTAATGCAGCATATGAATCCGAACACTGAAGGGAAGCGCCTCTCTGCGGTATAATTAATGCAGCATATGAATCCGCACACTGAAGGGAAGCACCTCTCTGCGGTATAATTAATGCAGCATATGAATCCGAACACACTGAAGGGAAGCGCCTCTCTGCGGTATAATTAATGCAGCATATGAATCCGCACACTGAAGGGAAGTGCCTCTCTGCGGTATAATTAATGCAACATATAAATCCACCCACTGAAGGGAAGCGCCTCTGTGCGGTATAATTAATGCAGCATATGAATCCGAACACTGAAGGGAAGCGCCTCTCTGCGGTATAATTAATGCAGCATATGAATCCGCACACTGAAGGGAAGCGCCTCTCTGCGGTATAATTAATGCAGCATATTAATCCGCACACTGAAGGGAAGTGCCTCTCTGCGGTATAATTAATGCAACATATAAATCCACCCACTGAAGGGAAGCGCCTCTGTGCTGTATAGTTAATGCAGTATATGACTCTGCACACTGAGGGGCAGCACCTCTGCAGAGAGGCGCTTCCCAGCAGTGTGTGGATTCATATGCTGCATTAATTATACCGCACAGAGGCGCTTCCCTTCAGTGGGTGGATTATATGTTGCATTAATATATACCGCAGAGAGGCGCTTCCAGCAGTGTGTGGATTCATATGCTGCATTCATTATACCGCAGAGAGGTGCTTCCCAGCAGTGTGTGGATTCATATGCTGCATTAATTATACTGCAGAGAGGCGCTTCCCAGCAGTGTGTATTTTCATATGCTGCATTGAAACCTATGGGTTAAAAAGCCTTGTTTCTTTAAAAAAAGTTAGGAAACCTAAAATTTCATCCAAAAAATGCCTAAAAATGTCCTTAAAAGAATAAATAAGTAAAGAAACTTTCATTCTATTGGTAGTAATCTACTTCCCATTCTTAAATAAGCCATAAAAAACTAAATAACTCCTAAGGCTAGGGTCAGACGAGCGTGATTTCTACGGACGGTACGTCCGTGCACACGGACGGACGTCAGTACGGAAGACACAGTAGTGGCCAGACAGTCCGTTTTTTTCACTGACGTATATTTTGACGGATGTGGGAGGGAAAATAAATTAAAAAGCAAAACCATTTTGTCCGTGAAAAAAATGCTGGACGTATAAATGCAGTCCGTCTGACCACGTTCCATCACTCACACACAAAGCTATGCAGACGTTACGGACGCAGCGCACTTTGTGCGGCCGTTCTAGGGGTTGTACGTTCTTGCCTGCCTTGCGTCCGTGGGCCGCGGCCGTTGTGCGTCCGCAGTTCAGTGCGGACGTACTTCGTGTAACGGGCTCCGATTTGGCTTCCTGTCATGCTATCACGGACGTACTTTTAGGCGCAATCACGGACGTGAACACTACGCTCGTCTGACAGCAGCCTAAGGCTAGGGTCAGACTAGCGCAATTTTAACGTGCGTTTAGCCGCTTGAAATCACGGCCGTACTAGCAGCAAATGACGTCCAATGCCGGGGAACATACGACGAACGGCCGCACGAAAGTTCGTCCGCGCAACGCAAGTGGCCAACGAACGCATTTTTTCGAGAAAGTCAAACCGCTACTACTGACATACAGAGTGCGCTGCGTCCGCATAGCGGCGTGTGTGCGTGATTAGGAGACGTCAGACGCTGCTAATGTCCGGCCAACATAACGTCCAGACACAAAAAGTGTTTTATTGACAATCCGTACAAAATCACGGACGAAAAGGCGCATCGTATGACCGCTATCGCGTATTCTGGGAAAAAATACGTACGTTCGTTCGAACGCACTTTTTCACGGACAACGTGAAAAATGCGTTCGTCTGACCCTAGCCTTAAACACGAAAAACTAACTGATTCAAATCGCCGAATCGATCCGAATGGCAGAATAGATTTGATCGCGAATCGATCCAAATCGCCGAAACATTCCGAACCGAAACAAAAAAGTCCCCCCAAAAAAAACTAAACGAAATGAAACGAAAAAAAAAAATGCACAGCTGCAACTTGATAACACTGGTGTTACTAACTCCAAGAGTCCATAGGACTTCGTGGAGACAGACGCAAGCTCTTGCATCGCTCATGTGAGTGAGATCCGGCCGGGGCGACAGTGTGGAGGCATTGGCGTGCACAACCCATTTTGCAAAAAATGCACATTTTTCATTCGAAATGACGAGCCTGTAACCACAGTCAGCTTTAATGTTGCCATGAACCAGATAAGGGACATCTAAAATATCAATGTAGGCGGTGAAAAGGGACCTCATCATCTTCTTCTTGGGCACACCAGACACACCCTGTGCACGCCAATGTTTATGCTGAGATACAGTCACTATTAGTGGAATTTATCATGAAACAGTTAAAGAATATCCAAGATATCTATGTAGGGGGTCAAAGATGAACCCTTCACCCAACATTAGAGTGTGCCTGGGCACACCAGGCACACCCTGTGCGCACACCTATGTGTGGAGGAACACTATTTGTTCAGAGTATTCTTCTGCCCATGGAGCGAGGAAGTGACTGTATTGTGCTGCTGTTGGTACTGAGGGATCTGAGGTGAGTATGGGATTTTTTGGTGGACTTACCTTAATATGTGAAGTGATTGTGCTGAAGCGCCATCACGTCACATGAAGGCTGAAAAGACCTAATTCAAACCTGAATAACGTCAAGCACAGACAGAAAGCGAGCTGGATGTAATGGCTTAGGCTAAGGTCAGACGAACGCAGTTTTAACGTACGTTTAGCCGCACGAAATCACGGCCGTGCTAGCAGCAAATGACGTCCAATGCCGGGGAACATACGACGAACGGCCGCACGAAAGTTCGTCCGTGCAACGCAAGTGGCAAACGAACGCATTTTTTCGAGAACGTCAGACCGCTACTACTGACGTACAGAGTGCGCTGCGGCCGCATAGCGGCGTGTTTGCGTGATTGGGAGACGTCAGACACTGCACACGTCCGGCCAACATAACGTCCAGACACAAAAAGGGTTTTATTGATGATCCGTACAAAATCACGGACGAAAATGCGCATCGTATGACCGCTATCGCGTATTCCGTGAAAAATACGTCCATTCGTTCGACCGCACTTTTTCACGGACGACGCGAAAAATGCGTTCGTCTGACCCTAGCCTTATTCTTCTTCTGCAGGGGCCACATTAGTGTCTCCCATACAAAGTATAAGAGACATTAATGTACATTAATCTGGCGCAACGCTCAAAGCACAAGCTCAGCTTGCGTCTCGGATGGAATAGGATTTAAAATATAAGATAAAAATAAGCACAGCGCTCGACCCATTATGTTGTGCGCCTCAAGCGTTGTCCTTTGTGTCCAGGTTTGCCAACTGGCCCCAATGTTCCAAATCAGGTGTTTCGATGGATTTGGTTTTCTTTTAAACTTGCCCTTCAACAATTCTTTATTAAAAAAGAGAAATGCAAACAATACTTTTACATTAAAGTATCATACAAATGCAATAATAATCAGCTGTTCGTGGCCTTGGTAAAGCGCATGATAAGTGAAAACATGATGACTGTGTGAAAACGTATCTCCACCAGTGTGTGACTCACCAAGAATATGACCGCAGTGAATATCTGACTGTACAATTTCTGTATGATTCTTCACTGTTGTTTTCTAATTCTTTCTTTGTTTAAATCTCTCCCACAAGTGAAACAATAACATTTTATTTTAAATGAATTTGTCACAGCTGTGAATTTCTGTGAGAGATAGAAATACCCACCACTGAAGGGGTTATTCAGAGAGCACTGAAATGTCACCGACATTTCAGTGCTCTCTCGTTCCCCGCACGTCGGAGACTCAAATTCCCTGACCCTGCGGTGAATTCAGCATTCACGATGCTGTTTGGAACAGTAGCTAAACTACATAAATTGCAAACTTCCCAACTATCAGGGTTATTCAAAGAGATCCGAATGGCTGGAGAAAGGTAACCGAACGCTGAAAATCAGTGTTCGGTTACCTTTCTTGGCCATTCGGCTATCCAGAGAGCAGGCAATTCGCCAAATCCTGGCAAATTGCCTGCACATACGGTGCCTGTTCGGTGCCTGTTCGAGGGCAGTGAATCCCCATAAAAAAGCACTGCTTCGGCTATTCAGAGAACAAAAACCAGCAGTGAAAGGTTCCCGAAATGCGCTGCCATTCGGTGGTTTCATTCGACAGGTTTATTCAGGCGAATCCCATAGGCTTCAATGTTAAAAATATTCCCGTTTTAATTCAATATCTAATAAACCGTTCATAATAATATTCTGCAGTAAAAAGTCTCTTTATTTATAGATTTTTTTGGATATTTTAAGCATTTTTTTATTTTTTATTTCTTATTTTTTTTAAAAAGTCCGATTTTTCTTTTTTTAACCACTTCGCTGCAGAGGACACGCTCAGCGCGTCCTCCCTTCGCAGCCAGCGATTTGGCCGGATTCCGGCTGATCGCTGTGCCCCCCGGTGCGGGCTGACATCCTTGATGTCAGCCCGGCACTCCGGGACCGCCGCGGGCACAATAGATGTCATCGCGGCGGCGCAATGACATCTATTTCAGGCGCCCCCCCGCGTGTGCGGTGGAAGGCGCCTGAAAGGGAGGGGGGAGGTCCTTCGGACCTCTCTCCCTCCCGATCGCCGGGGGCCTGAGCTTAATGTCAGGCACCGTTTGGAAGGGCAGAGCCTTCCCTTCCAAACGGTACCTGGCATTAACCCCATGGGGGCCGGATCACGATTCGGCGCCGAAAAGTGCCGGTTCGTGATCCTTCCCGGAGCTGGCCGACATCTTGGATGTCGGCCAAGCCTCCGGGAACTCCCCCTGAGGTCTGACGTCATCATGCATAGCACGATGACGTCAGTCCTGGAGTTAACCCATAGCTGCCAGCAATGGTGGAGCTAGGGGGTTCCAATGAACCCCCTATCTATCTCCCAATCCGTGGCAGCTAGGGGTTAATGTTTGATATCGTTGGACCAGCCAGAGCATGGCCTTTCCAACGATACCAAACATGACCATGTAAAAAGTTTTGTAAAAAACATAAAAAATAAAAATATAAAAATATAAAAAATAATAATAATAAAAAAATAAACAAGTTTTTTATATTTTATTTGTTTTGTTAATGCACCAATATTGTTCCCATTTAATTTATAATGTGAACAATGATGCTGCACTAACGATTTTTGTATGGGGTGCGTTTGTTAAAAATAGCGAAATTTCCTCCAAAAAAAATGTAACGAGACCCCATTTCTAATTTTTTTAACAAGCGCACCCCATACAAAATATAACTGCAAATGATCGCATGTTAAAATGTGAAAACAAACACTTTACACGCTGTAAATTATTGAAAATTCTAATTTTATTGCATATTTTGTTATAATATACAGACAGGACATAACGTATACATATAATAATGACATATTATGAATCTGCCGAGTCTGCCGGAAAGAACGATATATAATATGTCTGGGTCATATACTAAAATAAGGCTTCAAAACGCAGTTAAACATGATGAGCGAAACCAGTAAAAATGACCTCAGCACAGAGGCGGGAAATGCCTGAGTAGCGAAAGGGTTAAGTTTACTTATTTTTTCTGTTACAGCCCTTTTTATTATCATTCATTGGATCATATGTAAATTTCAGACATTTTCGCTCAGTAGTTTCTCTGCAAACAGCGTTTCACTTTTCAAACATTCATGCAGACTGTTTTGCTAATTTATTCACTGCCTTCGTCTGCGGTGTCGGCTTTTTCCGGAGGCTTAGCTGCGTGTGATTGGCTCCTGCTCGGGTTTTTCCGGCGTCTTTGACGGGTTAATCCAGATGTTTTTGCAGGTTTTCGGCGTGCATTCGCTGGGTTTTCGGCAGGTTTTCGGCAGCTTTTCCCTGCACTTCGACAGCCCTGTGGTGCTTGCTGAAACCAAATACACCAGCTCAAAAAAAAAATACAGCAAAGTATAGTTACACATTCTACACATACCCAAACAATAAAATTGAGAGGTTGTGCATGTTTTTATTATTGCTGCAGCATATATACTCAGACTGATTTTGACAGGCGCAAAAACTGAACGGGAGACAATTGTGGTTCTTAATTCAGATTGGCTGAATCGCGTGAATAAACAGTCTGCCCACCGATTTCTGCGCGCAGCGTTAATTTGCACGCGTTTTTGCGTGTCTTTTTTACGCAAAAAATAGCCAGGCTATTTGTTTGATTTTATTTGTTATTAAACATTTTTATTCATTTAAAAGCATTTTTTTATTGTTTTCATTTACCCTATTTACATTTTTTGGAGTTATCATTGGCTCCATTGAGCAGATTTTTGGATTCAGCAACCTCCCAGGCATCTGAAATAGCCTATCTTCGCTGGGAGACCTAATCCATTCCAGAAGGGGCATTTGGGTGGCCAGTGAACGACCCTAAATACGATTGACCCAGAACCAGGAGGGTTCCACCTCATGTGAGTGAGATTTACTTACCCTCGCTGTATAGGTGATATATGGGTCGCACTATGATGTATTCTCTTCTTTGTGTTCTCATTTGAGGGATATTCTGAAGAGGACCACGAAAAATTCCGAAACCCATCAATCTCAAGAAGGACATTGTTATCGCTACACTACCCCTCTGTTTTGTATCTTTATGTTGATGGTTGAGCAACAAGGACCATTCTGAGTGTTCAAGCGATTTCCTCGCATATTGATCAGCGCTACATTTTCTTCGTTTTGTATTGTTAATTTACGCACGTTAACGTTTTTTATCGCCGCGCAGAAAAAATATAGTGCTGCGCGTGCGCTTTTGCGCGAAGCAGTTAATAGAGTCCATTGTCTTTGTTCTCCTAATACGTCTCATACTCTTATAAGGTCTATTGCCCCCGTTTCATCCACCGTTAGGTCGGGGTAACACCAGCGTGGAGGGAAGTTCTTTTCGTTCAGACGCCGTGTGACCACCTCTAGGACTGCATGTTAATACAATCAGCCCTACAAAGCAGGAGCGTCCTATGGAGAATCTCGCCTTGTAGACCTGTCCAATGTCTGCTGTAGCTTTTTGATGGGGAGGAAAACTGCACACCCGTTGTAACGTGCCATCCCAGTATGCACGTTACGCCACGTGGCCCTCTCAGTAGAGCTGTCATAACGCTACAACGGATGCTGGGAGGAGGGGTCGCTATGGACACACTCAGTGCACTCGTGTGACCCCGGCCTTAATGTTTCTCTTCAATTTCTTCCCACACACCTGTTTCCCTAACCCCCAATGCCCCCTCCATACAGGCAGATGGCACTTGCAGTCAGAGAGCTCTCGGGGCATCACCTGTGTCAGGCTACTGGCAGGGGGTGCATTTGAAAGTTGCCCGGCAGCACTACACCGTAAGAACATAACTACTCCCATAGTGCCTACAGTTATGTTAACCCAGAGTGGCGCCCCCTCCTAATGGCGCCCTAGGCAACTGCCTAACAGCCTAATGGATGCACTGGCTCTTGGTCCAAATATATTATTTCTTATCTTGTGGAAAAAAAATAATTACAGAATAGAAACCTGGGACTGTATGACAGGACCTGGATATCAGGACTGTTCCACAAGACAATTGAGAGGTTTGGAAGAGTGTTTACCAGCTTACCCATTTCCTACATTTGTTACATTACTTTTTTTTTTAGAAAGTGTTTTACCAGGAAGGATACATTGAGATTTCTCTCGTTTTCATGTATGTCCTGGGTGGCGAGTATGTACCGTTAGGTGTCTTGCCCAAGGACACTTACTGGAGAGGTGCTCTAGCCGGAATTCGGACCTGGGTCTCCAGTTATAGAGCAGTGATGTTACCTCTACGTCATCCAGCCGATGAGGTGTTCAATTCAACAGACTTTCTCCCACAAATGATCGGGTTTGAATCTTTTCTGATGCTAAATAGAAGAACTGCAGATCGAGACACAATGCATGCCACCCAACCCACCAATCACATGACATTAACCCCTTGGCTGCGGATGACGTGTGGGGAACGTCCTCATTGACTCGCCATTCGGCGCCACATTGCAATCTAGCTCCGGTGGGGGCCGCCATCTTGGACATGACTACGTTCAAAGTAAAAAAAATTACACAAAATTGAAAAAAAAAAGTGTTTTTTGTGTGTTGTTTTTATTAATGCAGCAATATTGTTCACATTTCAATTATAATGTGAACAATGATGCTGCACTAATGATTTTTTTCTATGGTGTGCGTTTGCTAAAAATCACGTAATTCCCCCCCAAAAAATGTAACGAGTCCCCATTTCTAATTTTTGCACAAGCGTACCCCATAGAAAATATAACCGCAAACGCTCATGTGATAAAATGTGAAAAAAAACACTTTACACGCTGTAGATGATTAAAAAATCTAATTTTATTGCATTTTTTGTTATAATATACAGGCAGGACATGACTTATACATATAAAAATGATATATTATGAATCTGCGGAGTCTGCTGGAAAGAACGATATATAATATGTCTGGGTCATATAATAAAACGTGGCTTCAAATCGCAATTAAACGTGATGAGCAAAAGCGGTAAAAATGAGCTCAGCACAAAGCGGTGAAATGCCTCAGCAGTGAAGGGGTTAAGGTTTCAGTAACAAAATGAGACTTCCTCATTTCCCATTCCGATCATGTAGCTCTGGCCTAGATTCACGATTTATCACTCATGGATCTAAAATCAAGCCATGAGTCCTCTGAGGGAGATAGCATCTTGAAAAAGAAAGTGATATTCACTAAGATCCATGGCTCGGAGTGACTTCTCGGCATTGAAAATATTAGCATTATTCAAGAATGAGTTTGAGGTCCGCTGAATGGCTTGAGGAGATCAGCCTTGGCTTAAGCCTGAAAATAAAAAAAGAAAACAAAGAACACACGCAAGGAAAGCACCACTCATTGGAAAAAAAATTGTGTTGTGATGCCGGCAAACAAAACCATATATTAAAAAACCACAAAAATTCATGCTGTCAAGGTTTACATCCAAGATATAGCACATTAGAAGCACATTGTGACACACTGTGGAGCTCTGTGATACGCTCATACACAGTGCACATTACTGTGAGTTTTATTGCTGTGGAGCTCTGTGATACACTCATACACAGTGCACATTACTGTGAGTTTTATTGCTGTGGAGCTCTGTGATACGCTCATACACACCACACATTACTGTGAGTTATATTGCAGTGGAGCTCTGTGATAAGGTCATACACACTACACATTACTGTGAGTTTTATTGCTGAGGAGCTCTGTGATACAGTCATACACACTGCACATTACTTTGAGTTTTATTGCTGTGGAGCTCTGTGACACTCTCATACACACTGCACATTACTGTGAGTTTTATTGCTGTGGAGCTCTGTGATACGCTCATACACACTGCACATTACTGTGAGTTATATTGCAGTGGAGCTCTGTGAAACGCTCATACACACTGCTCATTACTGTGAGTTTTATTGCTGTGGAGCTCTGTGAAACGCTCATACACACTGCACATTACTGTGAGTTATATTGCAGTGGAGCTCTGTGAAACGCTCATACACACTGCACATTACGTTTTATTGCTGTGGAGCTGACTGTGATACACTCATATAAAGGGCACAGTGTCGGCTACAGTGAAGGGGGTCCCAAACTGATAACCTACGTAGGACTCCAGGGTACATTAATTCAGCTCTGTACCGCATTGGTATGACAATGCAAATGACATTCTTGGACCATGTGAGTGTCAGTTTATATATCCATTTTTGTGTTTTTCTAGATGACAGACCATTTCAAGATCACCCTAAACCGTGCACCTGTGGAAAAATAAACTGCACTCTGTATATTCCAGAAATCGTCTTTGTTATTTATAATATTTATTATAATGTGATGGGACGAGTCCCTGTTTATTTGGACACGGCATTATTTGCGATTTTTGTTTGTCCACCTAATCTGTGCATCGTGCAATGTGTAAGGGCTACATAATAGCATTATAGTCTCTGGGTATAAGCCGTCTATATACATGTAGTGCGGTGTGTGCCAGGGCAGCATTGTTTGTGCTGCATTACAGGGATTACAGGATGCCATCTGCATTAGATCTGGTGATAAGCCGTCCGGCAATGGGTTAACCCTGTGATGAGCAGCACTGACTCACAACCTAAACTTGCCACTTGTGCAATACGCAGAGCAGTAATAACCGCGTGAATCAGCAGAGAGGGAATCCCTTGCAATATCCCAAGGGCCCCAACTCTCACTTCCCCTTATTCAGGGTAATGATATTCTCTTTGGAAACATGACAAATAAATCACTCTGAGATTAGTGGCATGCATAGCAACCAAGAGCTTCAGACCCAAACACCTCTCCCTTATACGCAATGCTTGCGCTTTATGGGGTGGACGCACACAGCTGTCACCTGCCACGTTTCGGATAATGCCGTACTGGTGAGCATGGGCAGCCGTTTCCAGTAGGGTCTACGTCCATGGAAGGTTTATTAGTCACAAATCAGTGAATCGAAAAATTCAGTAGGATAGTATTTGTCAGCCAGCCGCATCGTAAAGCCGTAAAAAAAGTCAAATAAATAAATAAATCTTATGGGGGGTCATAATGACCCTTATAACTGCCTATGCCCACACCCAATATGGGGTGTGCTGGGACATGCCATCTAAACAGCCATTGGCTGCTCACCACTACCATCGCAGCATAGCTGGGTCACCAGCATTGCTCTACCATATATAGGGGGGCATGGCATCGTCCCCTGTGCCCCCCACCCATTGTGTATGAGTGGAGTGTTAGGTAACTGCACCCCATGCATTTTCTTATGTCCCCTTACCCACCCATGGGCTTTGGGGAGCTATTAATAAAAGTGGGGTAACATGTCATTGTTTTCTTCCCCTGCCCCACACTCGTGGAAATCGGTTAAACCTTAGAGAGGGGACATGCCTTTGTACAGTCTCCAAATACGGTCTCTTCCTGTGGCTACGGGTCCCCAATCCACTAGCCCCACAATCAGTGGCATCACTAGGGTTGTTGCCACCCGGTGCGGCAACTCATTGGTCATCCCCCCGAGTTTTACAGTTTCTTTTTTTAATTACTCTTACTCATGAATCAGTACTCCCATATGACACTGAATGCTCTTACACACAGCGCACATTACTGTCTGGTTTATTGCTGTGGAGCTCTGTGATAGGCTCACATACAAATTTTGGTGAACTGCAAGCAAGTACGGTGCCTGTTCGGCAGCAGTGAAAGTCCCCATAGAGAAGCAATGGTTAATCTGTTCAGAGACACCGAACAGCAGAGAAATGTCCTGTACTGTGGTTTTTTTCGACAGGTTTATTCAGGCGAACACCGTAGGTTTCCATGTTAAAAATATTCCCGTTTTTATCCAATATCTAATAAACCATTATTCCTTTAATCTGTAGAAAAAAGCCTCTGTATTGATTTTTCTTTTTTTAGTATCTTTTAGACAGTTTTCAAAAAAAAAAATTTCTTTTCCAATAGACCTTTTTATATCATTCATAGTATCTTATATGTAAATTCCAGACATTTTCGTTCAGTAGTTTTTTTTTTTAAAACAGCGGGCCACAGGTTTGCGGCAGCATTCGGTGGCTGATTCCCTGCACTACAAGGATCCTGCGGTGAATTCACTGGGGAAATTTCATTCCCCAAAGTGCGCGGAACAACAGAACACTGAAATGTCTGCGTCATTTCGTTGCTCTGTGAATATCCCCTTTAGTGGCTGTTTTTTTTGCCACCCCCTGGAAAGTGCCAGCTTAGGCCTTGCCTACCCAGGACATACTTGAAAATGAGAGAGATATCAATGTATCCTTCCTGGAAAAATATTTTTGTGTAAAAAAACCAAACATTTTTTTGGGTGTCACCTGGTGCGGGCTGCACCCCCCGCCCCCCCTTGTGACGCCACTGCCCACAATAAAAAACAATCTATATACCTTCCTCAACCAAGTAATAAAATTAATGAAATGCAGGCAGTGACCTGAGCTGCAGATTCACTTTGGACGGTATATGTTTCTTTATTAAAGAGTTATTTTAGTACCAAAATGTAATTTTGGCCGCAACGCCAGAGGAATTGTGTGCTGTAACCCCTGCGTGCCTAATCAGTGTACGAGTCAATTATATGCCACAAGCAGGATCCTGGATACTATACAATCAACTGCAATTATTGGCTGTAAACTGATCAGACTGCAAGTTCAATGGTGATTTTATTTCCTTTGAGGGAATTAAAAATAGAACTTTAGAAACACACGCTACGGAACAATTTGGGACAAAATACGATAATCCATCAAAATAGAACATGCCATTTTGGGACTACCATAAACCTAAGGCAATGGGATTTTGGTTTTTTTGCAAATTATTCTATTTTTATCTTGCAAATATCCGTGGGATGTAATCTAGACCGAGAGAAGAACACATAAGGGGTTATTCAGAGAGCAATGAAATGTAGCCGACATTTCTCGGTGCTCTCTCGTTCCCCGCACTTCCCTGCACTTCGGGGAATCAAAGTTCCTCACCCTGAGGTGAATTCAGCCTTCACTGCAGGGTCCCCGGAGTGCAGGGGAAACCTGCCGCAATCCCGCCGAAACCGCCGGAAAAAACACGCCGAATACGCCGGAAAAAGCAGACGAGCCGATGATCACAGCGCGGAGCAGCCGTCGGAAAAAGCTGATAAACTGGCGAACGGGGTTAAAAAAAACAACAAAAATTAAGGTTTGAGAGTTTCAAAACTGACACGCTGTTTGCAAAAAAACTGCTGAATGAAAATGCCTGGAATTTACATATAAGATCCAATGAATGATAATAAAAAGGTCTGTTCCAGAAAAAAGAAAAACTGCATTAAAAAAAACGGAATCATAAATTTCCTGGAAAAATCTCGGAAAATGCTTAAAAAATCCTCAAAAACCTGTAAAGAGACTTTTTACTGCAGATTAAAATAATAAACGGTTTATTAGATATTGAGTATTATTTTTAACATTGAAGCCTATGGGATTCGCCTGAATAAACCTGACGAATGAAACCACCGCACAGCAGCGCACTTTGGCAACTTTTCACTGCTGTTCGGTGTTCTCTGACTAGATTAATCAATGCTTCTCTATGGGGGATTTCCCTGCCTTCGAACAGTCACAGAATGTTCAGGCAATTCACCAAAATTTGGCAAACTGCCTGCTGGCTGAATAGCTGAATGTCACGAAATTGCACCGTATGGGGAAATTCCCTTTTCGGTGACATTTCGGGGCCAGATTGACTCTCTTTGAATAACACATATACACATATACAGGGTTATCCAAAGAGATCCGAATTGCTTGAGAAAGGTAACCGAACCTAGGTTACCTTTCCTGGCCATTCGGCTATCCAGAGAGCAGGCAGTTCGCCAAATCCTAAAGGAAGCATTATTGAAGGCCACAGGAAATTGCATTCGGCTTGTTAGCAAAAACAAAAAAGGGAAGAAACCACTGTGGTACTCTGCAGAAGTGGCCAAAATAGTGAAGAACAAGAAGATAGCATTCAATAATTATAAAACAACTCAGCGTGAAGAAGATAGGCAAACCTATAAGATTAGGCAGAAAGAAGCAAAGCAATTTATAAGAGCTTCCAAAGCACACGCAGAAGAGAAAATAGCTCAGTCAGTAAAAAAGGGGGACAAAACATTTTTTAGATACATAAACGAGAAAAGAAAAGTAAAACAAGGATTAGTTAGATTAAAAACAAAGGAAGGAAGGTATGTAGAAGAGGATAAAAGTCTCGCTGACTGCCTCAATAAATATTTTTGTTCAGTCTTTGCAGAAGAAAAGGAAGGAAAGGGACCTCAGTTAGGAGAGAACACTAAAGAGACATTTACATATGAGTTTACAGAGGAGGAGGTTCTAAAGCAGCTGTCTAAAGTAAAGACAAATAAGTCAATGGGCCTGATGGGATCCACCCTAAATTATTAAAAGAGCTCAGTGATGTAATAGCAAAACCGTTAACAGATTTATTTAACCAATCCTTGTTAACAGGAGTCGTCCCAGAAGACTGGAAATTAGCAAATGTTGTGCCTATTTACAAGAAGGGTAGTAGGGAGGAATCGGGGAACTATAGGCCAGTTAGTCTTACGTCAGTAGTAGGGAAATTAATGGAAACCATGTTAAAGGAAAGGATTGTTGAACATCTAAAAACACATAGATTACAGGATCAGAAACAACATGGGTTTACCTCAGGGAGATCATGCCAAACTAATCTTATTGATTTTTTTTGATTGGGTAACAAAAATAATAGACACAGGTGGTGCAGTAGACATTGCTTATTTAGATTTCAGTAAGGCTTTTGATACTGTTCCGCATAGAAGGCTTATCAATAAATTGCAATCTTTGAGCTTGGATTCCATATTGTTGAATGGATTAGGCAGTGGCTGAGTGACAGACAACAGAGGGTTGTGGTAAATGGAGTTTATTCGGCGCAAGGTCTTGTTACCAGTGGGGTACCTCAGGGGTCAGTACTTGGACCCATTCTCTTAATATTTTTATTAGTGATATTGCAGAAGGTATTAATGGAAAAGTATGTCTTTTTGCTGATGACACAAAGATTTGCAACAGGGTTGACGTTCCTGGAGGGATCAGCCAAATGACAAATGATTTAGGTAAGCTAAAAAAATGGTCGGAGTTGTGGCAATTGAGTTTTAATGTGGATAAGTGCAAGATAATGCACCTGGGACGTAAAAACCCAAGGGCTGAATATAGAATATTTGATACAGTCCTAACCTCAACATCTGAGGAAAGGGATTTAGGGGTTATTATTTCAGAGGATCTAAGGGTAAGTAGTCAATGTAATAGAGCAGCAGGAATGCTGGCAGAATGCTTGGTTGTGTAGGGAGAGGTATTAGCAGTAGGAAAAGGAAGTGCTCATGCCACTGTACAGAGCACTGGTGAGACCTCACTTGGAGTACTGTGTGCAGTACTGGAGACCGTATCTCCAGAGGATATAGACATAGGCGTGCGCACGGGGTGTGCCGGGTGTGCCTGGGCACACCCTAATGCTGGCCCACAACACATTCTGGGTCCCAGCTGGCCGCATCCGATGGATAGCCGCCGGGACCCCCTCATCTCCGCATGCCTGCGGCAGTGTCCGCTTCCCTGGTGGTCCCTGTGATTTGCGGGGTGCTGCACTGCGATCTGCGCTTAGTGCACAGACCGCAGAACACGTCCCACACTGACACAAGCGGCCGGCGGTCGCTGATGACCTGTCACCTGACCGCCGGCGCTATGACACAGTCAGTGAGCGCTGGCGGTCAGGTGACAGGTCATCAGCGACCGCCGGCCGCTTGTGTCAGTGTGGGAAGTGTTCTGCGGTCTGTGCACTAAGCGCAGATCGCAGTGCAGCACCCCGCAAACCACAGGGACCACCAGGGAAGCGGACACTGCCGCAGGCATGCGGAGATGGGGGGTCCCGGCGGCTATCCATCGGATGCGGCCAGCTGGGTTCCCCCTCCTCGACCCCACCCACCTCTGTGCCACTGGACCACCAATGATTCGTATTCAACCCCCTCCCTGCAAGCAAAAAAAAAAAAGAAGGTAAGCAGGAGAGGGGGCAATTTTTATATTAACATATTTTTTAATAGCATTTATATAATATTTTAAAAAACAGAAAAGGTAGACACCGGCTACCCAATTAAACTTTATTAAATGATTACAATGTACACAGTATTAAATCCACTAAAAATGAAAAAGATGTAACCTCCCTAAAGGGAATGGGAGGCATGGTTTACTATTCCCTTTAGGGAGGTTACATCTTTTTATTTTTAGTGGATTTAATACTGTGTACATTTTAATCGTTTAATTGGGTAGCCGGTGTCTACCCTTTCTGTTTTTCTAATATACATTAGGGTTATGCCCACACTGACACTGGCTTTTTTTCTATATCCCCAGTGTTCTATTTCTCGGTTGTTTTTATTTATAATATTTATACGCACATCACTGAGTTTTATTGCTGTGATATGCTCATTCACTCCGTATATTACTGTAGGTTTTATTGCTGTGAATCTCTGCTACGCTCATACATACTGCACATTACTGAGGGTTTTATTGCTGTGGTCCTCTGATATGCTCATACACACCGCACATTACTGTGGGTTTTGCTGCTATGGAGCTCTGGGATACGCTCATACACACCGCACATTACTGTGAGTTTTATTGCAATGGAGCTCTGATGCGCTCATACAAAATGCACGATACTGAGGAGTTTTATTGCTGTGGAGCTCTGTGATATGCTAATACACACCGAACATTGCTGAGAGTTTTATTGTTGTGGATTCTGGATACGCTCATACACAGTGCACATTACTGTGGATTTTATTGCTACATACCCCCGGGGTGTAGGGGGAGGATATAGTTTTGTATTTGAACGTATGGCTGTGTGTGTATAAATGCATGTATTTGTCTTTAAACAGGCTGCTGTGTGTAAAATTCTGCGCCTGTTTCCTTGTCGCAGTCCGGTGTTGCCCCCTTGCCCTAGACCCAAAAGGCTGGTATTGCGCACAGAAATCACCACAATATCTGCTGCCTGCACTCCACAAAAAGAATTACAGCGAGCGTATTGGCAGCATCGTGAGGTACAGGTAGGAGACTGTATTGGTGCAGGTCATTAAGAGGTTAAGGACAGTATTACAAAGTTGGTGCTAACTTAACCAGAGCTGTTGTTAACTTAACAGCTCCATAGGCTATAATGACTCTGGTAAGTTAACAACAGCTTTGGTTAAGTTAGCACCAACTTTGTAATATGGCCCTAAATGGGTCACTCACCTCAAATTTCACTCCCTTTAACATTTAAATAACTTTGCTGCTGACGACATGCTGAGCGCATCCTCTGGGTTCATGTTTGTGTGCAGATGTAATCGTCACGTCATTGAAGTCCTTGCGAGATACGGCAGGTCGGCAGAATGATTCCCAGAGTGAGACTGAGGGACTTTTTCTCTCAGTCTCCGTCTGCTCCTGGCGGCCAGAAGAAGTTCTTGTCGTGGGATGAGAGGCAAGTATCTGATTCTGGGGGGTTTCAGCTGGTGCTGACTGATTCTGCAGAAGTGGAATCTATTAGCACCAGGCCCTGGCTGTGAGTAAATGTTCAGTAACCGCAGCCGGACAGTAATTAGTGTTAGTATATTGTAATCCTAATGCTGATTAACACTTTGCGCTCCCCATGTTAAGTATAGGGAGCACAAAATACAGTAACCTCACGCTGAAAAGCGCAAGATTCCAAACGGTAACAGGTTTTTTTAACCCGTTAGCATTTGGATCGTAATATGGTGCGCCTGCGCTAGGACCACCAGAGCTAACATTAACGCTCACTCAGGTGGGCACTAAAGTTAGCGTTAGTTATATATTCTATGGGCCATATTATATTCCTAACAATCTTTTAGATGAAAAAATGTGGTAAAATAAATCTACACGCTGCATGTAATCGAAATTCAAATGGAAATTTTATTTTTTTGATCTAGCATTTTGACGTGACATGAGGTATACCGGGGGTCATTGGTCCTCTAGCTGTTTTGGAACTATATCACATATGTTGCTCAGCCACTAATTAAGGTAGTTGAGACTCATTTGAAATGTAGTTCCAAAACCTCTGGGTATCCAAGGTTGCTGAACTCCTGAAGCATACACCAACAGGGTTATTCAGAGAGCGTGAAAAGCAGGAGAATGACTGGAGAATGAAAAATTCTAGGTCAAAATAGCCAAACCAGAAAAATTCTCCCTTTCATCTCACTTTCCAAATCGGCTATTTTGACCTAGAATTTTTCATTCTCCAGTCATTCTCCTGCTTTTCACGCTCTCTGAATAATCCTGATAGTAATGATATATTTTGTCTGAATGTGTGTGTGTGTGTGTCTGTGTGTGTATAATATATATATATATATATATTAGTGTGTGTTTGAGCTTTTGGGTGCACACCCTAATGCAATAGACTGCGCACGCCTATGGATATAGACATCTTGGAGAGAGTTCAGAGAAGGGCTACTAAAATGGTGTACGGCTTGAAGGAGAAAAGTTACCAGGAAAGGCTTAATGATCTTAACATGTACAGCTTGGAAAAAAGACGAGACAGAGGAGATATGATAGAAACATTTAAATACGTAAAGGGAATCCACAAGGTAGAGGAAGGGAGTATATTTAAAAGGAAACAAAATAGCAAAACAAGAGGACATAGTCTTAGATTAGAGGGGCAAAGGTTTAAAAGTAACATCAGGAAGCATTATTTTACTGAGAGGGTGGTGGATACATGGAACAGTCTTCCAGTAGAAGTGGTAGAGGCCAAAACAGTGATTGAATTTAAGCATGCATGGGATAGGCATAAGGCTATCCTAAACAAAAGATAAATCCAGGTAAAGTATCCATGTAATTGGGCAGACTAGATGGGCCAAAAGGTTCTTATCTGTCGACATTTTTTCTATGTTTCTATGTTTCTATCCTGGCGAATTGTCTGAACATACGGTGCCTGTTCGAGGGCAGTGAAATCCCCATGAAAAAGCACTGCTTCGGCTATTCAAAGAACACAAACCAGCAGTGAAAAGTTGCCGAAATGCCCTGCCATTCGGTGGTTTAATTCGACAAATTTATTCAGGCGAATCCCATATGCTTCAATGTTAAAAATATTCCCGTTTTAATTCAATATCTAATAAACCGTTCATTATAAAATTCTGCACCAAAAAGTCTCTTTATTTGTAGATTTTTTAGGATACTTTAAGCATTTTTCTGAATTTTTTTATTTTGTTTTTAAAAGTCCTATTTTTTTTAATTTTTTTTACGTTTACTTCTTTTTTCTGTAACAGCCCTCTTTATTATCATTCCCTGGACCTCCTGTGCAAATTTCAGACATTTTCGCTCAGTAGTTTCTTTGCAAACAGCGTTTCATTTTCACACATTCATACAAACGGTTTTGCTAATTTATTCACTGCCTCCTCTGCGTCTCAGCTGCTTCGGCTCTGTGTGATTCGGCTCCTGTTCGGCTGCTTCACTGGGTGTGATCGGCTCCTGCTCGAGTTTTTCGAAGGTTAATCCAGATGTTTTTGCTTGTTTTCTGCGTGCATTCGGTGGGTTTTGCGGTTAGTTTTCGTCGGGTTTGCGGTGACTTTTCCCTGCAATTCGGGGACCCCGTGGTGCTTGCTGAATACACCGCAGGGTCACCGAAATGGGATCGGCAAAAGGAAACGAATTGAAGAGAACGAAACGTCACCGAACGTGCGGTGACTTTTCGAATCTCTTTGAATAACCCTGATAGAGTTATATTATCCCAACAGAGGGCTTTATTCCATAGTTGACCCTAATGTTTAGTGCCTTGATAAGTGTTAGCACCAGTATAAGTATGCCTCCCATTGTACAGCGCTACGGAACTTGTTACAGTTATAAGTTTTTAGAAAACGCTAACTGTATAAGTGTGTTTAACACAAGCCCCCCCATTACATTGCTGACGCTACCCCCGTTAGTTTTATTGCACTAGCTTCCGCAAGCTTACCGTACTTTGCGCATCCTATACTTAACACGAGGAGCGCAAACATACATTACCATTTTGATAAGAATTTAGTATTTTAGTATTAAGGTTTTACAAAGTGCTAGCACTCATTCCCCTCGGGACGTGCAAGCCAAAATTTTAACACCTTCTAAAAGCTGATGCAAAATGATTCTGCGTTTCTCTCTACCCTGTGTTTTTTTTCTTTTCTTCCTTAAAAAATACACAATGTGTTTTTTGTATATTTTGTTGCCAGTGGTGTCATTTAAAATTTCCAATTACATAAAAAAAAAGGATTTTGAACAAAATGCACATTTTTCATTAGAAATAACAAGCCTGTGATGAGAGATACAGTCAGTTTTTATGATATTCATCACAAGCCAGAAAAGGGACATTAAAATGTCAGTGTAGGAGGTGAAAGGGGACCTCTTCACCCAATAATAGGATGTGCCTGGGCACACCAAGCACCCCCTTGAGAACACCTTTGGCAAGGAACAACAGATAGGCGGTATTCAATGTTGTCCAGGTCTGGTGGCTGCCGGATCGAAGCGTTTCGTCAGTGACTCTCACTTCCTAAGCAGCAAAGCATTTTGGGCCACTAGATGGAAACATCACATTTATAGGTCCCTCTACCAAAAATAATACTTTTTTTTTTCTCTCTATCTATGAATATGTGTGTCTCTCTTTCTAAAATTAGTAGAAATAGTGTATAAAAGTTATATGTCTATATACTGTATATATAAAAGGAAAAGTCCTGACTGAGTGATTGACTGACTCAACGCCCAGCTCAAACCGTGTAACCTAGGATCGTGAAATTTTGAAGGTACATTGTTTTATGACGTAGGCAGTAGGCACCCACTAAGGAAGGTTTTTTTGAAATTCTGCCCCTAAGGGGATGAAAAAGGGGTTGAATATTTTAAACAGGATACCTATATCTCAAAAGCCAAAGATGTTACAGGCCTAAAAATTGGTATTTACAATCTCCTTGAAAAATTGTGTTTTAACATTTTCCAAAAATCCAAATTGGGGGCGGGGTGTGAAAAAAGGGGTGTGTGAATATTTTAAATAGGATACCCATATCTCAAAAACAGAAGATGTTGGGGGCGTATCTAACGGCCATAAGGAGCAGTCGCAAGTGAGAGGAGCTCCAGGGACGCGCCGGATTAATCCACTAAAAGCGGCAATTTAAAGTGGCGGATCCCCGCGATTTCGGGCAGGCACGGCACCGGACGATTGGGGGAACGTATCATGGCTCCACCGAAAGGGTCCAGAGGCCAGGAAGGTCCGGGATCGGTCCGAAAAATGAAGGCCCTAAACCTCCAAGATGGCAGCTCCCGAGATGCGCACTCACCTAGCTCCCTGGACGGCTCTGACCAAGGTATGCCACAGGTTCCCTCGGGTTCCACACCAGCATCGGAAACACAGATTAGAGCAATGTTGGGAGAATTGAGGGACACATTGCAAAATGACTTTAAAAGCATAGTGGCGGATCTCAATAAAGATATAAGTGACCTGGGCGACCGCACAGATCAACTAGAGACCAAAACCGATGATCTTTGTTTGGCACACAATGAACTGGTTGACGCATTTAAAGAACTTAAGGCATCCCATAAAAGGCAGGGGGCTAAACTAGCAGACCTGGAGGACCGCTCTCAGCGAAATAATATAAGGATAAGAGGGGTCCCAGAAACTGTGAAATCGGGCGGCCTACGAGACTATGTCCACCGGTTGGCGAGAGACGAGACATCGCTACTTCAAAATCGAATGGCAACCATAAGGCGGGACACTCCAATCTGAAGGTGTTCTCACTGAACGCTAATGGATTAAACATCCCACATAAGAGACATTCGCTTTATGCAGATCTTAAATCGGTCTTGTGAAGGAACCGTTCCCTTCCGTCTGTCCTGGCTCTCCAGACACCCCTTCGTTGCGGTCAGCCCGGCTACTGGGAGCGCTGTCCTCAACGCCTCGAGCAGCTAGACCTGCCTGCTTTTATTCCTCTGCCCTGGAGCCGTTAGGAATCTCCAGAAGGCCGCTCTCTGCCTTCTGAGGGTGATAGTGTAGCGTCGCTGAAATAAAGACACCAGGCGCGGCTGTATGCTTTAAAACAGGATCCTCTCTCTCTGAGCTCTGAGAGTTCTCTGACTTTTTAATGAACCAAACGCCACCATTTATGCTGAAGTCCAACAGTCATAATTTGCATACCCATACTAATTACATTAAGTCAGTTATTTACAATAAACATTCTTTACATTCTCTAGCCTTTCAGCTCACACAACATTTGTATATCCATTGTTCTAACACATCAGATTAAACACACACTATCAGAGATCCCTTGAATTAAACATGCAGCTTGATAATGGGAAAAACCCTGGTGCATAAATTACACATAAATACACAAAAACACATTTACGTACAGGAATATAAGTATTTTTAAAACCAAAGCTATGCAGTTTTACACTAAACTAAATAAAACTAAATCCAAACAATGTAAAATATATTTAAAACCACACGATATAAATGAACATAAAGTCTCTTGGGGTTTGAAGCATGGAGCGTTACATCAGCTCCATGACATATGTCCCCCCTTCCAGAACGGCAGGGCAAGCTTAGATCCCAAACGGATCTCTTGCCACTGACGAGACTTCTCACCTTGTCCTTTTTTCTGCGCCATCCTCAAAGTTCCAGGGTGCTGGCACACAAGCATCACCAGTGGGGTCCAACGTTCGCCACAGGGTATGCCTGGGTGTGGGTCCATAGTCTGTCGGGAGGAGGCGAGCCCCTGGGTTTCTCCACTTGTCCTTGTGGGCTGGCCCGCTGTCCGAGGGGTGCCCTATACTCTGGGGCCCGGCGTGTCGCTGGTGTAATCCTTTGTTGGTGTCCTCACTCCCCTCCTGGGGAAGTGTCTCGCTGTTGGGGAGAGGTACCGCCTGTACCTTCTCCCAGGGTATCAATAACCCGGGGGGAACGTGTCCCAACTGCATGTGCCCCTGCATGTGCCCCTGGTGCTCTGGCCAGGGAATAGGTGAGGCAAGAGGCCTCCAGCTTAAAGGGTTGGGAGGATGGGCAGAGGTTGGAAATGCTCTGCCCCATAGCCAGCGCTTCTGCTGGGGGGGTGGATGCTGGGGAAGTGCCTCCTTGTGGGAGAATGGTGTCCTCCATTCTCAGGGGAGCCATTGGTCGGGAGGGTAGCACCCTCTGGAAAAACTTTCCTGGATCCTCTGGGCACAAATTGGGTGGTGGGCAGAGGTTGGAAATGCTCTGCCCTGTAGCCAGCGCTTCTGCTGGGGGGGGGTGGATGCTGGGGAAGTGCCTCCTTGCGGGAGAATGGCGCCCTCCATTCTCAGGGGAGCCATTGGTCCGGAGGGTAACACCTTCTTGAAAAACTTGCCTGGATCCTCTGGGCACAAGTTGGGTGGTGGGCAGAGGCCAGCGGCACTCTGCCCCATTGCCAGTTCTTCTGCTGGGGGGACGGGTGTAATATACGGGAAAGTTTACCTCCAGTCGGGGTAGGGTCGTCGACTGCGGGGCCGGCAGCCCCTGGGAGTCCTCACCGAAATCTTCTGTGCGGACCGAAAAAGGTGGGCAGAGGCCAGCGGCGCTCTGCCCTATTGCCAGCGCTTCCGCTGGAGGGGTAGATGCTGGGGACGTGTCTCCGGGCGGGAGAATGGTGTCCTCCATTCTCGGTGGGGTCATTCGTTGCTGAGCCGGCAGCCTGTGGAGACCCTTGCTCGGGTCGTCTTGGTGCAACTTGGGGAGTGGGCAGAGGCCAGCGGCACTCTGCCCTGTCGCCAGCACTTCAGCTGGGGGGATAGACACTGACAAAGTGTCTTCTGGCAGGAGGATGGCATCCTCCATCTCTGGTGGGGTCATGGGCTGTGGGAAAACCAGCCCGGGTGGATCCTCTCCTGGGTCCGATGTGACCATTATGAAAGGTGGGCAGAGGGCATCGGCGCTCTGCCCCGTCGCCAGAACTTCAGCTGGGGGGATAGACACTGACACAGTGTCGTCTTGCGGGAGAATGGTGTCCTCCATCTCCGGGTCTGGGCAGAGGCCAGCGGCACTCCGCCCTGTTGCCAGCGCTTCCTCTTCTGCTGCGGTCATGAGGGGGAACCAAGGGAGCGCCTCGGGCTCCAATTCGTCTGTGTCACTTTGACTGCCTGCTTCTTCCGCCAGACAGTCCCAGGTAATGGGGCTCAGGCCTAGCTGTGGAGCGTCGTCGAACAGCCTTTTGTAGGCCTTTTCGAGCTCCCATTCCTGCTCAACCAGGAACTCCAGTTCCTCTGCATCACGGTCATCGTCGAGGTCTTCCAGTTCCTCATACCGGAGGTCCAGGAGTTGTTCCCGCCGCCACTCTGTGTCGTCCCCAAAACCGGGGTCTTTGCCCATCCTTGTATACAGCAGCCCTATGCCGCCGTAGTCGAAGCCTTTTGTTGGGCCGCTGTCTGCTGTGCTGGGCATTAGTTGGGACGTAAACCACTGGAGGGCTCTGTAGCTGGTGTCCAGTATAATTTCGCTCTGGACCAGTTCGCCTAGCTCCGTCAGCCATTCCTCTTGGGGCTGTTCTCCCAAAAAGGGCACCCGTAAGTACCACTGGTGCTCGTACCTCTCCGTATAAGTGGGAAGGGCTTCTTCAAGGCAGTCCTCCTCCTGTTGGATGGCCTCGTTCCACATCTCCTGGCGGACAAAATCTTTCCACCAGTGCTCGTCCTGCCAGTTACCAGGTTCATCCACCTGGGCCTGGGCCATCGCCCTCCTTACTCTTCGCTGGAACCGGTCTCTTATGGACGGGGGTCCCGTGTCCTCTCTTCGCTGGTCCATTTCTCGCAGTTCTTTGACCAAGGCCTTTTTGTTCTTTGAGCCCGGGGTGCCTCCTCGGCTCTCCAGGATGCCCCGCAGGGTGTCTTTTTTGTAGTTGGCGTACCCTGCCATTCTGCGTTTCTTCTGGGGTTGGAGAGCTTATCCCAACGCTTGCCACCAGTGTGAAGGAACCGTTCCCTTCCGTCTGTTCTGGCTCTCCAGACACCCCTTCGTTGCAGTCAGCCCGGCTACTGGGAGCGCTGTCCTCAGCGCCTCGAGCAGCTTGACCTGCCTGCTTCTATTCCTCTGCCCTGGAGCCGTTAGGAATCTCCAGAAGGCCGCTCTCTGCCTTCTGAGGGTGATAGTGTATAGTGTAGCGTCGCTGAAATAAAGACACCAGGCGCGGCTGTATGCTTTAAAACAGGATCCTCTCTCTCTGAGCTCTGAGAGTTCTCTGACTTTTTAATGAACCAAACGCCACCATTTATGCTGAAGTCCAACAGTCATAATTTGCATACCCATACTAATTACATTAAGTCAGTTATTTACAATAAACATTCTTTACATTCTCTAGCCTTTCAGCTCTCACAACATTTGTATATCCATTGTTCTAACACATCAGATTAAACACACACTATCAGAGATCGGAAATGTCATTTCCAAGTGGCATTCTTAAGTGGACGTTCAGAGTTGATTCCTGGAGTTTTATCCAAGATCCCCTACGCCATCACGATCCCTAATTCCTGTGTCTCCTCTCTCCACAGGTAGGCATTATCACCCATCATCCACAGACACCCACATCTCAACTGATCCCCTGCATACTTTTGCTGGTAGGCATTATCACCCATCATCCACAGACACCCACATCTCAACTGATCCCCTGCATACTTTTGCTGGTAGGCATTATCACCCATCATCCACAGACACCCACATCTCAACTGATCCCCTGCATACTTTTGCTGGTAGGCATTATCACCCATCATCCACAGACACCCACATCTCAACTGATCCCCTGCATACTTTTGCTGGTAGGACCCCCATCACCCAGTATTCGCAGGCACCCACATTGTAGTGTTACCTTGGTCTTTTTGCTGTTTTTATTCATTTTTTATTTATTTTTGTTTTTCTCCACCATTTGCTTTGCTAATTAGCATGTGAATCTCCTGCCCTATTGACACAGCCCATCCAGCTTCAGGTGTTGACTTTTTCAGGTGTTGACTCTTTAACTGCCTGAATGCAATCAGTCCGCCCTATATAACAACTATACCAGGCTCCATTGAGCCAGGCTCCAGTGTCATTTCCAAGTGGCATTCTTAAGTGGACGTTCAGAGTTGATTCCTGGAGTTGAGTGGCATTCTTAAGTGGACGTTCAGAGTTGATTCCTGGAGTTCAGTGGCATTCTTAAGTGGACGTTCAGAGTTGATTCCTGGAGTTCAGTGGCATTCTTAAGTGGACGTTCAGAGTTGATTCCTGGAGTTCAGTGGCATTCTTAAGTGGACGTTCAGAGTTGATTCCTGGAGTTGCGGGACTGGAGGAAGGAACTGCAATACTGCAAGGCCCACTTTTTACTCTGGTAAACTCACGTCTATATCATGCTTTCTCTCACGCTTCTGCTCTTTACTTCTACCTTTCTCCTTAAATGGAACTCCTGCCCCTCTACCACCGACCCCTACACAATCTGCATCTCTCCCTCCCTCCTCTCGTCCCACATGATGGCCTCGCATGAGCTCCTTTGTTTCCTCAGAACATGGTCTCCCTCTAACTCTGGTGCTGCCAATCACTCCCACTCCCACAAATCCCATTCCCACCTTCTCTTTCTCACCCCCCTGCTGTTACTCTATTCAGGTGACATATCCCCTAACCCTGGCCCAACAACACATCCAATACTTCCCTCTCATCCTATCTCCATCGCACATAAATCACCTCCCTGCAAGCCCAGCAACCTCATTCCCATAATCCCTCAGCGCCTGTCCTCTTTCTCCTGCGCCCTCTGGAACACTCGCTCTGTGTGCAACAAACTCACAGCCGTCCATGACCTCTTCCTTTCAAACTCCTTCAACCTCCTAGCTTTAACTGAAACCTGGCTAACTCCCTCTGACACGGCCTCCGCTGCTGCTCTCTCACATGGCGGTCTACACTTGAGCCATACCCCCAGACCGAGTGAGAGAAATGGTGGCGAGGTCAGACTCCTGCTCTCTCCCACCTGCACCTACCAGCATCTCCCTCCACCCCCATCCCTCTCCTTCTCCTCCTTCGAGACACACTGCATCCGCCTGTTCTCTCCTCTGGCTCTCAGGGTGGCAGTCATCTACCGCCCACCGGGACCAACCTCACAGTTCTTTGACCACTCTGCTACCTGGCTTTCTCACTTCCTGTCTTCTAATCTTCCATGCCTAATTCTCGGGGACTTCAACATTCCCATTGACGATCCTTCCGCTCCTGCTGCCTCCAAACTTCTTTCACTCACGTCCTCCCTTGGACTCACACAATCCTCCCTCCTCCCTACCCACCGCGATGGTCACGTTATTGACCTGGTCTTTTCCAACCTCTGCTCCATTTCTGAGTTCAAATGTCGCCCTTTCCCCTTCTCTGACCACCACCTTCTCTCTTTCAACCTATCTGGACTTCCTAAACACCCTGCTCCCCCACCCCGCACACACACTCGCAGAAAACTACATGCTGTGGACCCCCATCAATTCTCCAACCTACTTCACCACCTCCCTCATACCTCATCCTTCACCTGCCCTGATGCTGCCACTAATCACTACAACACTACGCTTATCTCTGCTCTAGACACTTTTTCTCCTCTTCGACTCTGTAAGGCCCCACGCCGCCAGCTTCAGCCCTGGCACACCCTCCAGACTCGCTACCTGCAAAGATGCTCCCGCACCGCAGAGCGTGCCTGGAGGAAATCCCGCTCTGAAGCTGATTTTGTTCACTTCAAGTTTATTCTCCGGTCATACACCTCTGCCCTCCGCTTGGCCAAACAATCCTTCTTCTCATCTCTTATATCTACGCTGTCCTCCAACCCTAAACGGCTCTGGTCCACCTTCAACACCCTCCTCTACCCACCTGCACCTCCCCCCTCAGCTGCCTTCAGCGCTCAAGACCTGGCAGACTACTTCCTCAGTAAAACTCTAACTATCAGAAGCAACATCCCAACACAAGATAGTTATCTGCCACCTCCACTCCCACAGGTCCCCTCTGCCACCCTCTGCCGCTTCCTCCCAGCCACTGAGGAGGAAGTCAATTCCTTATTGTCCTCCTCACATCTCACCACGTGCCCGCTCGACCCCATTCCCTCACATCTAATTCCTCCCCTCTCCTCCTCCCTCACCCCTGCTCTCACACACATCTTCAACCTATCTCTCTCCACTGGCTCCTTTCCATCCACCTTCAAACACGCGCTAGTTACCCCTTTACTAAAGAAACCATCCCTAGATCCCAACTCTCCATCCAACTACCGCCCTGTATCCCTGCTTCCCTTCACATCAAAGCTCTTAGAAAAACTAGTCTTCAACCGCCTCTCCCTCTTCCTGTCCTCCAATTCCCTACTTGACCCCCTGCAATCTGGCTTCCGTCCCCTACACTCAACTGAAACTGCCCTCACCAAAGTCACCAACGACCTCCTAACTGCTAAAAAACACGGCCACTATTCTATTCTCATCCTGCTTGACCTCTCGGCTGCTTTTGACACTGTTGACCACCCCCTCCTTCTACAGACCCTCAACTCTCTGGGTCTCGGTGACACTGCACTTGCTTGGGTTGACTCCTGTTTATCCAACAGGTCCTTCTGTGTGTCCTTTGCTGGTAACTCCTCCTCTTCATTGCCTTTATCTGTTGGTGTACCTCAAGGCTCTGTCCTTGGTCCTCTGCTCTTTTCCATCTACACCTCCTCCCTGGGCAAAATCATCAACAGCTTTGGCTTTAATTACCACCTCTACGCTGATGACACTCAGATCTACCTCTCTACCCCTGATCTCTCGTACTGTCAGACTTTCCCCTAACTTCTCTTCCTTCAAACGCTCCCTTAAAACATTCCTATTTAGGGAAGCCTACCACCCAACTCACTGACGCAACCATCAATCACTCTCACCTTACAGTCCTCTCCTCCTGTTTCCAACCCCAACCCTCCTAGATTGTGAGTTCCTACGGGCAGTGGCGACTCTAGGAACAATATTTAGGGGGGGCACATAGGATACCACAGTCAAAACTGGGGGGGGCACTAATAATTTTCACCACTAAATCATACCACTGAATAAAACTAAGCGCCCTATCACCTGGTGTGAGCTAAAACACCATCACTAAAGGAAAATTTTAGTGCAAGTCCCTAAAACGTAGTGCCTGACGACCTACTAACAGATCACCTTGTCCGCGGTAGTCCATGAACAAGGTCGTTTAGCGCACGCTAGGGAAACTAATGCGGTTGTGTACAGGATAGAACTGTTTTTTTAACAGTGCAGAGTGCCGGGTCATACCTATCCCCCGCCCTCACAAGCTTGAATATGAACATATTCAGTGAATAACTTCACACCCCTGCATTATTAAAATCCTCCACGGTGGTCGTATCATCCATGTTTTGATGCACACATATATTAAGGCTTCATGGACTATTGCATGATAAATGCGACCCAACAGCATGTTGAATCCTTACACTGCATTTAATAGATCCAAAAGGAATGCCAGGTGAGCGACACAAATTTCCCTGCTGCAGCATATAAAAAATACATGTTTCAGGGCAAGACTTATTGATGTGTCCCTTTAAACATGGTCCACACGGTCACCCTAATAATCAACCGCTTCCATACTATGAATAACCCCCAGCATAAAATGTTTAAAACTAGGCAATATATTAGAATTAGGATATATATGGATAAAGGATACATTTATAATAGAGCCACTGCAACAGCAACAACAACATTGCTGACCAGATCCATTACTATGGCGTATGGGGCCAAGAGAACACCTGTGCTGCATTCCTTTACATTGCCTATTAATTGCCTGTTAATTTTGGGCGAGGACCTGTTTTTTTGGAGTTAGCACCAGGGTTGAGCAGTAGGTAAAATGTTGCAATTAGCACCCCTCAAAAAATTAACGATGGCACCAAGTGATCTGTTAGCTGCAAAAGCGCTAAAGATCTCTAGTGCTCCCCATGTTAAGAAAAGGACGCGGAAAGTAGAGTAAGCTTGTGGTACAAAACGCTAATAGCAACGCGCTAAGTGATTTTTCCTGTTTGTAGCAGGAAGCAAACAATCTGTTGGTTGGCACTAGACTCTATTAACCTGGCGCTACCACAAATCCAATGCCGACGCAAGGGTTAGCTCACACCAGGAAATAGTGCCCTAAATAAGTATATATAAACAAGATTCCAAAACCCCAGAGTAATGTGATGCAATGATAACTTTTTGTGATACTAACCGGATACTTAAATTCAATATTTTCTTTGCTGCAATTCGGCAGTTTTTGCTGAATATCCGATTGCTCCTTCAGCGACTCCACTTTTAGAAATATACAGTGACCATTCGCTAAATAGGGAATTCACCTTATTTTCGGCGAAATAAATTCCCCGAAATGTGACGAAAAGCAGAGGATCTAAAAATGAATAGACCCTTTAGATTCTAACTTCCATAATAACCCCTAAAATGCCATAAACCCAGAGAAAGACAATAAAATTAATAAACAATGTGGCATTTAGCTACCCCTTAACCCCTAACATGCAATTGATCAAGGGAAAACATGAAATGAATACACTTTGAGGCATGTAGCCAACCCATTAACCCCTAAAATGCCATTAATCAATGAAAAAATAAAATATATACTATGAGGGAAGAAGCCTACCCATTAACCCTTAATATACAACTAGAACCAAGGCAAAAACTAACGTAATACACAATGTAATGTATAGTCTGAACATTAACCACTTCACTGCTGAGCCATTTCAACCCTGTGAAAACGTTTACGTTTAAGTGCACGTTTTTATTTAATGTTTTATGACTTTTACTTTACACTGAATATGGTCATGTTGTCCATATACGATGCATAGCAACAGAGATACCGCGGTCTGAAAAAGTGTGGGAAGCTGGATGTTGATTTTTGGTGGGGGGGCACATGGGGGGGGCAAGGAATAACCTAGGGGGGGCAATTGCCCCCCTTGCCCCCCTGTAGAGACGCCTATGCCTACGGGAATAGGGCCTCATCTCCTCCTGTACTGTTTGTCAAATGTTGTTCATTGTATTGTAACCCTGTCTATACTGTGCTTATTGTACAGCGCTGCGGAATATGCTGGCGCTTTATAAATAAAGAATAATAATAATCCCTTGAATTAAACATGCAGCTTGATAATGGGAAAAACCCTGGTGCATAACAGCAGTAAAGCTTGTTTACTGTATACACAAAAACACATTTACCTACAGGAATATAAGTATTTTTAAAACCAAAGCTACGCCATTTTACACTAAACTAAATTAAACTAAAACCAAACGATGTAAAATATATTTAAAACCACACGATATAAATGAACATAAAGTCTCTTGGGGTTTGAAGCATGGAGCGTTACATCAGCTCCATGACAGGCCTCCCCTGACGTGGTCTGCTTGCAGGAGACACATTTCAAGAGACAAGCACACCCTCGCCTGTACCTACCATAATATTCCAATTACATGCTTTGTCGCCAACGAAATCCAGAGGAGTGTCGATCCTGATCCACAAGAGAGTGGCGTTTTAACTCCTTCACAAGGTGGTGGATCCGAATGGCAGATTCCTCTTACTGGTCTGATCTGTTTTCGGATGCGGCCGAATTTGCGAAATTTTTTAGATCCGAAAATGGCAGATCCGAAAAGTTTTCCGAGCCGAAACGAAATATTTTCGGAATTTTAGAATGTACTTGAAATGTGTCAAATCGAAATTTATTCCTTTGAAACGAGGAGAACAGACGTTCCGAAAAAACGAAAATTTCCGAAAATACGAAAAGTTGATATCAACCATGGCACATAGCAGGATGTTTTGCTGACTACTATGAGGCCCTATATAATCTAGGGGGGGATGCGGGAACACATTCCCCGACCTTACCTGACATTGTACCATACCTACAGAATCTTCATCTTCCCTCACTAACCGAAGAATTGGGAGATAGACTAACAACACCAATTACGCCAACGGAATTATTAACAGTACTGAGGTCTCTCCCATGGAGGGGAAGGCCCCAGGACCCGATGGTTTTACCGATAAATATTATAAAAGCTTTGCGGATATATTGAATCCTCACCTACTCACAGTTTACCATGACATATTTACCAATGGCCACCCACCGGGTGAGTGGCTCAATGCACACGTAATAACCCTACCCAAGACTACCTCCCCATCCCAGCTGTGCTCCCAATATAGACTGATATCACAATTGAATGTGGATACCAAATTATATGCCAAAATACTTGCAAACAGACTGTCGGAGGTCTTGCTGCTTCTAATCGCTGATGATCAGGTGAGGTTCATAAGAGGTAGACAGGGACCAGACAACACCATGAAGACATTAACGCTAATAGAACAGGTCACTAGTCAACGACATCCGATGCTTCTGTTGTCCTTAGACGCTGAGAAGGCATTTGACCGGGTCAATTGGCTCTTCCTCCGACACGTACTACTCAAATTTAACTTTCCTGCCCCGTTCATAACAGCAATTTTCTCCCTATACACTCATCCTCGAGCCAAGATATTACAGGCCGGCTTTGCCTCCAGGGAAATCGCCATATCCAATGGGACAAAACAGGGGTGTCCCCTGTCACCCTTACTTTACGCATTAGTGTTAGAAACTCTGGCTCAGGCCATCCGCCAGTCTTTGGAGATTCAGGGGGTTGGACATGGGCCCACACAATGCAAACTGAGCCTCTTTGCGGACGACATCCTGCTAATGCTGACGGACCCGGCCACATCCCTCCCTGCCCTACATTCAGTATTAGAGGAATATAGCAGAGCATCATTTCACAAGATAAATGTTAAAAAATCACAACTGCTGTCATACATGATCCCGAGGACGGTCTTAACACCCTTGCGCACTCTCTTTCCCTATGAATGGAGATCCTCTCACCTTAAATATTTAGGGGTACAGATATCCTTTTCAAGCACGGAAATATTTCAATATAATTATAAACCAATAATCACAGAAATAGGCCGACTATGCCATAAATGGTCGGGAATGGAGGTGTCCTGAGTGGGACGCATGGCAACGGTAAAGATGTCTTTGCTTCCGAAAATACTTTACCTTTTCAGGGCTGTGCCAGTGCGGCTACCAAGGGGCTACCTCCAATCCCTTCAGAGGGTGCTCACGAGATTTATATAGAGAGGGAAAAGGCCGAGAGTGAGTATAGCTCTATTGCATCAACCCAGAGACCGAGGAGGAATGGGAGTACCAGATCTCAATCTTTACTATATGGCATCACTGCTGGCACACACACCAAATTTTTCAGGTCAAAATAGGACCACAATGTGCCAGATTCATTTCAAATACCTTTCTTCCATTTGACCCAGGAGTAACACTGTGGCTCAACAAGAGCCTGCGACTGAGACTGCCGATCATCCCCTCCCTTGCTACCCTGCTGATTAAACAGTGGGACAATAACATGTCTAAACTGACCATATTCCATCCCCTACCGATGGCGACTCCGTTTCCGGCACTTAAAATCTTATTGACAGACTTTAATCCAGCCCCTTGGCTAAAATGCAATGTGTTCCGGTTCTACAACTGTTCTCACAAGATGGACTGATTAGTTTCCCCCAATTGACCATTAAGTTCTCGCTCCCACCCACCCATTGGTTTTCCTATAAATGACTGAAATCTTACCTTAAGACTTGGGGCCTGGGGGGGAGGATTACACCGCCCACACCTCTTCTATCACCGTTTGAGGACAAATGTACCCAGACAACGGACAGGAAAGGACTGATTTCATTATGCTACAACAGCCTAATCCTTGCTCCTCCACTTAAACGGTGGAGGTTCCAGCTGGCTTGGGAAAGGGACGTGGGACGGGACCTCCAGGCTGAGGTATGGGCGAAAAGCTTTGAAGATGATACAGGGAAGTTTCGTTGTGCATCATTAGGAGAGGCCCGAAAGAAACTGCTATAGGTGGTACTTGACACCTGATAGAGAAAGTCATATTACAAAGGGTGTAACGCCAGCATGTTGGAGATGTGGAGAGGCGAGAGGTTCCTGCTACCTCATATGGTGGACGTGCCCTAAGATAGCGGCATTGGTGGAGGGAGGTGGCACAATTGAGCTCTCGTATTGTCGGCAGTACAATAGATCCCCTCCCAGAGATCTTGCTCATTCAAATGTTTCCCACAACACTATCAAGGCATCAGAAACAATTATTGGCTCATATTCTGTCGATAGCTTCCCTTCTGGTAGCGGCAAGGTGGAAATCAGAGGAGATCCCTCCCATATCCGCTATTACGGCGCGCCTAACTAATTTTCATCTCCTCGATAGTATGTACAAGAAAGTGGCAGGGTCAAACCCAATTAAGAGAAACTTTTAACGCATATAAACTATCTTGTACTCACTAGATTAAAGGCATAAATTATGTTGCCATCCATAATAGCTCAGCTCGTTTTCACTGCAAATATGTTGCTTATTATTTTTCACAATATTGTCTTAATATCTTCCCTTTCTTTTAATTTTTTTATTTATTTATTTGTTTTTTTTTTCTCTCCTTTTCATGCTTTGTTTTTTGGTTTTGTTATTTATTTTTTGATTTTTTTTTTTACCTAGGGGAGGTATGTAGTGCCGTGCACCCCCTTTTTTTCTTTCTGATTGTTATTTTTTTTATCATGATCTTTCACGTTGACACTCATTTTTTGCTTTATTCTGTTAAATGTACTGAAAATTAATAAAAACTTTTAATGGAAAAAAAAACAGAAGATGTTACAGGTGTGAAAATTGGAATTTAGATTCTTCTTGAAAAATAAAAAACATGTATTTTACCATTTTCTGAAAATCCAGTTGATACACTGGATCAGCAGATCAGAGGGATACTGTTGCTTCACAAAGAATGGAGTCTCTATGCAGCTCCTCTCACAGACAGGCCTCACACACACCCTCACTGCTCCAGCATGTCTGCTTCCCTCTCACAGCCAGGCCTCATAAATCGCTCACTGTTCCAGTATGTCTGCTACCCTCTCACAGTCAGGGCTCGCACACTCCCTCACTGCTCCAGCATGTCTGCTTCCCTCTCACAGCCAGGTCTCGCTCACACCCTCATTGTCTGTTTGTAAATACATTTACATGTATTGTAAATTATATTTACAGTTTGGACAAAAAAACTCATATTTCTTTTAAAAACAATTGTATCAAATCCCAATATCCAAGCGAGCGAAGCTGCAGGCAAAGGCTAGTATTGTATACACGGATTTGTAATATTCACCGCAGGATCCCCGGAGTGCAGCGAAAAAGCCGCAGAACACATCTGAAAAACCGCTGCAAAAACACCGAACCGATTCGAAAAACCACCGAATTCACCCAACGATCCGCTGCAAAACCCGCAAATCAATCTGAAAAAAAGCTGACTAAATGCCGAACAGTGCGCCGACCAGCCATTGAAAAAAGCCGACAAGCAGACAATCCGGTAAAAAAAAACCTGCAACTTTTAAAAGGTGTTTGCAAAAACCGACTGCATGAATATGCCTGGAATTAATAAATAAGGTCCTATGAATAATAATAAGAAGTTCTGATACAACAAAAAAAAAACGCCAATTAAAAAAAAGAAAAGAAAAAAAAAATCGAAAACCAAATTTTGCTTAAAAAATCCCGAAAAATAAATAAATAAATAAAAAGACTTTTGGCTGCGAGTGAAAAGAATAAAGGGTTGAATACATTTTTAATTTATTTTTTTTGGCCTTGAAACTATGGGATTCACCTGATTAAACCTGTCAAATGAAAACGCCAAAAATCAGGGCATCTCACTAACATTTCGGAGCTGTTCAGTGTTCTCTCAATAGATTAACCATTGCTTCTCTATGGGTTGTCCACTCCTGCCGAAGATCACCGTATTCCGCTGGCAATTCGTCAATATTGGGCAAACTGCCTGCTGCTTTCTGAATATCCAAATGGCCACGAAATTGCACCCTACGGGGAAATTCATTGTTCGGTGCAATTTCGGGGCCAGTTCGGCTCTCTTTTTTGAAATAATATATTTTTATTGATTTTTCACAAGTAAATACATCACTGTATAAAATGACATTCCAGGCCAACAACAATGGAGAATAATACAAGTGATACATGTAGTCCACGTGCGAATACTGAAAAAATTGTCAAACTGAGTAACAACATTTATAAATCAAAAACGTATAATATAAACGCTAAGGCTTGTGTCTCATAATACTTTAAATAATATCGGAATAAATTCGAAAAAAAGAAAGAAAAAAAAAAGGGTGTTCCAAAATGTTGATATGTATCAAGGTTACTAGGTCAGGTCAATAAGCTAGGACATAAGTAAGAGTTGTATGGAATTTCAAATGTGGCATAGAGGGCTGTTCCCCGTTAACACTATAAAATTGCTATTGCGTCCTTTTGGACAAATAATCAGTCCACCAATACCACGTATTAAAATTTTCATAATTGTTATCCATGGAGAAGAACATCTCCTCCATGTCTCGGATAGCGGCGACTGCCGTTATCCATTCCGTGAGGGTTGGGATCTGTGGGGAACGCCAGTATCTAGGAATCAGAGATTTAGCTACATTAAAAAGTTGAATGGCCAGGGATTTTCTGTAGGTAAGGGGGGGGGGGGAGGAAACCAAATGGAACAAAGCTACTTGGGGAGATGGAGTAAGCTCCATGTCAGTGATTTTATTAATTTCCTCAAATATAGTGGACCAGTAAGGGCGAATGAGTGTGCAATCCCACCAGATGTGTATAAATGTACCCACTGATTTCCGACATCGCCAACATAAGTCGTCCGAGGTCGGGTAAAATTTGTGCAGTCTGGATGGAGTGAGGTACCAACGTGATAAAAATTTATAATGGGATTGTTGAATTTGTAAACTTTGCGATGAGTGTGCTGCTATTTGGAAGATTGAGTCCCATTTATCCTCAGGGATTAAGTCTCCTAAATCCCTATTCCATCGCAAAGCATATGAGGGAAGAGAAGGGGTAGATGCTTCTAAAAGTGTCCCATATATAGCGGAGAGCATGTGAGGAAGATGAGGGTCAGTAATGCAGAGGGTCTCAAACATGAGTTTATCGGGATCACCTAAAGAGAAGATAAAATGTCGAAGTTGATGGTAGCGGAGGTCTATCAAAGGTGAGTTATCCCCGTCTGCAAATAATGAGCTTTAGTTAAGGCTCTCTTTGAATAACCCCTTTAATGTACAAGAAAGGCACTCTGTGTTTTTTTAATTATAGATAAATGTATTTTTCATATCACTGGTTTAGTTTTGTAAAATAGGGGGAAAAAAAAGACTTTGTTAAGAATCGGAATGGAGTTTTTTAACAAAACTGAAACTCTGACCTTAATTAAACGTATTAAGTGTAATACTGAGACGTCGCAGTGCGGATCCTCTGTAATGTGTGTGTTTTATATTAAAATTACAATTTTAAGGATGTAATCATTTTGATGAAGGGGTGAAAAGGTTAAACTTCAATAAGTGTTCTGCCTATAACAATATAATTATATGGCTATTGACATTCACACAAATTGAAAAAAACCGCTTCCGCGGTGACTGATTCAAGCTCTGAATATAAGAATATGTTATATCTTCCTCTTCAACTTTAATTTGATGTATATGTTGCTGAAGACAGCCAAAAACGTAATTATTGATCAAATGGATTTCCTTCCTCTGAAGAACCTGTTTATAAAAGAACAATCGTCTTTGACGAACAAAAACATAAAACACCCGAATAAGAATCAAATTAATTCAGTGTCTCAGATTTGTATTAATGAATGAACGAGAAGCAAGAGAAAAAAGTGAAATGGAAATATATCAAATCTACGTTACAAAAAAATATGTAATAAGCGTACCAAGACATTTTGTGTCTTAGTGTAAAAAAAAATCAAAAACATCAGCAGCCATTAAACAGTAAATACAAAGGTCTATCAAACCCCAATGCCATGGATACAGTTAATGGGATAGAAAAATTCAGATAGTACTGGATTAAAGGCTTTGTGGGCCTGGATCTGAGAATTTTAGTGGACCCTGATACCTCCACCTAGCTGGTCTGAGTATCTACCATACATTTCTCACCTTCCACTGTTCGTCAGCCCCTTCTTCTCACAGTCCATTTGGTTCCTGTCCCATTCTTCTCACAGTCCATTTGGTTCCTGTCCCATTCTTCTCACACACATTTCCATTGCGCCACTATCTCTTGATTGTTTTTGTGGCAATTGTGTTGGCATTGTTATCTTTTCAATGGGCCTATTTCAGGCAGTGGGCCTGGAACTGCAGCTCCGATAGTCCCTATGCTAATCCAGCCCTAAATCCAGGTTCTCCTGCCATCGAACGAAGTCACGATTGTCATGGAACTGACATAGCACTCTCCGCTTCATCCCCAAGATTTTTATTCCCATGAAGAAAACCCCAAAAGAAACAGACAATTGCCTTGGGAAAGACTTTATGCACATTTATATTGTGTGGTGCTTAATATACTGTAAAATGTTTAGTATTAGTTTAAGTGTACTTTTATTACTGTATGTAAATGTGAACGTGGAGATGTGTTTTGAAGTTGCAGCCTGGGGTTATTTTCAATGCCCTCTTTTGTGTGGAATGTTTGAGTAATGTGTGATTATGCATGAAGGCTTTTCTCTTTGTCTAATTTATCTGTTTGAGGAGTCATGAGTCTGGGGCAGTGTTTGACTGACAAGGCAATCTGATCTATTGGAACAATAGATTATGCAAATAGTGTGTGATAACTGAATGCTAAGGAATGTTTACTGTAAATGTTTAAATCTAACTGACTTGATGTAATCAGAGTTCCAGAATTATTTGTCCTAGTAAATTAGGTCTCCCAACAGTTTCTAGGGGCGGGTTTATGTATGTAAATAACCCAGGTTGACCTTATAAATATGTATGTCTGTCCCTGATTAAAAGAGTTCCATTCTGACCCTACATGCAGTTATGCTGTGGGTAGCAGCTATTTACAATGGTAGCTGTTCCAATGAAAACTTCCCGATCTACAGCCATGGCTTATTTCTGGGGGACACTAGCAAGGCTCTCTACATATACCCATCTTTAAGCTGCGGCTAAGGACTGGAAAAAGGCACAAGTGTTAAGAGGGGAACACAGGGGTGCAGAAAGGAAGCGTTATTGACAGATGTGACCCTGTTGGGGTACTGAGATCTTTTACATTTATTATATACACTTATGGTTTTCAACTCTGGAGTCCAGTGAAAAAGCTGTATCCACCCCCCCCCCCTTGAAACAGAATATGAGAGAGGTGACAGTCCCATAGAACAGACCCAGGACATACTTGAAAACGAGGTAAAATACTTTATAAACAAATAATAAGCAAAAAAGAGAAATTGTGAGGGTCCTGAGAATGAACAACGGCACTAGTGGGGCCCGCTCAGGTCTAACAAGGCTTTAGCTTGATTGTGCCCCTACAGGGACAACTGCACCATATGCAAATCAGCCTGCTCTCACCCAGAAAGGATGGCCAGTATTGAGGAATGGTTCAAACACCTTTTGAGTCTGTGCCACAAAGAATTCCGACAGTTCTGAAGGCAAAAGGGGGGGGGGGTTCAACCCAGTACTAGCAAGGTGTACCTAATAAGGTGGCTGAGTGAGTGAGTGAGTGAGTGTGCATGCTTATATATAGTACTTGCTTCGGTTGTGGTGGAGGACAAAAATGAGATAAAAAGCCTCCAATCAATAACCAATAAGGTTTATTATTGCAGAAGCCACTTGCACATCACAGCAATTCAAAGAACTGCATCTCAGAGCTCCTGTGCTACATTCCCCGAGGGTCCAATAAGCCCGAAACAGCGCTGTCCAGAGGTGGCTTTGACCAGTTGCATAAACCTGATCTCTGCTAAAAAAAAAGTCATCTAGTATGTCATGGCATTGATTGAAGGGTTCTGTGTAAAAACAGACACAGGATGCAAAAAAGTGAGATAGAGGTCATTTGCATGTCTTACCCAGAGTTCCTTACTGCATATGGGGAATGTAGCATAGGAGCTCTGGGATGCAGTTCTTTGAATTGCTGTGATGTGCAAGTGGATAATATTAAACCACACATATACAGTCAGGTCCAGAAATATTGGGACATGGACACAATTCTAACATCTTTGGCTCTATACACCACCACAATGGAGTTGGAATGAAACAAACACAATGTGCTTTAACTGCAGACTGTCAGCTTTAATTTGAGGGTATGTACATCCAACTCAGGTGAATGGTGTAGGACTTACAGCAGTTTGCAGATGTGCCTCCCACTTGTTAAGGGACCAAAAGTAATGGGACAGAATAATAATCATAAATCAAACTTTCCCTTCTTAATACTTGGTTGCAAATCCTTTGCAGTCAATCACAGCCTGAAGTCTGGAACGCATAGACCTCACCAGACGCTGGGTTTCATCCCTGGTGATGCTCTGCCAGGCCTCTACTGCAACGGTCTTCAGTTCCTGCTTGTTCTTGGGGCATTTTCCCTTCAGTTTTGTCTTCAGCAAGTGAAATGCATGCTCAATGGGATTCAGGTCAGGTGATTTACTTGGCCATTGCATAACATTCCACTTCTGTCCCTTCAAAAACTCTTTGGTTGCTTTTGCAGTATGCTTTGGGTCATTGTCCATCTGCACTGTGAAGCGCCGTCCAATGAGTTCTGCAGCATTTGGCTGAATATGAGGTAGGGATGAGCCGTTCGGTTCGATCGGTTCGGAGTTCGATTCGAACATCGCCTGTTCGCATGTTCGCGAACTACGAACATTTCCGCGTGTTCGCCGCATGGTCGCCCACAATGCACCACAATGGACCACAATGCACTTTTCCACTGGCCTGAAGCTTGTAATTGGCTACAGCCTTGCACCTGACCACAGGTCAGGTGCAAGACAGGTTCAACACTATGCCAATCACGGCTCAGAGTCCTGATTGGGCAAATTTTTCCCAATCATGGGCTCACAGAGCTAAGTCCCGCAGCACACTATATAAGGCTCCACACAGCGCTTCAGCACGTGTTTGAGAGGAGATTGTTGTTGTGTTAGTGTGTGTTCTTAACTGCCAGTCTGCCACCAGCTACTGGGGGGGGTCTCATTTCTACAAAATATCTGGGAATTGTTCTAATCTGTGTGTTCTCACTGCCACCAAGTATTTTGGGGGGTCAGTAATTTCTACAAAATATCTGGGAATTGTGGTAATCTGTGTGTTCTCACTCCCAGCAACTATTTTGGGGGTCAGTAATTTCTACAAAATATCTGGGAATTGTGGTAATCTGTGTGTTCTCACTCCCAGCAACTATTTTGGGGGTCAGTAATTTCTACAAAATATCTGGGAATTGGGGGCGGAGCTAGCGAGGGACATGAATGGCCGCATGCTGAGGAGCTCCCTCTGAGTTTTTACCTATTTATGCTGTTTTCTGCGGCCATCCTGTCACACGCTGCCTATCTGAAGGTCCTGCTCTCAGGCCCCAGACGCTGCGGTTTTCCGAGAGCTTGCCGGCCTAAAACCACCCCGACGGGTTTCGGGCCTAGTGCGGCCTAGCAGACACGACCATCTGGACGGAGCCGGGGAGTTTCCTGCTCCATCGGCCCAGCGGCGGAGCTTCCACCTCGGCCCTGCAATGGGGAAGAAGTCGCAGAAGCTGCATCCCGGGTCAGAGGGTGCTCGACAACAGGACATTAGAGACTCCCTGAGCAGCAGGCGCTCCACCACCAGAGCGACCCTCCACTCCTACACCCCCCAGGGCTATGGCTCCTCTGAGGACGGAGATGACACCTCGTCCCTGGGGAATGGACCTAAGCTTAGCTGGCTGTCACCGGCGTCCCGTGGGAAGGATCAGGGTCCGGCTGTGCGGAAGAGAGCCCAAAAGAAGAGGAAGGCCCTGGCGGCAGCGCCTTTTGGGTCCTCGGTGCCTGTCCCCGACCATTCGGTGGACTATTCTGAAGTGGATTTGCCGCTCTCGGACAGACACGGCTTGACGCTGTCCTCGTTTCCCGGGAGCCCAGGCTGCGGCGGCGAGTCGCGGACGCCCCAGGTCCAGCGGGTCTCCCCCCGGCTGCGGGGAGGTCCCCTTCTTGCTCCGCGTCCGCTCCTACTGTGTCCCCGGACGATACGCGCCCCACTACGATGGCGGATTACCATAACTTCATCGCGGAGATCAGGTCCTTGTGGACAACAGAGATTTCAGGGGTGCGGGTCGAAGTGGTGGAGGCTCAGGCATAGACCTCTGACCTGGTGGAGGAACAGGTTGTCCTCTTACAACAAGTGAGTGACCTCCACTCCCAAGTAGATCTGCTGACCCGCACGGTGGAGGCCCTCGAGACTAGACATCAGAAACGCAATGTCAGAATTTGCGGTGTCCCGGAGTCGGTGCCACCGCCAGACCTGCTCCCATATGTCAACCACATGGCTCTCCAGTTGTCGGGGTCGTACGACAAGGGGCCGGGGACCTTCAGCACTGTATAACGGATCTGAAAGGCCGCGGCAGCACCACTAGCTGCCTCGCGGAATGTCATAGCAGTGACTACGGATACCACTACCAAGTCGAGGATTATGTTGGCCCCGGGTGCATGAGCGGGAGTGCAGTTTGAAGAAGCGAAGCTTACCCTCTACCATGAACTCCCATTCGTGACCCTGATGGCACGTCGCCGATACAGAGAGGTAACGACTTTCCTCCATCTCAAAGGGGTTTGGTACCGTTGGGGCTTGGCTGGTTCCCTTGTAGTGACCCACGAGAATGTACCCTGTACCATCGCCGACCCGGCCGAAGCTTGGCCGGTGCTTATGGGAATGGGACTGGCCCTGAATCAAGTTGCCACCCCCCGGGTTGAGAGCTTTTCCATGACTTCTCTTTGTACCTTGCTCCTGTTGAGTGTGCTGTCTCACCTTGCTGCACACCGATATCTGGACTGCCGTCCTGAGTGTATTTTTCCCTTTTTTTTTTCTCGTTTTCCCAGAGATACTTTTGGCTGTCCTTTTGGAGATGAGGTGTTATCGCTGTTGAGCTATGCGTTATTCTGCTACTATTATACTCTTTTTCTGTATTTTTCTTTATTTTCTACAGCTGATGTTTCTTTTCTCTTACAGTGTTTCTTATGTGAGTGTGATGTTTGGCCAAGTGAGGCCATCTTTGCTGGTCGATACGTGACCATCTGCTTGCAAAATAAAAATCTTATGCCTTTTTGCCAAACACCAGGTTAATCAGCCTTCCTGCCGTATATCGTGGTGCCGAGCCTTTTTGATTATATAGATGACCCCCCTTGCTGATGTTTTTTTTTTGTTACCTTCAATTTACTGTTTTTGATGAGACCCCCAATTCGGGATGCTTAGCTGACATTTAGCTGCCCTCAGGCGACATTTTGCATTTATGGTTCTTGTCGCCACGCGCACTGTTGTTTTTTATGTGTGACTTTCCTTGAGGACTTTCTTGAATTTTCACTTGCTGCATTGCCTTTTGATCTTGTTATTTTTGTTTGTTATTTTCCTTAAGCTATGATGTTATTGATGACCAGACGAGGCCCTGCGAGGCCCTCACTTTCCACTTGGTTGTAAAATGAAATTTTTCACGAAATAACAATTTTCAAATAAGAAAAAAAAACAATATCTGGGAATTGTGGTAATCTGTGTGTTCTCACTCCCAGCAACTATTTTGGGGATCGGTAATTTCTACAAACTATCTGGGAATTGTGGTAATCTGTCAGGGTTATTCAGAGAGCGTGAAAAGCAGGAGAATGACTGGAGAATGAAAAATTCTAGGTCAAAATAGCCAAACCAGAAAAATTCTCCCTTTCATCTCACTTTCCAAATCGGCTATTTTGACCTAGAATTTTTCATTCTCCACTCATTCTCCTGCTTTTCACGCTCTCTGAATAACCCTGTGTGTGTTCTAGGGATGTGCGTTTCGGGTTTCGGAATTTCGGAATTTTCACGAAATTTCCCGATTCGGGTCTTTCGATGCGGCCGAAATTCCGAAATTTTTTTGAGCCGAAAACGGCAAATCCGAAAAGTTTTCCGAGCCGAATCGAAAATTTTTCGGAATTTTCGAATAGACTTGAAATGTGTCAAATCGAAATCTATTGCTTTGAAACGAGAACAGACTTTCCGAAAAACGAAAAATTTCCGAAAACGGCAAATCCGAAGATTTTCCCAGCCAAATCGAAAATTTTTCGGAATTTGCGAATGGACTTGAAATGTGTCAAATCGAAATTTATTTTCCCTCTATTCATGATTTCGGTTCCATTCGGGATTTCGGTTCCATTTCGGTAATTCTGAACATCGTTTATTTAACTATCGCTGATTCTGTAAATTTTGTCTGTAAATGTGCTGGGGCAAATCAATGAGCTGGGGAAAATCCATGAGCTGGGGCATCCATGTGCTGGGGCAAATCCATGTGCTGGGGCAAATCCATGAGCTGGGGCAAATCCATGTGTGAGCTGGGGCAAATCCATGTTTGAGCTGGGGCAATATCCTATGAGCTGGGGCAAATCCATGTGCTGGGGCAAATCCATGTGCTGGGGCAAATCCATGAGCTGGGGCAAATCCATGTGTGAGCTGGGGCAAATCCATGTGCTGGGGCAAATCAATGTGCTGGGGCAAATCCATGAGCTGGGGCAAATCCATGTGTGAGCTGGGGCAAATCCATGTGTGAGCTGGGGCAATATCCTATGAGCTGGGGCAAATCCATGTGCTGGGGCAAATCCATGAGCTGGGGCAAATCCATGTGCTGGCAAATCCATGTGCTGGGGCAAATCCATGAGCTGGGGCAAATCCATGTGTGAGCTGGGGCAATACCTATGAGCTGGGGCAAATCCATGTGCTGGGGCAAATCCATGTGCTGGGGCAATATCCTATGAGCTGGGGCAAATCCATGAGCTGGGGCAAATCCATGAGCTGGGGCAAATCCATGTGTGAGCTGGGGCAATATCCTATGTGCTGGGGCAAATCCATGTGCTGGGGCAAATCCATGTGCTGGGCCAAATCAATGTGCTGGGGCAAATCCATGAGCTGGGGCAAATCCATGTGTGAGCTGGGGCAAATCCATGTGTGAACTGGGGCAATATCCTATGAGCAGGGGCAAATCCATGTGCTGGGGCAAATCCATGAGCTGGGGCAAATCCATGTGCTGGGGCAAATCCATGAGCTGGGGCAAATCCATGTGCTGGGGCAAATCCATGAGCTGGGGCAAATCCATGTGTGAGCTGGGGCAAATCCATGTGTGAGCTGGAGCAATATCCTATGAGCAGGGGCAAATCCATGTGCTGGGGCAAATCCATGAGCTGGGGCAAATCCATGTGCTGGGGCAAATCCATGTGCTGGGGCAAATCCATGAGCTGGGGCAAATCCATGTGTGAGCTGGGGCAAATCCATGTGTGAGCTGGGGCAATATCCTATGAGCAGGGGCAAATCCATGTGCTGGGGCAAATCCATGAGCTGGGGCAAATCCATGTGCTGGGGCAAATCCATGTGTGAGCTGGGGCAATATCCTATGAGCTGGGGCAAATCCATGTGCTGGGCAAATCCATGTGCTGGGGCAATATCCTATGAGCTGGGGCAAATCCATGAGCTGGGGCAAATCCATGAGCTGGGGCAAATCCATGTGTGAGCTGGGGCAATATCCTATGTGCTGGGCAAATCCATGAGCTGGGGCAAATCCATGAGCTGGGGCAAATCCATGTGTGAGCTGGGGCAATATCCTTGTGCTGGGGCAAATCCATGTGCTGGGGCAAATCCATGTGCTGGGGCAACTCAATGTGCTGGGGCAAATCCATGAGCTGGGGCAAATCCATGTGTGAGCTGGGGCAAATCCATGTGTGAGCTGGGGCAATATCCTATGAGCAGGGGCAAATCCATGTGCTGGGGCAAATCCATGAGCTGGGGCAAATCCATGTGCTGGGGCAAATCCATGAGCTGGGGCAAATCCATGTGTGAGCTGGGGCAAATCCATGTGTGAGCTGGGGCAATATCCTATAGCAGGGGCAAATCCATGTGCTGGGGCAAATCCATGTGCGGGGCAAAATCCATGTGCTGGGCAAATCCATGAGCTGGGGCAAATCCATGTGTGAGCTGGGGCAATATCCTATGAGCTGGGGCAAATCCATGTGCTGGGCAAATCCATGTGCTGGGGCAATATCCTATGAGCTGGGGCAAATCCATGAGCTGGGGCAAATCCATGAGCTGGGGCAAATCCATGTGCTGGGGAAAATCCATGTGCTGGACTGCTGGGGCAATAGAGTTAGTCAGCTTTGAAACGAGGAGAACAGATGTTCCGAAAAAAACAAAAATTTCCGAAATAGCGAAAAGCCGATAACCAAAAAACGAGCAAAGTGACACGAAAATACGAAAAATAGTCGATATATACCGAAAACCATGTACAATTCCGATTAACGAAAATTTCCGAAATAACGAAAAGTCGATACAGAAACCGAGTAAAGTGACCCGAAAATATGAAAAATGGTCGATATTCCGAAAAATAAATGTACCCGAAAAACGAATCGAAACAGAAAGCAGTCGAAACGAGCCGAATAGAAAAGTTTAAAAATTCGAAAAATCGAATCGAATCGAACCGAAAAAAAATCGGTGCACATCCCTAGTGTGTTCTCACTCCCAGCAACTATTTTGGGGGTCAGTAATTTCTACAAAATATCTGGGAATTGTGGTAATCTGTGTGTTCTCACTCCCAGCAAATATTTTGGGGGTCAGTAATTTCTACAAAATATCTGGGAATTGTTCTAATCTGTGTGTTCTCACTCCCAGCAACTATTTTGGGGTTCAATAATTTCTACAAACTATCTGGGAATTGTGGTAATCTGTGTGTTCTCCCTCCCAGCAACTATTTTGGGGGTCTCATTTCTACAAAATATCTGGGAATTGTTGTAATATTTGTGTTCTTACTGCCACCCATCAGGGGCCTCACATACTTCTAGCAGATTTCTGGGAATTGTAATCTGTGTCTTGTCACTGATAGGGATGAGCCGAACACCCCCGAGTTCAGTTCGCATTCGAACTCGAACTTTTCAAAAGTTCGAATTCGAACTCGAACACGAACTCAATGGGACTCAAAGTTCGATTTTTAGAGTGCCCTCCAAGAGGGCATATATGCTAGATATTTGCCATAAAAGGTGTATGGAGGTCCGGGTAGTGCCCTGGGGGAAAGGAAACAAGAACAAAAAGTAAAAAAAAAAGTTTTTAAAGGAACAGTGAGTTTTCCATGAAATAAGGGTTAAAAATAAAAATGAAAAATTCCTTCAAATATCGTGCCTAGGAGGTCCCCATAACCTGCCCATGAAGTGGCGGATTTGTAGGATGTATGGAAACATCACCATCACAGACCCACACACGACACCTAGCACTCCCAGTCTGCATACAATGTATCAAATTCATGAGACCGGACTAATTAGAAGCACATGTTATTTCCAAACACTAATTAAACACCTGTTGTTTACGCCGTTTGAGAGCACAGGTCATTTAGAGGTGAGAATCTTTGCACCTAGACAGTAATTTTTAATTCAATTTTTAATTCAATTCTAATAAACCGTTGCTTATAATATTCTGCAGTAAAGAGTCTCTTTATTTCTAGATTTTTTAGTATTTTTAAAGCATTTTTTATAAATTTTTCAAAATATTTTTTTTTTCGAACACGGCAAAAAGTTCGAAGTTCGCGAACTTTCGAACTGCCGATGTTCGAATCGAACTCCGAACTGATCGAACCGAACAGCTCATCTCTAGTCATTGGCTGCCAGCTATCAGGGTGTCTCACTGAGTTATACCAGAGTTCTGAAAATCTTTAATCTTTATACCAGAGTTGAATCAGAGTTCTGCAGCATATCTCCAATTTTTTATAACAGAGTTGAATCAGAGTTCTGTATATCTTTAATCTATATATCACTCACCATGTCAGACAGACCAAAAAGGACAGGCAGACGCTCCCAGACACAGATAAGAGGGCAAGCAGCCTCTGTGTCGGGAGGCTGTGCCTCTGGTCGTCGTGGATGTGGTGCATCCTCTGCAGGGGCACGCTTGTCCTTTCTAACTGGTGCTGGCCGTCTTAAGCAGCAGCAGCAACATACAGAGGATTTGGTGGATTGGCTAACCAGGCCATCCTCATCCTCTGCCAGCTAGGCTTGAGTTGGTTTACAGTCCACCTCAGCTGCCAAAGCATCTAATGCAGCCTCCATGTCCACAGCTACTCCTGCCGTAGCCTCACTATCACACACGGAGGAGTCAGCTGAATTGTTTGACTACAAAGACAGTGACATGCTGCTTTAGGATGCGCAGCAACTACAGTGCTCTAATTCAATCTCTGAGATTGAGGAAGGGAGTATAATGAACCTAGAGGAAGGGGGTGCCAGTGACAACACAAATAACTGGCACTCATTTTGCCCCAGCAGCTGCAGCATACTGCCAAGTTGGCTCCAGTGACGAGGAGATAGGCGGTGATGACAATGATGATGAGGTCACTGACTCCACCTGGGTGCCTGATCGAACAGAGGAGTCAAGTGAGGAGGAGGGGGAGGAGGAGGAGTCTATGACCAACCGTAGCACTAGCCAGTCCAAGGCATCAGATGTCAGAGCTGCTCAGGTGCAGAGCGCTGTTGTCTCAAAGCACACATCCAGGAACTCTGCTGTCTGGGAGTTCTTTAAGAAATGTGCAGTAGTCCCCACCGATGCTATTTGTAATCTGTGTCAGATGAGGCTTAAGCGTGGGAAAGACACCGGACGCTTGGGTACCACGTGCTTGAGGCGACATATGACCACCTGCCACGCATCCCGTTGGTGCAAAACTTTGCGTAGGTCCTCCTCACCTGTCTCTACCCCCACTATATGTCCTGCCATGTCATTGACTCCAACCTCCACTGACAGGGATGATGCTACAGTAATGTATGCACCAGGTCCTTCCTCACAATGTGACAGCATCCCATCAGCTGAAGATTTACGCAGTCAGATTACGTTGCCCCAGCTGCTGCAGCGTAAGAAAAAATATAGTCCCAACCATCCCCAAGCACAGCGTCTAAATGCCAGTTTAGCAAAATTACTCACATTGCAGTTGCTGCCTTTCCAGCTGGTGGACTCTGCTTCCTTCCGTGAATTTGCTGAATGTGCTGAACCACAGTGGCAGGTTCCAAAATGCCATTACTTTTCACGGAAGGCCATTCCAGCACTATACCAGCACGTGGAAGACAATGTTATGGAGTCATTGGGAAAGGCAGTCAGCAGCAAGGTGCATGTGACTTTAGACATGTGGTCCAGCAAGCATGGACAGGGCCGTTACATTTCCTTCACGGCACACTGGGTAACTCTGATTGCAGCTGGGAGGGATCCAAGACGGGGCTCTGTGCTGGAGATTGTTCATCCACCACGCCTCCAGAAAGCTGCTTGTATGAGGTCTGTCTGCTCCACCACCACCTCTCCCTCTTCCTCCTCCTTCTCTGTCTCTGGCAAAGTGGCAGTTAAACCGATGTGTGACAGGGGCTACACAATGGCTCAAGCAAAAAGATGCCATACTGTACTTGAGCTGGTTTTGTTTAGGGGACAGGAGCCACACGGGGCCAGAAATTCTGTCAGCTCTGCAGGGGCAGGTGCAGAGATGGTTAACACCACGCCAGCTTCAGCTGGGAATGGTCGTCTGTGATAATGGCAGCAACCTTATCTCGCCCTACACCTGGGTAAGTTGACGCATGTACCATGCCTAGCACACGTCCTAAATCTGGTGGTACAGCGTTTCCTAACCAGGTACCCAGGGCTGGCAGAGCTTCTCAGCTTGGCCGGAAAAGTCTGCAGCCACTTCAGACGGTCATTCCCAGCAAGTGTTTGCCTGGCAGAAATTCAAAGAGAATTCCACCTTCCCACAAACCGTCTGATCTGTGACATGCCCACCAGGTGGAACTCAACATTAGCAATGCTGCAGCATCTGCACAAGCAGCAGAGGGCCATCAACGAGTACCTGTGTGAGTATGGCACAAGGACAGGTTCAGGTCAACTTGGTTTCCCCCCCCGCAGTGGCTGATGATCAAGGATGCATGCACTGTACTGTCACCATTTGAGGAGGCTACAAGGATGGTGATCAGGGACAGTGCATGCATCAGTGACACAATTCCTTTAGTGTTCCTACTGGAGCACACTCTGCGGGGAATTATAGATGTGGCTCTAGAGGAAGAGCAGCGGGAGGAAGAGGAGGCCTTCCCTAGCTCTGAAGGCCCCAGTCTTTCCGCAGACAGCATTGCAGCAGATCAGACAGGCGGAGATGAGGAGGAATATTTAAGTAGTGGGGGCATTGAAGGTGGGGATTCCTCAAGGGAGGGTTTTGTGTGCCCAGAAACCCAAGGACTAGTACGTGGCTGGGAGGAGGATGTACACGATGGGGTCATCCTCCTCATTGACCAGGAAGACTCGGAAGCTAATGCCAACTCCAACCTACGCTGCATGGGCTCCCTTATCCTGAGAAGCGTGGTAAAGGACCCCAGGATTCGTGCTATCAAGGAGAGGGATCATTACTGGTTGGCAAGCCTTCTTGATCCACGATACAAGGGTAAAGTTGCAGCGCTCATCCTGCCCACACAGAGATGAAAAAACAGGATGAAAAAACTTGAGGACGCTCTAAAGCGACACTTGCGTAACACCTTTCCAGGCACTGGTAGGTTACCAAGTGATGACACAGGTGCTTCTGAGGCTGCGAATGATTAGAGGAATAGTGGTGAAGGCCGGGACCGCTTGACTGATGCCTTTTTAAATTTTTTTAGTCCACGACGCCCAAGGACGTCAAATGTAGGCACACATTGCCAGCGTCTTCACCGTATGGTGCAGGACTACCTAGGGGCAAGGGCAGACCTGGATACCTTTCCAGCAGATGATCGACTGGCTTACTGGGTGTTGAGATTGGATCACTGGCCAGAATTTAGCCAATATGCTATGCAGCTACTAAATTGCCCTTCATCCAGCGTGCTTTCTGAAAGGACGTTCAGTGCCGCTGGAGGTTTTGTCACAGACAAAAGAGTGCGTCTGTCCACCGACTCTGTAGACCGGCTGACATTTATAAAAATGAATCAGTCCTGGATCAGCAGCTATCAATCCTCTAATGCTGACGTAACTGAATAGATCGGGGATCTCTTCTGCATTCACAAAACCTCCACCACTGAACTCTTCCACAATACCACAAAGGGGTTATGGTGTGAAGGCACTTGATGCCATGAAAGGCACAATATTTGGCTGCACTGACGCCTGTGCCAGATTTATATCATTTTAATTTTTTTGAACCGCATGGTCCAACCCTGCACTCTTCCACAATACCACAAATGGGTTATGGTGTGAAGGTACTTGCTGCCATGAAAGGCAACATATTTTGGTGCACTGCCACTGACGCCTATATTACTAGATTTATATCATTTTAATATTTGGCCGCAGGGTCCAACCCTGCACTCTTCCACAATACCACAGAGGGGTTACTGTTGCCGACACTAAAGGCCCAATTTTAAACCATAATTTAGCCAAAAATTCACTAAACTTGTTCTGCGTGTCCTAAAATGTCTCCTTTTTTAATACAGACTGCCGCCCCAAGCAGTTGTTTATGAATAGATTAAAGGAAAAGCGTTTACCGTCTTTTGAAAAGTAATTTTTTTGTTTTTAAATGTTTCTATACATCCTAGAAATCCGCCACTTCATGGGCAGGTTATGGGGACCTCCTAGGCACGATATTTGAAGGAATATTTCGTTTTTATTTTTAACCCTTATTTCATGGAAAACTCACTGTCCCATTAAAAACGTTTTTTTTTTTACTTTTTGTCCTTGTTTCCTGTCCCCCAGGGCACTACCCGGACCCCCATACACCTTTTATGGCAAATATCTTGCATATATGCCCTCTTGCAGGGCACTCTAAGAACCGAACTTTTGAGTCCCATTGACTTGCATTGAGTTTGGTTCGTGTTCGCGTTCGAACTCGAACTTTTGAAATTGTTCGAGTTTGAATGCGAACCGAACACGGGGGTGTTCGGCTCATCCCTAAATGTGAGCAGATAATATTGCCCGAAACACTTCAGAATTCATCCTGCTGCTTTTGTCAGCAGTCACATCATCAATAAATACAAGAGAACCAGTTCCATTGGCAGCCATACATGCCCACGCCATGACACTACCACCACCATGCTTCACTGATGAGGTGGTATGCTTAGGATCACAAGCAGTTCATTTCCTTCTCCATACTCTTCTCTTCCCATCACTCTGGTACAAGTTGATCTTGGTCTCATCTGTCCATAGGATCTTGTTCCAGAACTGTGAAGGCTTTCTTAGGTGTTGTTTGGCAAACTCTAATCTGGCCTTCCTGTTTTTGAGACTCACCAATGGTTTACCCTCTGTATTCACTCTGGTGAAGTCTTCTCTTGATTGTTGACTTTGACACACATACACCTACCTCCTGGAGAGTGTTCTTGATCTGGCCAACTGTTGTGAAGGGTGTTTTCTTCACCAGGGAAAGAATTCTTCGGTCATCCACCACAGTTGTTTTCCGTGGTCTCCCGGCTCTTTAGGTGTTGCTGAGCTCACCGGTGCATTCCCATCTTTTTGAGAATGTTCCAAACAGTTGTTTTGGCCACGCCTAATGTTCTTGCTATCTTTCTGATGGGTTTGTTTTGTTTCTTCAGCCTAATGATGGCTTGCTTCACTGATAGTGACAGCTCTTTGGATCTCATCTTGAGAGTTGACAGAAACAGATTCCAAATGCAAATAGCACACTTGAAATGAACTCTAGGCCTTTTATCTGCACATTGTAATTGGGGTAATGAGGGAATATCACACACACTGGCTATGGAACAGCTGAGAAGCCAATTGTCCCATTACCTTTGGTCCCTTAAAAAGTGGGAGGCACATCTGCAAACTGCTGTAAATCCTACACCGTTCACCTGAGTTGGATGTACATACCCTCAAATTAAAGCTGACAGTCTGCAGTTAAAGCACATTGTGTTTGTTTCAATCCAACTCATTGTGGTGGTGTATAGAGCCAAAGATGTTAGAATTGTGTCGATGTCCCAATATTTCTGGACCTGACTGTACCTTTCAGTCTTTTCACCTTGAAAGTTCTGTCCTCTCTTGTTCACCACCAGAAAAGGAAGACCCAGACAATGAGCAGTTCCTGCTCTGAACTTTTAAACAGCATTTATTTTTTCCTCAATTAACCTTAGGTGTGGCTTGAGTAATCCCACACCTGCAGAGCTGCCTGCTGGGAAATGTAGTTCACCCATGTAGTGGGTACAGGCTATGCAGAATCCTAGGTCCCAAATACAGTCACAATACACAAAGTATTGCTATGTAATATACTATCAGCATTATTTTTTAAGCTTTGTATAAACATATTCATAAGTGAAGTGAAATGCATATTTATTTCATTATATCTTTACACGTTCCTTTCTGTTCTGTAAAATGACATTCCGGCTATCGAACATTTTCACACATCGCCCTTGTCCTAATCTTACGTTAGCAAAATTAGGCAAGGCATGTTAGCTTGTAATTTTCAGTTATAATTTCCTTTTAAAATGCCATCAATGCATCAGAAAGTACTTGGAAGAGGATTATCTGTGCTGTATCTGAAATCCAACAACAAAGAGTTCCAATCACTCCACTAATTAACCGTCCTACTACACACACAGTATCCAGCTAGGCCGATTGTTTATTTGCAACATATAAATAGCTTGGATCATGTGGCACCCTTCTAGGCAGACATTTCTCATTAGTGAAGCCATCTATACAATATTTGGGAATTTGGAACACTCTTAAACAAATAGCAGTGAGCCTCAGAGCTTGAAGTAATAAAGCCGTGATCATCGTTCAGAAGTTTAAATATTGGAACTTGACGATAGTAGATATCTCTGAAAAACATAGCTACCCATAGACGAAATGCGTTGGCTGAGAGGACTCACAGTTGGTCTTTATGGTTTTATTGTGTTGAATTTATGATCACTTTAATATTGTAATAAATATTTTCTACTAAGTGTTATGTAATACAAGCCTATGTATCTTATCGGAGGCTTAAGTGGAAAGAGAATTGTTACGTCTACAACAAACTGCAGATGTGGAAATATCAAAAGTACATCCTGCAAAATTTTACACTGCATGGATATTTCCATTTGGGCTTGTTAGTTTAAAATTCCATAGTTGTCGGCAAAACAGAGATGGTAAGTATGAAAATCTGTGCTTGGCCCCAGAAGGAAGCGGAAGGATGCCAGATACCGGCAGTGGTGTTGTGCCCTCCCACCAGTATTGGCTCCTGGAGTCGATAGAACTCCATGGAGCCCTGCGCATCCAGACCACGAGCTTGCTCTCGAGATACCATGAAGCGCCACAAAGGTATTGCAGAGGGAGACTGGGAATTATTTGTTCTCAGTGTCACTCTGCTGCCAGCGAGAGGAAACAACAGATCGTGCCAACTGCTCCACCATGCGATGAGAGGTGAGTATGGGATTTTATGGAGGGTTTTCACAGGGTATTAAGTGATTTTGCAAATACAGAATTATTTAAAACCAACTTTAAGGAGACTATCAGGGTTATCCAAAGAGCTCCGAATTGCTTGAGAAAGGTAACCGAACGCTGAAAATCAGGGTACGGTTACCTTTCCTGGCCATTCAGCTATCCAGAGAGCAGGCAATTCGCCAAATCCTGGCGAATTGCCTGAACATACGGTGCCTGTTCGTTGCCTGTTCGAGGGCAGTGAAATCCCCATGAAAAAACACTGCTTCAGCTATTCAGAAAACACAAACCAGCAGTCAAAGGTTCCCGAAATGCCCTGCCATTCGGTGGTTTAATTCGGCAACTTTATTCAGGAGAATCCCATAGGCTTCAATGTTAAAAATATTCCGGTTTTAATTCGATATCTAATAAACCGTTCATTATAAAATTCTGCAGTAAAGAGTCTCTTTATTTATACATTTTTTAGGATATTTTAAGCATTTTTTTGATTTTTTTTTTTTTTAAAAGTCCGATTTTTTTTTATTTTTTAAGTTTACTTATTTTTTCTGTAACAGCCCTTTTTATTATCATTCCCTGGACCTCATATGTAAATTTCAGACATTTTCGCTCAGTAGTTTCTTTGCAAACAGCTTTTCACTTTCACATTCATACAAACTGTTTTGCTAATCTATTCACCTCCCTCTGTCTGCGGTGTCGGCTTTTTCTCGGCTTTTTCCAGCGGCTTTGCTGCGTGTGATCGGCTCCTGCTCGGGTTTTTCCGGCGTCTTCGACGGGTTAATCCAGATGTTTTTGCGGGTTTTTTGGCGTGCATTCGGCAGGTTTCAGCCAAGGGCTGAATATAGAATATTTGATACAGTCCTAACCTCAACATCTGAGGAAAGGGATTTAGGGTTATTATTTCAGAGGATCTAAGGGTAAGTAGTCAATGTAATAGAGGAGCAGGAAATGCTAGCAGAATGCTGGTTGTGTAGGAGAGGTATTAGCAGTAGGAAAAGGGAAGTGCTCATGCCACTGTACAGAGCACTGGTGAGACCTCACTTGGAGTACTGTGTGCAGTACTGGAGACCGTATCTCCAGAAGGATATAGACATCTTAGAGAGAGTTCAGAGAAGGGCTACTAAAATGGTGTACGGCTTGAAGGAGAAAAGTTACCAGGAAAGGCTTAATGATCTTAACATGTACAGCTTGGAAAAAAGACGAGACAGAGGAGATATGATAGAAACATTTAAATACGTAAAGGAATCCACAAGGTAGAGGAAGGGAGTATATTTAAAGGAAACAAAATAGCAAACAAGAGGACATAGTCTTAGATTAGAGGGGCAAAGGTTTAAAAGTAACATCAGGAAGCATTATTTTACTGAGAGGGTGGTGGATACATGGAACAGCCTTCCAGTAGAAGTGGTAGAGGCCAAAACAGTAATTGAATTTAAGCAAGCATGGGATAGGCATAAGGCTATCCTAAACAAAAGATAAATCCAGGTAAAGTATCCATGTAATTGGGCAGACTAGATGGGCCGACAGGTTCTTATCTGCCGACATTTTTCTATGTTTCTATGTTTCTAGTTTTCGTCAGGTTTGCGGTAGCTTTTCCCTGCAATTCGGGGACCCTGTGGTACTTGCTGAATACACCGCAGGGTCACCGAAATGGGATCGGCAAAAGGAACCGAAATGAAGAGAACGAAAAGTCACCGAACGTGTGGTGACTTTTCGAATCTCTTTGAATAACCCTGTATATTTCTGAGAAATATCAACAAACAAATGGAAGTGCAAGCTACCTTGGAATAGCTTGGGCTTCCATTCATGAAATGGTATTTCTCACGAGTTTGAGGTGCAAATTAATTTCTTCTATACAAAGTAATTAGTAAGGAAGCCTAATTTGTGGCAAGAGTGGAATAGTGTTTTCCAGCGATAAGATAGCTACAGAAGACGCCATGTATGTATAGCGTCTCCTGTAGTTATCTTATCCTAAAGTGAGGAATAGGGCCAGTCTTTTACTCAGACCCCCACTTCCCCTCTTTCAAATTATCCCTTTTCCCCAAGACGAGATTTCTGGTGGCAATGGCCACCAGATTCAACTTCCTGCTTTTGCCTCTACTATTAGATTTGAACAAAGGATAAGTAGGACACATGCTTCAAATATTTTCACCAAACTTCCTTCTCTTTCCACAGCATACTCTCACAGACTGACCTCCACCTCTCTCCCTCTGCTGTCCCAACCCACCCACCTGCCCACCCAGGCCCGCTCCCTAATTTCAGTTCTCCTTTCCAGCTGTCTCCACTTCTCTCTCTAATTACTCTTACTCAGCCCAAGATTTTGGTCCTTCCAATGCTATCCCTACGATATTCTTCTGGCCACCAGTTTCACCTTCCTTCTGCTCCCATTTGTTTCAGTTACCCCTGTACCTTAAATTGTAAGCTCACAGGATGTCTGCCTGAGCACTTGGTTTAAAGTGCTATATGACCTGGACGGGTTATCCTACGGGCAGGGTTGTCTTTCCTCTTGTATCATGTACGTCTCCTGTTTGTGCTTCCCATTGTAAAGCTGTTGTTATAAATCTGTTGGGGCTGTAGATATATTTTCAACTGTAACTGTAAATGACCACTTCCTCCCCCAGTGCCACATTAAAAGGGGTGGCCCAAACCCGTGCAGCACAAAATTGAGAAAAATAAATGGGGCACTCTAGGCGAAAGCCTTGGCAGTATTTTTGAGGACACATCTCACACAACATTTTGGCCTTATACAGACTCTTTTTCAAGTATCATTGAGTTCAGCCTTTCACACATCACCTGCTGCTGTTTATCCAAAAGAAGGCAAAAAACCCAGTCTGAAGCGCTCGCCAATATGCAACATACTAGGGAAAAAAATTCCTTCTTGACCCCAGAATGGCATCAGATTTCTCCTTGGATCAAGAAGCTTTTACCCACATACTAAATATTATAACCCTTAATATTCTATTTTTACAAGAAAACATCCTGATGTTGTTTTAAAGTCTGTACAGTCTCTGACCCAACCACCTCAACAGGCAGAGAATTTGTAACTACTTGATGTAGAATGAGCTATTCCAATCTCACTCATTCTTCATCCGCAACACCCGTTATCCAGCAAGGAATGATTCCTAAACCCTGGTGTTAAGTGACTTAGCTTTCACAAAATTACTGTAATTTAAAAGCACCTTAATTTAAACACACTAGAAATTCACTTTTTTCAGTTCACTAGGAGAAGAGAATGACGCAATCTGCCTCCTCTTTTCTCCATGTGCAGCAGAACATTGTGAACAAATATCTCACCGGGTTCTTCTGCGAATACTTCTGCAGTCCATGTGTAACTGTACTTGACCAAGCTTCTGTAGAGCTTCAATCGGGTTTGCACCTTACTCCATAGAGTCCTGTGGACTCCTGGAGCTGATGGCAGCTGCACGTAGCGCTGCTGCTGTTGTCCACAAGTATTACGACTCGAGCTACTGATACAGCAGCTTGGTCAGAATACAGCCGACAACAGCGAGTCACAAATAGAAAAAGGCTCGCATAGGATCGCTCCACTTGACCATTAATGGCTTGGTTGGATAGGGCCCTTTCTTTAATCCCCAAATTCCCCTCCCTTTCCCTTGCAAGATAATAGGTAATAATATAATAATTTTTTGAAATCTATGAGGAAGATCTAGACTGAGGCAACCACTAACGATTTAATGACATCTTATCATTGATGCCTTGAGAGCAAATTTAGTTTTGGTCGGCACAGTCCGGTCACAGCTGCAATCTAATGTTTTTCGGAAGAATTAAAAATTGTTCAGCTGTATCATAGCCGTTGAAAGTGCAGCTGCAAGCGCACATCCACACAGGCCCCACACATCCCATAACTTCTCATACACTGCTATTTTCCCTCACCTTGTGTGTCGCCTCAGTCCTGTTAGATTGTAAGCTCTTTATGTTTGCATTGTACCTCACTGCAGAATATGTTGGCGCTTTATAAATAATTGCAATTTTAACACACATTGGTGCTGCATTATTTTGAGGGTTATACCAAAGGTCGATGAGAGGTTCTACAGTCTGCAACACCTCTATAAGAGCTAGCCACCGCTTGACATCTTGATCATAGAATAGGTCCTCAAAACGCCCACTGATCTGCTTCCTCCATCCCCTATGCTTGTTACTTCACATAGTTTTGTTTGCTCCGTCATTGTGTCCATTGCCAGGAGACGCGTCAATGCCTGCAGTCTGTGCAACATTGTAAAAGCTCAGTGCTATGTAATGACTGTTGGTACAGTGCCCCAGGTCTCTCAATCCTAGTGGTGACCGCATGCCCTAACGTCCTGTTCTTGGAGTGGTTATCAAGGCCACGTGAAGTCATATATACTAAACAACCAAAGTAGGTCATCTCAGAACCCCCAGCTGAAATGTGTCACAGTGGGTTAGTGTCATCGCATGAAATGCTGACAAAACGACTGCCCTCCTTAACCCTTCCTGTTTTCGGTTAACCTGCATCCTCTGAATGTGCAGTTTCAGGACCCATCGCTGGTGAGATTTATAAGTAGAAGGTGGTCAATGCTCGGCCTTTTTGGATAATTAGATAAAAATATAAAAGTAAAATGAATGCTTGCACGGATTGCTCAGAAGCAAATAAAAGAAAAAAACGAGCCCACAATATCTACTTAGAAAACTGACAATAATCTTTATTATAATTAATTCCATGCACATAACAGTCTGGAATTGTAGTCATATTGGGCTTTTCAGCGTGAGGTTACTGTACTTTCCGCTGCCTATGCTTAACATGGAGATTGCATACTCTTAATTAGCGTTAAGGTTAAAAAGTCCTAACGTTAATTACCGTCCCGCTGCGGTTAACTTAAAAGTTAACCACAGCTAGGACCCGGTTCTAGCGGATTCCGCTTCTGCAGAATCGGTCGGCACCAGCCAAAAAAACCCAAAAAAACAGATACTCACCTCTCATCCCGCGGCGAGAACGGCGGCTCGATCTGCTTCTTTTTGCCCCTGGGAGCAGAGAGAGAATGGGGGAAAAAGTCCACCAGTTTCCTCCTGTGAATCACTGCGCCGACCTGCCGGATCCTGCAGGTCATATGACCGGAGTCCTATGGACTCTATGGAGGGGATGCTTGCGGCGGAACTTAGCGCTGCCTCGAGCATCCCGAAGCTTAGTGCCGCGTTACAGTGCTGGCTGCTGGTTTAGCCCCTGCCCCGTAATATCACGCTAAAACGGGGTCGCTAAGGAGAAACCTGCAGGCACCGTTTTTTCTCCTTAGCGACCCTGTTTTAGCGTCATGATTGTAATTTGGCCCATAGTGAAAAGGCATCATTACATACATAAATAGACTGTCTTATTGTCATAGTAAGTTGAATTATTTATCAGTAGAAAAGTCTCTTTTGAGTCAAATAATAAAGCATACATGTGCACTAGTCATAGGTCTAACCTTAGTGATATACACTGCCTGGCCAAAAAAGTCACACACTCTAATATTTCATTGGACGGCCTTGTGCTGTCATTACGGCATGCATGGCATGGTTTTGATAAGCTCTTGCAACGTCCCAGCATTTATTTGCGTCCAGTCGCATTAATTTGTGGCCAAGATCTTGTGTTGATGATGGATGAGTCCCAGCGCTGTGTAAAGTCTTCTCCAGCACATTATCCCGAAGATTAACCTTAATGGGGTTAAGGTCTGGACTGTGTGGTGGCCAATCCATGTGTGAAAATGAATGATGTCTCATGCTCCCTGAACCACTCTTACACAATCGGAGTGTGATGAATCCTGGCATTGCCATCTTGGAATATGCCCGCTGTGCCGTCATGAAAGAAAAAACCCATTGATGGAAAAACCTGCTCAATCAGTATATTCAGGGAGTCACATGATGTCATTTTTTGGGGGCATGTTTGTGTTGTTTTTTACAGGGCATAACGGTGCTGAAACTAGACCTGACCAACTGAAGAAACCCAGATCATTACACTGCCCACACAGGCTTGTACGGTAGTTGGAGACTTTTTTGGCCAGGCAGTGCACATTCAGCAGACACCCACACAACCCCAACATTTCATCGACCAGCCTTCAGTTGGGGACAGTGGTATGGTTTTCCCCCAATGATGGCAGGTCTCCGAAACTTTAATTGATGAAATATTGTATGATGAAACCAGGGGAAGGAGAAAAAAGAGGGGTTCATTTTTAACCTTTCATGACCCCTCTTCCCCTCCAATCCCCCCATCTGGGTCCAGTATCTTTAAAGCACCTCCTTCCCATCACTATTCCACTCATAGAGGTCTGCTGTTCCCTGCGACAGGCACTGTCAATGTGCAGGTCTCACACGCGAGTGTTGAGTCAATCCTATACTTCTCAATGCAAACATATTGAGAGGCTTTGGCCTTTCAACAATGCACTGGGTGTGCACAAGCTGATTGACAGCCTTCTGTGTGGAGGAAAGCCGTCTGTTATGGAAGGGTGCTAAATCCCACATGGATTACTAAAACGGAGGGAGGTCGTCAGACTCTGTTCACCATGATCTTTTAAATTAAGGTTAAGTAGTAATGGTGGCTAAGTGTCCCTTTTAATTGTGAACTGCAGTTACACTCCTTGTCGTGCAGGTCCCAAAATGCAGGAAGGAGTTTGATTGAATTATTGCAATGAAGTAAACAAACTTTCATTTTGCGCGTCTTAAGTCTGCTTTAGTACCAGTGCCAGGGCGGCCATAAGGGGGTAAAAGCCAATGATATGATCAGGTGCCCAGTTTCTCAGGGGGGCCCTGACCCTTGCCAAACCCTGCACAGCTTGTCTAACTGCACAGATGTAAATACTGACACATTTCCCGGTGGGCCGTAGCATCTGAGGGCATTCAGAGCGCTCTGACTCATCGCTGAGCTATTTCTGTAGGTACTCGAGTATACCGCTAAATTTTGGTGATAAAAATGTACCTTAAAAATGTAGGGGCCGCGTTATATTCGAGACATCTGCATCGCGTGTAAAAAAAAAATCAATCATTGCTCTGGATCCAAAGTCTCCCAGAAGTTCCGGTAGTCTCGCTGTAGTGAATGCGGGCTCCCTGATGCTTGCAAACACTTTAGGAACTCCCGGATTCAGGAGAAGTGGGATCCATCATGGCCAGAGGGCGAGCTCGGTTTAAGCCAATCATTCACCTCGCCAACCATTCACCTGTTGAGAGAACCTGGAAAGATTTTAATTGTTTACTGGTACAGTATAATTTTGCTCCTCGCGTTCTATTCGAGTCTTGAGTATTCTCTCATTTCCATAATAAATCTCTATCCATCGCGTTATATTCGGGTCGTGCTATACTCGAGTATCTACGGTAGTATGGTCTGTATCAGGTAGAGGTGCAGATTGAATGCTCTCGCACCATGGAACACTTTTTTCCCCATGCTTCATGGACCACCAGGGATTTCTCCTAGTCCCTGTAAAATAATGTGAGCAGAAGAGGAGGCGAAAGGTTTTATTTTTAATTAGTTTATTGAAATGGGAAGGTGAGGGAAGGGACGGCCCGACCAGTGGTTCAGTGGTTCACCAAGATTACTGGTGGCAGCCCTGACCAGTGTAGTGTTTTGGTTTTTTTTTCAGTTTCTTTCAAGCACAGGTCAGCAACATCATTAAATATCAAGAACGGAATCACAATGGATGAGACTCGCAGGGGGTCCCTGGATTTTATTAATTCTATTCATACTCAGAAATGCCAATAAGTCTCTGCTGAGATTGGCTGCCGCGGGTTGGCATACAGATAGCTCATGAGCGCATGCTGAATATTGCTTTATTTTATTACACATCTCTAGCTTTCAAAAGTGTCATAGCACTAAATTAATTATCTTTATTTTCAACCCGTTAAAGCCCTTTCTGTCAGCACACTCAGGTCATTATAGGGCTTATAACTGTCAGTAACATTATTTATTAACTTTGGCGTCTCCTTGTTCCTCTGCTGTCATTAAACGATAAAGCAGTAGATTATGGGAAATCAGTCCTATACACATAGGGCCCTATTACATTCCTAATGATAACGCTAGCGCTCACCTGTGTGAGCGTTAACGTTAGCCCTGGTTGCTCTAGCGTGGGCGCACCATATTACAATCCGAACGCTAACGGGTTAAAAAAAAATGTCAGCGATTCGGATCTTGCGCTTTTCAGCGCCAGGTTACTGTACTTTGCGCTGCCTATGCTTAACATGGGGAGCGCAAAGAGTTAATTAGCGTTAGGATTACAGAGACCTTTCACTAATTACCGTCCTGTTGCGGTTAACTCAAAAGTTACCCACAGCTAGGACCTGGTGCTAACGGATTCTGCAGAATCCGTCAGAACCACCAGAACCCCCCCCAAAAAAAATCACATACTCACCTCTAATCCCGCGGCGAGAACGACGGCTCCATCCAAGTCCCCCAGTCTCCCTCTGTAGATCACTACGCCGACCTGCCGGATCTCGCGACGCCAGATCCTGCAGGTCACGTGACCGGCTGCGTTACCCTCAATGGAGTCCTATGGACTCCATGGAGGGGATGCTCGCGGCAAAGTTTAGCACTGCGGCGAGCACCTTGAGGCTTAGCGCTGGGTTACGATGCAGGCTGATGGATCAGCGCCTACCCCGTAATATCACGCTGGAACGGGAACGCTAAGGAGAAACTTTCAGGCGCAGTTTTTTCTTCTTAGCGTCCCGTTTTAGCGTGAACATTGTAATATGGGCCATACTCTAGTCAGTGTAGGTACCATGCCAATTGAACTTAATTTAAAGGGGCATGGTGTAACAAATGTCTCTCTCACCCCCCCCCCAGCTGTCCCTGCCCACTGTAACAAATCTTCACCATGAAGGTTTTCCCTCAATTGATCCTACACACATTTCTGGTGGTCATATTTAGAGGGACCAACGTGTACATCAGTGTGCCATTGCATCTTATCAAGACTTGAGAAAGACTGCACAGGGTTATTCAAGGAGATCTGAATGGCTCTGGAAAGGGAACCATACGCTGAAAATCAGCGTTCGGTTACCTTTCCTGGCCATTCGGCTATCCAGAGAGCAGGCATTGCCAGGCAATTCGCCAAATCTTGGCGAATTGCCTTCACATACGGTGCCTGTTCGGTGCCTGTTCGAGGGCAGTGAATTCACATAGAGAAGCAATGCTTCGGCTATTCAGAGAACACAAACCAGCAGTGAAAGGTTCCCGAAATGCCCTGCCATTTAATTCGGCAGGTTTATTCAGGCGAATCCCATAGGCTTCAATGTTATAAATATTCCCGTTTTAATCCAATATCTAATAAACCGGTCATTATAAAATTCTGCAGTAAAAAGTCTCTTTATTTATAGATTTTTTAGGATATTTTAAGCATTTTTCTGGATTTTTTTTTAAACTTTACTTACTTTTTCTGTAACAGCCCTTTTTATTATCATTCATTGGACCTCAAACGTGAATTTCAGACATTTTCGCTCAGTAGTTTCTTTGCAAACAGCGTTTCACTTTTCACACATTCAAGCAAACTGTTTTTCTAATTTATTCACTCCATTCGTCTGCAGTGTCGGCTTTTTCCGGTGGCTGCGCTGTGTGTGATTGGCTCTTGCTCAGGTTTTTTGGGCGTTTTCGGCGGGTTAATCCAGATGTTTTTGCAGGTTTCGGTGTGCGTTCGCCCTCGTTTTGCGGTGAGTTTTAGGCGGGTTTGCGGCGACTTTTGCCTGCAATTTGGAGACCCGGTGGTGCTTGCTGAATACACTGCAGGGTCGCCGAAATGGGATCACCAAATCGAACCAAATTGAAGACAACGAAAAGTCACCGAACGTGCGGTGGCTTTTCGATTCTCTTTGAATAGCCCTGTGCATTGACATCCAAAATGTAGGGATCTATTCACAAAGCACTGAAATGGTGTGCAATTTTTGTGCTTTGTGTTTCACTGCAATTTACGTCATGTCTGTGATTTCATCTTGCCGAAAATTCAATTAATTCACTATTTAGCGAACGGTCACCTTATTTTGCCAAAATTGGAGTCACTGAAGCAGTTATCGGACATCAGTGAAACCGCCAAACTGCAAAAAAAATACTAATAGGAGTATAAATCAATAAAATGTGTCCAAATAATAAAAAAGGTCAACTAAAAAAAATTAAAAAGCTCTGTTACAGCATTTAAAAAATAAAAAGAACAAAAAGTGCGTCTAAAAAATACAAAAAGGTGTTCTAAAATATCAAAAGGATTTTTGCAAAAAATTAAAAGAATATACAGTCTGAAAAAAATCAAATAAAAAAGATATTTTGTTTTTACATTGAATCCTTGAGTCACCTGTTTAGAACTGTTGAATTGGAACACTAAAAATCAGAGCATTTCACTGGAATTTCGGTGCAATTCCATATTCTATGAATAGAAAACACAATAGTCTTCTATGGCGCAATTTCGGTGCCGCCGTCGGGCAGTAGTACAAAGTTGGTGCTAACTTAATCAGAGCTGTTGTAAACTTTACAACTCCATAGTTAAACTGACAGAGGTGAAGCGCCCACTAGGACAACTTACAACTCCATAGACTATAATGGCTCTGGTAACTTTACAACAGCTCTGGTTAAGTTAGCACCAACTTTTTAATACTGCCCGTGGTTTTCTATCTTGTAGCACACAGTTCATTCCTTCATTCCCTCTTCTACCTCCCAGCACACAGTTAATTATCTTGCTATCTACCAGCACAAAGTTCATTCTTATTATTTCTTCCAGCACACAGTTAATTGTTTTTGTAACTTCCAACACACAGCTCATTCTTTTGCTATCTTCCAACATTCAGTTCATTCTCTATCTTCCAGCACAAAGCTCATTCTTTTGCTATCTTCCAACATTCAGTTCATTCTCTATCTTCCAGCACACAGCTCATTCTTTTTCTATCTTCCAACATTCAGTTCATTCTCTATCTTCCAGCACACAGCTCATTCTTTTGCTATCTTCCAACATTCAGTTTATTCTCTATCTTCCAACACACAGCTCACTCTTTTGCTATCTTCCAACATTCAGTTCATTCTCTATCTTCCAACACACAGCTCATTCTTTTGCTATCTTCCAACATTCAGTTTATTCTCTATCTTCCAACACACAGCTCATTCTTTTGCTATCTTCCAACATTCAGTTCATTCTCTATCTTCCAGCACAAAGCTCATTCTTTTGCTATCTTCCAACATTCAGTTTATTCTCTATCTTCCAACACACAGCTCATTCTTTTGCTATCTTCCAACATTCAGTTCATTCTCTATCTTCCAGCACAAAGCTCATTCTTTTGCTATCTTCCAACATTCAGTTCATTCTCTATCTTCCAGCACAAAGCTCATTCTTTTGCTATCTTCCAACATTCAGTTCATTCTCTATCTTCCAACATTCAGTTCATTCTTTTGCTATCTTCCAACATTCAGTTCATTCTCTATCTTCCAGCACAAAGCTCATTCTTTTGCTATCTTCCAACATTCAGTTCATTCTCTATCTTCCAACACACAGCTCATTCCTGCCATCTTTCAGCACAGTTCATTCTCTTTCTATTGTATAAAACACATTTCATTCTCTTTCTAACTTCAATTACGTACACAATTCATTCTCTTCCTATCTTCCAGCACACAATTCAAAATTCATTGTCTTTCAGCACACATTTCATTCTCTTTCTATCTTCCAGCACAAAAACGATTCATTCTCTTTCTATCTTCCAGGGCATACAGTACATTCTCTTTCTATTTTCCAATACACAGATCATTTTCATTTTTTATCTTTCAGTACACAGTTTATTGTCTGTCATATACTGTAGCACATAGTTCATTCTCTTTCTATCTTCCAGCACATAGCTTATTCTCTTTCCATCTTCATGCACATACACAATTCATTCTCTTCCTATCTTCCAGCATACGATTCATTCTCTTTCTATCTTCCTGCATACAGATTGTTTTCAATCTTTCAGTACACCGTTTATTGTCTTTCTGTCATATAGCACATACTTCATTTTACTATCTTCCAGCACATAGTTCATTCTATTTCTATTGTGAAAGACACATTTCATTCTCTTTCTATCTTCCAGCACATACACGATTCATTCTTTTCCTATCTTCCAGTAGGGATGTGCGTTTCGGGTTTCGGAATGCGGCCGATTTTCCGAAAATTTTTAGATCCGAAAATTGCAGATCCGAAACGTTTTCCGAGCCGAAACGAAATATTTTCGGAATTTTCGAATGTACTTGAAATGTGTCAAATCGAAATCTATTGCTTTGAAATGAGGAGAGCAGACGTTCCGAAAAAAACGAAAATTTCCGAAAATACAAAAAGTCGATACAAAAAACGAGCTAAGTGACACGAAAATACTAAAAATGGTCGAAATTCCGAAAAAAATTTACACGAAAAACGAGTCGCGCCGAACCGAATCGAAACAGAAATCGGTCGAAACGAGCCGAATCGAAAAGTTTAAAAATCCGAAAAATCGAATCGAATCGAACCGAAAAAAAAATCGGTGCACAAGCCTATCTTCCAGCACACGATTCATTCTCTTTGTATTGTGTAAGACACATTTCATTCTCTTTCTATCTTCTAGCAGACAAATCGATTATCTTTCTATCTTCTAGCACACAGTTCATTCTCTTTCTATCTGCCAGCACGCAGTCCATTCTCTCATTCTGTTTTCCAGCACATTGATCATTCTCTTTCTATCATATAGCACATAGTTCATTCTCTTTCTGTCTTCCAGCAGACAGATCGTTCTTTTTACATCTTCTTGCACACAGTTCATTCTCTCTTTCTGGTTTCCATCACACACTGATCATTCTATCTTCCAACATACACACAGTTCATTCTCTTTCAATCTTCTAGTAGACAGTTCATTCTTTCTGTATCCCAGCACACAATTTATTCTCTTTCTATCTCCCCTCACGCAGTTCATTCTTCCTCCAAATGCCTCTCTCTGTTTCAGTGTGTCCTGTATTTGTCTACTTACTGTCTAGATGTCTTTTTCCCTGGGCTGTCCCTCTGTCTGCATCTCTAAGCCTGCCCTTTAGCTGTCTCTCCATCGCCATCCTGTCTCTTCCTCTTTGTCTCAAAGGAAAAGATGAATATCAACTAATTAAGCTATTATATTAGGGTCGATATGGTTTATTTTGCCGACGGCTGCTCTGCCAGAACTAATCAGTTTTTCAAGGGAAACTGAGCTAGATGTCCTATGTTTAACTCAGGAGCAGAGCTCATATTTTTATTTGCTCCCTCTGTGGGTTAGAGTACAAGCCCTCTAGATCACTAAATCCCCTACAGTATCCAAAACACAGATCCAATTATAAAAAATTACACTAAGAGTCTCAGACATACCATTGTAGAATGACTGCATGTACTTATGAACACCTACAAGAAAAAACTAGCATTTCACAGACATGCATGTGATTCATACTACAGTTTGTCTGCCAAGATTTTCCAATAACAGCTTCGATGACTGCAGCTTTTATTCCTTTCTGGTTTTCATTTTCATTGACTACTGAAAAACATGAAGTTAACGAATCTCTAGGGACAGTTAGATTTAAGGAAATGGAAAATACAAGGCATTAGATAAACAACAAGGACCAAAAGGACAAGGGTGTATCCATGTGCTTGACCCCATTCCCTCACATCTAATACCTCCACTCTCCTCCTCCCTCACCCCTGCTCTCACACCCCTGCTTCTTCAACCTACATCTCTCCATAGGCTCTTTCCCATCCGCCTTCAAACATGCACAGGTTGCCCATATACTAAAGAAGTCCCTCCCTCGATTCCAACTCTCCATCCAACTATCATCCTGCATCCCTGCTTCCACTTACCTCTAAGCTCTTGGAAAACTAGTTTTCAACTGCCTTTCCCTCTTCCTGTCCTTTAATTCCCTACTCAACCCCCTGCAATCAGACTTCCATCCCCTTCACTCAACCGTAACTGCCACCAACGACCTCCTAACTGCTAAAAACCACAGCCACTATCCTGTTCTCATCCTGCTTGACCACTCGACTGCTTTTGACACTGTCAACCACCCCCTCCTTTTATAGACTCTCAGCTCTCTTTCCTCTCTGTGCACTCTCTTGGATTGACTCCTATCTGTCCAACAGGTCCTTCTGCAACGGGCGCTGTAGCACTCACACAAGAGTAACGAGGTTGAGATTTTTTTTGACAGATTTGCTTGATGGTTGCAAAACACACAGTAATTTCAGACTTGTACTCCAAAGCCAAGGAGTATAAAAGGACAACTGATCTCCTACTAAGTTCCAAAGGTTTCGAGACCAAAGGACAACTTAGAGAACAAAACAATACAGATGGCTTCAATACTTGAGTGGGTGTACCGAGGTAGTTAGATCGACAGTCAATGTATTGTGCAGACTGCAGGGCAGTCACTGAACTGACAGACTTAGTGTTTTGTGATAAGCTCAAACGGGTATGTTGTACCTTGTAATCACCAGAGTCTACTGACACACATAAAGGTTTAAAGCTTGTACAAGCCCGGGTACACTTGGCAGACTGAGCACGATAAACACAGGCAGAAAACAAACGGTATTTCGCTATTGCGGATTGTACATAAATACACGAACATAGATCATGAATTTAGACCTGGAGCAGAACCCCGATAAGGCTGTAGATAGTACACCAGAGTGAGAGGGGAATATCCCCAAGAAGCGAGTAACACCCCAAGCAGCCTGCATAGGGTTAAACCAACGACGCACAGTACTAGCAACCGCTAAAGCACGTAACTTGAGAATGGTCAAAGACAAGCCGGGTCAAAATCAGGAGAAGGAATCGTAGACGTAAATGGGTCAGCAACTAGAACAGCAATGAAATCAATAGTAAGCGATGCAGGAATCGAACTCCACGTCAGGGTGACGAGGCAACTCCTCGCGCCCTGCTTTAAACCTGGCGGCTCCTCGTGACCATGCCAGGCCCCGCCCCCTCAGACACCGCTCGGCCATTACAAGGTGCTGGCACTCGACCAGCCAGTGGCACCGAACCATGCCCAGACCCCCCAGGAGGCACAGCAGGGGCTGAGGATGTAACACCTTCTCTGTGTCATTTGCTGGTAACTCCTCCTCTTCAAAGCCTTTATCAGTTGGTGTACCTCAAGGCTCTGTCCTAGGTCCTCTGATCTTCTCTAGCTACACCTCCTCCGTGGGCAAAAACATTAACAGCTTTGGCTTTAATTCCCACCTCTATGCTGATGATACTCAGATCTACCTCTCTACCACTGATCTCTCTCCTCCTGTCCTTTCCAAAGCCAACAACTGTTTATCTGGTATTCCCTCCTGGATGGCCTCTCACCAACTAAAGATTAACATGCCGAAGACTGAGCTCCTACTAATTCCTCCCTCTAATGCCTCCTCATCTCCTGACTTCTCCATCATGGTTGATGGTATCACTAACCCCCATCAAACCAGGTTCGCTGTCTCAGAGTTCCACTTGACTCGGCTCTTTCCTTCATTCCCCACATGCAGTCTCTTTCCTCCTCCTGCTGCTACCAACTACGTAATATTTCAAGAATTCGACCATTTCTTACCACTGACACCACAAAGCAACTCATTCACGCCCTGGTAATCTCTCAAATTGACTATTGTAATAATCCGTTAGCTGACCTCCATCTCTCCCGCCTCTCCCCCCTACAATCCATTCTGAATGCCTCCGCCAGGCTCATCCACCTCACCTGCCTCTCTGTCTCTGCCGCTCACCTCAGCAAGTCCCTTCAATGGCTCCTCATCCACCGCAGAATTAAATTCAAAATCCTTATCTTGACCTACAAAGCTCTCACTAATTCAGCTCCCCACTACCTGTCCTCACTAATCACCAAATACACCCCAGCCCGCTCCCTAAGGTCAAACAGTGACCTGCGCCTAGCTTCTCCCCATGATAGACTGCAGGACTTCTCACGCGCAGCCCCCATACTCTGGCATGCTCTCCCTCGTACTGTCAGACTTTCCCCTAATTATCCTTCCTTCAAACACTCCCTTAAGACATTTCTATTCAGGCAAGCCTACCACCCAACTCACTGATACACCTACATCACTGCCCCAACCAGTCCATCACTCTCACCTTGCACTCCCCTCCTCCTGTTTCCACCCCCGGCCCCAACCCTTCTAGATTGTAAGTTCCCACGGGAATAGGACCGTAGTTTCCTCCTCTACTGGTTTGTCAAAATGTTGTTCAATGTATTGTAACCCTGTCTATATTGCGCCCATTATACAGCGCTGCAGAATATGCTGGCGCTTTATAAATAAAGAATAATAAATAATAATGTGTTGGTATTTATTTTTCTTATATAGGTCACCCCCTTTATCCAATCTTGTTGGTACCAGAGCCCAATAACCGTTAGCGGCGGTGTAGTACCTGCTCCAATACAGCTAAGCTGCGGTATTAATTGCTCAACGTAACAGAAGGGAGCCACTAATTCATTTTGACAGCTGCGCCGCCCAAAGCTGCTGGTATCAGATGCTGGAGTCCAAACGCAACCCTGTGGAATCTATATACAAACTAGGTAGTGCCCAGAAGGCGAAGGACACTGTGAACTATTTGTTCCCAGTGTTTTTCTGCATAAGGCTGGCCGTCTACAGAGTCTGTATTTGTGCCAATAAATAGTTGTCCATAGGCATCAAACTAATCCCGCGACACAGAGATTCAACACTCTTCCACTGCCTCCGAGTCCGACTTCCATCGCACTACTTCAGACTTCGTGTGACAACAACAAGCTAGCGATCTTTCCCATTTGAATGGCGTTTGTCTGACGAACGACCTGGTACAGAAAACATGAAAAAAATGCCCTGCTATTTGGTGGTTCAGTTCAAGAAGTAAAACAGGCGAACCCCATAAGATTCAAGGTAAGATAATATTTTCGGTTTCATTTTTTTTTATTAAACCGTTTAATTTTTTCATTTTCAGCAAAAAGTATTTTTATTTATTAATTTTTCCAAACATCTTTTTGTCTTTTTGATATTTTGTTGACGAAATCTTTGATTCCCAAAGGGCTTTAGCATACAGGACTCTTTCCTCACTCTTCAGCACTGCCACCAACGCCGAAGACCACTGGACAGAAGAAAAAACCTCCGCTGTATGCGCAGAAGAAACTCTGGCTGCTGTCCCTGGTGCTGAAGGGGCTTTAACATACAGGACATCTACCTGTCGGTCGATCTGGGTCGTCCATAGTCATTTGCAGTGGACAACCTAGATCATTCAAAAAACAGTTGTCTGTGGTTGGACGGCCAAGTCGGTCATCCGAATACGGACCCAGTGGACAGCCAGCCTTAGGCTAAGAGATGCAGCAGATACTCTGTGCAGTGAGAACAGAGAAAAGTAAGGGTTTTTCTGATATGCTTATTTTTATGTGTCAAGTGAGTTTGCAAAATCTTGTGTTAAGGGTCTTTGAGCCGGCTTGAGAGGAGAATAAGGAGCAACCGAGGAATATTCTGTGGCTGGCCTGTTGTTACTGCTTCCCATACAAAGCAAAGGAAGTGTTAACTTATATTAAGGAAATGGTAAAGCTCCTTAACCCCTTGACTATAAAGTGTTTTTTTCCCAAAAAATCACTGACAGGAACCAGTGGTTTATTGGAAAATCATTTTTAATTAATTTACAATCAGAAATATTTTGGAATATTTCCAATTTGACGGGCAGAAGGCACCATCTGCTGGCCAAAAGGAGTTACTGCAGCTCAGGGCTATGTGCATTAGCAGCTGGTGAAATGTCAGAGTCATTTCCCTGCTGATTTTAGAAAGTGTTAGCACCTTGGGCATGATGTCCATGGTGCTAGAACTTTAAGGGCATGTTTTGGAGCCCAATTTCAAATTTGTTAGCACCAATCTAATTTCATTTGCTTTTATCTCACTCAGCTGCTGTCACGAGGCGGCGAGGAAATGAGCCCAGAATACAGTGATATCCAGGAGGCAAGGACACGGTGGGTTTATTGATACATATACAGAAAAAAAGGACAGACTGTGGATACTGTGGGCTGGGTAACTGAAAGAGACAGCACAGAACACAGAAAAAAAACAAAGGGAAAATGCAGGAGTTATACTAGACAGAGGTACAAGAGGAACACGTACATAGGACACCAGACAGGCAGGTCAGATTCATTATACAGGGTGTCCATAAAGTCTCTTCACAATTTCAAAAATGTATTACAAAGGCAAATGAAAAGACAGATATGTGAAAATTATTACAAAATGAGACGTATATATTTAAGTTTTTTTGCTTCATTTAATACACCTCTATATGGGCACCATTAGTTGCGCGAAGCACATCAAGATAGTACTCGATTTCTTGCCTCATACACACTGCGCATTACTGTGAGTTTCATTGCTGTGAAGCTCATACACACTGCGCGTTACTGTGAGTTTCATTGCTGTGGAGCTCATACACACTGTGCGTTACTGTGAGTTTCATTGCTGTGAAGCTCATACACACTGCGCGTTACTGTGAGTTTCATTGCTGTGGAGCTCATACACACTGCGCATTACTGTGAGTTTCATTGCTGTGGAGCTCATACATACTCAGCAAAACTGTGAGTTTCATTACTGTGATGCTTACAAATGCTAGGGGATTATCCACTCAGTGCCAGCTTGCATAAATAACCAAACAGCTAACTGCACTGCAATACAGACTTTTCTTGCAACAGAGGCACTTAGTGGATAACCCCCCCATAGGGTTACAATAGATGTAGTTCATTTAAAGGAACACAGTATTACAAATATGGTTCCCTTTTATAGTGTCTTCCTGTAAGTGAGCTACAACTATTGTTCATTAGGACACGAAAATAGTCATACAGGGTTATTCAAGGAGAATCGCAAAGCCACCGCACGTTCAGTGACTTTTCGTTCTCTTCAATTCGGTTCGATTTGGCGATCCGATTTCGGAGACCCTGCGGTGTATTCAGCAAGCAGCACAGGGTCCCCGAATTGCAGGGAAAGGTCACCGCAAACCTGCCGAAAACTAACCGCAAAACCCAGCGAATGCACACCGAAAACCCGCAAAAACATCTGGATTAACCCCGCCGACAACGCCGGAAAAACCGAGCAGGAGCCAATCACACGCAGCGCAGCCACCGGAAAAAGCCGACACCGCAGACGAAGGGAGTGAATAAATTAAAAAAACAGTTTGCTTGAATGTTTGAAACGTGAAAGCTGTTTGCAAAGAAACTACTGAGTGAAAATGTATGAAATTTACATATGAGGTCCAATGAATGATACCAAAAAGGGCTGTTACAGAAAAGATACGTAAAGTTCAAAAAAAAAAATCGGAAATTTATTTTTAACATTGAAGCATTGAATTAATCTGCCGAATTAAACCACCGAATGGCAGGGCATTTCGGGAACCTTTCACTGCTGGTTTTTGTTTTCTGAATAGCCGAAGCATTGCTTCTCTATGGGGATTTCACTGCCCTCCAACAGGTACCGACCAGGCACCGTATGTGCAGGCAATTCGCCAGGATTTGGCGAATTGCCATCTCTCTGGATAGCCGAATGGCCAAGAAAGGTAACCGGACGCTGATTTTCAGCATTCGGTTCCCTTTCGGGAGCCATTCGGATCTCTTTGGATAACCCTGATAGTAATCAGTTTTTCCCTGGACGTGAGAGTACCCCCACCTATTTTTCCAGAAAAAAAGAACTGGACACCCTGTATATCATTATTATTCTGTATCTACTCGTCATGTCCTGCCAGAATGCTACAGCAAAAAATGTAAGAAAAAATTTCATTAAAATTTCAGTCATCTACAGCGTGTAAAATATTTTTTAAACATTTTTATCCTCCGAGCATTTGCGGTTATATATTCTGTGGGGTACGCTTGTTTAAAAAATTAGAAATGGGAACCCAGTACTGTATTTTTCTGAGAAAATATGAAATTTTAGTTAAGACTGAAAAAACTATTTTTTTTGTGCAGCATCATTGTTCACATTATAATTGAACAATGGTGCTGCATAAGTAAATAAAAAAAACTGTTGTGTGCTTGTGCTGTCTGTTACCCGTTATCTAATTTATTCAGATAGTCTGATGTTCAAGCTGTGATTACATGCTACTCCTTTGTTTCATGATTAAACAATGGATTGGGTTATGGCTGGAGGCTGTGGATCACCAGAGGAGGAAGGGGACACCAGGGTGTCATCCTCCATTGGTCTCCAGGTTCCTCTTTGCTCTGTACACTACATATGTTGCTTCATATGTTTCATTAATGTTTGTCTGTCTTACCCCAGTACTGAGTGCTGCCTCATTTCTGTGGAATGCTATAACCACTCTTTCACAGTGCCCGTCCTTAAGCTTCAGATAAGGGCTGGAGTAGGCACGAATGATTGCTGGTGGGTGAACAGATGTCCTGCAAGGGAGTGGCTTTAGCAGATGTAACCCAGTTTTGGTGCAGTGCTCTGCTAAAGCAAGCACTAAGGAAGACTGACAATACTCTGGGCAAACATAGAGCCCTACCCAATGGAGATGTAATTCTAACGGCTCAAGTAGTTAACGTAAAGCTTGCAGAAGTAGCATTAACATATCAAGCAGCTAGCACATCCGAGATGCACACTTTGCTGTTTGGTTGTTCCAACTCCTTATTGTAAATCAGGGGTCCTAGCTCTTGGCTCTCCAGGGGCCAGAATCAGATCACAACTCACCCGTTACGTTAGGCTATTTAATAAACCCGATGGCTACATTGGATCTAGTTGACAGCTTAGTGGGTCGTGATCAAATCTGTTTGCGGCTCCCAACTATTATGGCTCAAGCTGCTGATACATCAACACAAATGGCATTGAGCCATTAAAAGTGAGCCTCCAATGGCAAACAGGTTGTGCACAATATATCCATTGATGATTTGATATTAATGAAATAGACCCATAGGGCTCTATTCCCTTGTGAACGCCAGCTGTAGCGTTTGGGTGAGTAAGCGTTAACGTCAGGATAAGTGACTTTAACACAAGCCCCCCCATATTACCTTCCTAGCGCTAAACACTTTAAAAATCTGTTAGTGCATTGGTGTTTGCGCTAGCTTGCACAAGCTGTGCTGTATGGTTCAGAAAGTTGGAGAATGATAGCAAATGACCTCTCTAAGCTATCAATATTTCACACAAAGAACCTCCGAAGAATCCTGCAAATCTTCTGGCCCAAAAGTATCAGCAACCAACAACAAGTCATTCAGTGTAGACAAGAATGTATGGAGACTATCATCACAAGAAGATGATGGAGATGTCATCAGAAAAGAGCACGGGGACATCCCCAGAACTGCCACCAGACGGAAAAAGCAAAAGAGGAAGACCAAAGAGCACCTGGCGTTGAATGGTGGACAGAGAACTCAAGACTATGAATCACACGTGGGGTACCATACAAAAGCTGTGCCAGAACAAACAGGAGTGGCAAACCTTTGTTGCTGCCCTACATGCCAATAGGCATAATGGGCAATAAGTGTAAGTAAGTTGTGCAAGCTTACTGTATTTTGCACACCTATACTTAATATGGGGAGCGCAATCAGTATTTAGCGTTAGGACGTTGTAATACCTTACTTATCCTCAGTGCTTTTTTTCTGGAAAACCAGGTACTCTCACACTCAGGGAAAACAGTGATTATTATGACTATTTTTTGTGTCCTAATAAATACTCTTTTATTAACCCTTTAAGGACAGAGGCAGTTTTACAAGTCATTCTTACTTTGTGCAGTGCAGGCAGCAAATAATGTGGCGATTCTAGGAGCAATATCAGCCTTTTGGGTGCAGGGCAAGGGGGCAACGTTGGACTGCGACAAGAACACAGATGCCAACTTTTACACACAGCAACATGTTTAAAGACAAATACATGCATTTACACTCACTGTTATATATATTTATATACATACACACACAAACACCCGGAGAATCATGTATAACCAGGCACAGACCCCCAGAATTGAACATCGCCAGGCACAGACCCCCAGAATTAATTATAGCCAGTCAGGGACCCCCCAGAATGAGTTATAGCCAGTCAGGGACCCCAGAATTAATTATAGCCAGACACATGCCCCCAGAATGAATTATAGCCAGGCAGGGACACCCAGAATTAATTATAGCCAGACACATGCCCCGAGAATTAATTATAGCCAGGCAGGGACCCCAGAATTAATTATAGCCAGACACATGCCCCTAGAATTAATTATAGCCAGGCAGGGCCCCCCAGAAATAATAATAGCCAGACACATGCCCCCCAGAATTAATTACAGCCAGGCAGGGACCCCCAGAATGAATTATAGCCAGACACATGCCCCCAGAATTAATTACTATATAGCCAGGCAGAGAGCCCCAGAATTATACTTACCTAGCCTCAGGACCACGTGTTCCTCCGAGCAGCTCAGGAGTGCTCCTGCACACGGCCGCCTCCTCAGCCCTCTGAAGGCTGGGACACACTCTCGCGAGATCTCACGAGATCTCACGAGATCTCAGCTGTAGGCCGTGTCACAGCCTTCAGAGGGCTGAGGAGGCGACCACGCGAGGAGTTAGGGAGGGAGGCATACGCAGCGCTCGGGGGAACGCTGCCAGTCGAGCGGCTGCAAGCGGAATGCGGTTATTGCATTCCGCTAGCAGCCCCGGCTGCCACAGTGGGATCCTGCGTTCCCGCACCATATATTTTTAAAAAGTGCCGGTACTCAGCCAGTTAGGTGCCAGTACATGTGGGTACTCCGTACCGGCAAGTACCGGCTGAGCACTGCTTTTCCTAATGCTAATTATCGCACCATTTGGTTAAACAGACTTTTATCGTCACCCAGAAGCTGGTGCTAAATGAGTCCACTTATTTAGAATCATTTAGCACCAGCTAAAACCCCCGATAAATCAGATACTTACCTCTCACCCCGCAGAGAGAACAGTGGACCGATCAGCCACTTCTGGCCACTGGGAGCAGACTGAGACTGGGAAAAAAATAATCCTCAATCTCCCTCCGCAATGCTTTGTGATCTTGCAAGAGTCCTATGGACTCCAGGAAGTGATACTCGAAGCGGTGAGGAAGCGCTACGTTCCCGTGGCAAGGTGCTGAATTAGCACCTACCTCGGAATATGGTGCTAAAATGGGGACGCAGCTGCAGGTTTTTCTCTGTTAGCGTCCCCATTTTAGCACCAAGTATGGCCCAAATAGGGCCCAAAGTGTCTGGGCCCTTTGAATATATGTAATCTAAAGAAAAAATTATGGAAAGTCAACAAATGAATAGCCACTTAGCTAGATTTAAGACAAAATATCCAAGTCAAGGAAAGAGCTGAAACGCAAAATATTCTTTTATTAATTCATAATTTGGTCTATATTGTGACATGTCAGTTCTACACACCTGCTTCTTTTGTGAATAAACGGTTGAGCGTTTTTATACTGTATGTATTACACACAATTGTGTTCAGAATAAAGGCATTTGCTTATTTGTATGTATTTACATGGAGTGACAGTATAATTAATAGTGACATCAACATGTGTACGATTGTGATGTTTTGAACGGAAGAAAAGGATACGCCTTTATAGTATGTTGAGTGTCTGTGATTTCCTGTGTCGACCTGTATATACAGGAGCTGCTGTGTCTAAGGCTGGCCGTCCCCTGGAGCCATACAGGGTTATTCAAAGAGAATCGAAAAGTCACTGTAGGTTCAGTGACTTTTCGTTCCCTGCAATTCGGCGCGATTCGGCAATCCTAGTTCGCCGACCCTGCGGTGTATTCAGCAACCACCACAGGGCAGCCGTACTGCAGGGAAAACCTGTCGCAAACCCGACGAACACTCCCCGCAAAACCCCGCGAACGCACATCGAAGACTCACCGAAATCCGCCGAAACAGCTGGATTAACCCTGCCGAACACGCCGGAGAAACCCGACTAGCCACCGATCACAGCGCAGAGCAGCAGGCGGAAAAGCCCGACACTGCAGACGAATGAGGTGAGAAAAAAAAACACAGTAAGCTTGAAAGTTTGAAATTTGAAACGCTGTTTGCTAAAAAACTGCTCAATGAAAATGCCTGGAATTTACACATAAGATCCAGTGAATGATAATAAAAAGGTCTGTTACAGAAAAAAGAAAAGACGATTTAAAAAAAAAAAACGGGAAAAGATTTTTGCCCAAAAAATGCCTAAAAGATCCTAAAAAATCTATAAACAAAGAGTCTTTTTACTGCAGAATAAAATAATAAACGGTTTATTAGATATTGAGTTAAAACAGGAATATTTTTAACATTGAAGCCTTTGGGATTCGCCTGAATAAACCTGTCGAATGAACCCACCAAATGGCAGGGCAATTCGGCAAATTTTCACTGCTGTTTTTTGTTCACTGAATAGACGAAGCATTGCTTCTCTATGGGGATTTCACTGCCCTCGAACAGGCAACGAACAGGCAACGTATGTGCAGGCTATTCGCCAGGATTTGGCGAACTGCCTGCTCTCAGAATAGCCAAATGGCCAGGAAAGGTAACCGTATGCTGAATTTCAGTGTTCGGTTACCTTTCGCCAGCAATTCGGATCTCTTTGAATAACCCCCCTAGTCGAACGACCAACTCGGCCGTCCGCAGTGGTGTATTTTGGCCTAGGCCGACAAGGCCTAGGCCTAGGGCGGCACTTTCCAGGGGGCGGCGGCCCGCACCAGGTGGCCCCAACTCTAAAAAAAAATATATATAGATTTTTTTTTAACTTTTGCTAAGTATTTTACCAGGAAGGATACATTGAGATTTCACTAATTTTCAAGTACGTCCTGGGTAGGCAAGGCCTAGGCTTTCACTTTCCAGGGGGCAGCAAAAAACCTCACCACTAAATGGGTTACTCACAGAGCACCGAAATGACGCCAACTTTTTGGTGTTCTGTAGTTCCCTGCACTTCGGAGAATAAAATTTCCCCACCCTGCAGTGAATTCACCATTCACCGCAGGGTCCCCAAAGTGCATGGAGTCGGCCGTTGAATGCTGCCACCGCAAACCCGTGGCCTACTGTTTTCAAAAGAACTACTGAACGAAAATGTCTGGAATTTACATATAAGATCCTATGATTGATAATAAAACGTTCTGTTACAGAAAAAAGAAAAACTGCTATTAAAAAAAAGGGGGAGGGAATTTTGCCCACAAAAATCTGAAAAATGACTAAAAGGTACTAAAAAAAATAATCAATAAATAAAGACTTTTTACTGCAGATTAAAATAATAAATGATTTATTAGATATTGCATAAAAATGGGAATATTTTTAACATTGAAACCTATGGTATTCACCTGAATAAACCTGCTGATTGAAACCACCGAACATCAGGGCATTTCACTGCCATTTCTCTGCTGTTTGGTGTTCTCTGAATAGATTAACCATTACTTCTCTATGGGGATTTGCACTGCCTTCAAACAGCGCCGTACTTGATGGCAGTTCGCCAAACTTGTGTGTGAGCATATCACAGAGCAGTGGTGTACTTAGGGGAGTGACGGAGGGCGGGCCGCCCCAGGTACCAGTGATTATTGGAGTGTCATTAGGGGGTACTAGGAGGTGCCACTGTCACTGTGTGTCAGCTTTGAGCTGTGTTCTCAAACAACGAGCAGCGGAGCAGGGCGTTTGCATACAGAATAAAATCGAATAGAATAAAAATCCCCCTCTCCTCCCTCCATAGCTCCTCCCCTGCGACGCAGCAGCTCTAGGAGAGGGGAGGGAGATGTGATTTGTGTCCAGAGAGAGAACATGACCGTAAACGGCAGGTAAGGGGGTATCAGCAGAATATGAAGCCCTGTCTGCTTACTGCTGTTTAAAGTGGACCTTTCCTTAACCAGCACTGCAGTGATAGAAATTTGTCATTGAGCTGTCTGGCTCCTGGTGAGGCTGCATGCGTGCGGGTCAAGCGGTGCAGATAGTCAGGTGGTACTGAGTCTCAGTACCACATGACTGGCTGAACCACGTGAAACGCACGCACGCAGCTGCCCTCCCTTTCATTAACACAGACTCTATTCTGGACTGAACAACCACCGGGAAGGGAATCAAATGTTACAGTGCACCCTCTGGCAGTGGCACCCCACTGCTGACAAGATGGCTCCACGCACAGGCACAGCCGTGATCCTAACGTGGCCTGGAGGGACCTCCTGCTGAGTCCATACACAGTCCCTGCTGACTCTGCACACAGCCCTACCGCGGACGGAGACCAGTAAATATAGAATAAATAATTGCTGTGTGCTCATATACACTCGGTTTGCTGGGAGTTTTATTGCAGTGGGTTCTGATGCGCTCATACAAACCACACATTACATTGCTGGGAGTTTTGTTGCTGCGGATTCTGATGCACTCATACACACCGCACATTGCATTGCTGGGAGTTTTATTGCTGTGGATTCTGTGATACACACTGCATATTACTGTGAGTTTTATTGCCCTGGAGCTCTGGGATACGCTCATACACACTGCACATTACTGTGAGTTTTATTGCTGTGCAGCTCTGTGATACGCTCATATGCAGTGCACGTTTCTGTGGATTTTATTGTTCAACCAATTAGAGCGGCTGTGATCCAGTATACTTGACATGCGTGGCTGTTCTTTGTAAAAATGCTTGAATTTAAACATTTCAGAATTTTATTTATCTCAATAGATACATTTGAAAAGGTATACAAAATACAGTATACAAGTAGGCACTTGTTATCCACTTTTAATATAAAGAGAGGAAAAGACGGAGCTCTAAGAGGAAAAGGTGGAGCTTAAAGAGGAAGGGTGGGGATTAACCAGGAAGAGGTGTGCCCTTGACAGGAAGGGGTGCCTTAAATTTAAATTGGGGGGTGCACGAGTTTAGTCAGGCCTAGGGCAGCACAAAACCTAAATACACCACTGGCCGTCCGACTATGGACCAACTTTTTTGAACAATCTGGGTCGTCCGCTGCAAGCAACTATGGATGACCTGGATTGACCGACGGGTAGACTGTGGAATGCCACCAAAGACCGCCGGACTGAAGAATAAAAATGCTGCCGAAGACCGCCATACTGAAAAAAAAATAAAACGTTGCCGAACTGAAGAAAACTCTGCTGCTGTTCCTGGTGCTGAAAAGGCTTTAACATGTGTCCTGTATGTTAAAGCACTTTCAGCACCAGGGAGGACAGCAGCCAGAGTTTCCTTTGTGCCGAAGACAGAAGAAATTAAAAATCAAAAAAACTTTTTTTTTAAAAAACAGAAAATATTCAGGAATCAAAAATGTTGTCAAAAAAATACCAAAAATACAAAAAGATGTTCAGAAAAATAAAGAAATAAAAAGACTTTTTGCTGACAATGAAAAGAATAAAAGGTTTAATAAAAAAAAATGAAAACGAAAATATTATTTTGCATTGAGTCCTATAGGATTCGTCTGTTTTACCTGTTGAACTGAACCAACGAAAAGCAGGGCATTTCTTTCATGTTTTCTGAACTAGGTCGTGTGTCTTCATCCAACAAATCTCATTCAAATGGGAAAGATCGCTAGTCTGTTGTAGTCACACAAATTTGTCTGTAGTCGTCCGATGGAAGTCAGAGGCAGTGGAAGAGGGTCAGGGCCGGCCCAAGACATTGTGCTGCCTGGAGCGAAGGATGAAATGCTGCCCCCCAAAAAAAACACACAGTGTGTATGAGCGTATCACAGTGCGCCACAGCAGTACACTCTTACACACCGTACATTAGAATTTTCTTTCTGTGGAGCTCTGTGATACAGTAATGTGAGGTGTGTATAACTGTGCCCAGCGTCACATACCCAGCAGTGCCCAGTGTCACAGACCCAGCAGTGCCCAGTGTCACAGACCCAGCAGTGCCCAGCATCACATACCCAGCAGTGCCCACACATTGCCCCAGCTCACACATGGATATATTTGCCCCAGGCAGCGGCTCACTCATGGATATATTTGCCCCAGGTTCACTCATGGATATATTTGCCCCAGGCTCACACATGGATATATTTGCCCCCTGCTCTCACACATGGATATATTTGCCCCCAGGCTCACTCATGGATATATTTTCCCCCAGGCTAACACATGGATATATTTGCCCCAGCTCACTCATGGATATATTTGCCCCCAGGCCAGGCTCACACATGGATATATTTGCCCCAGCTCACACATGTATATATTTGTCCCAGGCTCACTCATGTATATATTTGCCCCCAGGCTCACACATGTATATATTTGCCCCAGGCTCACTCATGGATATATTTGCCCCAGGCTCACACATGTATATATTTGCCCCCAGGCTCACTCATGTATATATTTGCCCCCAGGCTCACACGTTTATATTTGCCCCCAGGTTCACTCATGGATATATTTTCCCCCAGGCTCACACATGGATATATTTGCCCCCAGGCTCACCTCTGCCAGAGGGGCAGATCGTGCGGCCGCCGCGTTCCTTCCTTCAATGAGCAGCAGCCTGCATGAGTATCTGCCGCTCGCCTGGGATCCACCCTCCAGCCTGCTGCGAGATCGCGGAGTTCACGTGATCTCGATCACGGCAGGCTGGAGGACGGATCTCAGGCGACCGGCAGATACTCATGCAGGCTGCCGCTCGTTGAAGGAACGAACGCGGCGGCCACACGATCTGCCGTCGCCGCCGATAAAAAAGTAGTGCAGAGCGCAGCAGCGGCGCTGGTGGCTGAAATTTGCCACCCCCGAATTTCTGCCGCCTGGCGCGGCTGCTCCGCTCTGCACCATTGTCGGGCCGGCCCTGAAGAGGGTTGATTCTCCTCTTTATTGTGAGATTAGTCTGACGAATAAGGATAATCACGCGATCGCATGAATACGGTTCCAGTGGACAGCCAGCCTTAAGCTAGTGTGTGAATCAAAAGTTGTTTTTTATGGAGTGGCCTTCTTTTGTATTTGATGATGTAGTTGTGTGTGCAATCAAGGTACACTGTCAGGGATATTCAAAGAGAATCGAAAAGTCACTGCATGTTCGGTGACGTTTTGTTCTCTTCAATTCGGCTTGATTCGGCGATCCCATTTTGGCGACCCTGCGGTGTATTCAGCAAGCACCACAGGGCCGTCGTAGTGCATGATAAAGCCGCCGCAAACCCGACGAACACTCACCGCAAAACCCAGGCGATGAACACCGAAACCTGCAAAAACATCTGGATTAACCCCGCCGAACACGCTGGAGAAACCCGAGCAGGAGCCGAGCACAGCGCAGTCACCGGAAAAAGCTGACACTGCAGACGAATGGAGTGAAGAAAAAAAAAAACAGTACGCTTGAATGTTTGAAAAGTGAAACGCTGTTTGCAAAGAAACTACAGAACAAAAGTGTCTGAAATTTACATATATGATCTAATGAATGATAAATGATAAAAAGGGATGTTACAGAAAAAAGAAAAAATGATTTAAAAAAAAACGGAAAACATATTTTCGCAAAAATCCCGAAAAATACCTAAAAGATCCTAAAACAAATCTTAAAACAAACTTTTTACTGCAGAATATTATAATAGATGGTTTATTAGATATTGAATTAAAACGGGAATATTTTTAACATTGAAGTCTATGGGATTCGCCTGAATAAACCTGTCAAATGAAACCACCGAATGGCAGGGCATTTCGGCAACTTTTCACTGCTGTTTTTTGTTCTCTGAATAGACGAAGCATTGCTTCTCTATGGGGTGTCACTGCCCTCGAACAGGGAAAGACCAGGCACCATATGTGCAGGCAATTCGCCAACATTTGACGAACTGCCTGCTCTCTGAATAGCCGAATGGCCAGGAAAGGTAACCGTACGCTGAATTTCAGCGTTCGGTTACCTTTCGTTATCAATTCGGAGCTCTTTGAATAACCCTGTATATGGACAAAAGTATCAAAGCAAACCTCTTAATGATTGAATTCAGGTGTTTCAATAAGAGCTATTGCCACAGGTGTATAAAATCAAGCATCTAGCCGTGCTGTCGGCATTTAGTAACACTTGTGAAAAAATGTGTCATTTCTGAAGAGCTCAGTAAATTCAGGCATTGTGCTGTGATAGGATCATGTCACCTTAACATTGAGTTTGTTCACGAAACGTCATCCCTTCTAAATTTTAAACGATCACTGTAGATGGCATTATTGGAGAGGTGGAAGCCTTTAGGAAAAGCAGCAACTCAGCCACGAAGAGGAAGACTACATAAAGTCACAGAGTGTGGTCATTGAGATGCTGAGGCTCATGGTGCGTAAAAGTCACCAACACTGCTGATTCCACAGCTAAAGAGTTTGAAACTTCCACTGACACAAATATCAGCACAAAAACTGTACGATGACGGGAGCTTCACGGAAAGGGTTTGTAACGTGGGGTTCATGGACCTGGAGGCATATTTGGGAGGTGCAGGCCTGATGTTCTATATTATTGCCTTGGCCTCCCTTGTGTGTAGAGTGTTATGTAGTATGAGTTATGCATGTTATTGTCTATCGTTATGGTCCACGTTTATTTGTTATCTGCTGATAGTAAAACATTCCTGGAAGGCGAATGATATCTGCTGTATATTTGAGTAGTTTGTTAATCTTCTTTGTCAGGCAAACAATGCCCCATTATATGCTGTCTTTAGACTGTAATCTGTTTGCCAATCACAATTGCCATTGTCCTGCATTGTTTAGGAATGTTATGCAATGTTTATTCCTTTTGTATTGTACTAATCTAACTATGTCTCACACTCTGAGAATGTCAGAGATGGTAACAGGGTGGCAACGGGTGAGGGTAATATGGGCCCAAGTTGCAGTGATCTGCAAACACAGATAGGTATGGATGAAGGAGGGTGAGTAGATAGAGACTGACCAGGCTGGATACTGCAGATGATGGAAAAAGTGGTTTCTGGTGCAGAAGGTATGGTGAGTGCTTGGCAGAAGGATGCTGGTGATATATAGGAACAGGTAGCTAAATATGGTTCAGGGTAAGGCTGGGGTTTCAGAGTAGCAGGGCACAGCACTTCACTCTGTGAGAGTTTGAGAATCAATGATGAAGCGTGGATTGGAGTGGGGTGTAACCCTTTATTTAGGAAAGTGAGGTTTTGTAATTAACTGTGTGCAGGGATGAACAGTATCTGAAAAGTGATGCCAGGGGTTGCAGAGCGTGGTTGCAGACATGGGACATGACAGAGAAGCAGCAACCTCAGAAACCCTCACAACATTTTCTACTTTTCATGGGGAGGTTATGTATATGTAAATAACCCGTGTTTGACGGTATAAATATGTGTGCATGTCCCCAATTAAGGCTAGGGTCAAACAAAAGCATTTTTACACGCGAACGTAAAAAAGTGCGTCCGAACGAATTGACGTATTTTTTCACGGAGTGCGCGAAAACGGTCATACGATGCGCATTTTTCGTGCGTGATTTTTTCAGATCGTCAATAAAACTCTTTTTGCGTCTGGACGTTATGTAGGCTGGACATTAGCAGTGTCTGACGTCTCCTAATCACGCACACATGCCGCTATGCCGCAGCTGCGCACTCTGTACGTCCGTACTAGCGGTTCGGCGTTCTCGAAAAAATGCGTTCGTTTTCCACTTGCGTTGCGCGGCCGGACTTTCGTGCGACCGTACTTCGTATATTGGCCGTCATTGCCCGTCATCTGCTGCTAGTGCGGCCGTAATTATGTGCGCCAGAACGCACGTTAAAAGTGCGCTGGTCTGACCCCAGCCTAAGAGTTTCATTCCCTCGCAATCAGTATCCCTTTTACCTGTTCTCGCACACTCAGTGTCCACGTATCTGTATACTCACACTCAGTATCCCGTGTATCTGTATACTCACACTCAGTATCCCATGTATCTGTATACTCACTCAGTATCCATGTATCTGTATACTCACACTCAGTATCCATGTATCTGTATACTCACACTCAGTATCCTGTTTACCTGTATACTCACACTAAGTATCCATGTATCTATATACTCACACTGAGTATCCATGTATCTGTATACTCACACTCATTATCCCATGTACCTGTATACTCACACTCAGTATCCCATGTACCTGTATACTCACACTCTGTATCCCATGTACCTGTATACTCACTCAGTATCCCATGTACCTGTATACTCACACTCAGTATCCCATGTACCTGTATACTCACACTCTGTATCCCATGTATCTGTATACTCACTCAGTATCCATGTATCTGTATACTCACTCAGTATCCATGTATCTGTATACGCACACTCAGTATCCTGTGTATCTGTATACTCACACTCAGTATCCATGTATCTGTATACTCACACTCAGTATCCCGTTTACCTGTATACTCACACTCAGTATCCCGTGTATCTGTATACTCACACTCAGTATCCATGTATCTGTATACTCACTCAGTATCCATGTATCTGTATACGCACACTCAGTATCCGTGTATCTGTATACTCACACTCAGTATCCATGTATCTGTATACTCACACTCAGTATCCCGTTTACCTGTATACTCACACTCAGTATCCCGTGTATCTGTATACTCACACTCAGTATCCATGTATCTGTATACTCACACTCAGTATCCCGATGTGTCTGTATACTCACTTCTCAGTATCCCGATGTATCTGTATACTCACACTCATTATCCCATGTACTGTACCTGTATACTCACTCAGTATCCATGTACCTGTATACTCACACTCAGTATCCCACGTACCTGTATATTCACACTCAGTATCCCATGTACCTGTATACTCACACGCAGTATCCCATGTATCTGTATACTCACACTCAGTATCCATGTACCTGTATACTCACACTCAGTATCCCATGTACCTGTATATTCACACTCAGTATCCCATATACTGTACCTGTATACTGACACTCAGTATCCATGTACCTGTATACTCACTCAGTATCCCATGTACCTGTATACTCACACTCAGTATCCCATGTACCTGTATACTCACACGCAGTATCCCCATGTATCTGTATACTCACACTCAGTATCCCATGTACTGTACCTGTATACTCACACTCAGTACCCAAGTACCTGTATACTCACTCAGTATCCCATGTACCTGTATACTCACACTCAGTATCCCATGTACCTGTATATTCACACTCAGTATCCCATATACTGTACCTGTATACTGACACTCAGTATCCATGTACCTGTATACTCACACTCAGTATCCCATGTACCTGTATACTCACTCAGTATCCCATGTATCTGTACACTCACACTCAGTATCCATGTTTCTGTATACTCACACTAAGTATCCATGTATCTGTATACTCACATTCAGTATCCCATGTATCTGTATACTCACACTAAGTATCCCATGTATCTGTATACTCACACTCAGTATCCCATGTATCTGTATACTCACACTCAGTATCCATGTTTCTGTATACTCACACTCAGTATCCCATGTATCTGTATACTCACACTCAGTACCCATGTACCTATATACTCACTCAGTATCCCATGTACCTGTATATTCACACTCAGTATCCCATGTACTGTACCTGTATATTCACACTCAGTATCCCATATACTGTACCTGTATACTGACACTCAGTATCCATGTACCTGTATACTCACTCAGTATCCCATGTACCTGTATACTCACACTCAGTTTCCCATGTACCTGTATACTCACTCAGTATCAATGTATCTGTATACTCGCACTCAGTATCCATGTATCTGTAAACTCGCACTCAGTATCCATGTATCTGTATACGCACACTCAGTATCCCATGTATCTGTATACTCACACTCAGTATCCATGTTTCTGTATACTCACACTCAGTATCCCATGTATCTGTATACTCACACTCAGTACCCATGTACCTATATACTCACTCAGTATCCCATGTACCTGTATACTCACACTCAGTATCCCATGTACCTGTATATTCACACTCAGTATCCCATGTACTGTACCTGTATATTCACACTCAGTATCCCATATACTGTACCTGTATACTGACACTCAGTATCCATGTACCTGTATACTCACTCAGTATCCCATGTACCTGTATACTCACACTCAGTATCCCATGTACCTGTATACTCACTCAGTATCCATGTATCTGTATACTCGCACTCAGTATCCATGTATCTGTATACTCACACTCAGTATCCCATGTATCTGTATACTCACACTCAGTATCCATATATCTGTTACTCACACTCAGTATCCCATGTATCTGTATACTCACACTCAGTACCCCGTCCCCATGTATCTGTATATTCACACTCAGTATCCATGTATCTGTATATTCACACTCAGTATCCCGTTTACCTGTATACTCACACTCAGTATCCCGTGTATCTGTATACTCACACTCAGTATCCCATGTATCTGTATACTCACACTCAGTATCTATGTACCTGTATACTCACACTCAGTATCCCATGTACCTGTATACTCACACTCAGTATCCCATGTATCTGTATACTCACACTCAGTACCCCGTCTCCATGTATCTGTATACTCACACTCAGTATCCATGTATCTGTATACTCACACTCAGTATCCCATGTACCTGTATACTCACTCAGTATCCCATGTACCTGTATACTCACACTCAGTATCCATGTTTCTGTATACTCACACTCAGTATCCATGTATCTGTATACTCACATTCAGTATCCCATGTATCTGTATACTCACACTCAGTATTCCATGTATCTGTATACTCACACTCAGTATCCATGTTTCTGTATACTCACACTCAGTATCCCATGTATCTGTATACTCACTCAGTATCCATGTTTCTGTATACTCACACTCAGTATCCATGTATCTGTATACTCACACTCAGTATCCCATGTATCTGTATACTCACACTCAGTATCCCATGTATCTGTATACTCACACTCAGTATCCCATGTATCTGTATACTCACACTCAGTATCCATGTTTCTGTATACTCACACTCAGTATCCATGTATCTGTATACTCACACTCAGTATCCCATGTATCTGTATACTCACACTCAGTACCCATGTACCTATATACTCACTCAGTATCCCATGTACCTGTATATTCACACTCAGTATCCCATGTACTGTACCTGTATATTCACACTCAGTATCCCATATACTGTACCTGTATACTGACACTCAGTATCCTTGTACCTGTATACTCACTCAGTATCCCATGTACCTGTATACTCACACTCAGTATCTCAGTATCGTCTGTCTCATAGACATGCAAGGGTTAAGTAAAGGTTTCCTCTCCTGTGCTGGCATGTCTGTGCTGCGAGTGAGTATTCTGTAGCACTATCACTGTCAGATTTTCGGGTAGGGTCGGGAAGGATTACGCATACAAACTCTTTCTGTAGCTTTGCGATTTGCGCTCTTCATTACTGGTCTCCTTCACTCATCAATGTAATATCACAAAAGTACTGAAACTAAAATGTATGCATTTTTATTTTAGTTTCTTTCGTTTTTGTACTGAGCAGTTTCGTATCTCTTGAGTCACACTAAAACTAAATTATCCCAAAATTCGGACTAAATCGTTTTAGTACTAAAACGAATGCACATGTCTACTGTGTACTCACACTCAGTATCCCATGTATCTGTATACTCACACTCAGTACCCCGTCCCCATGTATCTGTATATTCACACTCAGTATCCATGTATCTGTATATTCACACTCAGTATCCCGTTTACCTGTATATTCACACTCAGTATCCCGTTTACCTGTATACTCACACTCAGTATCCCATGTACCTGTATACTCACTCAGTATCCCATGTACCTGTATACTCACACTCGGTATCCATGTTTCTGTATACTCACACTCAGTATCCATGTATCTGTATACTCACACTCAGTATCCATGTATCTGTATACTCACACTCAGACTCCGTATCCATGTTTCTGTATACTCACACTCAGTATCCCATGTATCTGTATACTCACTCAGTATCCATGTTTCTGTATACTCACACTCAGTATCCATGTATCTGTATACTCACACTCAGTATCCCATGTATCTGTATACTCACACTCAGTATCCCATGTATCTGTATACTCACACTCAGTATCCATGTTTCTGTATACTCACACTCAGTATCCATGTATCTGTATACTCACACTCAGTATCCCATGTATCTGTATACTCACACTCAGTATCCCATGTATCTGTATACTCACACTCAGTATCCCATGTATCTGTATACTCACATTCAGTATCCATGTTTCTGTATACTCACACTCAGTATCCATGTATCTGTATACTCACACTCAGTATCCCATGTATCTGTATACTCACACTCAGTATCCATGTATCTGTATACTCACACTCAGTATCCCATGTATCTGTATACTCACACTCAGTATCCATGTATCTGTATACTCACACTCAGTATCCATGTATCTGTATATTCACACTCAGTATCCCATGTACTGTACCTGTATATTCACACTCAGTATCCCATATACTGTACCTGTATACTCACTCAGTATCCCATGTATCTGTATACTCACTCAGTATCCATGTATCTGTATACTCACACTCAGTATCCATGTATCTGTAAACTCACACTCAGTATCCATGTATCTGTATACTCACACTCAGTATCCATGTATCTGTATACTCACACTCAGTATCCCATGTATCTGTATACTCACACTCAGTATCCATATATCTGTGTACTCACACTCAGTATCTCATGTATCTGTATACTCACACTCAGTACCCCGTCCCCATGTATCTGTATATTCACACTCAGTATCCATGTATCTGTATATTCACACTCAGTATCCCGTTTACCTGTATACTCACACTCAGTATTCCATGTATCTGTATACTCACACTCAGTATCCCATGTATCTGTATACTCACACTCAGTATCTATGTATCTGTATACTCACACTCAGTATCCCATGTATCTGTATACTCACACTCAGTATCCCATGTATCTGTATACTCACACTCAGTACCTCGTCCCCATGTATCTGTATACTCACACTCAGTATCCCATGTACCTGTATACTCACTCAGTATCCCATGTACCTGTATACTCACACTCAGTATCCATGTTTCTGTATACTCACACTCAGTATCCATGTATCTGTATACTCACACTCAGTATCCATGTATCTGTATACTCACACTCAGTATCCCATGTATCTGTATACTCACACTCAGTATCCATGTATCTGTATACTCAAACTCAGTATCCCATGTATCTGTATACTCACACTCAGTATCCCATGTGTCTGTATACTCACACTCAGTATCCCATGTATCTGTATACTCACACTCAGTATCCCATGTTTCTGTATACTCACACTCAGTATCCCATGTATCTGTATACTCACACTCAGTATCCCATGTTTCTGTATACTCACACTCAGTATCCCATGTATCTGTATACTCACACTCAGTATCCATGTATCTGTATACTCACACTCAGTATCCCATGTATCTGTATACTCACACTGCAAATGTACAGAGCAGATGTGGCAATGAGGTGAGAGGAATGAGTAGAGACACAGTGGGGTGAGAGTTATGGGGAAAATGAGGTAAGAATAGTGTGTAGAGGCAGAATGGAGGGTGATATGACTGGTAATCCATTATATAAATAACACTTTAAAGGCAGAGCCCTCCTCAGTGAGTCTGAGCAGTGCTTTGTCTGTGTGTATCTGTGTATTAGAGCATTCTGTGACTCTATGGCTCCTTTTATACAGTGAGTCTCTCAAAGGAAAGGGGCAGGCGCGCTCCCGTCACACGCGGGCACTGCTCCTCCTTGACTGCTGACTGCCTGGATCACGTGACGCTGCTGAGGAAGGAGGAGGCTGTGCCACCCTATGCGCGGTCCCGCCCGCTCTCGCCTTCAGTCAGTGTCTGGCCGCTCGCCGGCGGGTGCGCGCTTCGTGACGTCAGAGCGGCAGCGGAGAGAGACGGGAGGTAGAAGGGATACAGCGAAACCGACGGACTGACCGACAGCGAGAGCCGCACCGCCCGCACAGCCCCGCATCCCACATACACCCCGGGATATATAGACACCACCCCGCCGGGACCGAGCATCATCCCCTCCCTACCCACTGGGATCAGGACCCGGGACCCCCCTCTCCCCCGCCCGCTCCCGCCGGACCCGGGACCCCCCGAGCAGTCATGGGCTGCACCCTGAGCGCGGAGGAGAGAGCAGCGCTGGAGAGGAGCAAACAGATCGAGAAGAACCTCAAGGAGGATGGAATCAGCGCCGCCAAGGATGTCAAACTCCTGCTGCTGGGTGAGCTGCCCCTCTGATGCCCCCTACCGGGAGATCTGCCCCTCTGATGCCCCCTACCGGGAGATCTGCCCCTCTGATGCCCCCTACCGGGAGATCTGCCCCTCTGATGCCCCCTACCGGGAGATCTGCCCCTCTGATGCCCCCTACCGGGAGATCTGCCCCTCTGATGCCCCCTACCGGGAGATCTGCCCCTCTGATGCCCCCTACCGGGAGATCTGCCCCTCTGATGCCCCCTACCGGGAGATCTGCCCCTCTGATGCCCCCTACCGGGAGATCTGCCCCTCTGATGCCCCCTACCGGGAGATCTGCCCCTCTGATCCCCCTGCCGGGAGATGTGCCCCTCTGGTGCCCCCCTGCCGGGAGATGTGCCCCTCTGGTGCCCCCCCTGCCGGGAGATGTGCCCCTCTGGTGCCCCCCCTTGCCGGGAGATGTGCCCCTCTGGTGCCCCCCCTTGCCGGGAGATGTGCCCCTCTGGTGCCCCCCCTTGCCGGGAGATGTGCCCCTCTGGTGCCCCCCTTGCCGGGAGATGTGCCCCTCTGGTGCCCCCCCTTGCCGGGAGATGTGCCCCTCTGGTGCCCCCCCTTGCCGGGAGATGTGCCCCTCTGGTGCCCCCCTTGCCGGGAGATGTGCCCCTCTGGTGCCCCCCTTGCCGGGAGATGTGCCCCTCTGGTGCCCCCCTTGCCGGGAGATGTGCCCCTCTGGTGCCCCCCCTTGCCGGGAGATGTGCCCCTCTGGTGCCCCCCTTGCCGGGAGATGTGCCCCTCTGGTGCCCCCCTTGCCGGGAGATGTGCCCCCCCCTGCCGGGAGATGTGCCCCCCCTGCTGGGAGATGTGCCCCCCCCTGCCGGGAGATGTGTGCCCCCCCCTGCCGGGAGATGTGTGCCCCCCCCTGCCGGGAGATGTGTGCCCCCCCCTGCCGGGAGATGTGTGCCCCCCCCCCTGCCGGGAGATGTGTGCCCCCCCCCCTGCCGGGAGATGTGTGCCCCCCCCCTGCCGGGAGATGTGTGCCCCCCCCCTGCCGGGAGATGTGTGCCCCCCCCCCTGCCGGGAGATGTGTGCCCCCCCCCCTGCGGGAGATGTGTGCCCCCCCCCCTGCCGGGAGATGTGTGCCCCCCCCCCTGCGGGAGATGTGTGCCCCCCCCCTGCCGGGAGATGTGTGCCCCCCCCCCTGCCGGGAGATGTGTGCCCCCCCCCTGCCGGAGATGTGTGCCCCCCCCCCCTGCCGGGAGATGTGTGCCCCCCCCTGCCGGGAGATGTGCCCCCCCCCCTGCCGGGAGATGTGCCCCCCCCTGCCGGGAGATGTGCCCCCCCCCCTGCCGGGAGATGTGCCCCCCCCCCCCCCCCCCCCCCCCCCCCCCCCCCCCCCTGCCGGGAGATGTGCCCCCCCCCCTGCCGGGAGATGTGCCCCCTAATGGGGTATCTATGCCTCAGATGCAGGGATCTCAAACTCAGGCCTCCAGATGTTTCTGGACTACGATTCTGTGGCCATCCATTGTATCCAAATAATTATGGGAATTGTAGGCAATCAACATGGGGGGGGGCAGAGATTGAGATTCTCTATTGCCACACACTGGGGAGATAGGCCCCCCTTCTCGATTTGCTCTACTAACCCCCCCCTGACAAGATCTGCCCCACTAATGCCCCCCAGTGAGGAGGTCTAATGCTCCCTATTTGCAGACACGCCCCTCTACAGCCCCCTAATGGGATATCTGCCCCCTGTTTTACACCCCTAATGCATTATGTCTCTCTCTCTTCCCCTCTAGGGGTTGATATTTGCCCCCTCCTTCCTACACGCTCTGGCACATGCCCCCCCCCTAGCCCTTTATTACAGGCGTGATCCCCCTGCCGTGTGCGTCTATTCAGTCAAGGTGTAACCTTCTTTCTTGGGGCACAATGTGTGCATTCCTGTGTGTACATGGTGTTACCCCTCCTGTCAGCCGTGCCCTTTATCACATTTTGGGAGCCAGGCGCAGGCTTCGTGTTTTAGATTTTAGTAAAATAACCCAAAAATCCCTGTGAATCCGTATCTAACGGCTCGGGGATTTGTCGAGCCCTGCCCTACATGCAGCTCTTATCCTCCGCCGCTGTACACACAGGACCCGCTCAGTTCTATGTATGTGCCCCCCCGCCTTTATCTGCCCCTCATATCTCTACCAGCTGATTGGCATGAGCAGCCTGGCAGCGTGATCACTAGCATCTCCTCCATACAAGCTGTCATACAAAGATCCAGCCCTGCGGGGTCCCTCACGCTGAACGCCATGTTTTACCTTTGAGCAGGATATATATATATATATATTACACACACACACACGCACCTCACCCCTGCTAATACCATATAACGCACGTCTGCTGTACTCGGGTATCCGCCACATGCAGGAAATCTCCCTATTCTCAGCATTGTGTGCAGGATTTCTGATGACTGACCCCCCCCCCCCATGATCAGCAGCGATACAGATGTGTATCTAATCATGCTGCTACATGGAGAAAAGAACCCCCCCCCCCGACTGCGTTTTCTCATGTGTGACATGAATATATATGTAATATGATTGAGGTGTGCATAGAGGTATATGTTTATTTGGTACAGATTCGTGTAGAATTGATGTTTGGTTTTTTCTATGTGCAGTGACAAATGTACCGAATAATGTATATGTAGGTATACAGTGTATTCACTGGATATGTAGGTATATTGTTGCTGCATACCCTGTATATGTCCCCTATATGTAGGTATATGGTATATTTACTGTATATGTAGGTATATAGTTGCTGTACGAGTGATGGTGGCCGTGATGAAGCCTGACTTGCCTCTTTCTCTGCTCCCACACACAGGAGCCGGGGAATCAGGGAAAAGCACCATTGTGAAGCAGATGAAGTAAGTGTCCTCCCCCTCCTCCCGTGTGAGCTCTGAAATCTGCAAGCCGCCATGTTTCTTTGCCGGGCCCACTGTGCTGTGTGCGGTGTATGTGTGGTTGTGCTGCATGTATGCGTGCGTACGCATTTGTGTGTACGTATGCATTTGTGCTACGTGTGTGCGTGCGTACGGACTTGTGCTACGTGTGTGTGTGCGTGCGTACGGACTTGTGCTACGTGTGTGCGTGCGTACGGACTTGTGCTACGTGTGTGTGCGTGCGTACGGACTTGTGCTACGTGTGTGTGCGTGCGTACGGACTTGTGCTACGTGTGTGCATGCGTACGCCTTTGTGCTACGTGTGCGCGTGCGTACACCTTTGTGCTACGTGTGCGCGTGCGTACGCCTTTGTGCTACGTGTGCGCGTGCGTACGCCTTTGTGCTACGTGTGCGCGTGCGTACGCCTTTGTGCTACGTGTGCGCGTGCGTACGCCTTTGTGCTACGTGTGCGCGTGCGTACGCCTTTGTGCTACGTGTGTGCGTGCGTACGCCTTTGTGCTACGTGTGTGCGTGCGTACGCCTTTGTGCTACGTGTGTGCGTGCGTACGCCTTTGTGCTACGTGTGTGCGTGCTTACGCATTTGTGCTACGTGTGTGCGTGCTTACGCATTTGTGCTACGTGTGTGCGTGCTTACGCATTTGTGCTACGTGTGTGCGTGGGTACGCATTTGTGCTGCGTGGGTACGCATTTGTGCTGCGTGGGTACGCATTTGTGCTGCGTGGGTACGCATTTGTGCTGCGTGGGTACGCATTTGTGCTGCGTGGGTACGCATTTGTGCTGCGTGGGTACGCATTTGTGCTGCGTGGGTGCGCGCGCATTTTATGCTGCGTGGGTGCGCGCGCATTTTGTGCTGCGTGGGTGCGCGCGCATTTTATGCTGCGTGGGTGCGCGCGCATTTTGTGCTGCGTGGGTACGCGCGCATTTTGTGCTGCGTGGGTGCGCGCGCATTTTGTGCTGCGTGGGTGCGCGCGCATTTTGTGCTGCGTGGGTGCGCGCGCATTTTGTGCTGCGTGGGTGCGCGCGCATTTTGTGCTGCGTGGGTGCGCGCGCATTTTGTGCTGCGTGGGTGCGCGCGCATTTTGTGCTGCGTGGGTGCGCACGCATTTGTGCTGCGTGCGTACGCACGCTTTTGTGCTGCGCGTGTGTGCGCGTGCGTACGCACGCTTTTGTGCTGCGCGTGTGTGCGCGCGCGTACGCACGCTTTTGTGCTGCGCGTGTGTGCGCGCGCGTACGCACGCATTTGTGCTGCGCGTGTGCGCGCTCGTACGCACGCATTTGTGCTGCGCGTGTGTGCGCGCTCGTACGCACGCATTTGTGCTGCGCGTGTGTGCGCGCTCGTACGCACGCATTTGTGCTGCGCGTGTGTGCGCGCTCGTACGCACGCATTTGTGCTGCGCGTGTGTGCACGCGCGTACGCACGCATTTGTGCTGCGCGTGTGTGTGCGCGTGCGTACGCACGCATTTGTGCTGCGCGTGTGTGTGTGCGCGTGCGTACGCACGCATTTGTGCTGCGCGTGTGTGGAGCGTACGCCTTTGTGCTACTTGTGTCTGCGGAGCGTACGCCTTTGTGCTACGTGTGTGTGCGGAGCGTACGCCTTTTGTGGTACATGTGTGTGCGGAGCGTACGCCTTTGTGGTACGTGTGTGCGGAGCGTACGCCTTTGTGGTACGTGTGTGCGGAGCGTACGCCTTTGTGGTACGTGTGTGCGGAGCGTACGCCTTTGTGGTACGTGTGTGCGGAGCGTACGCCTTTGTGCAGCGTTTGTGCGCGCGTACGCCTTTGTGCAGCGTTTGTGCGCGCGTACGCATTTGCGCGGTGCGTTTGTGCGCTCGTACGCATTTGCACGGTGCGTTTGTGCGCGCGTACGCATTTGCGCGGTGCGTTTGTGCACGCGTACCATGCTGTGTGTGTGCGCGCCATGCCAGACTTACAAACTGCCACTGCTCTGCTGCGGTAACCGTGTCACACTCATGGCAACTACGGCCGCGGCACAGAACAATAAAACTCACTCATACACACCGCACATGGGTATATATTGCCCCCAGCAGCTCACACATGGGTATATACTGCCCCAGCAGCTCACACATGGGTATATACTGCCCCCAGCAGCTCACACATGGGTATATACTGCCCCAGCAGCTCACACATGGGTATATACTGCCCCAGCAGCTCACACATGGGTATATACTAGGGCTGTGCAATTAATTGCAATCGCAATCGAATCGCGATTTCCGACCCTGCGATTTCTAAATCGCATAAGGCTGCGATTTTCGGCTGTTAACTTCCGGCGGCGGCATGGTGCTTTGAGCGCTCGCAGGGGGAACCACGTGACGAGCCGCGTTCTCGCAACTCGTCACATGGTTCCCCCAGGCGAGCGCCCAAGCTCCATGTGCCGCCGGAAGTTAACAGGGAGCCGAACACGCGGCGCGGCGCACAGAGGTGAGCTGCGGCGCAGTATCCACGTGCTGGGGCAGTATCCACGTGCTGGGGCAGTATCCACGTGCTGGGGCAGTATCCATGTGCTGGGGCAGTATCCATGTGCTGGGGCAGTATCCATGAGCTTGGGCAGTATCCATGTGCTGGGGCAATATCCATGTGCTGGGGCAGTATCCATGTACTGGGGCAATATCCATGAGCTGGGGCAGTATCCATGTGCTTGGGCAGTATCCATGTGCTGGGGCAGTATCCATGTGCTGGGGCAGTATCCATGTGCTGGGGCAGTATCCATGTGCTGGGGCAATATCCATGTGCTGGGGCAGTATCCATGTGCTGGGGCAATATCCATGTGCTGGGGCAATATCCATGTGCTGGGGCAGTATCCATGAGCTTGGGCAGTATCCATGAGCTTGGGCAATATCCATGCGCTGGGACAGTATATCCATGTGCTGGGACAGTATATCCATGTGCTGGGGCAGTATTTCCATGTGCTGGGGCAGTATTTCCATGTGCTGGGGCAGTATTTCCATGTGCTGGGGCAGTATTTCCATGTGCTGGGGCAGTATATCCATGTGCTGGGGCAGTATATCCATGTGCTGGGGCAGTATATCCATGTGCTGGGGCAGTATATCCATGTGCTGGGGCAGTATATCCATGTGCTGGGGCAGTATATCCATGTGCTGGGGCAGTATATCCATGTGCTGGGGCAGTATATCCATGTGCTGGGGCAGTATATCCATGTGCTGGGGCAGTATATCCATGTGCTGGGGCAGTATTTCCATGTGCTGGGGCAGTATCCATGTGCTGAATACTGAATACATTTAGAATGTATGTAGCATGTTTGAAAAAGCAAAAACAATTGGCTAAATCGCAAATAAAATCGCAATATTCATTCAAGAAATCGCAATATGATTATTTTGTCAATATTGCACAGCCCTAGTATATACTGCCCCCAGCAGCTCACACATGGGTATATACTGCCCCCAGCAGCTCACACATGGGTATATACTGCCCCCAGCAGCTCACACATGGGTATATACTGCCCCCAGCAGCTCACACATGGGTATATACTGCCCCAGCAGCTCACACATGGGTATATACTGCCCCCAGCAGCTCACACATGGGTATATACTGCCCCCAGCAGCTCACACATGGGTATATACTGCCCCCAGCAGCTCACTCATGGGTATATACTGCCCCCAGCAGCACACACATGGGTATATACTGCCCCCAGCAGCACACACATGGGTATATACTGCCCCAGCAGCTCAACATGGGTATATACTGCCCCCAGCAGCTCACACATGGGTATATACTGCCCCCAGCAGCTCACACATGGGTATATACTGCCCCAGCAGCTCACACATGGGTATATACTGCCCCCAGCAGCTCACACATGGGTATATACTGCCCCCAGCAGCTCACACATGGGTATATACTGCCCCCAGCAGCTCACACATGGGTATATACTGCCCCAGCAGCTCACACATGGGTATATACTGCCCCAGCAGCTCACACATGGGTATATACTGCCCCCAGCAGCTCACACATGGGTATATACTGCCCCAGCAGCTCAACATGGGTATATACTGCCCCAGCAGCTCACACATGGGTATATACTGCCCCAGCAGCTCACACATGGGTATATACTGCCCCCAGCAGCTCACACATGGGTATATACTGCCCCCAGCAGCTCACACATGGGTATATACTGCCCCCAGCAGCTCACACATGGGTATATACTGCCCCCAGCAGCTCACACATGGGTATATACTGCCCCCAGCAGCTCACACATGGGTATATACTGCCCCCAGCAGCTCACACATGGGTATATACTGCCCCCAGCAGCTCACACATGGGTATATACTGCCCCCAGCAGCTCACACATGGGTATATACTGACCCCAGCAGCTCACACATGGGTATATACTGACCCCAACAGCTCACACATGGGTATATACTGACCCCAGCAGCTCACACATGGGTATATACTGACCCCAGCAGCTCAGGGGTCCGGTTTTGTAAGGGAAGTTTCGACCACGGCGGCGCACTACCAAACCGCCTCGTCGTCGGCACTCCAGCGTGCCTTCCTGGGCCCCACGTGCACCCTGCATTCACGCCACCCTCCACATGATGCGAGCGCATCATGTGAGGGGGCGGCATCAACGCAGGCATGCACGTGGGGCCCAGGAAGGCACGCTGCAGCGCCGCCGACGAGGCGGTTTGTTAGTGTGCCGCCGGGGTCGAAACGTCCCTTACAAAACCAGGCCCCCACTGACCCACGGGCCTTCGGGCAGCGCCCGAGTGCCTGAAGGGTCAGTCCGCCCGTGTGTGTGCTCCATGCTGTGTGGATGCGTGCGCTCCATGCTGTGTGGATGCGTGCGCTCCATGCTGTGTGGATGCGTGCGCTCCATGCTGTGTGGATGCGTGCGCTCCATGCTGTGTGGATGCGTGCCCTCCATGCTGTGTAGATGCGTGCGCGCTCCATGCTGTGTGGATGCGTGCGCGCTCCATGCTGTGTGGATGCGTGCGCGCTCCATGCTGTGTGGATGCGTGCGCGCTCCATGCTGTGTGGATGCGTGCGCGCTCCATGCTGTGTGGATGCGTGCGCGCTCCATGCTGTGTGGGTGCGTGCGCGCTCCATGCTGTGTGTGGGTGCGTGTGCGCTCCATGCTGTGTGTGTGTGCGGGCGCGCTCCATGCTGTGTGTGTGTGCGGGCGCGCTCCATGCTGTGTGTGTGTGTGTGCGGGCGCGCTCCATGCTGTGTGTGTGTGCGGGCGCGCTCCATGCTGTGTGTGTGTGTGTGTGTGTGCGGGCGCGCTCCATGCTGTGTGTGTGTGTGTGTGCGGGCGCGCTCCATGCTGTGTGTGTGTGTGTGCGGGCGCGCTCCATGCTGGTGTGTGTGTGTGTGCGGGCGCGCTCCATGCTGTGTGTGCGGGCGCGCTCCATGCTGTGTGTGTGTGTGCGGGCGCGCTCCATGCTGTGTGTGTGTGTGCGGGCGCGCTCCATGCTGTGTGTGTGTGTGCGGGCGCGCTCCATGCTGTGTGTGTGTGTGCGGGCGCGCTCCATGCTGTGTGTGTGTGTGCGGGCGCGCTCCATGCTGTGTGTGTGTGTGCGGGCGCGCTCCATGCTGTGTGTGTGTGTGCGAGCGCGCTCCATGCTGTGTGTGTGTGTGCGGGCGCGCTCCATGCTGTGTGTGTGTGTGTGCGGGCGCGCTCCATGCTGTGTGTGTGCGGGCGCGCTCCATGCTGTGTGTGTGTGTGTGTGGCGGGCGCGCTCCATGCTGTGTGTGTGTGTGTGTGCGGGCGCGCTCCATGCTGTGTGTGTGTGTGCGGGCGCGCTCCATGCTGTGTGTGTGCGGGCGCGCTCCATGCTGTGTGTGTGTGTGTGCGGGCGCGCTCCATACTGTGTGTGTGTGCGGCGCGCTCCATGCTGTGTGTGTGTGTGTGTGTGCGGGCGCGCTCCATGCTGTGTGTGTGTGTGCGGGCGCGCTCCATGCTGTGTGTGTGTGTGCGGGCGCGCTCCATGCTGTGTGTGTGTGTGCGGGGCGCTCCATGCTGTGTGTGTGTGTGTGTGGGCGCGCTCCATGCTGTGTGTGTGTGTGGGCGCGCTCATGCTGTGTGTGTGTGTGTGTGTGTGTGGGCGCGCTCCATGCTGTGTGTGTGTGTGTGTGTGTGTGTGTGCGGGCGCGCTCCATGCTGTGTGTGTGCGGGCGCGCTCCATGCTGTGTGTGTGTGTGCGGGCGCGCTCCATGCTGTGTGTGTGTGTGCAGTGTGTTCATGCTGTGTGTGTGCTCATGCTGTGTGTGTGCAGTGTGCTCATGCTGTGTGTGTGCAGTGTGCTCATGCTGTGTGTGTGCAGTGTGCTCATGCTGTGTGTGTGCAGTGTGCTCATGCTGTGTGTGTGCAGTGTGCTCATGCTGTGTGTGTGCAGTGTGCTCATGCTGTGTGTGTGCAGTGTGCTCATGCTGTGTGTGTGCAGTGTGCTCATGCTGTGTGTGTGCAGTGTGCTCATGCTGTGTGTGTGCAGTGTGCTCATGCTGTGTGTGTGCAGTGTGCTCATGCTGTGTGTGTGCAGTGTGCTCATGCTGTGTGTTCGCAGTGTGTTCATCCTGTGTGTTCGCAGTGTGTTCATCCTGTGTGTTCGCAGTGTGTTCATCCTGTGTGTGTGCGCGCAGTGCGCTCATGCTGTGTGTGCAGTGCGCTCATGCTGTGCGCTCATGCTGTGCGCTCATGCTGTGCGCTCATGCTGTGCGCTCATGCTGTGCGCTCATGCTGTGTGTGTGTGCGCAGTGTGTTCATGCTGTGTGTGTGTTCATGCTGTGTGTGTGTTCATGCTGTGTGTGTGTGTGCAGTGTGTTCATGCTGTGTGTGTGCAGTGTGTTCATGCTGTGTGTGTGCAGTGTGTTCATGCTGTGTGTGTGCAGTGTGTTCATGCTGTGTGTGTGCAGTGTGTTCATGCTGTGTGTGTGTGTAGTGTGTTCATGCTGTGTGTGTGTGTAGTGTGTTCATGCTGTGTGTGTGTGTAGTGTGTTCATGCTGTGTGTGTGTGTAGTGTGTTCATGCTGTGTGTGTGTGTGTGCAGTGTGTTCATGCTGTGTGTGTGCAGTGTGTTCATGCTGTGTGTGTGCAGTGTTCATGCTGTGTGTGTGTGTGTGCAGTGTGTTCATGCGGTGTGTGTGTGTGTGCAGTGTGTTCATGCTGTGTGTGTGTGCAGTGTGTTCATGCTGTGTGTGTGTAGTGTGTTCATGCTGTGTGTGTGTGTAGTGTGTTCATGCTGTGTGTGTGTGTGTAGTGTGTTCATGCTGTGTGTGTGTGTGTAGTGTTTTCATGCTGTGTGTGCGCAGTGTGTTCATGCTGTGTGTGTGCAGTGTGTCATGCTGTGTGTGTGTGTGCAGTGTGTTCATGCTGTGTGTGTGCAGTGTGTTCATGCTGTGTGTGTGCAGTGTGTTCATGCTGTGTGTGTGCAGTGTGTTCATGCTGTGTGTGTGCAGTGTGTTCATGCTGTGTGTGTGCAGTGTGTTCATGCTGTGTGTGTGTGTGCGGGCGCGCTCCATGCTGTGTGTGTGTGTGCGGGCGCGCTCCATGCTGTGTGTGTGTGTGTGTGCGGCGCGCGCTCCATGCTGTGTGTGTGTGTGTGTGCGGGCGCGCTCATGCTGTGTGTGTGTGTGTGGGGCGCGCTCCATGCTGTGTGTGTGTGTGTGCGGGCGCGCTCCATGCTGTGTGTGTGTGTGTGTGGCGGGCGCGCTCCATGCTGTGTGTGTGTGTGTGCGGGCGCGCTCCATGCTGTGTGTGGTGTGTGTGTGCGGGCGCGCTCCATGCTGTGTGTGTGTGTGTGGCGGGCGCGCTCCATGCTGTGTGTGTGTGTGTGCGGGCGCGCTCCATGCTGTGTGTGTGTGTGTGCGGGCGCGCTCCATGCTGTGTGTGTGTGCAGTGTGCTCATGCTGTGTGTGTGCAGTGTGCTCATGCTGTGTGTGTGCAGTGTGCTCATGCTGTGTGTGTGTGTGCAGTGTGTTCATCCTGTGTGTTCACAGTGTGTTCATCCTGTGTGTGTGTGTGCAGTGTGCTCATGCTGTGTGTGTTCATGCTGTGTGTGTTCATGCTGTGTGTGTTCATGCTGTGTGTGTGTTCATGCTGTGTGTGTGTTCATGCTGTGTGTGTGTTCATGCTGTGTGTGTGTTCATGCTGTGTGTGTGTTCATGCTGTGTGTGTGTTCATGCTGTGTGTGTGTTCATGCTGTGTGTGTTCAGTGTGTTCATGCTGTGTGTGTGCAGTGTGTTCATGCTGTGTGTGCAGTGTGTTCATGCTGTGTGTGCAGTGTGTTCATGCTGTGTGTGTGCAGTGTGGTCATGCTGTGTGTGTGCAGTGTGGTCATGCTGTGTGTGTGCAGTGTGTTCATGCTGTGTGTGTGCAGTGTGTTCATGCTGTGTGTGTGTGTGTAGTGTGTTCATGCTGTGTGTGTGTGTGTAGTGTGTTCATGCTGTGTGTGTGTGTGTAGTGTGTTCATGCTGTGTGTGTGTGTGTAGTGTGTTCATGCTGTGTGTGTGTGTGTGTGTTCATCATGCTGTGTGTGTGTAGTGTGTTCATGCTGTGTGTGTGTAGTGTGTCATGCTGTGTGTGTTAGTGTGTTCATGCTGTGTGTGCAGTGTGTTCATGCTGTGTGTGCAGTGTGTTCGCTGTGTGTGTGCAGTGTGGTCATGCTGTGTGTGTGCAGTGTGGTCATGCTGTGTGTGTGCTGTGGTCATGCTGTGGTGTGTGCAGTGTGTTCATGCTGTGTGTGTGCAGTGTGTTCATGCTGTGTGTGTGTGTGTAGTGTGTTCATGCTGTGTGTGTGTGTGTAGTGTGTTCATGCTGTGTGTGTGTAGTGTGTTCATGCTGTGTGTGTGTAGTGTGTTCATGCTGTGTGTGTGTAGTGTGTTCATGCTGTGTGTGTGTGTGTGTTCATGCTGTGTGTGTGTGTAGTGTGTTCATTGCTGCTGTTGTGTGTCATGCTGTGTGTGTGTGTGTGTTCATGCTGTGTGTGTGTAGTGTGTTCATGCTGTGTGTGTGTGTGCAGTGTGTTCATGCTGTGTGTGTGTGCGCAGTGTGTTCATGCTGTGTGTGTGTGCGCAGTGTGTTCATGGTGTGTGTGTGCAGTGTGTTCATGCTGTGTGTGTGTGCAGTGTGTTCATGCTGTGTGTGTGTGCAGTGTGTTCATGCTGTGTGTGTGTGCAGTGTGTTCATGCTGTGTGTGTGTGCAGTGTGTTCATGCTGTGTGTGTGTGCAGTGTGTTCATGCTGTGTGTGTGTGCAGTGTGTTCATGCTGTGTGTGTGCGCAGTGTGTTCATGCTGTGTGTGTGCGCAGTGTGTTCATGCTGTGTGTGTGCGCAGTGTGTTCATGCTGTGTGTGTGCGCAGTGTGTTCATGCTGTGTGTGTGTGCGCAGTGTGTTCATGCTGTGTGTGTGTGCAGTGTGTTCATGCTGTGTGTGCGTGCAGTGTGTTCATGCTGTGTGTGCGTGCAGTGTGTTCATGCTGTGTGTGTGTGCAGTGTGTTCATGCAGTGTGTTCATGCTGTGTGTGTGCGCAGTGTGTTCATGCTGTGTGTGTGCGCAGTGTGTTCATGCTGTGTGTGTGCGCAGTGTGTTCATGCTGTGTGTGTGTGCGCAGTGTGTTCATGCTGTGTGTGTGTGCAGTGTGCTCATGCTGTGTGTGTGTGCAGTGTGTTCATGCTGTGTGTGTGTGCAGTGTGTTCATGCTGTGTGTGTGTGCAGTGTGTTCATGCTGTGTGTGTGTGCAGTGTGTTCATGCTGTGTGTGTGTGCAGTGTGTTCATGCTGTGTGTGCGCAGTGTGTTCATGCTGTGTGCAGTGTGTTCATGCTGTGTGTGTGTGTGTGTGCGCAGTGTGTTCATGCGGTGTGTGTGTGCATGCAGTGTGTTCATGCTGTGTGTGTGCAGTGTGTTCATGCTGTGTGTTCATGCTGTGTGTTCATGCTGTGTGTGTGCAGTGTGTTCATGCTGTGTGTGTGCAGTGTGTTCATGCTGTGTGTGTGTGTGTAGTGTGTCATGCTGTGTGTGTGTAGTGTGTTCATGCTGTGTGTGTGTGTAGTGTGTTCATGCTGTGTGTGTGTAGTGTGTTCATGCTGTGTGTGTGTAGTGTGTTCATGCTGTGTGTGTGTAGTGTGTTCATGCTGTGTGTGTGTGTGCAGTGTGTTCATGCTGTGTGTGTGCAGTGTGTTCATGCTGTGTGTGTGTGCGTGCAGTGTGTTCATGCTGTGTGTGCAGTGTGTTCATGCTGTGTGTGCAGTGTGTTCATGCTGTGTGTTCAGTGTGTTCATGCTGTGTGTGCAGTGTGTTCATGCTGTGTGCGCAGTGTGTTCATGCTGTGTGTGCAGTGTGTTCATGCTGTGCGTGCAGTGTGTTCATGCTGTGCGTGCAGTGTGTTCATGCTGTGTGTGCAGTGTGTTCATGCTGTGTGTGCAGTGTGTTCATGCTGTGTGTGTGTGCGCAGTGTGTTCATGCTGTGTGTGTCTGTGCAGTGTGTTCATGCTGTGTGTGCAGTGTGTTCATGCTGTGTGTGTGTGCGCAGTGTGTTCATGCTGTGTGTGTGTGCGCAGTGTGTTCATGCTGTGTGTGTGTGCGCAGTGTGTTCATGCTGTGTGTGTGTGCGCAGTGTGTTCATGCTGTGTGTGTGTGCGCAGTGTGTTCATGCTGTGTGTGTGTGCGCAGTGTGTTCATGCTGTGTGTGTGTGCGCAGTGTGTTCATGCTGTGTGTGTGTGCGCAGTGTGTTCATGCTGTGTGTGTGTGCGCAGTGTGTTCATGCTGTGTGTGTGTGCGCAGTGTGTTCATGCTGTGTGTGTGTGCGCAGTGTGTTCATGCTGTGTGTGTGTGCGCAGTGTGTTCATGCTGTGTGTGTGTGCGCAGTGTGTTCATGCTGTGTGTGTGTGCGCAGTGTGTTCATGCTGTGTGTGTGTGTGCAGTGTGTTCATGCTGTGTGTGTGTGTGTGTGCAGTGTGTTCATGCTGTGTGTGTGCAGTGTGTTCATGCTGTGTGTGTTTGTGCGCTCGTGCCACGCTGTGTAGCCGCCATGTTTTTTTCCCGCGCTGTGCTGGCTGGGAGCTGTTCCAGGCTCTGGTGCTGAACGTGCTGCCGGCCCCGGGGGGGGGGGGGGGTGGCGGATGCTCCGGGTATTCTCTCCGGGGAGGGGCGGGGTGCTGTGCAGTGGGAGACTGGATGAGGGGAGCAGATGGGCAGTGTTTGCAGTGCGGCCCCCGGGAGGGGAAGCTGCGCGCTGGTTACATTGTGTGTGCGTGATGTATACCCCCCGCATGCCGCCTCTGTGTATCCCGCATGCAGAGCGCGGGGCCGGCATTGCAGCCTTGTGTGGGTCGGGGGCCTGTGCTGTGCTGGGGCAGAGGTCCCGGCATGGCACGGGTTAATGCGACCGCCCCTTTCCCACGCTCCCCTCAGGGCGGGGGATTCAGGAGGTGCTGGAGCTGGACAGCGCCCAGCCTGGATTCGGAAACCGTCGGGGGGGGGGGGGGGCGGGGCCTGCGGCTTCGGGGATTTTCGGCTGCGTGTATATATCCTAGTTCGGGATTCATCGGAAAACCTCGTGAATCTCCGTCTGTGTGTCATACTCCTCATTGTGTCTTTACCTCTCAGAGAGCTGCGGCCACTAGAGCTTCATTAACGGCCTGAATGTCACTGATATATGTTATATATGTATCTTTGTGTGTATATTCCATATTACAGATATATGTTAATATGTATCTGTGTGTGTATATTCCATATTACAGATATATGTTAATATGTATCTGTGTGTATATTCCGTATTACAGATATATGTTAATATGTATCTGTGTGTGTATATTCCATATTACAGATATATGTTAATATGTATCTGTGTGTGTATATTCCATATTACAGATATATGTTAATATGTATCTTTGTATATATACATTCCATATTACAGATATGTTAATATGTATCTGTGTGTGTATATTCCATATTACAGATATATTTTAATATGTATCTTTGTATATATACATTCCATATTACAGATATGTTAATATGTATCTGTGTGTGTATATTCCATATTACAGATATGTTAATATGTATCTGTGTGTGTATATTCCATATTACAGATATATGTTAATATGTATCTGTGTGTGTATATTCCATATTACAGATATATGTTAATATGTATCTGTGTGTATATTCCATATTACAGATATGTTAATATGTATCTGTGTGTGTATATTCCATATTACAGATATATGTTAATATGTATCTGTGTGTGTATATTCCATATTACAGATATATGTTAATATGTATCTTTGTATATATACATTCCATATTACAGATATGTTAATATGTATCTGTGTGTGTATATTCCATATTACAGATATATTTTAATATGTATCTTTGTATATATACATTCCATATTACAGATATGTTAATATGTATCTGTGTGTGTATATTCCATATTACAGATATATGTTAATATGTATCTGTGTGTGTATATTCCATATTACAGATATATGTTAATATGTATCTGTGTGTGTATATTCCATATTACAGATATATGTTAATATGTATCTGTGTGTATATTCCGTATTACAGATATATGTTAATATGTATCTGTGTGTGTATATTCCATATTACAGATATATGTTAATATGTATCTGTGTGTATATTCCGTATTACGGATATATGTTAATATGTATCTGTGTGTATATTCCGTATTACGGATATATGTTAATATGTATCTGTGTGTATATTCCGTATTACGGATATATGTTAATATGTATCTGTGTGTGTATATTCCATATTACAGATATATGTTAATATGTATCTGTGTGTATATTCCGTATTACGGATATATGTTAATATGTATCTGTGTGTATATTCCGTATTACGGATATATGTTAATATGTATCTGTGTGTGTATATTCCATATTACAGATATATGTTAATATGTATCTGTGTGTGTATATTCCATATTAGATATATGTTAATATGTATCTGTGTGTGTATATTCCATATTACGGATATATGTTAATATGTATCTTTGTGTGTATATTCCATATTACAGATATATGTTAATATGTATCTGTGTGTATATTCCGTATTACGGATATATGTTAATATGTATCTGTGTGTATATTCCGTATTACGGATATATGTTAATATGTATCTGTGTGTGTATATTCCATATTAGATATATGTTAATATGTATCTGTGTGTGTATATTCCATATTACAGATATATGTTAATATGTATCTTTGTGTGTATATATATTCCATTTTACAGATATGTTAATATGTATATTTGTAATATTGAATGTATATACACAAAGATACATATTAACACATATCTGTAATACGGAATATACACACAAAGATACAGATTAACAGATCTGTAATACGGAATATACACACATTGATACAGATTAACATAGATCTGTAATATGGAATATACACACATTGATACAGATTAACAGATCTGTAATATGGAATATACACACATTGATACAGATTAACATAGATCTGTAATATGGAATGTATATACGCAAAGATACAGTTTAACATATATCTGTAATATGGAATGTGTACACACAAAGACACATATTAACATATCTAAAATGGAATATATATACACACAGATACATATTAACATATCTGTAATATGGAATGTATATATACACACACAGATACATATTCACATCTGTAATATGGAATGTATATATACACACACAAAGATACAGATTAACATATATCTGTAATATCTGTAATCCAGGACATACTTGAAAACGAGAGAAATCTCAATGTATCCTTCCTGGTAAAATCCTTAATAAATAAATATGGTATATATACACAAAGATACATATTAACATATATCTGTAATATGGAATGTATACACACAAAGATACAGATTAACATATATCTGTAATATGGAATATACACACAAAGATACAGATTAACATATAGCTGCAATATGGAATGTATATACACAAAGATACAGATTAACATATATTTGTGTATATATATATATATATATATATAATCTGTATCTTTGTGTATATACATTCCATATTGCAGCTATATGTTAATCTGTATCTTTGTGTGTATATTCCATATTACAGATATATTTTAATCTGTATCTTTGTGTTTATATGTATTCCATATTACAGATATGTTAATATGCATCTTTGTGTTTATATGTATTCCATATTACAGATATATGTTAATATGTATCTTTGTGTTTATATGTATTCCATATTACAGATATGTGTTAATATGTATCTGTGTGTATATATACATTCCATATTACAGATATATGTTAATATGTATCTTTGTGTGTATATACATTTCATATTACAGATATATTTTAATATGTATCTTTGTGTATATACAGTACATTCCATATTACAGATATATTTTAATATGTATCTTTGTATATATACATTCCATATTACAGATATGTGTTAATATGTATCTTTGTATATATACATTCCATATTACAGATATGTTAATATGTATCTGTGTGTGTATATTCCATATTACAGATATTTGTTAATATGTATCTTTGTGTGTATATATATGCCATTGTGCAGATTGTTATTATATGTCAATATGTGATATTTCCTGTTAAGCATGAGTTTTTAATAAAAGCAGTAAAGGCTAACGAGCATATTTCAAGGTATCACAAAAACCTAACCAGTAACAAGCTTCATCCACCAAATAAATAAATTCTATATTTATTAATCTGTATGTATGTGTGTGTATATCTATGTATCTCTGTGGCTTTTCTTGCAATGAGGTGTATATTCCTCTGGAAATCCTTGTGCTTGCTTCATTTTCTGAGTTAGGCCTGAGTTTATCGTAAAGGCCCTTTCCAGCAGAGGCTTCATGGTAGTTTAATTGACCTGTTTCAGTTCTCCAAAGCTAGAACTACAGCTCCCTGCAGTGGATTTTGGCCTGAGCAAAGGCTGTTGTTAACCCACTGGCACAGGCAGCATATGCCAAGTAGCGCAGCATTAAACCGTCATTAGACAATGATATAGTAGATGCTGTAGTTGGCATCCTTGTGATTTTTTTTTATTTTTTTTTATTTATTTTTTTATTTATTTTTTTAAATTCAAAATAATTTTTTTTGCATAGTAATTTTTTTTTTTTTTTTTTTTTGCCTTTTAATAAAATCCGTCTGGTAAAAGCGGCAATCTAGCAGCTGAAACCTTTTACTTCTTGTCTGCCTTCAGTAACGGTTTTATTGCTATTGCCTTGCACCGTTCAGGAGCACATGGTTTCTGCTCTATATAATGTGTATTTTCTGGGGGTGGGAAAGAGGGTTCAGTGCGATTCTGGTGTGGCGTATTCTGAGGTCAGGTTCAAGAATACGTTGATTCCCTGGATTTGTGAAGTCTTGACGGGTTATTCAAAGCGAGCCAAATTTGCCACCCAAATTGCGCCGAACTGTGAATTTCCCCCTACGGTGCAATTTCGTGGCAATTTGACTATTCAGAAAGCTGGCAATTTTGGCTAATCTATTCAGAGAATTCCGAACATGGGCGACATGCCCAGATTTCTGGTGCTTTCGCTCGCCAGATTTAAACCGTCGAGTCCCATAGGTTTCAGTGGAGAAAAAAAAAAAAAAAAAATCCCCATTTTCTTAATTTTTTTTTTATTTAAACGTTTTTTCTTTTGGCAGCTAAAAATATTTATTTATCTTTTAGAAGGTTTATGCTTTTTTTCTGGATTTGTTTTTCAGCGACATCCTTGATTGCAATGTTTTTCGAAATGTTTTTTTTGTTTTTAAATTCTGTAATCTTTCTTTTTTATTGCTATTCATAGGACCTTCTATATTATTTCCATGCATTTTCATGCATTATTTTTGTTTAAAATGTCTTTTAAAAATCGCAGTGTGGTTTTGTTTTTTTTACGTCTGTTAGGCGGTTGATCGTCATTTTTTTTGGAGGCGTTCGGCGGCTGCGTTCGGCGGTTTATTGGATGTGTTCAGCGGATCCATTCGGTGCACTTCGGACTCAAATTTCAGCATTCACCGCAGGGTTGGCGAACTGAAGTTGCCGGAGTGTACCCACATTTCGGTGCTCTTTGCTTAATCCCTTTTGGTATAAAGTCTGTTGTTGCCCGTCTGTCTCTGCCGGTCTCCAAAACAAAAAGAAGGTGAAGTCACTGCAGGCATGGTCTGTATCTGACCTGTGAAAACAACGAGGTTCTCTCAGTCTTTAGCCCGTGTAATAACGTGTCTTACCGATACCAATGCTGGTCCTATGTGGTAACAGCTGGGCAAATGCATGCTGCTCCTCTTTCATCAGTAAATGTGAGAAGGCCCCATGCTGGAATGCTGATGGTAGAATAAATCCGGAATGATGTAATAATAAATGAATAAAGGTATACAATAAAAATTGACTAGAATAAAATTACATGTAAATGCCTGACGCGTTTCGTCTACTGCTGCAGACTTCCTCAGGGGCTCAAGTAAGCATTTTCTCATCATCCCTTATAGTATTACTAAGATGTCCTGACTTCTTAGTAATTCTATAAGGAATGATGGGAAAATGATTTTTACAGTATTCATTCATTCATATCTTTTATTTCGTACTTACTTGTGCCCTTGAGGAAGTCTGCAGCAGTAGACGAAACGCGTCAGGCTTTTGTATGTTATTTTATTTTTTACCTTTTATTCATTTGTTTTATTACATCATTCCGGATTTATTCTACCATCAGCATTCCAGCATGGGGCCTTCTCACATTTACTGATGAGAGGAGCAGCACGCATTTGCCCAGCTGTTACCACATAGCACCGTCATTGGTATCGATAAGACCCGTTATTACACGGGCTAAAGACTGATGGAACTTCCTTGTTTTCACATGTCTACTTATAGGAGTCTTTGAACCACCTCCCGGAAGTTGTTCAGTTCCTTTTTATAATACAGGAGGGGTGGGGTCACGCCTATTCCTGTTGGGGCGGCTGCAACCACCAGATGTATCCAGCCCAGCAACATGTATAAAACATAAGAAAAAAATTGTCATCTGCGCTTATTCCCATTTATACCGTGTGAAACAAAACACAATTAGAGGCTTTGGTTTCTATTAATGGCCATTAAGAGTGTAAGCTCACCCGCCAACGTCACGGCTCCTCTAGTGAGGGTGAGTCCTATCCGAAATGAAGCCACAGGCTGCTGTGTAGCGAACCATCACTGCTCATGCTGCTTTTCAGTCATGAGGTAGACTGGTGGGCCTTTATTTAATGCCCTCCCAGAAACAAATCCACGTTGGGATCAAAAAACAAAGACACTGAGCGGAACATGCTGCAATGATGACCTGGCTGGAGGTACAATAAAACATGCATAGTACAGGAGGGGTGGGGCCGCGCCTTTTCCCTGATGGGGCGGCTATAACCACCAAATGTATCCAGCCCAGCAACATGTATAAAACCTAAGAAAAAAATATGTCATCCGCGCTTATTCCCATTATACCGTGTGAAACAAAATGCAATTAGAGGCTTTGGTTTATATTAATGGCCATTAAAAGAGTAAGCTCACCCGCCAACGTCACGGCACCTCTAGTGAGGGCGAGTCCTATCCAAAAATGAAGCCACAGGCTGATGTGTAGCAAACCATACCTGCTCACGCTGCTTTTCAGTCATGAGGTAGTCTGGTGGGTCATATTTATGCCCTCCCAGAAAAAAATCCACCTTGGGATCAAAAAACAAACACGGAGCGGAACATGCTACCTTTTATAAATTAAGTATTTTGCTTTCATTCCATCTTGTTGCACCCATCAGTTTCTTTCATGGTCTGTATCTGAGCTTCATTATGGAAACAGACCTTTCTCAATGTTCCGTCTTTCTGTTTTGATACATTACCTGAGGCTGTTGGAATTCATGCTGGTTTAGTACAGTTACAGGTACTTATACCGCTCCAACAGATTCCGTAGCGCTTTACAATGGAGAAAACACAGACGGGTAACATAATAAATAATAAAACATAAGGAACTGACGGCCCTTCCTTTAGGATAATTGTCCTGCAAATGCAGCACTTTATACAAGTGCTAGACATCCCGTGAGCTTGCAATCTAAGGGACTAAGGCAAGTGAAACAAAAAGGAGCAGGGGGAGTGTGGAGATAATTACCAGAGAGAATATAGCAGACACTGCATATTGATAGACAAAGAGCTTGGGCATGAGGAGGTTAAACTGAGCAAGGATTGAAGCAGCTGAGAAAAGGAGGCTATATAATTAGAATAGGGGCTGGGTGGGCCAGCAGAGGGAAAAGTGGTGGTGGTGGTGAGTGCCTGGATGAAGACAATACAGAGTTTAGAGGGGGTAGCCATTCGTTCATACAGAGTATTTACAACAGGGAGGAGCACAGAATTAAACTATCAAAGAGGGAAGAAAAAAAAAATATAAACTAGCAGCAGTAACAATATGGCAAGAAATGTGTTGAATGAAGTATACCTTTCTGGGTTTCTTGCAGGGAGCAGAGGGAGAGATTGCTTTGAATATGGCTTGCTTGTGTTCAGTATATTTGTTGTGTGCCCATTTGGCTGCTTTTGGTTGTCCTTGTCCACCCTGGCTGCTCCTTTATGTGACGTGATGGATGTTAGCACCTTTTAATTGTTCCCGTTCAGTTTTTGGGAAGGGTGATCTATGAAAAGTGTGTAGCTGGTGTACCCACTGCCTGTGGGCTGTGACAGGTGGGCAGTAACACACACTTAGAGCCGTGCATCAATTCTCTGGTGAACAAGAGTGATAATTAAGAACTATAAGTGCAGTTTGTGCAATTATCCAGTAACAAGTCTGAACAAGAGCATGGAAATCAATGCTAAGATAATCAGGCATTTTAAAGAAAGTAACGGTAGCCTGTTTAATCGGTTGCCTGGTACGCGGGGCATTTACTGGCGGCTGGAGAAGGGGCTTCCTGGATTTATGGAGCCATGGGACATCATAATATTATTAGAAAATAATGCTGACTCTAGCGTTTTATGCCGCGGTGAGCTGGCGGTACTGCCACTAAGGGATAACTGAACAATGCTTGAGGCCTGTTGAGAAAGCTTTGGATACAGAGTAAATGTGTAAGACAGGTATGATAATCCTGGAAGGAGAGATGAGTGTAACCATGAGAGAGCCATTAATGTTCTCTTGGAGACACTTTGTAGCCAAAATATGGTAGTCGCATCAGGCAGTTGAGCACTCTGGACCCACGGCCGTCTATGTTTTGGGTCCTTACAGGACGCTTGTGCATTCCTTATAATATGTTGAGTTGAAACCTATCCTCCGTAGAGTCCCCTCAAAATAACTCAACACACAGCCATTAACCGCTGGCAACAAAAGGGAGTACACCCCTAAGGGAAAATGTCCAAATTGGGCCCAAAGTGTCAATATTTTGTGCGGCCACCATTATTTTCCAGCACTGCCTTAACCCTCTCAGGTATGGAGTTTACCAGAGCTTCACAGGTTGCCACTGGAGTCCTCTTCCACTCCTCCATGACGTCATCACGGAGCTGGTGGATGTTAGAGACCTTGCGCTCCTCCACCTTCCGTTTCAGTATGCCCCACAGATGCTCAATAGGGTTTAGGTCTGGAGACCTGCTTGGCCAGTCCATCACCTTTACCCTCAGCTTCTTTAGCATGGCAGTGGTCGTCTTGGAGGTGTGTTGGAGGTCGTTATGTTGGAATACTGGCCTGCGGCCCATCTCCGAAGGGAGGGGATCATGCTCTGCTTCAGTATGTCACAGTACATGTTGGCATTCATGGTTCCTTCAATGAACTGTAGCTCCCCACACGCTTAACACCATCTGAACTAAATAAGTTTATCTTGGTCTCATCAGACCACAGGACGTGGTTCCAGTAAACCATGTCCTTAGTTGTCTTCAGCAAACGGTTTGCGGGCTTTCTTGTGCATCATCTTTAGAAGAGGCTTCCTTCTGGGACGACTGCCATGCAGACCAATTTGATGCAGTGTGTGGCGTATGGTCTGAGCACTGACAGGCTGACCCCCGCCCCCACACCTTAAACCTCCTCAGACATGCTGGCAGCTCTCATATGTCTATTTCCCAAAGACAAACCGCTGTATGTATGTTAAACCGCTGTATGGTCTTGGCCACCGTGCTGCAGCTCAGTTTCAGGGTCTTGGCAATCTTCTTATAGCCTTGGCCTCGGCCATCTTTATGTAGAGCAGCAATTCTTTTTTTCAGAACATCAGAGTTCTTTGCCATGAGGTGTCATGTTGAACTTCCAGTGACCAGTATGCGAGAGTGAGAGCGATAACACCAAATTTAACACACCTGCTCCCCATACACACCTGAGACCTTGTAACACTAACGAGTCAATTGACACGGGGGAGGCAAAATGGCTAATTGGGATCAATTTGGACATTTTCACTTAGAGGTGTAGTCTCTTTTGCTGCCGGCGGTTTAGACCTTAATGGCTGTGTGTGTGTAGTTATTTTGAGGGACAGTAAATGTACACTGTTATACAAGCTGTACACTCACTATTCTACATTGGAGCAAAGTGTCATTTCTTCAGTGTTGTCACATGAAAAGATATAATAAAATATTTACAAAATGAGGGATGTATTTACTTTTGTGAGATACTATATATACTGACGCCTGGCTTGGTAACTCCTATATATCAGGGCTTGACAAACCCAGGAGTCTGGTAGCCTCTGACATTTAAATGTCTGGATTGTTCTATGACAATCTATCAGGTCTATTCAATAAAGGTGACACTCAGGAGAATTGGCACAATGAACTGGAACAATCCAGGTCAAAATAGCCAAAACAGAAAAATTCTCCCATTTATCTCACTTTACAAATCGGCAATTTGGTCTAGATTGTTCACTTCTCCTGCCAGTTCTCCGGAGTTTCACCTTTTAGTGAATAGACCTGTATATAGCAAATCTGTGTCTGGATCTTAAAGCAATGTGTTGTAGGTGCCTAATATTTCTTATTTTCCCTTCATTTTGATATAATTGTGTCAAGCTCTGATTAGATGTATTTTGCAAGAATATATATCTAATCTGTAGTAAAAGTTTGGGACATGTAGTTGCCCCGTGTGGCTATTCCGTGCGATGCCCACCACTGCCGCAAAATACCCAAAACCTTATGGAAAACAAGGAATTCTGGCAATTCAATACAACCTCAAATTACAGCTGCTATCAAAGCTCGCTAAAGTCAGTGGGACCTAATCTAATTTCTAGTGATGCTTCGAAATGAAAATTTTGGAACGAAACCGAAAATGACTTTTTTCCCCTACAATTTATTTTAAGATAGTTTTTTGTATAACTGTATTAATACTAGACTTTATTAAATTAATATCATGAATTTAAATCAATCCACATTAAAAAAATGTAAGATTTTTTTTTGTCCTATTTTGGTGGAGTTATTTTGCATTTATTGCATACATTCATGTGTAAAATTTTTGGACACATTTTATAGTTGCAGAAGACATTTACACATCCCAGCAATTCAGAGAACTCTGAATTGCTGGGATGTGTAAATGTCTTCTGCAACTATAAAGTTTATTATTTGCTGTGTGGAGGTTTTTAATCAAATTTTTTTGCCCTCCAACACAATTTAAATGAGTAGATATATATCTATAATGGCTCAGATGGAGCCTAAACATCAGTCTGTTTCTCTTAATCTATTACTTTTTTAAAGTGCAGAAAAACAAAGCATTATAAAGGGCCCTTTAAAATGAAAAGAAAAAGACAAACCATTGCAAAATGAATGTGTATACATTCCATTAACTTTTTGGAGGCATGGATGTAAACTCCCACCTTAACCCCCCCCCCTTGTCCTCTGAGCAGACACCGCTGGCAGGAGGTCAGTGATAAATCACTTGTTCCTTGTCACTGAGAGGCCAGAGGTTACTACTTGCCCTGATAGTGTGGATCATGCAGTTAACCCTTTGCGTGCAGAAATAAATGTGTAGCAGCTCCTGCCTCTTTCCAATTACAATTATCTCCAGCTAAGCAGCATTGAAAGAGTGCTCGCTCAGTGTCAGCTGGGATCAGCAATTTTCGGCTGACCTTTTCAGCTGGTGTTTTACTTTCGGGCCGAAACCAATAATCCCATATATCGATCGGTGGCCGAAATTCCGGTACACCCTGCTAATTTCTCATTCGAGATCTACATCTATAACGTACTCGCTACATCGTACGATACGCCTTTGCCATCTACCAACTATTTACACACTTTTAAGGACATGGGTATGGGACACCTGTGTGAAGTGAAGGCCGTACTAGTCCCAGTTGTGACACGACCTCTTGGGCTGCAACTCCATTAGTTGTGAGAATGACTTATGCAAGTTCCAAGTGGAACATCTGAGATCTCTGTCCAGAGGAATGCATTGCTATAAACGGCTAAAATACTGCAGACTCCTCTGACTCTCTGGACCTGTGAATGAGGAATGCACAAAAATACCACCCAGTGGGATGAGAAACTGTATACTATTCCACATATTGGGGTACAGATAATGTGCCCATCATATCTGCGTTGCCCCTTCACCCGGCTTGCCCTTCTCTGTGCCTTATCTCGGTACCCGTTAAGGCAAAATAACGGAATGTGAAATATTTCCCAACTCTTCTGTTCCTCCAGTGCTACTATTGTGACCTAAAATCCGCAATTCTCCAGTTTTCTGTTCAGTGACCTCTTTAGTCAATTCCCTCGGTGAGGCGTGTTATTAGAAATGGTTTTATTAAATGTATATATTATGATAATTCTCCAGGTGCATGTAAACACAGGAATATGACGTTAGCGCAGTATACTCTCTTGGATTTTTCATCAGCTCTTGGTGTAAGATGATCATTTAGTCGGTGGTTTTTAGCGTTACTTTCTAAACATGCTGTTACAGGACATTGACCATTCCGCTTTGCCGGTGTTATTGGCCATTTAACATTCCATGCCGTTTCATGTAAATGTTTTCATTTTTGATAGGGATGTCCAGATCACAATTTTTGGAACCCCCCCCCCTCCAGGTTCTGCAGTATTCGGCATTGGAGGATGCAGGGTCTTAATCCGATACTGCACGCCTGTCACGTCCAGCGCTGGGGAGCTGACCCGTCGTCTGGCAGCGCCGTCCTCGCTGGCCGGGCGCTGAGTGATATGCACACTCGAGCAGGCACGTGGGTGTCCAAGGGGTGGGGCGCGGCATGATGACACGGCGCCGCCGCCAAGTTTAAAGTCAGTCTGCTGAAGCAGACTCCTTTTCCCTCAGAGCTTTCTGCTATTTGATTTACGTGTTTGACTCTGGCTATCCTTAGGCCCCGTTCATACCTGGGTGCTTTACAGCATGTAGTACAGGAGCTTCTTTGGGGCGTATTACAGCGCATTCGCGGCCATGGACGTGAACGCGCTGCTATCAGCTTTTGCCTGTTTTCGTTATCGAAAACGTGCGTATGAACGCTGGGTTCAAACGCTGGGAAAAAATGAGCATATGAAAAACGCTCCGGTCAGAACCCAGCGTTAAAGAACCCGCTCTGTGTATGACCTCGGCTATTCATAACGAACCCGCTCTGTGTATGACCTCGGCTATTCATAACGAACCCGCTCTGTGTATGACCTCGGCTATTCATAACGAACCCGCTCTGTGTATGACCTCGGCTATTCATAACGAACCCGCTCTGTGTATGACCTCGGCTATTCATAACGAACCCGCTCTGTGTATGACCTCGGCTATTCATAACGAACCCGCTCTGTGTATGACCTCGGCTATTCATAACGAACCCGCTCTGTGTATGACCTCGGCTATTCATAACGAACCCGCTCTTTGTATGACCTCGGCTATTATTATTATTATTATTCTTTCTTTATAAAGCGCCAGCATATTCCGCAGTGCTGTACAATAAGCACAGTATAGACAGGGTTACAATACATTGAACAACATTTGACAAACAGTACAGGAGGAGATGAGGGCCCTATTCCCGTAGGAACTCACAATCTGGGAGGGTTGGGGTTGGAATCAGGAGGAGAGGACTGTAAGGTGAGAGTGATTGATGGTTGCGTCAGTGAGTTGGGTGGTAGGCTTCCCTAAATAGGAATGTTTTAAGGGAGCGTTTGAAGGAAGAGAAGTTAGGGGAACGTCTGACAGTACGAGGGAGAGCGTTCCAGAGAGTGGGGGCTGCGCGTGAGAAATCCTGCAGTCTATCATGGGAAGAGGTGATGCGGGGAGAAGCTAGGCGCAGGTCACTGTTTGACCTTTAGGGAGCGGGCTGGGGTGTATTTGGTGATTAGTGAGGACAGGTAGTGGGGCGCTGAGTTAGTGAGGGTCTTGTAGGTAAGGATAAGTATTTTGAACTTAATTTTGCAGTGGATGCGGAGCCAGTGAAGGGACTCGCAGAGGGGAGCGGCAGAGACAGAGCGGCGGGTGAGGTGAATTAGCCTGGCGGAGGCGTTCAGAATGGATTGTAGGGGGGAGAGGCAGGACAGAGGGAGGCCAGATAAGAGATTATTGCAATAGTCGAGTCGGGAGATTACCAGTGCGTGTATGAGTTGTTTTGTGGGGACAGCGGTAAGAAATGGCCGAATTCTGGAAATATTACGCAGTTGGTATCGGCAGGAGGAGGAAAGAGACTTGATGTGGGGGATGAAGGAAAGAGCAGAGTCAAGTGTAACTCCAAGACAGCGAACTTGGTTTGATGGGGAGATGGTGATACCCTCCACCGTGATAGAGAAGTCAGGAGGTGGGGAGGCATTGGAGGGAGGAATAAGTAGGAGTTCAGTCTTTGACATGTTGATCTTTAGGTGGTGGGAGGCCATCCAGGAGGAGATGCCAGATAAACAGTCACTGACTTTTGAAAGGACAGGGGGAGAGAGATCAGGGATAGAGAGGTAGATCTGAGTGTCATCAGCGTAGAGGTGGTAATTAAAGCCAAAGCTGTTGATGATTTTGCCCAGAGAGGAGGTGTAGATGGAAAAGAGCAGAGGACCAAGGACAGAGCCTTGAGGTACACCAACAGATAGAGGCAATGAGGAGGAGGAGTTACCAGCAAAGGACACACAGAAGGACCTGTTGGATAAATAGGAGTCAACCCAAGCAAGTGCAGTGTCACCGAGACCCAGAGAGTTGAGGGTCTGTAGAAGGAGGGGGTGGTCAACAGTGTCAAAAGCAGCCAAGAGGTCAAGCAGGATGAGAATAGAATAGTGGCTGTGTTTTTTAGCAGTTAGGAGGTCGTTGGTGACTTTGGTGAGGGCAGTTTCAGTTGAGTGTAGGGGACGGAAGCCAGATTGCAGGGGGTCAAGTAGGGAATTGGAGGACAGGAAGAGGGAGAGGCGGTTGAAGACTAGTTTTTCTAAGAGCTTTGATGTGAAGGGAAGCAGGGATACAGGGCGGTAGTTGGATGGAGAGTTGGGATCTAGGGATGGTTTCTTTAGTAAAGGGGTAACTAGCGCGTGTTTGAAGGTGGATGGAAAGGAGCCAGTGGAGAGAGATAGGTTGAAGATGTGTGTGAGAGCAGGGGTGAGGGAGGAGGAGAGGGGAGGAATTAGATGTGAGGGAATGGGGTCGAGCGGGCACGTGGTGAGATGTGAGGAGGACAATAAGGAATTGACTTCTTCCTCAGTGGCTGGGAGGAAGTGGCAGAGGGGACCTGTGGGAGTGGAGGTGGCAGATAACTATCTTGTGTTGGGATGTTGCTTCTGATAGTTAAAGTTTTACTGAGGAAGTAGTCTGCCAGGTCTTGAGCGCTGAAGGCAGCTGTGGGGGGAGGTGCAGGTGGGTAGAGGAGGGTGTTGAAGGTGGACCAGAGCCGTTTAGGGTTGGAGGACAGCGTAGATATTAGATGAGAAGAGGGATTGTTTGGCCAAGTGGAGGGCAGAGGTGTATGATCGGAGAATAAACTTGAAGTGAACAAAATCAGCTTCAGAGCGGGATTTCCTCCAGGCACGCTCTGCGGTGCGGGAGCATCTTTGCAGGTAGCGAGTCTGGAGGGTGTGCCAGGGCTGAAGCTGGCGGCGTGGGGCCTTACAGAGTCGAAGAGGAGCAAGAGTGTCTAGAGCAGAGATAAGCGTAGTGTTGTAGTGATTAGTGGCAGCATCAGGGCAGGTGAAGGATGAGGTATGAGGGAGGTGGTGAAGTTGGTTGGAGAATTGATGGGGGTCCACAGCATGTAGATTTCTGCGAGTGTGTGTGCGGGGTGGGGAGCAGGGTGTTTAGGAAGTCCAGATAGGTTGAAAGAGAGAAGGTGGTGGTCAGAGATGGGGAAAGGGTGACAGTTGAACTCAGAAATGGAGCAGAGGTTGGAAAAGACAAGGTCAATAGCGTGACCATCGCGGTGGGTAGGGAGGAGGGAGGATTGTGTGAGTCCAAGGGAGGACGTGAGTGAAAGAAGTTTGGAGGCAGCAGGGGCGGAAGGATCGTCAATGGGAATGTTGAAGTCCCCGAGAATTAGGCATGGAAGATTAGAAGACAGGAAGTGAGAAAGCCAGGTAGCAAAGTGGTCAAAGAACTGGGAGGTTGGTCCCGGTGGGCGGTAGATGACTACCACCCTGAGAGCCAGAGGAGAGAAGGCGGATGCAGTGTGTCTCGAAGGAGGAGAAGGAGAGGGATGGGGGTGGAGGGAGGTGCAGGTGGGAGAGAGCAGGAGGATTCCGACCCCGCCACCATTTCTCTCACCCGGTGGGGGTATGGCTCAAGTGTAGACCGCCATGTGAGAGAGCAGCAACGGAGGCCGTGTCAGAGGGAGTTAGCCAAGTTTCAGTTAAAGCTAGGAGGTTGAAGGAGTTTGAAAGGAAGAGGTCATGGACGGCTGTGAGTTTGTGTCACGGTGGGTCAGGGGATGGGGCGCCTGGCAGCAGCTTCCTCGCTGCTCGCTGGCCAGGCGCCGAATGTAAACGCTTCCGGGTGCGCTCACGTGGGACGCCGAGGGGCGGGGCCTGGCGTTATGACGCGGACCCGCCGGGTTTAAAACCCAGTCTCACCACTATACCGGTGCCCTGACGTGGTATTCACTTCCCGCAGAGCTCTTGTGAATATTTGGCTATTACCTGTGTATGACTCTTGGCATTGGCAAACGAACCCTCCTGTGTATGACCCTTGGCATTGGCAAACGAACCCTCCTGTGTATGACCCTTGGCATTGGCAAACGAATCCTCCTGTGTCTGACTCTTGGCATTGGCAAACGAACCCTCCTGTGTATAACCCTTGGCATTGGCAAACGAACCCTCCTGTGTATGACCCTTGGCATTGGCAAACGAACTCTCCTGTGTATGACCCCTGGCATTTGCAAACGAACCCTTCTGTGTATAACCCCTGGTATTGGCATTTACTCTGCTCTTGGTTCTGCCCTTAACGTTGGTACCGAGGTCAGTCTATGTGGCACCCTAAGCACACATCAGATTACCTCTGCTAATACTAAAGTCCTAGGGAGGACTTGTACTCTGGTCTGTACCTTTGTCTGGTGTTTTCCTTTCTTTATCTGTTACCTGCTTAATCGTCTATATAGCTTTGCCGACCATTCAAGGATCGGAAGAGTAGAGAGTGAGCTACATAAAGAGATCACTATCTTGGTAGTCAGAAGGATTCGTGACAGTACTCTATTCCATACCTCTGTCTGGTGTTACCCCTTGTTTATCTATTGTCTGGTTAATTGTCTTTCTAGTTTTGCCGACCATTCAAGGATCGGAAGGGTAGAGAGCGGTCTGCGTAAAGGGACCACTATTTTGGTAATCAGAGGATCCGTGACATTACGTCAGGGCCAATGGATCCCGCAGACCTCTCTAACCAGCTGGCACGTATCGCAGCCAGACAAGAGGAACAGGACCATAGGATGGACCAGATTTCTCTCGCTCTGCAAACCCTGTTAAATCGGTCCAATACAGGTACCACAAACCCTCCAGATCCAGTATTACCTAGGGTCAGTTCCGTCCCCCCTGAAGGACATAGGCTTAGTATGAAGGCACCCCTACGCTATGATGGTACACCAAGCCTATGCCGGGTTTTTGACTCAACTCGAGATCTTGTTTGAGAACAATCCAGGTTCTTGTATGTCTGATAAAGCCAAAGTAGGATATCTGATTAATCATTTAACAGAAAAAGCTTTATTGTGGGCTACGCCGTTGTGGGAAATAAGAAACCCATCATTTATGACTATGAGGGTTTTACCTCTGAGTTAAAACGTACCTTTGATCCCTCTAGAAGGGCTACCAATGCGGGTAGGTCCTTGTTTCACATCAAACAAGGTAATAAGAGGGTCGCCGACTATGCCATAGAGTTTAAGACTTTGACTTCTGAGGTACTTTGGCCGAACGACGTTTTAACCTTAGCCTTTACCGAAGGCTTGAACGAGGCTTTTATGTTTGAGCTGGCTCCCTTAAAATTACCAGAAAATCTAGACCACCTGATAGATTTCTGTATAGCCATGGACGATCAAATCAGGGAAAGGAGACACCCCAGAGATAGACCCCGAAGGGTCTTGCCTCCTTTACCCTCATTACCCAGACACACCAGTACGTCAGGTAATTCGGAGAATGTGAAAACAGATTTGCCAGTCGTTGAACCCATGCAAATAGGGAAGACGGGTATTTCAGAAGCAGAAAGAGCGCACAGAAGAGAAAAGGGGCTCTGCTTCTATTGTGCAGGGGCAGATCACTTCCGCCTTCAATGTCCTCAGAGACCCAGGGTTAGCAGGGCTGAATATAGCAAATTAGGACTCAGAACAGGAAATACCCAGGTTATCGGTTCTCTGTATGCCTCCTTTGTGGATAATGAGAAAAAAAAATCCAGGATTCTGTTACCGATCTCCCTAACCTGGGAGGGGTTCACCTCAAGACTGAGGCGTTCTTAGACTCTGGGGCCTCAGGCAATTTTATGGATAAGAATTTTGCTGCCAAAAACCTCCTACCTCTGGTTCTCAAGGAAAGACCTCTAATGGTGGAGGCCATAGATGGTAAACCCCTGTCATGTCCACATATCACTCACGACACAGTCGATGTATGTATGAAAACAGGAGTTTTGCACCAGGAAACAATAAGATTTCAAATTATTGAATCACCCTCATGTCCTGTCGTTCTTGGGTTTCCATGGCTAACAGAGCACAACCCAGTTGTCGATTGGGTCCAGAGAGACATAAAATGTTGGGGTCAGAGTTGTCAGTCTAAGTGCCTAGGCAGAGTCAATGTGATTGGTAGCCTCAATATTGCCACAGCCCCTCCTTTGTCCACAGAGGTCCCTGAATGTTACCTGCATTAAAGGAGGTGTTCTCTAAAGCCAGGACTGAGGTCCTACCACCACATCGTCCATATGACTGTGCCATTGATTTACTCCCTGGTACGATGCCTCCTAGGGGTCACGTATACCCTTTATCACAAAGAGAGAACGACATTATGGAGGAATACATAAGGGAGAATCTGGAACGAGGATTCATTAGACGGTCCTCCTCTCCAGCAGGAGCAGGTTTCTTTTTTGTTTCCAAAAAGAGGGAGATCTGCGACCTTGCATCGATTATAGAGGTTTGAATAGGATCACTATAAGAAATGCATATCCCATACCTCTCATAACAGAATTGTTCGACCGATTAAAAGGGGCCGTGTCTATACTAAGCTTGATTTACGCGGAGCGTACAACCTGGTCAGGGTTAAAAAGGGAGACGAATGGAAAACGGCTTTTAATACACGTAGCGGGCATTATGAATACCTGGTGATGCCTTTTGGGTTGTGTAATGCACCAGCCGTCTTTCAGGACCTTATAAACGACACTCTAAGGGAATTTCTGCAAGAATTCGTCATAGTATATCTGGATGATATCCTGATATACTCTCCTGATGTGGACACTCATCATGTCCACGTGAAACAAGTATTGAAAAAACTATTGAAGGCTGGATTGTATTGTAAGCTAGAAAAATGTCTATTCGACATAGTAACTGTGCAATTCCTTGGTTATATAATAACCCCTGAGGGTTTTCAAATGGATCCTAAAAAGCTCTCAGCTATTCTTGACTGGCCTCTACCCCAAGGACTTAAAGCCATTCAGAGGTTTCTGGGGTTTACGAACTATTACCGAAGGTTCATTAAAGATTTTTCGGCCTTGGTGGCTCCCCTCACGGCTATGACAAAGAAAGGGGTGGGAAATCAGAAATGGACACCTCAAGCCACTCAAGCCTTTGAGGCACTAAAGCAAGCATTCACTACTGCCCCTGTTCTCCGACATCCAGATCCGGCTCTGCCTTTCCAAGTAGAAGTTGACGCCTCCGAACTAGGTCTTGGCGCAGTCTTGTCCCAAAGGGAGGCTCCTGACAAACCCTTGCATCCATGCGGCTTCTATTCTCGGAAGTTGTCCCCGGCAGAGAAGAACTATGACATTGGAAATAGAGAGTTGTTAGCAGTCATCGCGGCCTTGGCCGAATGGAGATACTTATTAGAGGGGTCTAAGGACCCCATCGTTATCATAACCGATCATAAGAATCTCACGTACATTGGAGATGCCAAACGTTTAAATTCCAGACAAGCGAGATGGTCATTGTTTCTTTCAAGTTTTAATTTTGTGCTTACCTATAGACCTGGGTCCAGAAACATTAAAGCAGACGCATTGTCGAGACAGTATGAGTCTTATGAACATAATATCCAAGATCGGCATCCCATTGTACCCCAGGAAAGGATTATAGCCGCTACCACGATTAGTGTCTCGTCTCCTCTAATAAAAAGGTTGCAGACCGTCCAGGGTGCAGGTCCTGGGGGAAAACCTCCTGCGAGACTCTTTGTACCTGAGAACGAAAGAGAGGAAGTACTTAACATCTATCATGATAACAAAACTTCTGGGCATATGGGTATCACTAAGACTGTGTCTAGTATCCGTAAACTCCTCTGGTGGCCCACGTTGCGCCGAGATGTCAAAGATTACATTGCCGTGTGCGAGGTATGCACAAGGCAGAAAAGTCCAAAACAGCACCCATTGGCTTACTCCAGCCTTTGCCGATCCCCGAACGACCCTGGTCACATGTAGCCATGGATTTTATAGTAGAGTTACCTGAGTCAAGAGGGAATACAGTGATACTTACGATCATAGATCGATTTTCCAAGATGGGCCACTATGTTCCTCTTCGGAAACTACCTTCGGCAGCTGAACTGGTGCCCATTTTCATTGCCAACGTGGTCCGCATACACGGTGTCCCTCTGGAGATTGTCTCTGATAGGGGGACCCAATTCATCTCCAGATTCTGGAGAGGGTTTTGTAAGAACGTGGGGATAGACCTCTCTTTCTCTTCGGCTTATCACCCCCAGACCAACGGAGCAGCAGAACGAGCAAACCAAAATATAGAGAAATATCTCAGGTGCTTTATCTCAGAACAACAAGATAACTGGTCAGACCTGCTACCATGGGCAGAATATGCTTTGAACAGCGCAGTGAGTGAATCCACAGGACATTCTCCTTTCTTCGCTGTTTATGGTTTTGATCCTCCGTGCTCCCCGCTACGTTTCCTGATACCACGATTCCTGCTTTAGTTGAGCAACTGGCATCATTGAAAGAGACTTGGGGGAGAGTGAGACGGGCACTGGAGGAAGTAGTGCCATCCAGAAAACTAAGGCCGACAGACACAGGAGGCAGGCACCCGTGTATCAAGTTGGGGACAGGGTTTGGCTTTCTTCACGTAACATCAAGCTCTTAGTGCCCTCCATGAAGTTGGCTCCTAGGTATATCGGCCCCTATAAGATTCTACGGCGACTCAACCCTGTCTCCTATGCTTTGGCGTTACCCCCCATTTTAAGATACACAATGTGTTCCATGTAAACCTTTTGAAGCCGTTGTTATGTAACCGGTACACCAAGGTCCATGCTCCACCGCCTCCTGTCTCTGTGGAGGGCGAGGAGGAGTTCGAAGTTAAGGCCATTCTGGGTGCCAGGATGTCTAGGGGTCCTTGCAGTACTTGGTCGATTGGGTGGGTTACGGTCCGGAGGATCGTTCTTGGATACCGGCTGCGGGAAGGTCCATCGCTCCTAGGCTAGTGAAGGCTTCTATTTGGCGCACCCCCGTGCCCCTGGGGGTCGTCCAGTGGCCGCCCCTGGAGGGGGGGGTTCTGTCACGGTGGGTCAGGGGATGGGGCGCCTGGCAGCAGCTTCCTCGCTGCTCGCTGGCCAGGCGCCGAATGTAAACGCTTCCGGGTGCGCTCACGTGGGACGCCGAGGGGCGGGCCTGGCGTTATGACGCGGACCCGCCGGGTTTAAAACCCAGTCTCACCACTATACCGGTGCCCTGACGTGGTATTCACTTCCCGCAGAGCTCTTGTGAATATTTGGCTAATTACTGTGTATGACTCTTGGCATTGGCAAACAAACCCTCCTGTGTATGACCCTTGGCATTGGCAAACGAACCCTCCTGTGTATGACCCTTGGCATTGGCAAACGAATCCTCCTGTGTCTGACTCTTGCATTGGCAAACGAACCCTCCTGTGTAAACCCTTGGCATTGGCAAACGAACCCTCCTGTGTATGACCCTTGGCATTGGCAAACGAACTCTCCTGTGTATGACCCTGGCATTTGCAAACGAACCCTTCTGTGTATAACCCCTGGTATTGGCATTTACTCTGCTCTTGGTTCTGCCCTTAACGTTGGTACCGAGGTCAGTCTATGTGGCACCCTAAGCACACATCAGATTACCTCTGCTAATACTAAAGTCCTAGGGAGGACTTGTACTCTGGTCTGTACCTTGTCTGGTGTTTTCCTTTCTTTATCTGTTACCTGCTTAATCGTCTATATAGCTTTGCCGACCATTCAAGGATCGGAAGAGTAGAGAGTGAGCTACATAAAGAGATCACTATCTTGGTAGTCAGAAGGATTCGTGACAGTACTCTATTCCATACCTCTGTCTGGTGTTACCCCTTGTTTATCTATTGTCTGGTTAATTGTCTTTCTAGTTTTGCCGACCATTCAAGGATCGGAAGGGTAGAGAGCGGTCTGCGTAAAGGGACCACTATTTTGGTAATCAGAGGGATCCGTGACAGTTTGTTGCACACAGAGCGAGCGTTCCAGAGGGCGCAGGAGAAAGGCGCTGAGGGATTATGGGAATGAGGTTGCTGGGCTTGCAGGGAGGTGATTTATGTGCGATGGAGATAGGATGAGAGGGAAGTATTGTATGTGTTGTGATGCCAGGGTTAGGGGATATGTCACCTGAATAGAGTAACAGCAGGAGGGTGAGAAAGAGAAGGTTGGAATGGGATTTGTGGGAGTGATTGGCAGCACGAGAGATAGAGGGAGACCATGTTCTGAGGAAACAAAGGAGCTCATGCTAGGCCATCATGTGGGACGAGAGGAGGGAGGGAGAGATGCAGATAGTGTAGGGGTCGGTGGTAGAGGGGCAGGAGTTCCATTTAAGGAGAAAGGTAGAAGTAAAGAGCAGAAGCGTGAGAGAAAGCATGATATAGACGTGTGTTTACCCGGAGTAAAAAGTGGGCCTTGCAGTTCCTTCCTCCAGTCCCGCAACTCCAGGAAATCAACTCTGAAGGTCCACTTAGGATGCCACTTGGGGAGGTCACTGGAGCCAAGGCTCAATGGAGCCAGTCTTAGCTGTTATATAGGGCAGACTGATTGCATTCAGGCAGTTAAAAGGTAAACACCTGATGCTGGATGGGCTGTGTCATAACGAACCCGCTCTGTGTATGACCTCGGCTATTCATAACGAACCCGCTCTGTGTATGACCTCGGCTATTCATAACGAACCCGCTCTGTGTATGACCTCGGCTATTCATAACGAACCAGCTCTGTGTATGACCTCGGCTATTCATAACGAACCCGCTCTGTGTATGACCTCGGCTACTCATAACGAACCCGCTCTGTGTATGACCTTGGCTATTCATAATGAACCCACTCTGTGTATGACCTCGGCTATTCATAACGAACCCGCTCTGTGTATGACCTCGGCTATTCATAACGAACCCGCTCTGTGTATGACCTCGGCTATTCATAACGAACCCGCTCTGTGTATGACCTCGGCTATTCATAATGAACCCGCTCTGTGTATGACCTCGGCTATTCATAACGAACCCGCTCTGTGTATGACCTCGGCTATTCATAACGAACCCGCTCTGTGTATGACCTCGGCTATTCATAATGAACCCGCTCTGTGTATGACCTTGGCTATTCATAATGAACCCACTCTGTGTATGACCTCGGCTATTCATAACGAACCCGCTCTGTGTATGACCTCGGCTATTCATAACGAACCCGCTCTGTGTATGACCTCGGCTATTCATAACGAACCCGCTCTGTGTATGACCCGGCTATTCATAACGAACCCGCTCTGTGTAGGACCTCGGCTATTCCTGACAGCCCTGTTCTGAGTGTCAGTCTTGGTATAAGGCTGACCAACCTTCCAGGTGATACGATCCCTACTACATTGACCAAGTGTGTCCTCCTTTTCTGGTGTCTGTTAACCCATGCTAGGTGCTTTTCGATCTGTTCCCTGAATATAGTTAGCATTACCGACCATCCAAGGATCCGAGGGATAGATGGTATACTGTGTACTGGGACCAGTATCTTAAACCCAAGTGGGATCCGTGACAACTCCCTACAGTTGGACTGATGGCTTCCTTGGAAAGGGAGTCCCGCAGACTCTGCATTCGCTTGCGGCATCCTTCCTACCTGCTCGTACGTCATGGAGGCAGGGAAAGCGTGAGTGAAGGCAGAGGTATATGAATTCCAGCTGGGAAGCTTGCAGGGTCTTCCCTGCCTCCTCCATGACTTGTAAGTAGGCAGGGAAGACTCCTCGAGTCAATGCCAAGGCTGTGGGAGTCTTAATGTCTGGCATGTCTTGGATTTGGGAGTTGGGATTATTTTGAAATAGCTGGTCCCAAATCCCTAAATAAAATCCCAGGATCTGGTCCCGATCCCAATCCTAGCGATAGTATCGGGACATCCCTAATTTTTGACACATGTGGCACTCTTGTATGCTGATTTTTGTTGATTTATTGTGTTAACAGTGATTTGGCTCATTCCAATATGTTTGTAGTAATTTGGAACCAAACAAATAACCTTGCTCCCTATTCCATTGCTGCCGCAAAATGGAGATGGTATTTAAAAAAAAAAAAAAAAAAATCTGTGTGGATATTTTACTTACCGTCTCCCTTTTACCGCAGCTATTCCAGGACTGCCTGTTTATTAGCACCTGGAACTGAAAGGAAGTGCAGGAGCCGCCTGATACCGGCAGTGCCACAGGTATGGACCCCTGGAGTCAATAGGAATTCATGGAGACAAGTGTGTCCCAGCCGTGAGCTCGCATCCACGGGATTGTCCAGGTCCTGCAGATGAATCGCAGAGGGAGACGGGGATCTATTTGTCCGGTGAGAGGCAGCAGTAAATCGCACCACCTTCTCCACCTTGGAATGAAACTTGAGTTTGGGATTTTGCTAGTGTCGTTTTTAGATTGTTTTAAGTGATTTTGCATTTGCACGATCACTTAACACCAGCTTCTAGGAGTCGGGATTTTATGCAGCAATACCAGCTCTAGACAAGAACGAGATTGCTTGTTCTTCTCAATCTAGGAGTAAGTTAACGTCTCCTGTACAATGTATAGGAGATGTTAATTTACTGTAAGGATTCGCTATACTTTAACCGGAAGCCCAGCATGTGACAGTAGTGGAATAGCAATACCCACCATTTGATTATCTACTGGAGACGATACCTTAACGACAACCATGGAATAGAGCACCTTGTTTGTCCATACGTCATCGATAAATCCAACATGTGATGGACACTGTTGGATTACATTTTCTAAGTGATCTGATTATGTAATATTGAAGGAGATTCAGGCAAGAAGATGGTAGCCATTCTGAGCCAGGCGGCCATCTTGTGCAGAATATTGGTTCACTTGAATATAACTAGGTAGATATTAGTTGGAATTAGAATGAAGTTTATATAGAGTCTTAGGAATGTGTTAGGTCAGCAGTAAAAGCAATTAAAATGGGGGAGATCCGAGCCGTTGCTGGCACGGAGAGACAGGATGAGGGATGGATATATCAAGGTCACAGATGCCTGCAGCTGGGACAACGAGGAGTGAGAAGACCAGACCAGGCCTTATCTAAACAAGCGCAAGGGAGGTGGGCTAATTGGGATGTACCTAATTATGTATTCAGGGTATAAGAGCTCATGTCAGGGGGTATTCGGGGCTCAGTCTTTGCGATTCAGTCCTGTCTGAGCATCTGTGATATCACAATAAAGTTTGCCTTTCCTGAAGAGACTCGTGTTCAGACAGTCCTTGTCCGTGCCGGTCCGGCCTCGTCCCGAGTGAACCAAGTGGATTCTGGTTACAATATGTCCATTTCGCGGGCACTATTCTGGCCTAGTTTTATTGGCTCCTTCATATTGGCTCTGTTAAAAGTGCGCTTATACTGGTATATCTGTTCTTGAATTCATGGAGACTTCATCTGCTCCGTGTGAGCTCACTCAAGTGGGATGGTGCAGGTTCAGCTGAAGGACGCTAGGAACTCTTTGGGCTACATTACATTCATCCCGGTAAAACGGGGACACAGGAGAAAAACCTGCGCCTGCAGGTTTCTCCTTTGCGCCCCGTTTTACCTCGATATTACAATGCAGGTGCTTAAAAAGCAGCCTGCATTGTTACCGGGCGCTAAGCCCCGGGATTCGCTCGGCAGCACTAAGCGCCGCCGCGAGCATCCACTCGATGGAGTCCATAGGACTCAATTGAGTTTCTCCTCTGACGGTCACATGACCTGCCGGCTCTCGCCTAGTTTTTTTTTTGTTTTGTTTTGTTCTAATGTGTTAAGTGATTATGCTAAAGCAAAATCACTTAACACCAGGGTAAAAGCATAGTATTACTGTATTTGTTGAATACGTCTCAAATGAGAATGAGTGACCTTGGAATCACTTGTTATTCTCTAACTGGCTGCAAATTTGTATCTCCTTTACACAATATAGGAAGCATTGATTCACTGTAAGGAGCCGTTACAGTGGAGCCGCATGCAAAGTTTGGTGCCCAGATAGAATAGCGTCCCAAGCCGTTGGTGTTTAAGGAACTCTCTACTCATCCTCACCACTTAAAAAATATAAAAGTGGTCAGATGTGAAAAGTGACCCCCCCCCCCTCCGAGCTGCCTCGATCTGGCAGAATTGTTGGGTGAAGTGGAGGAGTTCCCTCTATCCCACCCGGCACCAGCAGCCAGATTTTGAATTTCCCTGCTGCTGGTCATCAGATTTGTCACTAGATTTGTCGCAGATTGCATGCTGATGTCACCCTTTCTCAGACCAATCACTGTAGTGATCGGTACCTAGTGTGTCATCCCTCTCCTCTTAGATTGTAAACTCTCGAGCCGGGTCCTCTCTCCTATTGTTCTGTGTGTGTGTGTTATTCTGCCTCGCCCATTGTACAGCGCTACAGAACTTGTTAGCGCTTTATAAATACTTGTAACTGTAAAGTATTTGGGCAGAGGCTTACAGCAGACTCTTCTCAATTATTTAAGATAAAAAAGGGAACTCTGTTAATAGCGTCTCCCTCATTAAAGGGGATACGATGAGTTAAGGAGTGGGGCCGATTTACTGAACAGCTCAGTCGGAATAAAGCCAGAGATACACTGACCGCGGTGCCAAACGGTTCCTTCTCGCCGCATCGTGGCCAAAACTAGATATTTTCACCTCCTGGACGCTCAGAGATGCGACCCGGCGCTGGCTGAGCACGCAGAGATGATGGGGCTATATACTCCGAGCGCTTCTCGTCATGCAGCACCGCCTACACGCGCTGCACGTGGCATCGCTTTCGGTGCATCTCCTACTTAAGACGTCACATGTAAACAGGAGGCTCCAGTTTCACACTAGTAGTCGTTTTGGGTGTACCCAAACCTTTGATGCTGTGGGTGTCACCATTTTTAGGATCGATGCATGGTTCACAATCTATTCTTGGACTAGGCGTGCAAAACCCAGGAGCCAAATAACCAATGACTCCAATAATTTAGTATCGGCCTGTTGTATTTCTCGATTTTAATCTATGAAAAACACATCTCTGGCTCCTAAAAATGTTAAACGGTCTCCTGCATTTGATATAAATTTTCTCGATTCCTATTGTAGAAGAATTTATCTTGGTGACTCATCTGGTGACGCCTCATCCATTATGCTAAATTACAATAGATTTGATATAATGTGTTTTTTATGCAAATATGCTCTTTTAATATGGTTTTATTGATTTTATTTTTTTTCTACAGAGGGAGTGCTGAGAGCTCCCAGGGGTGTTGTTATTTACACCTGCCTGTTTGTTATCTCATTGGAAGCGTTGGCATTGCCCACCGCCGGTCTGCCAGCTCCATGGTGCCATTAGCACCCAGATGGCAGTCCGTGTCAGATGTTGTGGGTGTCTGTGTCAGTTTAAAAGGAAAACAATGACGTGTTGTATGTGGTTTTGTTTGCGAAGCGCGTTATTATTGCCCTAGGTGTGAGTGACAGACCATGATGAACACCAGCCTTGGTGCTCTCGCATTGGTCCAGCCCTATTCCCGTTTGTAGGTGGGTGCTGCATATGACGACGGTCTTTTTTTTTTTTCATCTCATTCTATAATTATACATAATATGCAGCCTGGTAGTATACATGTAACTAATCGGATTGTGCCAGTAGTAATTATTTTTATTAATCATTATTACTTATATATATTATTATTAATCCTTATTCAAATCGCAGTTATTAGAATAAAATAATCACCCCCCCCCTTTCTCTCACTATAAGTATACAGGGTCATCCAGACGTGGACCCCTTGCTTGTTGTGCCTAGAGGGGTGTCAGCTATACCCTCCTGACGAGGCCTAACAAGGCCGACACGATCGTCGGGGGTTGCTGCACCTCTTGTGCAGGGATGACATCCTTGGCAGTCAGTACTGGCCGCCCTCATTGGGCGAGAGCAGACGGATTTGCATATGGAGCATTCATCCCTGTAATGGCACAAGCAAGCTAAAACCTTGTGAGACCTGAGCGGTCCCCGCCGTAGAGCAGGCCACTAGTGCTGTTGCTCATCCTCAGGATCCTCACCCCCCCCTTTTCTCTCACTAGAATAAAATAATGATTAATAATGATAATATATATATGTAATATTCAAATTACATTTATTAGAATAAATATATTACTTATTATTCTTAATATTAATCATTATTTTATTCTAATAAATTAAATTTGAATATTCTATTACTTATATATATATATATTATTAATCATTATTCAAATTGCAATTATTAGAATAAAATGATTTAATGATATATATATATATCATTAAATCATTTTATTCTAATAATTGCAATTTGAATAATGATTAATAATATATATATACCGTAAGTAATATTCAAATTTAATTTATTAGAATGAAATATATTACTTATAATATTCATATTGCATTTATTAGAATAAAATATTACTTATATATATTATAATAAAATAATTTTTCAAGGATTTAAATATCTTTATATTCTGCTCGGGAGTTTTGTGTAGCTGTGCCATGTCCAGATCTGTGCAGTCTGTGTATTATGTACACTTCGCAACATGAAACTGGCAATTGATATATTGGTTATTGGATCATGTACAATCATGATGGACACAATGATCAGCTCAGCTGTAACAGGCAGTGATAAGTCCAGGATCAGATGAGTGTTTTACCAAGCGGAAGGAACGTCTGTCCGTGAGAGTGTACATTCCTTCTACTCTGACGCCGTCTGGCCACCTCGCTGAACGCAGTTATTGTGCTCAGCGCTGCAAGGCTCGGTCCTCTTATGGAGGATTGCACTTTGCAGCCCCATCGATTGCGCGTCGTAGCTTTTCGACGGCGATGCTTTCAGAACGTCGGCGCAGCGGCCACCATAGTGTGTGCAATTCGTGTGCCCGCAGCAGCGTGTGGCTGGCCCCATCAAAGAGTTTCAATGCTGCGATGGACGTCGGGAGGCATGTCCGTACGGGCGCACATAGTGCACTTGTCTGACCCCGGCCTAATGTGTAACACGCGGTTTCCTGAACCTCTGATCAGCCACCATAGTCACCCGTCATACACCGTACCTTGGTGCATTCTACCACAGTCGGTCAAAATGACACACAGATATTTGTGGACTTCCTTTTCATGAAGCTGAATTAGTCATAGTACATTAAAGCACGTATTCTCTTCCTACAGAGTCTTATTGTCGCTGAACAATAACTTTGAAGTACAGGTGATGTCTACGTTGTAGGCCATCATTGGGTGGAATATCTCAGCAATGTGTAATAGCGGCAAGCTGTGTTTCCATTGACAAATTGTGTGCCGAGTCCACTAATAGACATATTAACCATTCATTTATAAATAAACGTCATAGAATCGTTGAATTCCTTCCAGCCATTTAGACATATCATTGATCTGCTTGATTGCTGCAAACCGACAGAAGCTCTCGCCCTGCCATTGTCACATGAGTCATTCAGGCTCGTTCTTGCAAAATTGTGCCGCCAGCAGCTATTTGTTTGATGTGACCATGGTACCAATGTCATGCTTTCTTTTAAGTCCTATGTTTTATATTGGATCAAATTTGCCAAGATATTTTGGTATTTGGCTGCCATGGCATTCTCCCACTACTCAGGCCAAAATAAATGTTACTTGCTGATTCTGACCCACCCATCACCTCCCCACACCACCCATCACCTCCCCACACCACCCATCACCTCCCTACACCACCCATCACCTCCCCACACCACCCATCACCTCCCCACACCACCCATCACCTCCCCACACCACCCATCACCTCCCCACACCACCCATCACCTCCCCACACCACCCATCACCTCCCCACACCACCCATCACCTCCCTACACCACCCATCACCTCCCCACACCACCCATCACCTCCCCACACCACCCACAACGCTACCCCATATTTGTATGCTGTATATAGGACTAAAGTTAAAAGGGCAGGTGTCCAATTCAAGCTCCTTTTTATATTTAAATACCAACTTTCCACTCGCCTCTTTAAATTTCTACTCCTCCTGGGTAAGTTGGCGAGTGGAAATTTTGAGCCCTGTATATATACATATAGAGATTTTTGCCTGACTTCAAAAAATTGTGCAGTTTGCTGCAAAGGTTCACTCAAGTTTGACCTAGAGGGAATTTATTGTCTCAAAGATATAGAAGAGGCACTTACCGATAAGTTTTGAACTCCATTTAGGCTGGGATCAGACGAACGCAGTGTGATCGTGCGTTGAGCCGCACTTTATCACGGCCGTAGTAGCAGCAAATGACGGCCAATATATGAAGTACGGCCGCACGAAAGTTCGGCCACACAACGCAAGCGGCAAACAAACGCATTTTTTTGAGAACTTGGTACTGACGCACAGAGTGCGCTGCGTCGGCATAGCGGCGTGTGTGCGTGATTAGGAGACGTCAGACATTGCACATGTTCGGTCAACATCACGTCCGTTTGTTTTTTATAGCTCCGTCAAAAAACACGGCCGGAATTGCGCATAGTATGACCACTATCGCGTCTTCCGTGAAAAATGCGTTCGGACGCATCAACGCGCTTTTTGACAGTAGACGTGAAAAAATGCGTTTGTCTGACCCTAGCCTTAATGTGCACCCCACTCCTCCATCACACCCCACTCCTCCATCACACCCCACTCCTCCATCACACCCCTCTGCTCCATCACACCCCTCTGCTCCATCACACCCCTCTGCTCCATCACACCCCTCTCCTCTGCTCCATCACACCCCTCTCCTCTGCTCCATCACACCCCTCTCCTCTGCTCCATCACACCCCTCTCCTCTGCTCCATCACACCCCTCTCCTCTGCTCCATCACACCCCTCTCCTCTCCTCCATCACACCCCTCTCCTCTCCTCCATCACACCCCTCTCCTCTCCTCCATCACACCCCTCTCCTCTCTCCATCACACCCCTCCCTCCATCACACCCCTCTCCTCCATCACACCCCTCTCCTCTGCTCCATCACACCCTCTCCTCTGCTCCATCACACCCCTCTCCTCTGCTCCATCACACCCCTCTCCTCTGCTCCATCACACCCCTCTCCTCTGCTCCATCACACCCCTCTCCTCTGCTCCATCACACCCCTCCTCTGCTCCATCACACCCTCTCCTCTGCTCCATCACACCCCTCTCCTCTGCTCCATCACACCCCTCTCCATCACACCCCCTCCATCACACCCTCTCCTCTGCTCCATCACACCCCTCTCCTCTGCTCCATCACACCCCTCTCCTCTGCTCCATCACACCCCTCTCCTCTGCTCCATCACACCCCTCTCCTCTCCTCCATCACACCCCTCTGCTCCATCACACCCCTCTCCTCTCCTCCATCACACCCCTCTGCTCCATCACACCCCTCTGCTCCATCACACCCCTCTCCTCTGCTCCATCACACCCCTCTCCTCTGCTCCATCACACCCCTCTCCTCTGCTCCATCACACCCCTCTCCTCTGCTCCATCACACCCCTCTCCTCTGCTCCATCACACCCCTCTCCTCTCCTCCATCACACCCCTCTCCTCTGCTCCATCACACCCTCTCCTCTGCTCCATCACACCCCTCTCCTCTGCTCCATCACACCCCTCTCCTCTGCTCCATCACACCCCTCTCCTCTCCTCCATCACACCCCTCTCCTCTCCTCCATCACACCCCTCTCCTCTCCTCCATCACACCCCTCTCCTCTGCTCCATCACACCCCTCTCCTCTGCTCCATCACACCCCTCTCCTCTCCTCCATCACACCCCTCTGCTCCATCACACCCCTCTCCTCTCCTCCATCACACCCCTCTGCTCCATCACACCCCTCTCCTCTCCTCCATCACACCCCTCTGCTCCATCACACCCCTCTCCTCTCCTCCATCACACCCCTCTGCTCCATCACACCCCTCTCCTCTGCTCCATCACACCCCTCTCCTCTGCTCCATCACACCCCTCTCCTCTGCTCCATCACACCCTCTCCTCTCCTCCATCACACCCCTCTCCTCCCTCCATCACACCCTCTCCTCTGCTCCATCACACCCCTCTCCTCTCCTCCATCACACCCCTCTGCTCCATCACACCCCTCTCCTCTGCTCCATCACACCCCTCTCCTCTCCTCCATCACACCCCTCTCCTCTGCTCCATCACACCCCTCTCCTCCATCACACCCCTCTCCTCTCCTCCATCACACCCCTCTCACAGTTCATTTGATTGCCCCATTCCTGTAGCTGCTAGGAGTGCTGCTAAAGACAAGTGTGGTTCATCCAATCACGAGCCTTTTTTGCTTGGCCTAAAAACCATAAACCTATATATCATTTTAAACCCCTGATTTAATGGTTTATGAAGTTGAATCCCTCCCCTACATGTATACCTGGACTGGCCATAAGGAAAAATGGTTAAATTCCCAGTTGGCCAAGATCTTCAGAGACTATGGGCTGCATATGGAAGCTGAATGGTCTCTCAAACAATCTCCAGCATCGAGTGGATTAAACGACCTCCTGTAATAGCTATGTGTCTCTGCTCATCTGATTTGACCTCCTCTGGACATAGCAGACATTTCCCCAGGTTATTCAAGGCATTAAACATTCAGGAGCATTCCTTTCGAGTTCTACATGGACAAAGTATCCTGATTGTCATGGATGATCTGATAATTTGGTGCAAAAATATAAAAAAACCTAAATATCTTTTATTTAAATTTTTTGCATATTTCTATTTTATTTATTTTTTGTATTGAAAAGCGTTTATTAGAGCAGCAGACAAACCCATCTCACATAAAGCGGAGGTACATAATACAAGGGAAAAAGGGCATACAGAGCAATTGGGAGCAGTTGTGGTCGCCCACAAAGGGGTCTACCCGTCTATGGGCTCGATTACATTCTTCACACAAAAATGCACGGTAAGGCTGGGTTCACACCACGGCGCAGCGCAGCGTCGCGCAACGCCCCCTTTTTTTTTTCCGCGCATTCAAGAAACGCGCGAACGTGCGTTGCGGCGCGTTCGCGGCTATGATATGGCCGCGAACGCTCGGCTATATGCCGAAAAGAAGCTCCCGGACTTCTTTTTGCGTCAGCCGTTTTAAAGCGCGTTCCTGCGCGCTTTAAAACGCTTAGGTGTGACATGCCCACATAGGCAATTATGGGATTTCATGTTTAAGCGTTTTACACCGCGCAGGAGCGCGCTGTAAAACGCTTAGGTGTGAACCCAGCCTAAATGCGTGAATTTTTGCGCGAAGCGGTAAACGTTAACGCGCGGAAATTAACGCTGGTATTACAATCCTCGCGCATTATTTCATCCGTCAAAATATAACGCGCGCATTAACGTTGCATGCAGAAACCGGTGTGCGGACTGTTTTTTTTCCACACGATTCAGCCAATCAGAATTAAGAACCTTTTGTCTCACGTTAAGTTTTTGCGCCTGTCAAAGTCAATCTGTGCATATATGCTGCATCAACAAAAAAAACCACGCACAACTTCTCAAATTTATTGTTTGGGTATGTGTAGAATGTGTAACTATGCTGTATTTTTTTTTTTTTGGGCTGGTGTATTTGGTTTCAGCCAGGACGTTCAGATTTGCTGTTACCACCAGCTTTTAAAAGACGTTAAAATTATGCGCGCAAACGCTGTGCGTTAATTCCTGCGCGTAGATTGTAATACCATCCGCGTACTAGCGCACAAACGCATTTGCGCTCACAATGTTAAGTATAGGGCGCGCAAGGTACATTACGCTCGCGCAGGTTCACCCGCGTTAGACGTTAACGTGCATTTTTTCTGCAGACATTGTAATACGACGTTCAGCGCAAAGGGTTTTGCCCCTCGCGTTAATGCGTTTTTGCGCACGCGTTAACGTTTGCGCAAAGAATGTAATAGAGCCCTATGACTATATAACAGTCTAAAACCGATATACATGCAGATAAATACGCCAAAAAAGCAAGCAAATAAATGGCATCGCCCGATAGGCGTCATGATAAACAGACCTCTCCTGGAGGTAAGTATACCGGCAGTGGGATGGGAGAGAATAGAGCATGGAAGAAGAAGAGAGAGCGGAAGAGGAAGCAGAAGGCCAGAGGGGACAAAAAGGAAGAACATAGGAGAAAGAGAGGAAAGAGAAAAAAAAAAGGGGGACATATAGGTGGGTGAGGGAGGAGGAGCAAAGAAGATCGAGAAGAACGTTAATAGTTCAGTTGTGAGGCAGGGGGGGAGAGGTGGGCCGTGGAGGAGGAGGGGACACAGAAGCCAAGTCTCAATGTCAGAGTACTTGATGGGGAGCCAGTGTTCCCCGTGAGATACCTCCGGCGCTCTATTCTCTATATAACCTGTGACTGGAGCTGCAGGCTTAGACCTCCTGTCCAATGCATTTCCATCATGCTTTAAACTCTTCTCCAATTGCCACCAGGGATCTCCAGGGACTAATGATCCTTTCTGGCAAGTTCCACTTGGCTAGTAGCCACTGATTAAGCCCTATAGTGAAATAATCGCTTTCCCGCAACACTAACACCAGGCAAAGGCTTGGTTCAGTAGGAAGGAATAATGATTTAATATACACAGCACTGAGGTTTTTATAGACCATACTCTAGAGTCTAGAAAAATGGATGGGACAACAAAAAGAGAAACAGGTGAGTGGACCTAATTGGGAACTGTAACTAGGATTATTGAAATTTGGGGTTATAGCTGTAACAGAACTAAAAAATAAAAATCTCTTTGGGCAAAGACCCTGTGATAGGGAGGTTAAGAGGTAAGGCAAACACAAAGAGCCATTTCAGGTCCATAGTCTCTAGGTAAGAGGTTGGTCTCCATGATTCTCCAAAATGCTCCTTCCAGAGTGTGGGCAGTTAGCTGCTTGGCAGTGCTTTCGTAGATTGTGCCGGAGAGCCAATACAAAAGGTGGAGGGAGCTTCCATCACAAAACCCAATAATCGACTTTACAAAGGCTTTACTAATTTATAAAGATGGTGGATTCTTCAAGGAAGAGGTTCCTTAATGGAGTAGTGAGTATGGGAAGACCAGTTGGTCGCTTCTGTGACATCTTTAGGGATGTTCTCATGTGATCCTTGATTTTGTAAGTATGGATGGTGATACTGGTCCTGGCATGACCGAGGGCCTGACGTGGATCAAACACCTTGATTAGCAATTAAATTTAGATTCATGATGATAAATTAAGACGTAACGGTCCGGAACGTTGCATTGTAGGCATAACATGCTTTTTGTATTTTAGAAGTGCCTTTGCAGAACAAAAAACCAAAACACTCCATATATCTGACTTGCTGACAGTTCGGTGAGCACCTTGAGCGTACACACTCAGGTTCCTGTCGTGTTTCACGAAGGAATATGAAACCCAAATAGGAGAATACAGATAGGACACCCATATAAACTACCAAACCATAAAGAATCTGCTCTGCATCTTCCTCTCGGCAAGACTGTTCTCTGGCATCTGCACAGAAGAGAAGTTGTGAAGTAATGAAACCTACATGGAGGTGGTAGCTGAAGGCCATTTAATCCATTTTAATATCGGAATGCTGAGCAAAGGTTTAACCCTACAGTCGTTTTATAAATTGCCTGATCATATCTCGGGATGTTCTAAGGCCGACAGATCTCGGGGCAATTGAATCCATAGTTCAATTATTCGATTTGTAAAATCTGAGCAAAGTTTTAATCGGCAAAGTAGAAGAGAATCTATCCATAGACACTAGACTAGGGTTTAGAAAATCCAAGCACAGCCCGACAGAGTTTGGATTCTCTAGTCGACTTGACAAGTCCAAGAACCACTTGGCTGTGTGGACTCCTGAACCTAACCACTAGCTGCCATTCGTCTTGAGTTTTCTACACAGATCTATATAAGATGTTTTGTCAGTATACTGATCCTTTGTGGTCATTTTCTCGTCCAGCTTTGTGTTCATTTCTTGTATGCATACTGTATGGTGACCTTGATGACCATTGTTCTAGATGTTTTTATTGATAGCCATTTTGTTATGTACAGCAAAACCGTATAAAGAATTAGAAAAAACCCCATAAAAGTTACTTGGCATATACAATATATATTTTTGGCTCCTATGTTTTCTTTCGTCCAATTTCCTTACCAGTTTGTCGAGCCATGCGCTAGACCATATCTAGAACAGACTTTCGTACCAGTGACCTTGGAACCAGATGACCATAGGAGAAATAAAAGGGCATATTGGTCATCAACTGTGGGGTTTCTTTCTCCCTCCAATAGAAAACATTCTAAATTGATGGAATAACCTTCATAGTGATTTGGTGGAGTCAAAAAAGTTAAGTGTTGGACCAGGTCTATGTAAATCCAGCAGTAGGGTAGCTTCCAATGCCTAGGATTTTAGGTCTTTGTCCTAACCGTCTAGATTACTCTATACCAGGGATCTCCGACTCCAGCCCCCAGATTCTGATGGCTTACAACTCCCAGAATTATTCAAATTTAGTAGACGGCCAGAGATTGATGTGAGTTGTAGTTGCGCACCTGGGTTGTACATACGGGTATACAAGCTGGAAATAAAACTTGAGCTTATAGCCAGTACCTTTTAGGTTGGACATGGATTGATATCATGAGCCGGTTGGCCTACACACTTTCCAGTCTTTAAATGGACTCTACCACTTCCACAAGCTGTAAATAGATTAATTGTGAATTACAAGCAAACACATGCTGCTGGTTTATTTTTCTTTGTTTGAAGTAATTGCATGGAAAAAAGGAAAAATAACACTTTTTTTTCCTCCCTTTTCCATTTTGTGGACTTTTCCCACTATGCAACAGTTACCAAAATCTTATGGGGAGTTTTACTTGGGGCTGTGTTTTTACCCTATATAGTTACAGGTATTTATAAAGCGTTAAAACTTCTGTAGCGCTGTACAAGGAGTGACACAGAATAACAAATCTAAGTTAAACACCTAGAACAGTAGGAGAGAGGACCCTGCACGAGAGCTTACAATCTAAGAGGAGAGGAGTGACAAAGTAGGTGAGGGTGTCAGCAGAGTATGTGAAGTAGCTGGGTTCATGTGGGCTGGGTGGTAAAATGGCGGAAGAAATGTACAGAGGGGGATTATGGAGTGAGCCGATAGGCTTCTCTAAAGTAATGTGTTTTCAGAGACTTCTTGAAGGACTGGAGAGACGGGGAGAGTCTAGTGTTGTGGGTGAGGGAGTTCCATAAAAATCGGTCAGATCGGGAGAAGTCCTGAAGGCGTGAGTTAGGGGTGCGAGTATGAGCAGATGAAAACATCAGATCATTGGCAGAGCGACATGTTCGAGATGGGATTTACCTGCTAATAATGGAGCAGATGTCTGCAGGGGCGCGGTTATGGAGAGCTTTGTACGTGAGGACCATTAATTTGACTTAGATTCTAAAAAAATAAGGAGCTAGTATAGAGATTGACAAAGGAGAGAGGTGAGATGGATGAGCCTGGCACAGGCATTCATTACAGACTGCAGAGGCAAAATCTGGGATCTGTTAAGGCTAGTGAGAAGGAGGTTACAGTAGTCAAGACGGGAGATAATAAGTGCTTGGATGAGCATTTTAGCAGAGTCATGATTAAGGGCAGATGTGTGCAATGTTATTTTAGGTGGAAGTAGCAGGATTTGGTTAGCGATTGAAGGAGAGGTCCGTCTCTAAGCAGGGAGAAGTGACCTTTGGTTTTAGCAGCAACTAAATTATTCTACAGTATTTAACAGTTAATGAGGTGGAGGAGGGAATGTTTAGATAAAGCAGCGGGAAGCTATTGTGTTCCTTGGCTACTCCAGATAAGGGATGACAGGTGAATGAGATAAAATAGGGAGTTTAAAAGACTTCTAATCTATCCACCCCCCGTGATGTCCTTTGAATACATCCCACATAATACAATGATTTGAGTCAGTGATCGACCCATAGACTCCATTCTATGACCAAAGCCACACAGTGAGGAACAAGTGATGGAAAGATACTGTGGGGGAGGGGGGGGTTACAACACAAAAGATCACACAATGGATGCACCCAGTGACACATATGGAGTAAAATATTTTCTTAACTAAACATACAAGAGAAAAAAAAAGCACATGTAAGATATCAGCAACATCACATAAACACAATGAGGACCTTTCATTTTTTTTAGTGGTAGTGGTCCTTTAATCTGCTATTTTCTGAAAGGACCACTTTTGGAATTCGAGTACCTGGTCCTCTCGTTGGATTTCCAGCCTGGGGGATTAGCTGTTTTGGATTATTGAGCACCTCTTCGTACCCAGTATGTGCATTCCTAGCTAGATTTCTACAAATTCATTTTTGTACGTTCTCTTTTGAACGACTACTATACAATGGAGGATGTAAGAACAATCTGAAGCTGAAAACCGAAGATCGGAATATGTTATTTTTTGTTAAGCATAGTAATATCTCGGATAATGTCCACCATAACCCACTGAGGGGCTTCTTTTCTGGTCCCTTCACCTGGCACCCACTCGGATATGTTAAACAGCTGATGCAAAAATCCATATGGGATCAAGAATTATTATATTTTTTTATGCACTCTGGAAAATGTGTGGAGGAAGTCTCCTCTGACCTCAACATGGTGTATTTGGTATTGTTGGTGGTTCACTCTCTGCACTAATATTTTATCCCAGACTTGCTTTGATGGCTGTATGGGTTTTACCATATAGTTGTCCTATTGATCTATCGATACTGTATGCTGTGCAAGACTTGATGAACTTATTTGACACCTAGGGCCCAGTGGAAAATAAAAAAAACGATTTGATGCCTGCTTCATGTTTTTAGGAGCCAGACCGTGTCTTCTATACAAGTTTCTGTATAGCCATCCAGATGTGTAGTTGTGGAGTTGACGTTCCATGAGCCCTGTGCTGTCCGTTCCTGGACTGTCAAAAACCTTGATCTAGTCCAGTGATGGTGAACCTTGGCACCCCAGATGTTTCGGATCTGCAAGTCCCATGATGTTTAATCACAGATGAGGCTAGCTGAGCATCATGAAACCTATAGTTCAGAAACCTCTCGTAGGCCAAGGTTCACCATCACTGGTCTAGTATTCTAGTTCGTAGCTTGAGCTTGAAACATGCATCACACATGTTCACAGGTCTCTACATTTCCTTGCTAATGTACACTGGGAAAAATGGGGAGCACCACAATACATGGTATGATGGATTTGGGTCGAAATCCTTACAACCAGTTTCCCTACACGGCCAACTTCCCTACACGGCCAACTTCCCTACATCCAAAATCCCAGCGGCTAACACTAACCCTACTCATTAACCCCCTAAACCTAACCCCCCTAATCCTAGCCCTAACCCCCTAACCCTAACGCCCTAACCCCCTAAACCTAGCCCTAACCCAAACCCCCCCTAAACCTAGCCCTAGCCCTAACCCCCTAAACCTAGCCCTAAACCTAGGGTTAGGGTGTTAGTATTAGGGTTAGCCGCTGGGATTATGGATGTCTGGAAGTTGGCCGTGTAGGGAAGTTGGGATGTCCGGCATTTGTTGTGTCTGGAAGTTGGCCGTCGGGATGTTGGCATTAGGGAACCTGGCTGTAGGGATTTTGTCCAGCACCCGGTATGATTGGTGATCATCCCATGTGGTTTTATGTAGATTTTAGGCTTTGAACGTGTTGGTGCCCTCTTAACGTCATGCTATTCTAAATTGGGGATCTCGGACTCTGACCTCCTCCAGATGTTGTTGGCCTACAATTACCAAAATTCTTTGAATGGAAAAGATGGCCAGGGAATAATGGCAGTTGTAGTTCAGCAACATCGGAGGAGAGATCCCTGATCTAAATCAATGATTCATAAACATCCCTTTTGGTTCTATACGTTTCTTACACTGCCTCCCTCGCCCACCTATCCCACCTATGGCTTGTACTGTATTGATCTCTCAAATGCCTCTGTGAATGATTTGCCCCTATTATCTGACACGGTAAAACCCCAGATTAATAACCAGGCAGATTTGGCAAAAGATACAAAATCTATTGTTCTTTTAGGTCAGTTTTTTGATTCGGCGTATGGAACGAACATGCCGCGTGCAGATTCTCCACCTTCAGAGCATTGATGTCAATCCTGACATCAGTGGATTTTTTTCCCCAACGTCGAAGACTGGCCAATGGCTGTTCTACAAGTTTATTGCATTCCCCCTTTCAGCATGTTTCCATTGCTTTGCAAATCTGAGATGCTGAATGCAACCTTCTGATTATTTCCACCAAATGTTCTACTGAAAGCCCCCCTGTTGTAGTAATGTACTGTAAAATATATATATATTTTTAAAGTATTTTACCAGGAAGGATACATTGAGATTTCTCTCGTTTTCAAGTATGTCCTGGGTGGCGAGTATTGACCATTCGGTGTCTTGCCCAAGGACACTAACTGGAGAGGTGCTGGGATTCGAACCTGTGTCTCCACGGTTGTTGAGCAGTGATGTTACCTCTACTCCATCCAGCCGGTACCAGTCATTCTCTTGCATCAATGCCAACATACGCACATTCCATATACAAGTCCTATTCTCTCATAGTTGTTCACATCGGGATACACTGCTTATCCCCCCATGCCCAATAAATTGGCCCAAGGAGCCTGGGGGTCAGTGCCTCCTGGGTTTGGTAATCCCCGCATTAAATCACACGTGTTTTTTCATTTTCTTGTGAAAGTCATACAGCCGCCGTATGATTCATATGGATCATATTGATTTTAAGTAGCTGGCTTTGTATATAATATATTAAAAGTAGTCTAAGTACCATCTTTCAGCTCCCAGAGCCGTTAGAGTAAAAATTAACATAAACTGAAAATATAGGGGGGGAAAAAATTGCCTTTCCTTAAAGATTTAGGCTTCTGACACTTGTGTTTAATACGTATATATATCCTTCCTGCTATTTCCCTGTCTATTATTTCGGTGCTAATTGCCATCCCGTGCTATTGGCTCCAGGCGTAATCCCGTATGCGCATTGAAGTCTGCTGCTTGCCATTGAGGCGGCACGGAGTGTTTGTTTCTTCTCGCGCTGTCAAACGGCAGCGCGTAAATCTCGGCGGTACGAGCACAAGTTTAATTATGCAAGAAACAAACATTGTATCAATCTTGGGGATTTAAAAGTCTCTTTTTTAACACGTCGCATTTGATTGGCTTGTAATAGGGTAAAAAAAAATTATCATGTATTTTTTGGGATCTGTAAAGTGGGTGACTCTTTTTTCCAGAAGATGGCAGAGGTTCTCACAACCCCCTTCGTGGTGGTATCTTCTGCCAACTCTAACTCAGTTTTCGAAAGATACATTTTTAATCATGCTATTTTTTTTTCCCTTGAAACTGTCCTTTTGATAAAGCTTTGTTTTCAAAACGTACATTGGGTTTTATTTTCTCAATCACACGAATGAGCCTTAGTCCCTGATGAGATTAACATTTTTTTTTCCTAATTTTCTCCCAATCTCACCCAAAACGTATATAAAAACTCACAAAAAGTTGAACAAAGTGTGCACATTTTATTTCAGAGCTCCACAACAATAAGAAAATGTTCTCGTGCGATCCCTATTTTTCAAACTGGGTTTTTTTGCTGCCTTTTGGATCAACAGCAGTAGGTGATGTTTAGGCTGAACTCGATGGACGCATGTCTTTTTTTCAACCTTTTGTAACTATGTAACTGTATTTATGGGCGGCTGCAAACCTAAATTGCCATATTTTACAAATCGAAGGGAAGCCAAATAGTGGTGCTAGGTTTGTCCTGATCGCCCTTTTTTGGCCACCGATCCAATCCCGAGTCTTGCTGTATTCAGCATCAGCCAATACAGAGTGAGTAACAGAGAGGTTTGTGAGGTCGCGAGAGAACGAGGAACAGCACTAGTGGCCTACCCTCGGTGGGGCCTGCACAGGTCACACGAGGTTTTAGGTCGATTGCGCCATTACCGGGACTTCCTTGGCATTTCAGTACTGGCCACCCTTTCTGGGTGATTGCGTCTGATTTGCATGTGGAGCAGTTGTCCCTGTAATGGCGCAATCGAGCTAAAACCTTGTGAGACCTGAGCGGGCCACACCGTAGAGCAGGCCACTAGTGCCTCAGGACTCTCGGGACCCTCATAAACCCCTCTGTTCCTCAGCCAATACAGAGTCCTGATCCAATACCACACGACCCGCGGACGGACCGGTGGCTTGGCCGCTAGATAACTCCGGGGCCTTGGCATTCACCGCAAGCAAGGAAGACGCTGCAGGTAACTACAGAAGTACCCAGTCTTGTTTTGAAAGATGTACACTGTCAAATCTGCATGAAGCCTTTGGCAATTTCCGCATGCTTCCCCAACAAGAGGCAGTAAAACTCGCGTTGTGGGGTGTATGGGTGGCAATACGGAAAGTGCCGAAAGCCGCATGCAGGCTTCACAGTGCACATCTTACAGGTGCCTCTGTTGCTCTCCTGGAAGCTGAGAGTCTCTCAGACTTGCAAGCCTTGGACTCGTCTTGGAAAAAAATGGTACCTCATCTCTGAAAAATGTTGCGATCAAGTCCCGATCCCGAGTCTATGGATTGGATTGGGACATCCCTAACCAGTGCACTATTCCTACCTTTTATATGAAAAAATAAGAGGTTTCCGGTTCCATTATGTTTGGCCAAAATCTGTTGAGCTCTTCTGCCATTGACACTATGGCAGGGGAGTGTAACATATTTTGGCCCAAAAAATGGAACGATAAACCTTCTCTCTCATATGAGGTAGGAATAGTGCACTGATATTGCGTTTTGTTCCATATCAATAAGCCACACAAAGTGGTGGATTAACAAAAGAGGGGAAAAAAAACCCACTTAAAATTCATTTATTTTGGCATAAAAGTTTCAAACTGCACCCCCATTCTCCGCTTAATAAATTCTATTCCAATCAATAATTTCTGGTGTCTATGAGGATAACACTATGCTTTTCTTAAAGTTATTATAATTATGCATGCCGGCTGGGTGGAGTAGAGGTAACATCACTGCTCTATAACTGTGGAGAGATACTATGGAGACACAGGTTCGATCCCGGCAAGAGCACCTCTCCAGTAAGTGTCCTTGGGCAAGACACCTAACGGTACATACTCACCACCCAGGACATACTTGAAAACGAGAGAAATCTCAAAGTATCCTTCCTGGTAAAATCCTTTCTCAAAAAAAAAAGTACAAAACTACGTAACAGTTAACAATTTTTTTTTCCGTTTTCACCATTTTCAGTTTATCTGTCTGGGTAACATGACCTCCGATCCCCGGCAGATAAAGCGGTGTGTAAGATCTGAGAGTTTCCTGTCATGTGCTGATAAATGGGGTGTGAACAAGGTTTACAAAGGAGATAACCGTCACTAAAGGGAGAGAAAAAAACCCTTTTCAATATGTGGCGCCATGATAATGCTTGACGTGATGGCCTCGGTGGCTGAGCATCATGGGAATTTGCTTCTACAAACATCTACAATTCCTCCTGTCAATCATTACATTGTGTTTCTGTAGTGTCAATCATTACATTGTGTTTCTGTCAATCATTACATTGTGTTTCTGTCAATCATTACATTGTGTCCATCATATTTTTCAGTTTAATGAGAGGATCTATTAAAACACTATGAGGGTAAACGGCTTCTAGTGGATAACCTAGAGCTCCATTATCCAGGCTTTTTATTCAAAATATTTTTTTTAAATTGATAAAAACTGTAGTGAAGATGTAGATTTTCCACATTAGGGATACATTGATTTGCTAGTTACATTTCTGCTGACACGTCACCTTGCTGCATCGTACTGTAACCCTGTAACCCTCATCCTCTCTATATAAATGGTATTTAGTGTTCCTTGGGGTTACCCTCCGTATCACGCCATCGACTTGCAGTACGGGTTACCTGATGCCTACCACAATTTGCTAAGGTTTACCGACTGGAACGTTTTGATAACTAGCCGGCACGGTACCTTGCGTAAACGGCAATGGCTAAAAGAGCCAAAACCCATTAATTCAACTTTCGTTGGAGTGTGACGACTGGAACCCTGAACTAAAATTAAGCGAGCACCTGCATGTTCACTATCGCCACTATATTTAGAGGATAATTTGGGGCTTATCATTGTTACCCTGCAGCACAGTCATTATTAAACCTCATTATCTTTACATGGGGTAATCTGGGATCCATTTAAAATTCGGGATGTCAAGGGAGTGATTGGCATGCCAACCACCTCCCCCAATACATTCACCCTCCTACACGTCCCTGGAGTTCAATGTCAACATTGTCTACGATAAACTAAATTTTGCCTCATTCCCAGAAGTCAATTTCTAATGTCCCTTGTGTGCCTACCCCTTCCACATCCCAGCCTTCTACTCCCCATCCCCACCCGTCATGGGTATCATCATACCTACATCTCTTCAACCCTATAAATACATTTTTTAGCTTCTCTACCACTGCACACTCATTTTGAAATTCCAGATGCCAGGAGATTTCTTGCTTCCAATCAAGTCTTGGGGATAGTTTTTGACCTCAAAGCTTTTATTGCCCTAGTCCAGGGGTCAATAATGTTTGCCTTCCAAATGTTTTGGATCTACATTGCCTATGAGGCCCAGCCAATTTAATGAGTGCCTGAGCACCATGGGTAGATGTAGCTCCAAATTAGGGATGCACCGATACCACTTTTTTAAGACCGAGTACGAGTACCGATACTTTTTAAAAGTACTCACCGATACCGAGTACCGATACTTTTATTTAATGTCATGTGACGCTTTCCAATAGGAACAGACCTCATATAAAAATTTATGAGATTGACCGCAGCTCACATGGATTTGCCCCCAGGTCTCATGGGTTTGCCCCCAGCTCACATGGGTTTGCCCCCAGCTCACATGGGTTTGCCCCAGCTCACATGGATGTGCCCCAGGTCTCATGGATTTGCCCCCAGGTCTCATGGATTTGCCCCCAGGTCACATGGATTTGCCCCCAGCTTACATGGATTTGCCCCAGCTCTGATGGATATGTCCCCCAGGTCTCATGGATTTGCCCCCAGGTCTCATGGATTTGCCCCCAGGTCTCATGGATTGGCCCCCAGGTCTCATGGATTGGCCCCCAGGTCTCATGGATTGGCCCCCAGGTCTCGTGGATTTGCCCCCAGGTCTCGTTCATTTGCCCCCAGGTCTCGTGGATTTGCCCCCAGGTCTCGTGGATTTGCCCCCAGGTCTCGTGGATTGGCCCCCAGGTCTCGTGGATTGGCCCCCAGGTCTCGTGGATTTGCCCGCAGCTCTCATGGATTTACCCCCAGCTCGAACGCTGGGGAAGCTGGCCGTGTGCATGTAAAGCACGCGGCCAGCGTTCCCCTCCGGCGCGCCAAATACTCACCCTTCCTGAAGTTCCGGTCTCTGGGCAGTGATGCGGCCGCCGGGCGCATCTGTGACGCTGTCTCCAGCCGAGAGGCAGCGTCACAGGAGCGCCCAGTGGCCGCGGGAACGCATCACTGCCCAGCGACCGGACCTTCAGGAAGGGTGAGTATTTGGCGCGCCGGAGGGGAACGCTGGCCGCGTGCTTTTCATGCACGCAGCCAGCTTCCCCAGCCCCGCGGATACCGGCAAGCCGGCCCAGCGCCGGCTTCCGGTATCGGCGGGATGTATCGGGCCGTTTGCACGAGTAACAAGTACTCGTGCAAACGGCAATATCGGCCCCGACACCGATACTAGTATCGGTGCATCCCTACTCCAAATCATCTCGAAGGCGGAGGCTGCTGTCAATTGCCCAAGTGGTACCGTAAAGACAATGACATAGAAAAATGGAGAGGTTTGAGATTTTTGCTTCCATTTTGGTTAATATATCTTTGTAGATCTCCATACACCAAGGTAATGAAAATTCTAGGTCAAAATGGCCAAACCAGAAAAATTATCTTTTATCTCACTTTCCAAATTGGCTATTTGGTCTAGATTGTTCTCTTCTCCTGCCAATTCTCCTGAGTGTCACCTTAGTCTGAATAGACCTGATTGTGTTGCCCCTCCCAAAAAACACAAAATAGTCAACCTTACATAATACCATGAACTGGAAATTTTCAGTTGCTGGGCACGCTACCTTTTAATACATGAATGATATCAGTGGTTAATGTCGGGGATAACAGTTGCCTCGATTTACATCTACATGTAGGGATTGACAAATTTGCTTTGAATCTAGGAGCCAGCTACAAAAGTTAGGAGCCAGGATTTTCTTCAGACTAACAAAGCTTTATTTTCAACAACTAAAGATACACTGATACCATTTTTCTTCCAAGTACTCACCGATACATTTATTTAATGTCTTGTGACTGCTTTCCTATGTATAATTTAGGATTTTCCTACACCTCAAATACATAGATACATGTATACCCAGACACATCAGACCTCGGATATATAGATACATGTATACCCAGACACATCAGACCTCAGATATATGTATGTCCAAGCACAGACCTCAGATATATCTGTGTTTGGGTATACATATATCTGAGGTCTGTGTCTGGGTATACATATATGTATACCCAGATAAAATCAGACCTCAGATATATGTATACTCAGATATATGTATACCCAGACAAAATCAGACCTCAAATACATGTATACCCAGACAAAATCAGATCTCAGATATATGTATACCCAGACAAAATCAGACCTCAGATATATGTATACCCAGATAAAATCAGACCTCAGATATATGTATACCCAGATAAAATCAGACCTCAGATATATGTATACCCAGATAAAATCAGACCTCAGATATATGTATACCCAGATAAAATCAGACCTCAAATACATGTATACCCAGACAAAATCAGACCTCAGATATATGTTACATTGCAGCCCTCAAACACAGACACGGGGCAGCTGGCACAATCAGAAACATCTTGGGGGGGCAGTTTTTGAGATCCTTGGTTTAGATCTTTAGATTTTCATGTAACGTTGTTGGAACCCTGAATATTCAGTCATTCTAGTGAATGATATAAAAGAGGTTTATGAGGGTCCTGAGGACGTGCAGCGGCACTAGTGGCCTGCTCTATGGGGGGGGGGCCCTCAGGTCTCACAGGGTTTTTGCTCAATTGTGCCATTACAGGGACGAATGCTCCATATGTAAATTGGACGCTATCACCCAGAAAGGGTGGCCAGTACTGGCTGCCAAGGACTTCGTCCCTGCATGAGATATGCAGCAACCCCCGATGATCGTTTCGGCCTTGTTAGGCCTCGTCAGGAGGGTATAGAGGGTATGACACGCCTCTAGGCACCTCGAGCAAGGGGTCCACGTCTGGATTACCCTGTATACTTGTGGTGAGAAAAAAGATGCTTGTGAGGGTCCTGAGGACGAGCAGCGGCACTAGTGAATGATAAGCTCAATGGTGAACCTGGAAAACATGCAAAAAAGTTCTCTGGAGAAAAAAAAAGCTCTGATGCTTTTTCTGAACTTTGTCTCCCGGCACTGTAGATAATTATTTCATTATAAAAGCATTATTGTGGCTTTATGGATCTGCACTTTCTGATATTAAATATTGTCCGTCTCCATTGTCTCTGTCTAGCACTAGCTCAGTACATCCCAAAGCATTTGGCTGTCCAGACCCTAAAATAATGGCTGATCTTTGTATTTGTAAAGCGTTTTATGTGTTTCCCAGCTCACGTCCAAAGAGGAGCGTAATATGTCTGTCGTAATGACTTCTAAATTGTATTCCTGCTGCCAAAAGCCTTTTATTTATGTGCAATTGTAATCTGCTGACATTTAAATTGCATCAGCATTTTCACGTAGCCGGGAGCAGCCATCTTGCATTTTGTCGACATCTTCAGATGAGGCAGCCGAAAAGAAATGCTGTGGCAGGGGTAATGCATAACACATATTAGAAAATAAATGAGTGATAATTATGTGATATTTTGAATATCTATTTATTTGATACATGTTTCTACAAGTTCTACAAGCCGTAGCGGCACTAGAGCTGCATGTTTTGCCGGGTAAATGCCAGAACGCGCCCCCTCAAAAGACCATTTCCACGTGTCCACCTAGTTGAATATTAAATTCAAAGTCTGTTTTGGAATCCACATATGTCTGTCAAGTAAGGATTTCGGCACTTTTTTGTTGGGAGCTATGTTCCCCATGATGCTTTGGCAACCATACGGATGGCTGAGAATCATGGGAGCAGTGCTCAGCTTCTGGAGTGTCAAAAGTGTGTAGTTGCTTAGCTAATCTAGGGCCCAGATCACAACCGGGATGCCAAACACCGGTCTCAAGCCGTACAGCTAAGGCTAGGGTCAGACTAACGCATTTTTCACGTTGTCCGTGAAAATGTGCGTTCGAAGAATGGACGTATTTTTTCACGGAATACGCAATAGCGGTCATACTATGCGCAGTTTCATCCGTGATTTTGTACGGATCATCAATAAAACACTTCTTGCATCTGGACGTTATGTTGGCCGGACATTAGCAGCGTCTGATGTCTCCAATTCACGCACACACGCCGCTAGCGGACGCAGCGCACTCTGTACGTCAGTACTAGTGGTTTAACGTTCTCTAAAAAATGCGTTCATTTTCCACTTGCGTTGCGCAGCCGGACTTTTGTGCGACCGTACTTCGTATATTGGCCGTCATTGCCCGGCATCTGCTGCTAGCACGGCCGTGATTAAGTGCGCCTGCACGCGCGTTCGCACTGCCTCAGTCTGACCCTAGCCATAACGGCTCATTACATCCGAAAGGCAAGCTCTGCTTGTGCCTCATGCAGGGACTGCTTACTGTACATTGACTCTTCCTATACTTTGTATGGGAGATGTTAATGGGCTCCTAGCAGATGGACAACGAGCTATTACAAACAGCTCATCCTTCGTCTGTTCCTGGTGTTATTCTGAAAAGAATGTCTTTCAAACTCTGCGGTTGAGTGATTGTGCTGAAGCTAAATCACTTAACACATAAATCTAAATCCACCCAAAATTCCCATATTCGCCTCCGATCCGGCAGTGCACAGAGTGGCTCAATCCGCTACTTCCTTGCTTCATGGGCACCTGAGCACTGGAAACAAATAGTTCCAGTATTCCTCCATGTCATTCCGCTGCCCTGGCCGGATCTCACTTGCGCAAGCTCAATTCCTTGTCTATGGAGTCCTACAAACTCCTGGAGACAATGACAGCGCGGCTCTTGGCCCCACTGGTTTGGTACAAGGACGGCAAGTCCAGCATATATCTAATTATGCGTACAGGTCCGTTTCTATTAATCTAAAATTGGTAAAAAATCTAAAAATGATACCACGAATCCGCAAAGCCTTGATTTAAATAAAGTTATTTCAAAGTACAGGCTGGTTTTTGCTTTTGTTATAATCTTGAATATTTGCATGAGATGAATATTTCGAATAATAACCTTTCAGATTTGACAGACCTGATTTTATTATATACCATTAGAAATCCCTGGATTTTCGCAATAATATAATTAACCGTCTCCAGTTTAATGGGCTAAACGCTCATATTTGTAGAACAACCGAAATTTTATTTAAAGCAATAACTTGCTTTTGCTTGAACGTCAATGTGAAGGGGGTTCCTTTTCTCTCAGCACTTCTCATGAAGTTGTTTTATTCAGGCCACCAGGCCGTGCATTTTGTGCGCGCATGCCAACTTGACCCATAGGCACTAGGCAGCGAAATTTCAATAAATCATCATTCCCAAACTGGGACTCTTTGACCGGCTGCTGCCATTTTCCTTCTCGATGGATGGAATGATGAATTTCAAGCTGCGTTCACAAAGAGCACAAGGCTTGTAAGCTGCGCTGAAGGTTTCACTTTCACAGTTTACATCTCCTTCACATTTAACTCCTGGTGCAGATCTATTCCACTCCTGGTGCAGATCTATTCCACTCCACACATTCTTCTATTAATTGAGCTTCTTGAAACTTCGCATTTTAGGTGAACAAGTACTGAGAATAGGCAACAGCACTTGTGGCCTGCCCTACGATGGTTCTCCTCTTTAATGGCACCATCAAGCCAAAACCTTGTGATACCTGAGCGAAGTCTATTCCAAATGCAAATCATTCTGCTATCACCTGGAAAGGGTGGCCAGGAATGAAATGGCAAGGAAGTCCAATCTATGACCCTTGCTTGAGGTGCCTAGAGAGGTGTCAGGACCAGGAGGGTATAGCTAACAACATGGCCAAAACAATCATCAGGGGTTGTTGCATCTATGATGCAGAGATGACTTCCTTGACATTTCATTTGTGGCCACCCTTTCTGAGGGATAGCAGAATGATTTGCATGTGGAATAGTCACCTCTGTAATGGCACCATTGAGCTAAAACCTTGTGGGACCTGGGCTGGGTCTTGCCGTAGGGCAGGCCACGAGTGCTGGTGCCCATTCTCATAAAATTTAAGGCAGTTAAGGTAATTTGCAGGGCAAAAATGGAATTATGGGCGTTTACCGAACCTTGTTTTTTTAATTTATTTTCTATTTTAAAAAAAAAAAGTGTTATCCCTGCAAAACACTACTTTAATTAACTTGTGTTAAATTAATTAATCATTTTTCCCAAAAATGTAAATATTGCATGCATATACAGCCTGGTGCCACATAACTAATATCTATTTAATGCTGAATAACCTTATGACTTTATTATTATCTATTTTACATAAATCTCTTTAGATAGACTTTACCTCCAAAAGCATTTTATTAAAATCTTATTTGATATAAACCCGCCGAGCTGCAGGGATAAAAAAAACTCTATACTTTATAAGGCATTTAAAAATAAAAATGCATGAATATGCATGGCAATAATAGAAAGGTCCTACAAAAAATAATAAAACGGTCTGTTACAGAATAAAAAAAGCTTTTTAAAAAATAATTGAGAATCAAAAATTTTACCAACACCCCCCCAAAAAAATACCAATTTAAAAAAAAAAAAAATAGGAATTTTTTTTACTGTAACTGAAAACAATACACGGTTAAATAATAAAATTATAAAAACTGTACTATTTTGTTTATTTTTTTTTTTTTTTTTTTTTTTTTTACATTGCATCGTATGGGATTTGCCTGTTTAAACCTGTCGAACGGAAACACCGAAAATCAGGGCATTTCGGTGCAGTTCGGAGTTCTCAGATTAGATTAACCATTCTCTGACAATTTTGCTGCTGCCGAATTGAGGCGAACTGCACCGTATTTCACTGTCAATTCACCAGTATTTGGCGAATTGCCAGCTTTTTAAATAGGCGCCGTACGCTGAAATTCACCGCTCAGTGCATTTCGGTGGCAGGTTCAGTGCTCTTTGAATAACCCCTCTAATATAAATAAGATATGATTTTTTTTTATTTTTATTTTTGTGTTTGTTTTTTTTTTTCTTACGCCTACCTGGCTATAATGTAGGACCTGTGTGTGCTGAAATATGACATGCCAGAGACCAGATTTCTAACGGATCAATGACGAAGTGACGTTCCTGCTGATGTCAAGCTTTGAATATTTTGTGCTTTAGTTTTCTTAGTTGGACTTTTTTTCCTGGCAATTGATCATCTTATTAAATACGTTTGGCATCCAGCCTTTTCCCCGGTTTGGCTCCTGACGATGGGTGCCAGATTTATATACCCTCAGTCCGAGAGCCTCTGACAAACCAGCCCCGAGTCTGATCACACGGCGAATCCGTGCTTTCTTCTAGACACGGGATTTGCCAGCTCAGCCCGATGGCATACTCAAATTAACCACTGCATGGAACGCGCCGCCCTGGCTGTTCATGTCCCTGGGGGAAGATTTTCCGATGTGTTTTCTAAATGAGTTTGATAATTTCATTGTTCCGTTAGCACAATAGCTTCTCCTTCCCAGCCGTTCTATTCGCCGCCCCGTGGCATCCTCCCCTGCTTCTCTAAATTTTCTCCGACGTCTGCATCTCAGTCCTTTGTCTGCATCCTGGGTGTGTCTTTGCCTTTGTTCTCGCTCCGGCTTCCATCGCTCCATTATGTATACGAAAGGATCCCGACCTGACACTGACCAACCCCTCCGGCGCGGCCGGTGCTAGCCACACGCCACTCGGCGTCTGTCATTAGAGTGGTCCTTCGGGAGTGGTGCCGCACGACACCAGGCAGTTACTGGTTTTACAAAGAGATAAGCAGGGAAAGAAAAAAACAAATTTCCTGAGCTTTCCACCCGTAAAAGCAGTGCATTGTTTGCGATTCTAAATACAAGGTAATCAGGCAGATTAATTCCAACTTTCCTGCCTTCCAGAAGCAGCTTGTGACCTGGTGACATTTCTGAGATGGTGGTTTGCGTAGAAGGTGTTTCTATGAATCAGAATGATCCTAATATAGATATAAACAGGCTGCCGAGAGCCTTATGGTTTATTTACTGGTTTCATCACATGTTCTTGTGTATTTTGTTTAAGGTGACACCTATTTCCTTGTTTCTGTATGTTAAAATTTCATAATAATGAGCATTTCGCTGGCACAGTGTACTCTTTCGGTTTGCGCAATGGCTTGAATAGCTTCTTGTCTCTGCCATTTTGCAATCGTGGCGCACCCATGTGTGCCAGCTGGTTCACTGTGTGGCTGTCCATGGTGGTACCGTGCGGTTTGCTGTGTATCTTTTATCTGTCGCTTTGTTACCATAAAGCTGGAGTGACACTGAAGGCGCCGATACACGCTCATTGCGTACAGGCACCCAGCCGGTGCCGGCCACGTGGCTGAGCGCCCAAAGTTGAAAATAGCCAGCTTCGGCCATGATGCGGCACATAGCAAACACTACGGAACGCGGCACATCTCATCTCCGGCTTAAGAATTGCTATGTGAATGCCGTTGCACAACCATGACCTTAACTGTGTGCACATTTGTGCCATTTCATTACAATGGACATTACTCTTCAACTGCTTGTGCCTTTTCATTACAGTGAAATTGGCCTTCACCGGCTTGTGCCACATTTTAACCATGGGCATAACTGCACGCCTGTCTGTGCCATTTCTGTACAGTGTTCATTACTTTTCACCTTCTTGCACATCGTTCTCTATATGAGCATAACACCCTGTGCCATTTTGGTAGTCAATACTCTCCACCTGCTTGTGCCGAGCTCTCACCATGGGCATAGCGGTCACTTGCTTGTGCTATTATTAGTGGGCATGGCCCTTCATCTGCTTGTGCCACACTCCCACCATGGGCATAACTGTTCACCTGTTTGTGCCAGTGTCACTTGAACCTTGACTTGCCACTCTTTCAAACATTCTTTGTGGTGTTAGGTTTGTTACAAAGCATGATATCAAATCAAAATAAGCTTTATTGGAAGGACCAAATACATTTTAGCATTGCCAAAGCATATGGGTAGGAGGGGGGGGGGTAGTGGGACATATATGGGGGGATTGGGCAAGTCCATGGACATTATCAGGGGGTAAGAGCTAATGTGAAATGGGATGGGGGCGAGTCCATGTTGGGGATTTATAAGTCCAGGATCTCTCATGTTCCTCTCAGTCTGTGACGTTCTGTGACGTATTGGGCAGATATTTTCACCGCCGGCTCCTCTTCTCTCAGTATGATGTGGAGTTTCCTCGTCTCTTCTCCCAGTATGATGTGGAGTTTCCTCGTCTCTTCTCCCAGTATGATGTGGAGTTTCCTCGTCTCTTCTATAGAAGTGAAGTCCGGGATGAGAGCGGAGAGTCTCTGGAAGTGCGTTTCCCTCAGTGCTGAGTAGTTGGGGCACTGTAGGAGGAAGTGGACCTCATCTTCCAGGGCCCCCTGGTCACAATGCTGGCACAGTCTATTCTCCCTGGGCTTGTAGGCCCTGATTCGATTTCCAGGCTGTGGGCACTCAGTCTGTACCAGCTCAGGATCTGTCTGTCCTTGGGGTCTTGTAGTACCTCCAGGTATGGGGCCAGTTTGTATTCCCTCTGTAAGGATTGGTAAATGGTGAGTTTCTGAGAGTTTGCTATATCATGTCTCCATTCTCTGATATAGTTTTCCCTGGAATCATTAATTAGGGCCTTTTATTTGATATTTTGTCAGGTTGTATTCATGGGGGTTTTGGATGATCAGGGTGGATGTGAGTTGTTGCTGCCCACATGGTTTGGGGTGGTCCTTGTTGGCCAGTAGGGCTTTATGGTGGTATGAGTTGAGGCTGCTGATGTTTAGATGGTCCCAGTATGATAGCGCCCTCTTCTGTACTGCAAGAAGTAAGGGGAGTCTGCCCAGCTCGGCCCGGCAAGCATTGTTAGAGGTGCTCTGATGGACTTGGAGGAGGTGCTTGCAGAATTCCAGATGGAATATTTCTGTTGGGCTGGTGTCCCATTTTGGTTGGTCAGGGTAGGTGATGGGGCCCCATACTTCACTGCCATAATCACTTGTCGCCAAGCGTGATGTTACTGGTCGCCAAGAATGCCACATTGGCAATGTGCAATTCTGTGCCAGAGTGTGATCGTGCTGCAGTTCACATCGTGCCACAGTGTAATGTTGTGTATTCATGTACAACACACTTAGACTAAAGTGTTCATAAATAGAATATTAAATAGTATTTAAGAGCTGCATCTTGCAGAATGTTAATGAGAATATTATTTTTTCAGTCACCTAATAGTAAATTATTGAAATATTATCATAATGTCCATCGAGTAGCTGTAATAAAATCCATTTTATTCATGTGGACATGCTCTGCACAGTTTTAAAGGGGTGTGGACTAGGGATAGACCGATATCATTTTTTCATGGCCGATACCGATACAGATTATCGGCAGCTTTTCTGGCCGATAGCCGATATTTGGTGCCGATATTCTGTAAATTTAAAGTTCTGAAAAAAAACCAGCACAAATCTGACTATGCCATGAACTCAATGGCCTAAACAACAATCTTCGTGCAAACGTTTCCACCGGTGCAAAAAAACATTTAACGCGAGGGGCAAAACCCTTTACGCCGAATGCCAGATTACATAGTCAGCGCAACAAACGCACGTAATCGGCTACCGCGGGTGAACCTGCGAACCCTGCGTGAGCTTACTGTACGTCGCGCGATCTATACTTAACATTGTGAGCGCAAATGCGTTGGTATGCGGATGGTATTACAATCTATGCGCAGTTTGTAACGCACAGCGTTTGCGCGTATAATTTTAGCAACTCCTAAAAGCTGGTGGTAACGGCAAATCTGAACATCCTGGCCGAAACCAAATACGCCAGCCCAAAAAAAAAAATACAGCAAAGTATAGTTACACATTCTACACATACCCACACCAATAAAATGGAGAAGTTGTGCGTGCATGTATTATTGCTGCAGCATATATGCTCAGATTGACTTGTGGTTGGTTCTTAATTCTGATTGGCTGAATTGAGTGGAAAAAAAAATGACAGTAAGCACACTAATTTCTGTGCGCAACGGTACTGCGTGAGCATTTGGGCGCATCCGGTTTACGCGGGTTATTGATTGGATCAAAAACGCGCGAGGATTGTAATTCCAGCTTTGATTTGCGCACGCAAACGTTTAACGCTTGGTGCAAAACTTCACGCTTTGGCGAGCGTTTTTGCGCAAAGATTGTAATATAGCCCAATGTGTTTAACATGTAAACATTGCACCACGTCCACTTCATTTATTCAATTTAATAAGAATTTTTATTTTACTTAATCTTTTATTTTTTACAAACAATCAGACCGTGTCTTTTGGCTTTCTTAAAGATCCCTCATATGATCCTGTATGTAAGGGGTCCAGCAACCTTGGCCCTCCAAGGGATATATTACGAAGTTATATTACAGCTCTGGTTAAGCAGTCACTTTGTAATATTGCCCCATGTTTTGGAATTACATCTGCTATGATGCTCATCTTCTCATTAGGTTCTTGGAGCCTCATGGGAAATGCAGTTCCAAAACATCTGGAGGTCCTAGGTTGCTGGACCCTGCCGTAGGAAATAGACCCTGCATCTCCTGTATAGGGAATTCCCTGCCAGATGGTATGGAAGCCCCATTTCTGTTGCCATCACGCTCATGCACAATACGGTCAGTGAGCAGGGGTCATTCTGCAGTGAGGGCTTACAGCCTGATGTGGGAGAATCCCCAGATTCGCACAGTTCTGTGGGATCTTGCGTGTCGCAGCTGCAGTGAGCAAACTTGTCCAAATATCGGCAAATAAAATGCCGATACCGATATCAGTAATTTTCTGAATATCGGCACCGATAATCGGCTTAACCGATATATCGGTCTATCCCTAGTGTGGACCGTTGCCTAGGATCACGCTATATCCAAAGCTCTTCATAGGATGCGGATTATATCCAACGTTAGTGATTTTGAAAACCGGTGAATTGTGGGACGTTCACACCACTGTATTTATAGTAGTCATGCGGCAGGTCTTGGCGTGGACACAGACCTTCTGTAATCCTGTCTGGTCAAAATCCAGCAAGGCCTATCTCTCCAAACCTCATAGACGAATCTGTGGAAGAATTGCCACCAAGTGTCCACTGGTAGCAAGGCTGCCTGTCTCTGGGTGAGCCGGCCACGTGGAGAGGGCGCAGCTTTTAGCCTTGTGACGTCACAGGCCAGACACGGCTAAAGGGATCGAGGTGGTGACTCAATAAACACTGAAGGCCTTTATTTTATTTACCCTTGTTTTATCCCTCACCTCCTTTCCATGGTGGGGGGTTCTTTACGGTTAATCCGGGCCTGTGACCGAGAGAACGGAGCAGCTGTGAGGAATCTAGCAGCTCTCGTGTCATTTGGAACGCGATCCAGGCCGGGATTAGAACAGACTCTCCCTTGTTGAGATTTGCTCGGTGCAATATGTCTGCGCTGACCTATTTTCCTCATTCGCGTCCCCTCCTGGGAGTTATGGGAGGGGAATATCTGCACTAATAGCCACATTAACCCTGTCGTAACCAGACCCTTCAGGCGTCGAAGAACGAGGAGGCAGAGTCTAATACTGCGGCCAAATGATGCTTCACAAATCCTGCCGACGGTGTTTCACGTTTTGTTTTTTTCATGGAAAATAAATGAAAATGAATACCTAACTTCTTCTCTTCCTGTGAAACTGTCGGGCAGCCATCTTTTTCTCTATAAGGCATTAAATGGATCCTATTCAGCATTTGTCGATGCCAAGAAATAATATTCTTATAATTTTTTGTGTTCCATTTATAACTGGTAAAATATGTGGGTATAATAATTAAAATGCAGATGTGTAAATATGGGCAGTTTAAATGGTACATGCTATAACACGTGCCTTAAAAAAATGAAATATATATATATATATCTCACATTGCACAAGAAATCCATGGGAAATCCCTTCTGTAGGAAATCGCGTTTTCTGCTATATTAATCGGGTTAAAGGTCTTTGAATGTAGGAGAATAATCTAATTAAAGACCACTCTAGTGTGAATTCCCAACCTTTTTTTTCTTATTCGCATTAAAAATGTATTCGTTATGGGGAAATAACACCTAAAGATAAAATAACCCCCCCCCCCCATTTCTAATGTCCTGCAAACCCTCTGCACACATCTATTCTGTTTTTAAGAAAACTCTTAAATAAGTTTATTTTAAAATGACTCCAGATTTCAAGTGTCCCCTTTATTCATTAATTTGTAAAACGACGGACAAAATCGCATTTTACGTTTCCTGCCATTTCGTTACATCCCTGAGATTTGACATTGGCAAGGGATTATTTCCCCCCCAGCCCATCAAATGCCTCTTAATTCTCCTCTTGTTTTTTTTTTTTAAAATTCTTCTTCTTAACCCCTTCACTGCTGAGCCATTTCACGGCTTAAAAAAAAAAACACATTTTACTTTTTTGTATTATTATTGTTATTATTTTTGTTCTTTACTTTAAATATGGGCATGTTTGGTATCATTGGAAAGGCCTGCTAGCTGAAAACAGTCAGGAGATTTTGGGGTTCAAAGGAACACTTATTTCCACCCCTATCTCTCCTTAGGAGTCAATGAGGACGTTCCCCACACGTCCTCAGCAGTGAAAGGGTTAACCAATCCCTGGACAGAAGATCGAATACTATTGTAGCTCATCTTTTTTTTATATATATATATATATATATATATGTTACATTTAAAGTCCAAAGTGTGGTTAATTTTAGGATTACCCGGGTAATAATGACATTACCCAGGTGTCATTGGCAAAAGTCTGATGTGAAATGAAATTTTGGACTTTATCTGGGTAATCTGCAAAGTATCCAGAGGCATCTGGGTACTCCAGTTTTCTGCTGTGTTTTACCCGGGTACAACATACATTACCCTAGTGTTGTTGGATAAAGTGTGATGTGCAATGAAACATCAGATTTTACCCGGGTAAACTGCAAAGTATCCAAACGCCTTTGGGTACTCCGCTTTTCTTGGGTTTTCAGCAGGTTACAGTTGACTGAATTCTGAGGATTACCCAGGTAAAGCTACAAACTGTCATCTGACTGATAATAAAATAGTGTTTTTTTTTTTTTTTTTTATCCAAATTGTATCCACAGTCACAAACCACACTAAAAACCGTCATGTAACTCTGTGCGTTAATTGTCTAAAAACAAATTTATGAAGATAAAGATATTATATAGAGAGTAACCTGATGGTTATTATGTTTTATAAATGATATATAAGCACATATGACACATAATAAAGAGCATCAGGGTTGTTCAGAGAGAGGTGAAAAGCAAGAGAATGACAGGAGAACTGAAAATTCTAGGTCAAAATAGCCGATTTGGAAAGTGAGATAAATGGGAGAATTTTTCTGGTTTGTCTATTTTGTCCTAGAATTTTCAGTTCTCCAGTCATTCTCCTGCTTTTCACCTCTCTCTGAATAACCATGCATGTAACTCTTTCACCTTCATATAGGAAACCTATCCTGTTACTCTGTATATTCATTATATCCGCAATACATTTTAATACGTTGATAATATCCTTAGATAATAGCAAAATTCACTGTTACCCAAGCGGGGTTGGATGCTCTGCAGATTACCCAAGTGAAGCTGTGGATAGTCCTCAGATTACCCAGGTGAAGCTGTGGATAGTCCTCAGATTACCCAATTGACGCTGTGGATAGTCCTCAGATTACCCAAGTGAAGCTGTGGATAGTCCTCAGATTACCCGGGTGAAGCTGTGGATAGTCCTCAGATTACCCAAGTGAAGCTGTGGATAGTCCTCAGATTACCCGGGTGAAGCTGTGGATAGTCCTCAGATTACCCAAGTGAAGCTGTGGATAGTCCTCAGATTACCCGGGTGAAGCTGTGGATAGTCCTCAGATTACCCAGGTGAAGCTGTGGATAGTCCTCAGATTACCCAGGTGAAGCTGTGGATAGTCCTCAGATTACCCAGGTGAAGCTGTGGATAGTCCTCAGATTACCCGGGTGAAGCTGTGGATAGTCCTCAGATTACCCAGGTGAAGCTGTGGATAGTCCTCAGATTACCCGGGTGAAGCTGTGGATAGTCCTCAGATTACCCAAGTGAAGCTGTGGATAGTCCTCAGATTACCCGGGTGAAGCTGTGGATAGTCCTCAGATTACCCAGGTGAAGCTGTGGATAGTCCTCAGATTACCCAGGTGAAGCTGTGGATAGTCCTCAGATTACCCGGGTGAAGCTGTGGATAGTCCTCAGATTACCCAAGTGAAGCTGTGGATAGTCCTCAGATTACCCAAGTGAAGCTGTGGATAGTCCTCAGATTACCCAAGTGAAGCTGTGGATAGTCCTCAGATTACCCAAGTGAAGCTGTGGATAGTCCTCAGATTACCCGGGTGAAGCTTCAGACTTTTGTCTGAACGATAACAACATTCGGTTTTAACCACACAGGGTTGGATAGTCTGCAGATCATCCGGGTAAAGTGCACATTTTTCAGCTCTTCCAGACTGTTACCTAAGGGCGGTTGGTTAGCCTGAAGATTACCCAGGTAAAGTCCAATTTTTTTTAATTTTTTTGCATCTTTGGGTAATGTCAGGATTACCCGGGTAATTTTAAGATTAACCGTGCTTCGGATTTTAAACGTAACCTATAGATTGATTACTGGTAGTTTTAAAAGAAACCTGTATAGATCATGTTTACCCATGGGAAATTACACTCCATCTGTCCCCATGCTGTGTGGTTGATGTGCTTCCCTTTTTGAAGAAGCGAAGGTTTGCATAAAGTGCCTTTGCACGTGCCCAAATGGAAGGATTTAATGAATATCAGCTACCTGGATTGGTTTATATTGTAGGAGCAGATTATTCATTCGTGCCACTTGCTGAACAACTCCACTTTGGAATGACTATCTGGTGAACGTGGGCGTAGGAAATGAGGGCGACGGATCCCACCTTTATCCTCATAGACATAGACACGGTGTGTCTGGAATTCAGGATTCGTTCTATGGATGGATTTTGTGTTTTGGTTATTGAATTCCCCCAGTAAGGCCCCTATTACACGCTTCGCGCAGCGCATTTGCGCAGAACGTCGTATTTCGACGTTCGCGCAAACGATGCGCGTAATCGTCTACCACGATTGACCCTGCGCGAACCCAGCGCGAGCGCAAGTTCGTGCGCGCATCCTATACTTAACATTGTGAGCGCAAATGCGTTAGTGCGGATGGTATTACAATCTTCGCGCAAAGTCGTACGAGCGACGTTTGCGCGAATTTTCGTAACGTCTTGGTGTTAACTGCAAATATGATCGTTGTGGCCGAAACGAAATAACTCGGCAATAAAAAAAAATACAGCACAGTACAGTTACACATTCTACACATACCCAGACATAAAAAATGTATAAATTGTCAATTTTTTTTGCTGCAGCACATGTACGCATATTGACTTTGACAGGCGCAACAACCTAACTTTAGAAAATGGTGGTTCCTAATTCTGATTGGCTGAATCCCGTGAAAAAACAGTCTGCCCACTGATTCCTGCACGCGACGGTCATTTGTGCCCGGTTTTGCGCATCGGATGTGCGCATGAAAAAACATGAAGGCTGAATTAAATGCGTTTGGATCGGAATGCCGCATTCATTTTCGCGCGATAACATTTTTTTGCGTGCGCGAAGCGTGTAATAGGGGCCTTAGTATTTTATTAGGGGTAAGAGCAGTAGACTAATAAACCGAATTTGCTTATCTGCAGTATTTTATTTATGTTTGGGCTTTGCAATGACTTGACTTAAGAAGATAATCACCCTAGATCATCTTAAGTTTCCTACACCGATGGTCGAGAAGATAAATATTCATCTGGTTATGGTGGATCATCCGCTCTTACATTTTGACGACATGGTGATTTATGCTGGTACTGACTTTAGATATATGGTAGCTCAGCAGAAGATCAATCATCTACTGTAAATTAAAAAAGACTATAGGTTATCTACTGTATATGTAAAATCAGAATTTTTGCCTGTAGTGCAGTGGTTGGTCAGATGTTCCCGGTATATATTCTCATTATCCTGACTCCAGGGAGGAATGGAGATTTAAACAAATACTAGAGGTGACTGGATGACCATGATGCGCGTATCGAAACGCTCTTTAAGATGCATTATGGTTGGCATCTGGAAAAGCTTGTATGTTTTTTCTTCCAATAACAATTACAATTATTTATAAAGCAACAACCTATTCCGCATAATATTAACCTCCATGGCGGTCTAATTTTTGTGAAAAAACGCGTCTAAAAGTGGTCTATTTCCCCCCCCCCAGCGGTATTCCTGAGTGTGGCTCGGGATTAAATTCCTATGTTGGAAGTGGTAACCCCGAGCAACACTCGGGATGCCGCTGGATACATCACCTTTCCCTGCGCTCCCTCGATGTCCCCAGCTGCCTCCTCCGGCGATCATGACCCTCATACTTCCTGGTTCCCTCCTCGCGAGAAGGAATCCAGGAAGTAAAACACCGCGATCGCCGGAGGAGACTGCAGAAATTAGAGCGGGAGCTCAGGGAGAGGTGATGTATCCAGCCCGAGTGTGTCTCGGGGTTACCACTCTCAGCGGTGAAATTTAACCTCGAGACACACTCGGGATAACCCTCGGGGAGGTTAACAAATAATTTTGACACACAAAGAACAATGGAGAGGACCCTGCTCAAGTGAGGTTACAATCTAAGAGGAGAGGGGTGACACACGGAGGTGAGGGGTAAATAGCCAAGTGTGAGATGTAATGGGGTGCATGGGGGTGGTGGGAGATGGTCCAGGAAGGTACAATAGGGGATTATGGAGTCAGCTGATGGACCTCTCTGAGGTAATGCGTTTTAGAGAACTTTTAAAAGATTACAGGGACGAGGTGAGTCGACTGTTGCGAAGGAGGGAGTTCCATAGATGGGGGATCTGTTTGGGAAAATTCCTGAAGGTGAGCTTGAGGGTGCCAGTATGAGGGGAGGATAATAAATCATAGCCTGAACGAAGTGATGGGGATGGAACGTACCTGCTGATAAGTGAGGAGGTGTAGGCAGGGGCTCGACCATGGAGAGCTTTGTATGTGAAGGCCATCATGTTGAATTGTCAAACGGAGCCAGTGTAGAGATTGACAAACCAGGGGTGCTGGGTATGGTATGTGCGGTAGATGACTGAACGGTCTTGACTTTCGTGGCACACTCATGTGGAGGGTCTCTGGGCAAGCTGCCTAGTTTACTGATGGGCAAATTAAATTCTACATTTATAACTGCTCCAACACACGCCAGAACGTGTCTAGGTTTATTTGCTAGAGTGAGCCTCCAAGTGTGCCAAGTGCTGAGAGTCCGTTGCGTGTTTCCCCTGCCCTCGACGGTGATACTTGGTGATCCCTGTGATATATCTGTCTTATCTGTCAAGCGATATCCTGGCTAATGCTGTCATTGTTATAGAAAGCAGAGACTTGTCATTGAGTTCCGCCGCTCTGCTGCCAGAAATGCTCTGCATTGTCTCGCTCGCTCAACAGGTTTGCAAATTGTTGCGTTGCGCACCCGGCTGCCAGGAGATCAGATCCTGGGAAGAAATTAGTCAAATGGCACACGTCTTTAAAAGAAACGAAAACTGAAGAATAGTGCGTCCGCCAAATTTTGAGCTGAAGAACCGAAGAAAACTTGACACAGCACAGCTAGTGCTCTGAGCGGGACATTGGACACTACAACAATTTTATTACAATACAGAGATGGCTCCTGCACCTTTTAGGAACCATAGCTCTTTAGCCCCATCATTATGTAATAGAATATTATTTTGGTTTTCTCCTCTACGTCTGCTGTTTATAAAGACTGAATTTTTTAAGTTCTTATACTTTAATCCAGAGCTTGATAAATCCAGGCACCGGGGAACTACCAGCCACTGTATTCTACTTCTGACTCCAATTTCTATTGATTATTCTATAGAAATCAATATGCAAAATGTGCCTGGCTCATAAAAATGTTAAGTTGCCACCTAAGGCTAGGGTCAGACGAAAGCGTTTTTCCCTGCGAACGTGAAAAAGTGCGTCCGAACGCATTGACGTATTTTTTTCACGGAATGCGCAAAAACGGTCAGACAACGCGCATTTTTGGGCGTGATTTTGTACAGAACGTCAATAAAACTCTTTTTGCGTCTGGACGTTATGTAGGCTGGACATTAGCAGCGTCTGACATCTCCTAATCACGCAAACACGCCGCTATGCCGCCGCAGCGCACTCAATACGTCAGTACTAGCGGTTCTGCGTTCTCAAAAAAATGCATTCAAATTCCACTTGCGTTGCACGGCCGGACTTTTGTGCGGCCATACATCATATATTGGCCGTCATTGCCCGTCATCTGCTGCTAGTGCGGCCGTAATTATGTGCGCCAGAACGCACGTTAAAAGTGCGCTGGTCTGACCCCAGCCTAAGATGCTTATCAATTTGTCAAGCAGTTGAACAAATATTACTTTTTTATGGAAATGTGCTGTTTTTTTGTTGTTGTTTTTTTAGGGGTCGGACATCGGGCTGTATTGCCGACTTGTGTTGTACAGACAAATGCATTGTTACATGAATGAGGCATGTACACTGACTTGTTTCAGAAATGCAAAGGGTGTGAAAAATGTATGTAATGTGTAGTTGATTACGACTATTGATAAGAGCCAAACACAGGTCTCTAGGTTTGGGTTAAATAAGCCAGACATCTAGAAACCAGTTGTACATGTGTTGGAGCACTTGACTACCTACCCTTGGTTTCGTCCACGCTTATCAAGGTGCATGCGCAAAATGAACACTATTTGGCACATTAGTCAACATTGTGCTTTATCTATGACCTTTTCTACATGAACACCCTATATGTAATTCACAGGCGAGAATGTAAATATCAAGATTTTGGTTATTAGCTTGTTTAAATTGGCTTGAGCCAGTTTTAGTCTCCCATTTTATCGTTTGGACAATCAGGTGGACATGTGTAGATGCAATAGGTGTTCTACCAATGGTGGACACCTATTGATCGGTGCATAATTGACATGTATTGTGACCTGTCCTGTCTATGAGCCATCTATTTTCTTACACTAGAGTCCCTTAAAGTTCATTGCGGTGACTAATTGGATGTAGGATATCTACAGGACTCTATTCCTTGACTGAAAAGAGATGTGCAGGAGGTGCTTGATAATCATTAAAAGTAATGTTTGAAGAGAAGCCAGCAGTTTACACAATTGGGGCTGGAGACCTTAGACTGCTTATTACAAGGCATGACTTATTCAGGTGTGGAGAGTTTCTAGAGGAATGTTTTTAGAGAGCAAATTTGTCACTATGGTGTTGGAGATGAGCGGAGCGAAGAAGGTACCCATTACACTGCCGCTCAGTATGGTCGGCGGATTGATCTCATGCGTGATTCAAAAAGATCTCTCGACATTTTAGTGCGCTGGGTTGAGTCAATCAAATGCCTTGTAATCTATGTATATGGTTGGATTGTCATGTCCCACGCGATCCTAGTAGCCCGGCGGCCGGCAGCGCCTTCTTCACTGCTCGCTAGCCGGCTGCCGAGTGAAGTATCAGACGGACACGGTCACGAGTTGAGGTCGCGGGTGGGGTGCGACGTGATGACTCGGCGCCCGCCAAGTTTAAAGTCAGACACATGAGACATGTTCATTGCCCTGACGTGGTTTTCACTTCCCACAGTGCGTTCTTAAATATAACCTATTGGACAACCTGTGTATGACTTCTGACTTGGGTTACGATTTATTCTGGCTGTTAACCCTTTGGCACCTTTCTGACTATCCTTCTGGCATTATGACCCCTGGCACTTGGCTGACGATCCCTTCTGGCATAACGACCCCTGACATTACTCTGACAACCCGACTGGTATTAACCCCAGGTATCTGGCTTACGAGCATCTCTGGTATTAACCCTTGGTGTCCTGTTTTGTCCACAAATACCTCAAGTTTTGTTTATTTGTGGATATAGGTAAAATTACCAGCCAGTTCAAGGACCGGCAGTGTAGATTAGTTGTTCTGTGTACAGGGATCAGACATTATATCTAGGAGGTACATGACGGGAAGGAGCAAGAGGTTCCCACTTTGGGTCACGAACTGCAGCAGGGTTCCATAAATGTACAGATATCAAACATTCAAGCCAGTAAGAGATTTCAGATGTTGACTGTGTAGTCATAGGAGGCAGGCAAAATTTCCTATATAGACTTGAGTAAAAGAATTCCTCCCAAAATCCTAGAAGCCAGATTTGTAATTCAAAAAGACGATGGTTGCCAGAACGCTAGATTTCTTACGTTCTAAGCTATCCTACCATATCCTACAGAGATAAGATAACTCTGTAGTTAACGTTAACGTTTTTAACTTTTTGTACCGAAAGCAGTATCCCCGAGCCACACTCGGGCTGGATACTTACATGTCCTGCTCTCCCTCGCTGATCCCCGCAATCTCCTCCAGCCGCTTGCGACGTCACACTGTCTGGTTCTCTTCTAGCGAGGAGTGATCCAGGAAGTGTGACGTCGCGATCGGCTGCAGTGTGACTGCGTGGACAGTGAGGGAGCGCAGGACATGTAAGTATCGGCCCGAGTGTGGCTCGGGGATACCGCTTTCAGTATTGAAAGTTAACCCCCGAGCCACACTTATACCGCTAGGGGGCCAGAATAAATTGGACAGATTCTGACATATGAAATATGTCAGAATCGGACCGCCAGGGAGGTTAAACGATGTTCCTAATAATTAAGGCATTCACTTTGTGTCTGCATCCTTGGGCATTTTCCATTGCGCTTCAAAACACTTTTATTTGGTGTTCCAGTTGATGGAGAAAATCTCACCATGCGCAAAGATTTGTAACAGGAACAGCATAACCTACTTGCAGTTGCCAATGCTTCCTGTTGTTATAACCCTTTGTAGACAGAGATGCCATGCCACAAATGCACCTGTTAATCCACTATTTTATGATTTTGTATTGTGAATTACCCTTTGGTTGTCTATGGAGGGAGAATTCCTACTGGGAGCTGAAACAACTAATCGATAATGGAAATAGTTGTCAACTATTTTCATTAATCAGCTGTCGATTAATCGATTTGCGTACAGCACACAGTTTAGAGTCAGACTGAGTTAAACTTTATAACTTCAGATTCTGCTTTGTCCTGTGCCACCACCCCAACCTGCCTGTCACCCCCTCTTTGGTCAGGAGCTGCCATTCTCTCCCTTTCAGTCCCTTCCCACAAACTCCCTCCCACACTCAGGTCCGGTCTTTTGCCCAAACCCACTCCCTCTCACACTCTGGACAAATACTTTGCCCAAACTCATTCTCTTCCACCTCCGGACTCTCCTCCCACTTAGTTTGTTCATGAAATTATTGTAAAGGGACACTCCAATAAGGTAAAGTGGTCAAACTGCATGGAGTGCCCCCCTTTCTCATCCTGATTTTGTGCTGACATCAACATGTCTATCTGAGCACTTTTTGCAGCGTTCGTTTGGGGAGAAAGAAGACAGAGCCTTAAACTGTGTACGCAACCTCAATCCATCACTGACCAGGTGCTCGTGTACCTTGTGTGTGCAAAATATGCAATTTGCGTCCGTTTTTATTTTATCCCATGAATCGATTAATCGAAAAAATAATCGGCCAACTAATCGATTTTATGAAAATAATCGTTCGTTGCAGCCCTACTTGTAACATTTCATACATACAACTACTATTCAGTGACGTTTGTGGAAAAAAAGGAATATTGTGGACCTACTAATTAAATGTGTAACAGAAAGCGTTTGTGAGAGCGTAAGCAGCGGGAATGTATAGTGTGTGGGGGAAACGTTTGACTATTTCCGCGAGCAAGGTTTATTTCAAGAAGCAAAGTTGTGTATTTTTAATGGATTTTGCAGAAAGCGTAGGTGAAATGCTGCTAATTCTGACTCTATAAAAGGGAATGGAAGAGCATAGGGGATGCTCCTTGGAATGTGAGGGATTCACACAGTGACCTGTTGCTGGCGTCCTGTATGGTTTTGATATCTCTCCCTGCTTAACACATCCAGATCACTCATCTGCACTCTGTTTTGACACTAATTTGGGTTACTTTGGCTACGTCTCACCATGGTCCATTATTCCTTTGTACTCGGGTATGGTTTTATATTTTCTATACATATTACAGATAAAATTTTCGCCTTAACCAAACTTGTCTTTGAGCTCCCGGGCCTTTGCCAGCTTTCCACGTAGAGATAATTCTGATATAGCCCAACTCTAGCTTGTTCAGGTCACTAGGTCTACGTCATCTATCTCTTTTACCTCTTGGGACAGGGCTTGATAAATTTAACTCCAACATATAAACCAATTGGAGAACTTCAGAGACAACTCCGGGTCCTATTCCACTCTTGTCGGAAAGTTAACATTTGGGTTACTACTGTGAAAACTGTTGCTCTTGTGCTTTGTATACGAGCCGTTAATTTGCGACTATAGTGAGAATAATGCTCTGTTTCCAATATAGCTTGTTCTTCTCCTCTGGAACCCATATTTTTGAAAGTAATACCGTGTCTTTCAACCTGATGTTAAGCGATTTTGCATTTCAAAAACCACTTAACACATTAAAGTGAACACCCCTGGAGAACACACTTCTGATCTCATGTTGAAGAAAATGGCGTGAGCCACCTCGTCCTTTCGCCGTGAGCATCAGAAGACTGGGAACAAATAGTTTTCAGTGTCCTTCTGCAGCTCAAACATGACCCAGCAGCAGAGTTGTGCTTGACTCCGTGGAGATCTATGGACTCCAAGAGCCAATACCAGTGGCGAGACCACTGGTATCTGCTGCTTACGATTGTTGAAACTCAAGCTGCTGATGTGGCAGCTGGATTGGAATACATTCGGTAATAGGGAGCCAGGATATGAGCTCACACAGTTTTTTTTCCCTTTACTTGCTCCCTGTTACCGACAATGTTGGATTACAGATCCTACAGATATGTAGGAGCCAAGATTTTGGAGACTAGTCCAGTAATGTTGGAGCAAGAGCCGGAGGTATAATTCTAAGAGCCAGTAGCTAGTTGGCTCTGGACCTTTCAGGGTCATTCTTAACAGATATTTTATCTGTAATACATTTTCAGGTCCACTTATGATTATCCTTCTCTAAGAAGGCCTTGCGTACAGCATGAATGTTGGGTCATATCTTGGTAGTGTGTACTGACTGTATATATTGCAAAAATGTGTAAAGGGACTTCTAAATCCTTTGAAATCACCAGCTTTTAGTAAAATGTTGCACGATTTGGATAATTTCCATCACCTGGTAGTTGTCTTCCAGACATTGGTCAGGGATTAATACTGGTGATAGAAGGGGGTTCCTTTGGGCTGCCATTACTCCACACATTATTTCCGGATAGAGATCCTAGGCTGTGACACATGTATGACCTCCTGCTAGAGCTAAATATTAAGTATTGCAAGATCAAAGTGTCACGCCTAAATTCAAGGTATCTGAAGTGAATAAGGCATTTGTTCTTTCTGGAGAAAAATAACGGAGAAGAAAGGTGTTGTGTGTAAGGACGTCTTTCTGCTGTTTGGAAAGAGGTGAGGTTTGTCTAACTTGGCTCTATGCCATGTATATATTTATAAAAAGGCCAGTAATTCGGTCATATGATCCCCTATAATCAGATGTATAATGCTGTAAGTGAAAGAACTTGGTGGCGTAATAATACACTGGTCTTAAATATGTGTCTTATTCCATAACCCTTTAGGGTCCGTAGAGTGCATCGCTCACATTTTCCAAAGCTAAACATATTGGGGTTGGATGAAGTGGAGGACTTTCCTCCAACTCACTCAGCGTCACTACCAGCCAGGAACTTTGTATTTCCCGGCTGCCGGTTACTCCTCGGATACTAGTGACGTCTCATCATGGAAAAAAACAGCATGTGTTGTATAAAGAGGTTTTATTTGTAATGCACAAGTACAGTTGCAAGTAAAAGTATGTGAACCCTTTGGGATTACGTGGAGTTTTGCATGAATTGGTCATAAAATGTGCTCTGATCTTCATCTAAGTCACAACAATTTGAAAAACACAGTCTGCTTAAAATAATACAACACAAACCTATGTTTTCATGTTTTCATGTGTTTATTGAACAGAACATGTAAACATTCACAGTGCAGGGTGGAAAAAGTATGTGAACCTTTGGACTTAATAACTGGTTGACCCTCCTTTGGCAGCAATAACCTCAACCAAACGTTTCCTGTAGTTGCAGATCAGACCTGTACAACGATCTGGAGTAATTTTGGACCACTCCTCTTCACAAAACTGTTTCAGTGTAGCAATATTCATGGGATGTCTGGTGTGAATCGCTCTCTTAAGGTCATGCCACAGCATTTCAATCGGGTTGAGGTCAGGACTCTGACTGGGCCACTTCAGAAGGCGTATTTTGTTTTGTTGAAGCCATTCTTTTGTTGAATTACTTGTATGCTTTGGGTCATTGTCCTGTTGCATCACCCATCCTCTGCAGAGCTTCAGTTGGCGTACAGATGGTCTTAACGTTTTCCTGCAAAATGTCTTGATAACCTCTGGAATTCATTTTTCCATCAATGACAACAATCCGTCCAGGCCCTGAGGCAGCAAAGCAGCCCCAAACCTCCGCCATGTTTTACAGTGGGGATGAGAGTTTGATGTTGGTGTGCTGTGCCTTTTTTTTCTCCACACATAGTGTTGTGTGTTTTTTCTAAACAACTAAATTTTGGTTTCATCTGTCCACAGAATATTTTGCCAGTAGTGCTGTGGAACATCCAGGTGCTCTTTTGCAAACTTCAAACGTACTGCAATATTCTTTTTGGACAGCAACGGCTTCCTCCGTGGTGTCCTCCCATGTACTCCATTCTTGTTTAATGTCTTCCTTATTGTAGATGTGTCAACAAAAATGTTAGTATGTGCCAGAGATTTCTGGAAGTCCTTAGCTGACACTCTAGGATTCTTCTTTACCTCATTAAGCATTCTGTGCTGTGCTCTGGCAGTCATCTTTACAGAACGACCACGCCTATGGAGAGTAGCAACAGTGCTGAACTTTCTCCATTTGTAGACAGTCTGTTTTACCGTGGACACATGAACATCAAGGCTTTTGGAAATACTTTTGTAACCCTTTCCAGCTTCATGCAAGTCAACAATTCTTGATCGTAGGTCTTCTGAGAGCTCTTTTCTGCGAGGCATGGTTCACATCAGGCAGTGCTTCTTGAAACCAGTAAACCCAAAACTGGTGTGTGTTTTTAAAGGGCAGGACAGCTTTTAGCAACACATCCAATAATATCGCACTGATTGGACTCAAGGATGGCTCACTCCTGACTCCAATTAGCTCTTGGAGAAGTCATTAGGCTAGGGGTTCACATACTTTTCCCACCCTGCACTGTGAATGTTTACATGTTATATTCAATAAACACATGAAAACATATAATGTTTGTGTTGTATTATTTTAAGCAGACTGTGTTTTTCAAATTGTTGTGACTTAGATGAAGATCAGAGCACATTTTATGACCAATTCATGCAAAACTCCACGTAATCCCAAAGGGTTCACATACTTTTTCTTGCAACTATAATCTAGGTACAATTTATATAAGTGGTAGTGTGACTTTAACGTAACCCTTGCTGTTTAGGGATGCTTTTAGAGTTGGGGCTTTTTTTTTGCGTTGGACTTTTTATTGATAAACCAACAGTAATGAGTTTTGGTTTGATTTCCCTGTTTTTTTCATATCAAAAGAGCCGTTTATCAACAAGTTTAACCGTTTCAATGTTTTTGGACTTTGGCATCCCAATAAATACGAATTAAATCTCTAAAGTTGAAATTTCCATTGAAGAGTGTAGGATTGAGTGCTGATAATTGAGCGGAATTTTTATTGCGAGTCGAAATGCCAATTATGCCCTCAATTAAATCCTGTTTTTTTTTTAAATTTAATGTATTTTTTTAAAATTTTTATTTTGGATACCAAATTGTATCTGGTCAGTTTATACCTGGGGTTTAAAGTAATGCGTTGCAGTTCCAAGGTAACCAACATGACTTATAAAGTTCTCGTCATGTTAATTACACATGTTTTGTTGCTTATATTTATTTTTATATTCTAGTAATTTTTTTATTGGGAAGGTGTTTTAATCCAATATACAGATTATTCACGTGATGAAGACTATAAAAGGGTATGGTTTATTGTTCAGAAGAAATATATATATGTCACCCAGTCTCTGTGCTTGGAGAAGCATCATTAATAAAGGTTCAGACCTCATTAATTGACCCCGTGGGGGTTTTATATCTGTGGAGATTGTGTTAGGAGGCGCCGCTTCCTGTCTGGAGCTGGTACTCTGGGGCTTCCCTCAGATTGACATGACATCACTGGGCCCCATGTGGGCATTAAATGGTCCACAGGTACCTAGTCAGTAGATGACAAGGGTAGAAGAGGCAAAATATTATGCCGTGTACCTTGAAGTCGGGCACAGAAATGTCTAGTTAATGAGTAAAATGCATGTGTGTGTTGATCATTGCTAGGTGGCTCATAAGTGGAGACCTGTAAAGCTACTTGAAGTGTGAGAAAATGACTCTTCAGGATCCTGGACAAGTTAGTTCCACCTTCTAATTAAATGGGAACAACGGCTGCCTTGGTCACCTGTCTGATCCAGAGTGAGGTGACACAGAGGAGCTCAATCGGCAGATATGACATGTGGCCCCTTATTGAGGGGGAGTCTCAACAAAACCCTAGTAAAAGGGATTTGAAGACTTTCCGGTGAGTTTGCCCAGATCGAAATGGGTATACCTTCTTCTAAACTCGCAGGGCGTAAGGTAACTGGAGCGGTAAACCGGACGTTTAATAGGACTAAATCATCACTATCTACATGTAGCCAACAGTAGTGTAGGTGACACAATATTTATTTTCATGGAAGTGTGACCGTCGATCGAGGTAAGCATTCTCGGGTCCCTATAGTAGGGAACTGATGTGTTGTTGCAAACTTGCGTATATTGCATGTTTAGAGGTAGACACAGGTTTTCAGTGGAAGGGCACATGGGACAGTGTGTAAAACGGAAGTTGGTGGATCACAGCTGGATGTATATGTAGTACACTGAACCATTTGACTCATTTTTCTTGTGTAGTTCGAGAAACTCACAATTGGATCCAGGGTTGACGTCGAGCAGGAACGTGTGGGAACACAGTTCCTGCTCGAAGTGCCCTTTAGCTCCACGAATAGAGAAGCTTTCAATAGGATTCAACCTAGGCTTCCTTATAAAGTTCCTAATATACATTTATGTTACAATTATCCTAAGGATTCCCCAAGACCCTGTCTTTTAGATTTCACATTGAAATTAAATTTGAGTGGTGGGTTAAATGCAACAGGTCAAAGGTTAATTGGCGAGCAGAAATCTTGGAGACCACTAGACCTCCTGATTGGATCATAATATTCCCTAGTGCCTAGTGTCATGTTCACAGAAGTGGTACTTGTCTGCCCTTTGCATGGATAACCCGTGACTTGACATTTCTGGTTGTTCCTAGCTTTAATATCACATTGTGCATCTTACACAATATGTTGGAGTAGCAAAGTGAAATATCTTTGTCAGAAGTATGGGCAGAAACTCTGTTATACCCTCACCTTGTGATACCAAGTGATCATGATTTTATAAGGTAATTGATAAGCCTCTCACTTCCTTGTATTGTGTCAATGAGTATTACCAGATTTTCCCTGTATTTCTTGTAATCCCACTGCTGCCACCATTTACCTAAAATCAGCCAATTGTGTAGACAAATCAAAATATTTTGGAGCCAGAGGTAAAATCTTCATACGGTGCCTAGCCGGTCCCTGGGCGTCACAGGTCCTGTCTACGAGATAATTTTTCGGTCGCTCATGTTTTGGCCATGTTTATTTATTTATTTTATTTATTTATAAAGGATTTTACCAGGAAGGATTGCATGTCTCTGATTGCTTGTCATTTCCTAGCTTGGCAATCAAAGTGGTGGCGCATCCAACAAAATAATCATTAAAGGCATTTGCTACATCTAGGGGGTGTTGCAGGGTTTGGTTGTTTGGTGGGGTGAGGTTTCTGTTGTCGGTTAGGCTCTGGCTTGTAGGTTGGGACATATTGTGGTCTTGACTGGACCATTTAAAAGGACATTTATGACTTTTACACAATTGACTGGAGAGTTTACGAAGTTAAAATAAAGTAGATAACATTTTTATGTATGTAACACCTGTGCGTTGGTCTACCTGGGTATTTTTCTTGTACGATCTTAATATTTTTTCCTCTCGATCCATGAACGTCAGAGGTGTTTTCCGTTGAACGACGTTACATGATGATGTTTTGGTTTATGAATGTTGTGATGTGACGCTGTTGGACAGCACGCGGCAATATTTCATCATTTTCAGTTTCCTTCATTACTGGGCGCTCTTGTCTGCTCCTTATCATCCGCTGTCGACTACCCAAGACGGATGCACAAGCATCTCGGGTAACCGGTGCTTAAAGATAAATTATAGCCAGAAGATAAGTTGGGCACCATTAGCTTTCAATGAGCACAGTTTTGCGCCGGAAAACGCTGTGATGTGCTTAGTTGCAATTTTATGATCTCCATCATAGGTTAGAAATAAACCAGTTATTCTAGTGTGATAACGTTTATTGTACCGTGTGTGTGTGTGTATGTGTGTGTAATTTTGGTTAACCAAAGGTTCATTGCTGTGGACACATTCGTATATGGTAAATTGCTTATAAGGTTTATTGAAAGGGCACTGTAAATTCCGTTCTCTTTAATTCGGCGCACTTTGGTGTGATTCGGCAATTTCAGTTAGCCAACCCTGCAGTGAATTCACTATAGGGTCCCCAAGGTGTCGCCGAAGACCTCCGAATGCCGCCATCCTCAGATCAGCCCGCCGAACTATAGAAAAAAAACCCAAAAAAACTGAACACTATGTTTTAAACGCCTTTTTTTTTTAAAAAAGTGCATGAAATGTGTGGAAATAATAAAAAAAAGGGTCCTATAAAAAAATAATAAAAATGTTGGTTATAGAATTTAAAAAAAAAACATAAAAAAAATAAGGATCAAAAATTTCACCCAAAAAATACCTAGAATTTCTACAAAATAAATAGACTTTTTGCTGAAACGGAAAATAAACCGTTGAATAAAAACTGTAATATTGTTTTTCATTGAATCCTATGGGATTCGCCTGTTTAAACCTCTCGAACTGAATCACTGAAAATCTGGGCATTTCACTGACAGATCAGTTCGGCGTTCTCTGAATAGACTAACCGTTACTTCTCTATGGGACATTTTCACTGCCGTGGAAGAACACAGAATTGCGGCGAGCTGTACGATATTTCACTGTCAATATATAATATATATTTATATATGTATAAATTATAATATTTATATATGTATAAAATTTTATAAATGTTATTTTTTGGCTTTTTTTTTTTTACCTAAAATCGCATAATTTCTCAGAAAAATAAAAGAATTGTACTGGTTCCTAAACCTCGGGATTGTTATGTGAATTCTGTAGACAAAGCTCATCTGTCCCAAAAAAAAAATAATATATATATATATATATTTTTTAATTCGTTTCTCACTCCTTCGTTTTCTATAAATTTGCCAAACCTTGCACTAAACCTAAATACGTTTTGTGGAAAATTGTTGGGATACATGCAGATAGGGCTGCAACTAACGATTATTCTCATAATTGATTAGTTGGCCGATTTATTATTTCGATTCATCGGATAAAAAAAATAAAAAATAAAAATAGAAAAAAATTGTTTACTTATATATTTTTTTTACATAAAATTCTTAATTGCGTAGTGTATGTAACCTTCGAACGTACATACGCAAATTGCGTATCTTGCATTCTTTTCACACAAGGTATGCGAGTGCTTGGTCAGAGGGATGGGTTGATGCTACATGCGCAGCTTAAGGCCATGTTTGATTTCTCAAATGAACGCGGCTATAAGCACTTGGTCATAGATGATGCTGTCAGCATGAAATCGGGGTTAATAAGCTAAAGTGGTCAGGGTGCGTATAGAGTGTCCCTTTTAAATAATTTCGTGAACAAACTGAGTGGGAGGAGGGACTGGAGGTGGAAGGGAGTGACATTGCTCAAGTGACTTGACCTGAGTGAGTGGGAGTGGGTATGAACAAAAGACTGGATCTGAGTGTGGGAGTGAGTTTGGGGAATGGGACCAGACCAAAGGGAGGGAATGGCAGTTCCCGACCAAAGAGGGTGTGGCAGGGAGGGTGGGGTGGTGGCATAGGACTCCAGCTTCAAGTATGGATAAAACACAGGCATACAGCTACTTCACCCAGTGGCAGCATCCTATTGTTTGTGTTATAGTTCTGCTACTGTTGTAAACGGAATAAAAACAAACTGGTTGTGTCTGACTTAACTCTAGAATTAAATCATACCTAGAAAAGCAGTGGCACATCTTCTCCAATCAGCTCCGAAGCGGAGTTTATTTATGTTTAACTCGGTCTGACTAAACAGTGTGTGCTGTACACAGGATGATTAATCGACACCGATTAATCGATGATTAAATTAGTTGTCAACTATTTCCATTATCGATTAGTTGTCAATTAATCGATTAGTTCTTTCAGCCCTACATGCACACTTTCGATAAAGCCATGTCCACGGTGAAAAGCGTCGAGTCTCTTGGTTTTTCTAAATAATAAAATTTAAATTACCGTTGATCTGTTTCGTGATACTACATGCACACTTTGTCATTTTTTTTTAATAAACATGCCAAATGTTCAGTGCCCTAGTTGTTGTAGTGTGTGTGTGTATATTATATTATATATATATATTCTATACAGACCAGAATTCGACTCTTCAGCACTTCGCTCTGGACTAAATCCTCTTGTGCCATGGTGCTAAAAATTTCCAGGGTTAGAATACATAGATACGTTTTATAGGAGCACTCACGGACTTTTTGATTAAAAATCAAAAACTTTATTGGTGAATCATTAAAAAAACTGACGTTTCGGCTCCATCATGAGCCTTTATCAAGATTGTCCTTGATAAACCTTGATTAAGGCTCATGTTGGAGACTAAACGTGTTTTTTTTTTCCTTCTGTTTGATTCACCAAAAAAGTTTTTGAATTTTAATCAAAAAGTTTGTGAGTCCCCCCCATAAAATGTTTCTATTTATTTATTTATATATTTTACATATATTAAGCCTTTCATGCGACCATTTGGCACTCCTGGTAAACTCTATAAAAAGTGCTTATCAGCAAAAACTGTACAGTGAACGAGTGGGTGTTATTGATCCACTGGCATCATTACTGGTGTTTGATTTGTTCTCATTGTTGACTCCGACTTTGAATGTCAACCCTATGCTTTGCCAAGGTCTGGCAAGCTACAGCTACCATAGCTCTCCACCAAAACTCCATCAGTTGGATGGATTGGCACAGCTTGCCAAACCTCATCTCCTCAGAGACCTCCTGCAATCAGAGTTTCAGTATTTGTTCTTTATTGTTTTATGCGACACCTGCCTGTTTGTACCTGGGGAGCCTCCTCATAACATTTAACTCTTTCCCTCAAGCAAGTGAAAGGTCACCAGGGAGACTAGATGTCCCACGTGTGTCGAAAATTATGCCTGAGCTCAGGGTGTAGAGATCTTGCGGGACACACAGCATTACATCAACAACACAAGTCCAGTCTTGCCTGCATCAAACACACGATCCCTCGGAGGTGGTCAGGGTTTTCCACGTTGTCGTTTGCTTATAATTGACATGACAAAACAGTCGGTGGGCAAAAACCTACATTCCAAATTTTAGAGAATCGAGGTGTCTCGAGCGATTTAGTCAAAATGTAGCACTTTCTAGTCAGGCGAGGGGGAGCGATTTGCATTTACGAGTCCCCAGTTGGGTGGCAGTACCTCCTGAGATAAATCGGGCCTCTTGCTGGAGGATCGCTGGTGACACTTTGATTGTAGCCCATCTTACATGTGACACGATACAGTTAAGTAGCGTCTCACAATGACAGATTAGTACCACTTAATTGCTACCAACCCCCTGTAACCAAGTGTGTGGGCTTCTTTGCTGTAAAAAACCCCAAAAAAAAACCAACAAGCCCCCAAACATCTGTCTGGGTTTAGAGCGTTTCAAGTATAGTGATACTTCAGATTTTATTCACGCATGTTAAACTCGGTCATTCTAAGCGCAATCGACCTGTAGAGCTCACGTGTGCTCCTGCAAAGCCATCACTGGTGGTGGAGTTCCTCGTAGTCTGTAGATACCAAAGGGGGGGATGTTGAAACTTGCCCTACTCACTAATCTTTTAGAACTACATTTCCCACAAAGTTCTTCTAGCCTAAGGAATAGTCGAGCATCGACACAAACAACAATTAGTCGACCCTTGATGTAAAGGCTACAATTTAATCTCCAGTAAGTGTGTGCAGGCCAATTGTCCCTCGACTCGAAGAAGGCGGCATTCAGCTTGCCCCCACCCCTAACAACCATGTGTCAGGGTGATGATCTTCCCCAAGCGCCAAACAATAATCATATTTAATGAAGTAATGAGAAGCTATATTAGTGATCTGTTATGTTCCACGATCGTTCTAAAAAGAGTGCTGGTGGGAGGTAACATGGGAAGACAGATGGATATGCCTATTTTTTTTTTCCCCTCTTCTGTAACATTCTTTAATCACCCGGAGATCTAGGCAGATAGAAGAATGTATTTATACATGCTCCATATCACACGTTAGAGATAGTTTAAAGCAAAGCTGCAGTGATTGTTGAGATTACAGTAATTAATGTCCTAATTCTTCGCGCAATGTACGGGTGTGATTGAGAGTTCAAATTACTGGTGCTAGCCCCTAGGTTGGCGTAGTGCCATGAAACACTCCTCTTTATCCCTCTGTAGACTATTAGCGTGTCCGCATTTGTAATCACATGCCGTAAACAGCCTCGAATCCTAAAAGCTCACGTCTAATGGCCGCCTGGAAGCCTTGCGGTCTGCTGCACTGTCTTCACGTCTACCCGCATTACCAGGAATCTCTGAAAGCAGGCTCTGCCGCTCTGACAAAACCTCCACTTTATGGATCTCTTTTTATGGGAGGAAGACATTAAACACTTTTATTACATCTGAAAAGGAAAACAATGTACGACTCGGGAGAGCCTTTACATCTGTGAGGCGGGCACTGACCGGACATAACCCGGCATCATCTCGCAGTGCATCGATGGGGTGGAGAAGACGGCAAGTCCATTCGATCACATGAACGAGACTTTGGAAGCTTCGGCCAGGGCAGCTGGGTTCTAACATGTCATTGTGACCCATGCATGCTGTCACACATCCATCGAAAATGAAACACGTGTTTTTTTTTACGGCATTCACTTCGATCTTAACATGTTTTGATGGAGTTTCTTTGAAACACCTACACGTTTCTCGGCAGCCAGTTGCGATCCATTCACTCTGTAGATCATTGCATCCTCAACATTAGTACTGTGGGAGTTGACATCAACATCATAACTTCTAAGCCCTCCCCAAGCTCCCCATTTGCCTCTTTCTTAATGACTTTATGTAAATTTTTTTGTTAACGATGTGATGTGAGATGTTCGTTTCATTTGCCTCCATAGTGAATGTGTCATCTTTCTCAGCTTCTGCTTTTTTTATCTCCGTCTTGTATTTCCATCTCCATTGTACGTGGCAAAAGAAATCACACCCTTAAATATCTACAACCGATATGTCAAACTATGGACCCGCCAGTTGTTTCTAACCTACAACTCCTATGATTTTCTGCGGAGGTCCAGGTTTCACATTCCTGATTTTGTATAAAAATGAGCATCGGCTTTCGATGACGACACAGGGAGCAATATATTATAATCAGGGTTATTCAAAGCGATCCAAATGGCTCCCGAAAGGGAACCGAACGCTGAAAATCAGCGTTCGGTTACCTTTCTTGGCCATTCGGCTATCCAGAGTGCAGGCAATTCGCCAAATCCTGGCGAATTGCCTGCACATACGGTGCCTGTTCGAGGGCAGTGAATTCCACATAGAGAAGCAATACTTCGGCTATTCAGAGATCAAAAGCCAGCTGTGAAAAGTTGCCGAATTGCCCTGCCATTCGGTAGTTTCATGCGGCAGATTTATTCAGGCGAATCCCATAGCCTTCAACGTTAAAAATATTCCCGTTTTTAATTCAATATCTATATAAAATATAATAAACCGTTCATTATATTCTGCAGTAAAGAGTCTCTTCATTTATAGATTATTTTTTTTTAGGATCTTTTAGACATTTTACGGGATTAATTTTTTTAAAAGAAAATGTGTTTTTTTTTTTAAAGTTTACTTATTTTTTCTGTAACAGCCCTTTTTATTATCATTCAATGGATCATATGTAAATTTCAGACATTTTCGCTCAGTAGTTTCTTTGCAAACAGTGTTTCACTTTTCAAACATTCATGCAAACTGTTTTTTTAATTTATTCACTACATTCATCTGCGGTGTCGGTTTTTTCCGGCGGCTGCGCTGTGTGTGATCGGCTCCTGTTCGGGTTTTTTCGGCGGGTTAATCCAGATGTTTTTGCGGGTTTCGGTGTGCGTTCGCCCTCGTTTTGCGGTGAGTTTTTGACTGGTTTGCGGCGACTTTTCCCTGCACTACGACGGCCCTGTGGTGCTTGCTGTTTACACCGCAGGGTGGCCGAAATGGGATCACCAAATCGAATTGAACGAAAAGTCACCGAACGTGCAGTGGCTTTTCGATTCTCTTTGAATAACCCTGTGAGTCTTGGTTACCTAGATCAGTGATTCCCAACCCTGGTCCTCAAGTAACCCCATACAGGCCAGGTTTTAAGGATTCCCTTGAGGAAATGCAGACTGAATCCTGCAATCACTGAGCAGCAAATCATATCACCTGGGCTGTGCTTCAGATATCTGCAAACCTGGCCTGTTGGTCGTACTTGAGGACCGCGATTGGGAACCACTGATCTAGATAGTCGCTATCTCCTGAATTATCTTTTTTTTAAAATTTTATTAATAGATGGATTCCTGATAGTTTATAAGAGAATGAAACTGGTGGCTGGTGTTAAATTTTACTTTTCAGCCCCTTGTAAATGGACCGCATTGGGAGGTCCCCCACCCTTTGTGTTTGCATGATAGATTGTCTGTAGTCTAGGTTTCGATGGCTTATTTATGTATATTTTATATATCCACGTTTCAATTTTTAGCAATGTGAATGATGTACACAAGCCTCTATCCCAAGAGCTCAAGTTATGGGTCTCTCAAAGTACCAACCCTTAAAACAAACATACAGGGTTATTCAGAGAGAGGTGAAAACCAGGAGAATTGCCAGGAGAATGAACAATAGACCAAATAGCCGATTTGGAGAGTGAGATAAATGGGAGAATTTTTCTGGTTTGGATATTTTGACCTACAATTTTCACTTCTCCAGTCATTCTCCTGGTTTTCACCTCTCTCTGAATAACCCTGTTTGTCAGGTTAGGTTATTTTTGTTAAGGCAACGTTTCATCTTTCAAAGGGCTTCTTCAAAGAGCACCAAAATTCCACCAGAATTTCGGTGCTCTTTCGTTCCCTGCACTTCGGGGAATCAAAATCTGCCGGAAATCCACGAAATCAAAAATAAAACCTGCTGAAATGATCCGATCCGATAAGCCGCCGAATGCGTCCTAAAAAAGCAGATGATCCGCCGAACACAGCGCTGACAAACTGGGTGAAAACAAAAGAAACCAATCGAACGTTTCAAATTTGAAACGCTGATTGAAAAAAAACTACTGAACGAAAATGTCTGGATTTACCATATAAGGTCCTATGAATAATAATAAAAAGGTCTGTGACAGGAAAAAAAACAAAACTTTATTTAAAAAAAAAAACTGGGATTTTTTTTGTAAAAATTCTAAAATAAAATAATATAGATTTTTGCTGCAGATTAAAAGAATAAACTGTTTAATAGATATTGGATAAAAACTGGAATATTTTTACATTAAAACCTATGTGATTCGCCTGATTAAACCTGCCGAATGTAAGCACCAAACATCAGGGTATTTCACTGACATTTCGGTGCTGTTCGGTGTTCTCTGACTAGATTAACCATTGCTTCTCTGGGGGGATTTCACTGCTGTCGAAAATCACCTGTATTTCGCTTGCAATTCGCCAATATTTGGCGAATTGCCCGATTTTAAATAGTTGAAAGGCGCCGAAATTGCACTGTATGGGGAAATTCACAGTTCGGTGCAATTTCGAGGCCAGTTCAGCTCTCTCTGAATAACCCCTTTAGTCACCATTTAGTTGGTAGTATTCATTGCCCCCTTTTTTAATTAAATATAATAAAACATACATTAAAAACTAACACTGATATTTGTTTTCCCTCATCCCCCCCCCCCCTATTATCATTTTTCTGGCACATCCAGCTACTTCCTGCGCATATGTTAGCATTGTGTGGCTTTACAAGTGGTGAGTTGGATGATGGCTTTACAAGTGGTGAGGTGAATGATGGCTGAACTTGTCAAGATGTTATTAGGGGGAAGTAGCCTGATGTCAAACAAGAGATTGGTATTCCTTAAAGTGCTTAAGAGTTCTTGGAAACTGTCATTCACCAAGTAAGTACTTTTCTTACAGACGTTATTTTGGGAAACAAGTACCATGTCCACTTACTTTCTGGTTGCTCCGACCTTGTTCACACATTCTGAGAGTGAGAAATGCTTTGAGTCCTTTTAGACGCCCAGTAGGCATAGAGGCTGTGAATAAACCCTTACCTGACTAATCTTTACAAAATAAAATACACAATAACATTGAGTGAGATATCGACTGGTCGCAGCTTCATTTATATTCCATGATTAACCCCTTAACGACGGGTGGGCATCGCCCATCGGCGGTGGCTTCACGCCGGCGATGTGTACAGGTAAACCTCTCCGACAGATGTCGTCGTGAGGTCTAGATTGCGGCCCGCCCTGCAGCCGATGAGCATCATTGGCTGCAGGGGGACGGCCTGAGTTCAGGCCCTCCCTGTGCTGTCAATGACACGTACAGGTTGCGGGGAGGTGCCGAGACGGCTCCATTGAAGACAGCGGGGCATACCTGTACGCCCTGCGTCTTCAAAGCCCTCTCGCTTCCAGGACAGCATAGTACGTCCTGGGGCGGTAAGGGGTTAATAACTACATTTTAAAGTTCAGTGCATCAGAGAACATGCCCCTTCCCTTTTTATCAAAAGCTGTATAAGCAAATGCCCCCCCCTTAACTCCTTCGTATTATCAATAACCATATAAACAAAGGTTAACTTCCTCCTTGAAGGTAACCCTTATCCCCATCCATAGGCAGCCATATGCCTAGATCAAGCAATTCAAGTAAAGCCAACACGAAATCTCATTGTTAACTCCAAGCTCACCATATTTTACCAACAGTTACTCACTGCACCCACGAATAGCTATACCAAACATTACACTGATTCCGCCCGCTCAGTCCTGTTGTGACAAATGTCTAAGAGATCCAACACCTCAAAAAAGGAACTTTTCTCTAGTCGCCACCTTAACACTCCTCTGTACAAATCTAGATAACCAGGTAGCAAGGGTGGGGCGTAGTATCCTTGGCACTACCTGTTCAAAATGGAACCTGGGACTGCCCTGTCACGGCCTTAATCTGGCTAGTCATGCCTTCTCATCACCTCAGAGGCTACCTGTAATGGGCGGAGTAGCGCCCACCAAGGCGTAGCGAGGTTGAGATCTTTAAGCACTGATAAATCTGCTTGACGTTTACACACTGCTTGGCATACACAGATTTATACACTCGAGGCAGGGAGGTTGAGCGAACAACTGAGTTGCTACTAAGCATTAAAGGTTTCGAGACCGATAGAAAACTTCGAGCACGTTCAGAAACACACAGATATGTCAGACAGTTGGTGAATTGCGCAGACTGCAGGGCAGTCAGGAATTGTGCAGATTTAACGTTTTCTGATAATCTGGAGCAGGTCAACAGTACCTTATGATATTCAGCGGCAACACATACACATCGGGGTCTATCGCTGGTACAATATTGAGTATATTTGGCGGTTAGAGCACACTGAACATTGGATGAATATAAGCAGTATCTTTCGATCGTATTTTTCCCATGAGTGTGTGGCAAAGGAACATGGGTTGGGTATAGGAACCTAATGTGGCCACAGATGACACCTAAAAATGAGAAGGGACAATACCCCTGTAACGTGTAAACACCCCAGCGGCAAGCATGGGGTTAAACCACCAAAGCCCAACACCCCCGGGATCGTGCAGCAATTAGAATAGTCAGAAACAAGCTGGGTCAAAAATCAGGAGCAGGGATTGTATCCAGAAATGGGTTGGCAACAAAATCAACAAACAGATCAGCTTAGCGATGCGGGAACAGAACTCCACGACAGGGCGACGAGGCAACTCCTCGTGCCCTATTTTAAACCCGGCGGCTCCTCGTGACCACACCAGGCCCTGCCCCCTCGGACGCCGCTCAGCCATTCCCCGGTGCTGACAAACGACCAGCTCCTGGCAGAGGACCTTGCCCAGACCCCCCCAGGCAGCACAGCAGGGGCTGAGGATATGACACTACCATGACACTACTATGACACTACCAGTCTATCCCTCCCTGTCAAAAAATAGATTTAAAAAAAACAAGCAGGGATTCAAGGCCCCTCCAGCTTAGTCAGCGTCTGGGACCCTATGTATCGTTCCATTGGAGGCTGATCAAACATAGGGCCTAAAGAGCAACTTTCGTTTGATCGTTTTATTTTTCTTAAAGTGTGGTGAGACTGAAGTGTGATTATAGAAGCTTGCATCATGAGAGGTTTGAATTCAAAATCCGTGATCTGGCAATAGTTGCGCTTTTCATGCAGACCGACGCCTGGGGCACAACGTACCCTCACTTTATGAGTGGACAAACCTGGTAGAGAAACCGGGTGACCAATGATGAGCGTTAAGACCAGAGGGTCTTCATAAACAAGATATCCAATCAAATATTGAGCAACGTGCCACTCGTTGAATCTTGCCTTCGACAATCTTTTTTTTAAAGAAGATACATGGAAGATGGCACGTGGTGACTGAGGAACATTGTTATCCTCAGAGCAAATGAAATTGAGCATCCTGAGTTGTGATGCATGTTGGGTTTCTATTCTGTGTGCACATGAAGATATCCTATCACTGTTCTCTGGGTGATCTGGTGGTGTAGGTCCTTCTCAGGTCAACATTTGAAACCCAGGAGGGGAGAATAGTAATAAACAAGTCACTGCAGCTTTGACGCAGACAGTAGACGCCAAGGGGCAGAGGACTTCAAAGGCAGCAAGGGTCGAAAATAGGTTCTCAAGACACAATTGCGATTGTTTTACTTTGTCATGTAAGTTACGCATTTTGCATAGTGCATGCTGCGCAGTTTACGTACGCTATGCAAATTCCGTGAGAAGCTGCAGGAACGTTCACATTCCAGAAGCCCTAAGCCAAAGAGGAGGAGCGGCCCTGTGCTAGGGGAGAAAAAGTGAGTGTTTACACCTAAACTAAATATAATAAAAAACTTAAAAATGGCAGATGCTGTCAGCCTCATCCCAATTATTTAAGGGGGGAAAAAGGAGGGGGCTTTTTTTCTCCTTTTTTTTTCTTGTAGTGTTCATTTACGTTCTATAGATTTGTCAAGCCTTGTGTATATGTGTGTGTGTGTATATATATCTATTTCTTTATGGATGAATTACTATACCTTTTTTAATTGTGCGTTTCAGAAATCCTTACATTAAAAGCACCTCCCTCTGAATCTGAAGATTATAGAACGGGGCATTAAATAGGCGGCCAGAATGGTTTTAGCCCAATTCTTTTCAACGTTCCACGGATGATTTTGTTAATGTATTGCTTGGCTGAGTATCAAGTGCCTGATTTGCAAAAAAAATAAAATGGGTAAAATAAAAAAGCAATTTGCATCTAGCTCGGTCAAGAGGCAGAGGAGGATCCTGGGTAAGATGAGTATTAAGTGCCAAGGCTTGCAGGAGGTGAGCTGAATCGGGTAAGGCAAGATTTGAGGCAAAGACGAGATAAAAACAGGCGTATTACTCGAACATGACAGAGAGCGGCTATTATCTCTGTTTGATGCTATTTGTGAATGTCACAGCCGAGCTGAGGGGGAAAAGCGGCTTCATGGTGATGGTGTTAACGCAGCTGCTTACTGACTACAAGGTCCACGTTTACAAGGCTTGACATTTTTTTGCCTTTGGGAATCGCGTGCTTTGTTTAGTGGCATTTCTTGAAATGGTCTCACATTTTTTGCTCTTTTCTTTGACATCTTGGGTTAATCCAGTATCCAGGATCATTATGGTAAATTTCCTGGAAAATCCACATATCATTCTAATAATGTGTGTGTTTCATGGACTATAATGTAGGATATTGTTGCTTTATGGAGTGATAAGCATTGAGTATTAAATCAAGGTATAGACCAGGGCTTATATCCAATTGGAAATGCATATACTGTACATATTCATTTATTGCTGAATAAATCAAGAAAGTAGGAGCGCAGAGATTATATAGGTAAATTTTTCTGAGTCTGTGGCTACCTGGCTCCTGGATTTCTCTGTCTTGATATCTCTATGTCTGGGTGTGCTCTCTGTTGCTTGGCTCTGGGCCTGGTTGCATTCTCTGTTGCCTAGTTCTGGGCCCGGCTGCTCTCTCAATTGCCTGGCACTGGGCCCGGCTGCGCACTCTGTTGCCTAGCTCTGGGCCCGGCTGCGCACTCTGTTGCCTAGCTCTGGGCCCGGCTGCGCACTCTGTTGCCTAGCTCTGGGCCCGGCTGCGCACTCTGTTGCCTAGCTCTGGGCCCGGCTGCGCACTCTGTTGCCTAGCTCTGGGCCCGGCTGCGCACTCTGTTGCCTAGCTCTGGGCCCTGCTGCTCACTCTGTTGCCTAGCTCTGGGCCCGGATGCGCACTCTGTTGCCTAGCTCTGGGCCCGGCTGCGCACTCTATTGCCTAGCTCTGGGCCCGGCTGCGCACTCTGTTGCCTAGCTCTGGGCCCGGCTGCGCACTCTGTTGCCTAGCTCTGGGCCCTGCTGCTCACTCTGTTGCCTAGCTCTGGCCCGGATGCGCACTCTGTTGCCTAGCTCTGGGCCCGGCTGCGCACTCTATTGCCTAGCTCTGGGCCCGGCTGCGCACTCTGTTGCCTAGCTCTGGGCCCGGATGCGCACTCTGTTGCCTAGCTCTGGGCCCGGCTGCGCACTCTATTGCCTAGCTCTGGGCCCGGCTGCGCACTCTGTTGCCTAGCTCTGGGCCCGGCTGCGCACTCTGTTGCCTAGCTCTGGGCCCTGCTGCTCACTCTGTTGCCTAGCTCTGGGCCCGGATGCGCACTCTGTTGCCTAGCTCTGGGCCCGGCTGCGCACTCTATTGCCTAGCTCTGGGCCCGGCTGCGCACTCTGTTGCCTAGCTCTGGGCCCGGCTGCGCACTCTGTTGCCTAGCTCTGGGCCCGGCTGCGCACTCTGTTGCCTAGCTCTGGGCCCGGCTGCGCACTCTGTTGCCTAGCTCTGGGCCCGGCTGCACACTCTGTTGCCTAGCTCTGGGCCCGGCTGCGCACTCTGTTGCCTAGCTCTGGGCCCGGCTGCGCACTCTGTTGCCTAGCTCTGGGCCTGGCTGCGCACTCTATTGCCTAGCTCTGGGCCCGGCTGCGCACTCTGTTGCCTAGCTCTGGGCCCGGCTGCGCACTCTGTTGCCTAGCTCTGGGCCCGGCTGCGCACTCTGTTGCCTAGCTCTGGGCCCGGCTGCGCACTCTGTTGCCTAGCTCTGGGCCCGGCTGCGCACTCTGTTGCCTAGCTCTGGGCCCGGCTGCGCACTCTGTTGCCTAGCTCTGGGCCCAGCTGCGCACTCTGTTGCCTAGCTCTGGATCTGGCTGTGCTCTCTGTTGTCTAGATCTCGGCAGGGCTGTGCTACACTCTTGCCTGACTCCTGTCTGGACTGGGCTCTCACTTTTTCTTGCCTAGCCCAGGACTGGACTGTGCTCTGTCTCTCCCCGCTGTGGACCGGGTTGCGGTCTTTGTTGCTTGACTCTGGGCCTGGCTGCGCTCTTTGGTGCCTTGATCTGGGCCCAGCTGCGCTCTTGGTTGCCTGGCTCTGGGCCCGGTTGCGTTCTCTTTTGCCTAGCTCTGGGCCTGGCTGCGCTCTCTGTTGCTTGGCTCTGGGCCTGGTTGCGTTCTCTGTTGCCTAGCTCTGGGCCCGGCTGCTCTCTCTGTTGCCCGGCGGCACTCTCTGTTGCCCGGCGGCACTCTCTGTTGCCCGGCGGCACTCTGTTGCCTAGCTCTGGGCCTGGTTGCCTAGCTCTGGGCCCGGCTGCTCTCTCTGTTGCCTGGCGGCACTCTGTTGCCTAGCTCTGGGCCCGGCTGCGCTCTCTGTTGCCTGGTCTGGGTCCGGTTGCTGTCTCTGTTGCCTGGCTCTGGGTCCGGTTGCTGTCTCTGTTGCCTAGTTCTGGCAGTTGGTTGTGCTCTCTGTTGCCTAGTCCTGGCAGTCGGCTGTGCTCTCTGTTGCCTGGCTGTGCCCTCTGTTGCCTGGCTCTGGGCCTGGCTGTGCTCTCTGTTGCCTGGCTCTGGGCCTGGCTATGCTCTCTGTTGCCTAGTCCTGGCAGTCGGTTGTGCGCTCTGTTGCCTAGTCCTGGCAGTCGGCTGTGCTCTCTGTTGCCTGGGTGTGCCCTCTGTTGCCTGGCTCTGGGCCTGGCTATGCTCTCTGTTGCCTAGTCCTGGCAGTCGGCTGTGCTCTCTGTTGCCTGGGTGTGCCCTCTGTTGCCTGGCTCTGGGCCTGGCTATGCTCTCTGTTGCCTAGTCCTGGCAGTCGGCTGTGCTCTCTGTTGCCTGGCTGTGCTCTCTGTTGCCTGGCTGTGCTCTCTGTTGCCTGGCTGTGCTCTCTGTTGCCTGGCTCTGGGCCTGGCTGTGCCCTCTTTTGCCTGGCTCTGGGCCTGGCTGTGCTCTCTGGGCCTGGCTATGCTCTCTGTTGCCTAGTCCTGGCAGTCGGTTGTGCTCTCTGTTGCCTGGCTCTGGGCAGGGCTTTTGTTTTTTTCTGTCTCTCCTCTCTCTCTCCTCTCTCTTTCTCTCTCTCTCCTTTCTTTAATCTAACTCTGAGTGGGTCCAAACTGGCGCTTTCTCTTTCTTGCCTAGCCCTGGACTGGGCTGTGCTCTTCTGAGTTTTGGGCCGGGCTCCGCTCTCTCAGATTTAGAGCTTGGCCAAGCTGTGTGGACATGCCAAGTTATAATTTTCATTGCATGAATATCATTACGTTTTCCTTCCGACTAGTGTTGATTACAGGCTATGAATAGATAGAGTGTAAACCTCTATTCTCATTCTCCACTTTCTTATTTTGACCATTGTAATAATAAGTAATCCAACTCCAGTCGTGTAACTAAATCTGAATTATTTGGCTGTAGATCATGTTTTATTTTAATTTCAGTATAAGGCTTATTGTCTAGACCCGTGTGATGGATACATGGAACAGTCTTCCAGTAGAAGTGGTAGAGGCCAAAACAGTAATTGAATTTAAGCAAGCATGGGATAGGCATAAGGCTATCCTAAACAAAAGATAAATCCAGGTAAAGTATCCATGTAATTGGGCAGTCTAGATGGGCCGAAAGGTTCTTATCTGCCGACATTTTCTATGTTTCTAGGTGTTTCCTAAACCTGTCCTCAAGACCCACTGACACACCAGGTTTGCAGATATGTGAAGCACAGCACAGGTGATATGATTTGCTGCTCGATGATTGTAGGATTCGGGCCGCATTTCCCAAAGGTGATCTGCAAAATCTGGCCTGGTTGAATGCGGGTCCCGAGGACAGGTTTATGGAAACACTGGTCTAGTCACAAATCATCCTTTTTTTAAAAAAAAAAAATACATTAAACTGCATTTTTCTCATCTTGGCACTTTTAGAACTGGTCAGACTTTTTTTTCTTGAATAGCAGATTATAGTGATTCTTTGATTTACCACGGTAACATTATCCATCAACAAGCATAGACGTCATGTGATAGTAATTCATTCTGGGCGCCTGCTCACATCATTCTTGTCACGTCCAATGGTCCTGGGGGTCCCCGTGTTGCGTCCGGCATACCAGGGAGTACCTGGCAGCACGACCTTTCTGCTTGCTGGCCGGGTGCCGAGTTATATGCCGGCTCGTGGCTGTCACGTGGGTGGCCGGGAGGTGGGGCATGATGACGCGTAGCCGCCAAGTTTAAAGCCAGTCTGCTGGGGCAGACTCATTGCCCTGATGTGGAGTTACTTCCCCAGCGCTTTGGCGTTATTTATTATTGTTATTTGACTTTGGCTATTTCTGAGAACCACCCTTTGTGTACTGACCTGGCGATTTATGAGAACCACCCTTTGTGTACTGACTTGGCTATTTATGGGAACCACCGTTTGTGTACTGACTCGGCTATTTCTGAGAACCACCCTTTGTGTACTGACCTGGCGATTTATGAGAACCACCCTTTGTGTACTGACTTGGCTATTTATGAGAACCACCCTTTGTGTACTGACCCGGCTATTTATGGGAACCACCGTTTGTGTACTGACTTGGCTATTTATGAGAACCACCCTTTGTGTACTGACTTGGCTATTTATGAGAACCACCCTTTGTGTACTGACTCGGCTATTTATGAGAACCACCCTTTGTGTACTGACCTGGCGATTTATGAGAACCACCCTTTGTGTACTGACTCGGCTATTTATGGGAACCACCCTTTGTGTACTGACTTGGCTATTTATGAGAACCACCCTTTGTGTACTGACCCGGCTATTTATGAGAACCACCCAGGGTTATCCAAAGAGATCCGAATTGCTTGAGAAAGGTAACCGAACGCTGAAAATCAGCGTTCGGTTACCTTTCCTGGCCATTCGGCTATCCAGAGAGCAGGCAATTTGCCAAATACTGGCGAATTGCCTGCATATACGGTGCCTGTTCGGTGCCTATTCGAGGGCAGTGAAATCCCCATGAAAAAGCACTGCTTCGGCTATTCAGAGAACACAAACCAGCAGTGAAAGGTTCCCCTAATGTCCTGCCATTCGGTGGTTTAATTCGGCAAATTTATTCAGGAGAATCCCATAGGCTTCAATGTTAAAAATATTCCTGTTTTAATTAAATATCTAATAAACCGTTCATTCTAAAATTCTGCAGCAAAAAGTCTCTTTATTTATAGATTTTTTAGGATACTTTAAACATTTTTCTTTTTTTTTTATTTTTTTTTTATTAAAAGTCCGATTTTTTTTATTTTTTTTATTTTTTTTCAGTTTACTTATTTTTTTTGTAACAGCCCTCTTTATTATCATTCCCTGGACCTCCTGTGAAAATTTCAGACATTTTCGCTCAGTAGTTTCTTTGCAAACAGCGTTTCTTTTTCCCAGATTCATACAAATGGTTTTTCTAATTTATTCACTGCCTCCTCTACGTCTCAGCTGCTTCGGCTCTGTGTGATTCGGCTCATGTTCGGCTCCTGTTCGGCTTTTTCAAAGGTTAATCCAGATGTTTTTGCTTGTTTTCAGCGTGCATTCGGTTAGTTTTCGTCAGGTTTTCGGCAGCTTTTCCCTGCAATTCGGGGACCCTGTGGTGTTTGCTGAATACACCGCAGGGTCACCGAAATGCAATCGGCAAAAGGAACCGAATTGAAGAGAACGAAAAGTCACCGAACGTGCGGTGACTTTTCGAATCTCTTTGGATAACCCTGACCCTTTGTGTACTGACCCGGCTATTTATGAGAACCACCCTTTGTGTACTGACTCGGCTGTTTATGAAAACCACCCTTTGTGTACTGACTCGGCTATTCTTGACCATCCTGTTCTGAGAACGATTCCTGGCGTCAAGGCCTACGCTAGCAGGGACTGCTGTGTTGCTCTATTCTGGGGCCTATTAACCCTTGCTGGCTGTTGTTCCCTGCAGGTAGTTGGCTTTACCGACCATTCATGGATCAGAGGGGTAGATAGGGTTCTGTACACAGGGACCAGCATTGTAGTTCTAGGGGGGGGGGAAACCGTTACAATGCCTTGCTTTTATTAGTAACTATAGGTTTTTTCTTTATGATGCAATTCCAACTTATTTAGAACAAAGTGGCTTCTTAAGGAAGGTATCGTACGTACACTGCTCAGCCACAACATTAATCTGACAGATGAAGTGAATAACATTGATTATATGGTTACAGCGGCACCTGTCAAGGGCTGTAATACAGTATATTAGGTAGGAAGTGAATTTTTCTGAATTTTATGTGCTGGAAGCCTGAACAATGGGCGAAAAGATCTGGGAGACTTTGGCAAAGACCAACTAGTGACGTGTAGATGACTGGGTCAGAGCGTCTCCAAAACTGCAAGTATTGTGGGGCGCTCGCAGTATGCAGTGGTTAGTGCCTACCAAAAGTGGTGCAAGGAAGGCCAATCAGTGAGCCAGAATCAAATTCATGGGCGCCTGAGGCTCAACGATGCACGTGGGAAGGGAAGGACAGCCCGTCCAGTCCAATCACTCAGAAGAGCTACTGTAGCGCAAATTGCTGAAAAACATAATGGTGGTCCTAATGGAATGGTGCCAGAACACACCTGATGCTTTACCTAATCTATAGATTGTTGCAGACCATGTACACCCTTTCATAGCAGATGTTCCCTGATGACAGTGGACTCTTTCGGCAGGACAGTGCCCCATGCCACAATGCAAAAATTGCTCAGGAATGGTTTGAGGTACACATCAAAAATATCAAGGTGTTGCTTTGGCTTCCAAATTCTCAATCCTATTGAACAGGTCTAGGATGTGCTGGAACACAAAGTCCAATCCATGGTGGTCCCACCTTGCAACTTTCAGTATGTAAAGGATCTGCTGCTAATGTGTTGGTGCCAGATTCCACAGGACACATTCAGAAGTCTTGCGGAGTCCCATGCTTTGGTGCATCAAAGCTGTTTTGGCAACATGGGTGGGACCTACACTATATTAGGCAGGTGGGTTTAAAGTTTTAGCTGATCGGTGTAATCCCCACAGTAAACCAGTATAGATTTTGGTGATCCGTGACCTGCTCCGTGATATTTACTACATGGAGCTCGTCATGATGGTGTGAGGCCAGTAAATTCCATTTTTGCGTTCGAACCTTTTGTTTTCCCCCCATACTTTCCTTTGTCATAGAATATGTATTTCCATTCACTTTTAGCCCTATTAGGCTCGGGTCAGACGAGCGCAGTGTTCACGTCCGTGTTGCCGCACATTTTAACGTCCGTGGTAGCATACAATTATGATCAATAGAGACCCACACACGAAGTACGGACGCACAACGGATGCGGCAAACGGACACAAGTTAGGCAAGAACGTAAATCCGCTAGAACGGATGCACAGAGTGCGCTGCGTCCCCAACGTCTGCTTAGCTTTGTGTGTGAGTGATGGAACGAAGTCAAACAGACTGCATTTTTGATGTCCAGCATTTTGACGGACAAAATGTTTTTCTTATTAATTTATTTCCCCTTCTACATCAGTCAAAAAATACGTTGGTCACAAAAACAGACTATGTGGCCACTATCTTGCCATCAGTCAGAAAGTACGTTCGTTGTGCACGGACGCACAGTCCGCACAGAATGCGTTCGTCTGATCCTAGCCTTAATGATGGAGGCGATGCCAGACTATTTTTCAACATCTGCTGGTGTTTCTAAAAAAGACAAACGTTGGCGGAGGATGGGCAGACATGGGGTACATTTGTCCGGTCCAAGAGAAGTTGTCCATCATGTGTCCTTAAAAGGCCATTCAAAAACCTTAAAAGCCATTTAAATACAGATATTTACTTATGGTAAAGTCTTAACAAACCCACAGATTTTTTGCTCTGTGTAGTGTGCACTTCCTGAGTCCAGGGAGAAAGGAGAAGGCTGAGGGAAATTCTGCTGAGGCTCTGTGTAGCGTGCACTTCCCGAGTCTGGGGAGAGAAGGAGGAAATTCTGCTGAGGCTTTGTGTGTTGTGTATAGGTGAGCTGGAGGAGAAGGCTCAACTTTAATGGAAAGCCGGAGAAAGGAAGATTGTTCTGTAAATAAAGTATCAGCTACATTATTTTCAGCTAAAAAGTCATTTTTTTGGCAAGCCTTTTCATGGGTTTATAGAGCATCATGGAGAGGATTGGTATTGGAGGAGAATATATTGAGGGTATTATTAAACAGTACATGAAGGTCCCTTTTTGGCCGGGGTCACACTAACAACTTTGAGAGTGGAAGGAATATCCGTGAGAGTGGATGTCCTTCCACTCTGACGTCCGTCTGGCCACCACACTGAGTGCAGTTTACTCCCCCTATGGAGGATCGTGCTTTGCAGCCCCGTCCAACGCGCATCAAGCGTTTTGACAGGGAGGCTTTCTGCACGTTCACTTGTAGTGCATTCATTTCATGCATGCGCTACAGCGCGTGACCGGCCCCGTCGAAGCGTCACAACGCTGCGACGGACGCCAGGAGGCACGTCAGTACGGGCACACCTAGTGTGCTCGTCTGACCCTGGCCTTAATGTTTGTGCCAGGTTCTTTAGAGATGACTAAACGTTGACATTGGCTTTGTCATGATGCCACCCCAGCCAAAAGTGGGCAGGTGAACGGTGCCAATAATGGCTGGAGCCTGAGGCAATCCTCCACTTTATGGAGCCTCTTTGTCCTGGGTTTAGATCTCTATAATATCGGTACCGGGGTTCCTTGGATTCACGCGTATGTAAAGTAGCGGCTGCCTTTTTTAAGTGTACTGGCAGCGTGTCTGTGTATTGTGGTTTTACTGATCACACAGATTTTTCTTACCTCAGGGCTTCGGTTTCTGCAGACTACAGCGGAAGTCTTTGGATAATGTGTTTAGGGAAAGAGAAAAAGAAAAAAAAAAAAAAAATCCATCAAGCGTTTCACTGGAGAATCTAATCTGCCTGTCCTATATTTAACTGTGCAAAAAATAACCCATGCGGAATTCCTCTGATAAGTCTCGAAAGTGCCAGTGGATTGCTTGCCAGCTCCAGAACCCGGTCATGCCAATCACTACAGCGGCGTTTACAGATGTCACACACCAGCAGGACAAAACGGGCAAGGGGCGTTTGGATCTTCACCTCCGTGATACCATCAAATAACTGCTAGAAACCTATTTCCCCCCCCCCCCAGCTTTCAAGAAAAAATTATTATTTGTGTTGGTTTCGCTTGAATTAAACCATTTTTTTGGACGTTGGAACAAACCAATTTTAATATATACGATAAAATATAAAGGTACCTGGTATCAGTCCTGTTCTGGCGAAACTGGTTATAGGGAGATGTTGATGGCTCACACTGCATTTTATCATTATCGGCTTTCTATTACTGGATTTATTATGAGTAAGCCTCTGTGCTGATGTCTCGACTCATAATTATTGAGAGCCGCTAATACTATCCGATTGCTCTGCTGCTTGTAGCATCTCCTGAGGTCTATAGCACCCCACGTAGACCAGAAAAAGCCCACCAGAGGATCACATCTACACAACCTCACAGGTCCGGCAGAAGAACGCAGGGAAGTGTTTTTTCCCACTTTCCTTCTGCTTCCGATGAGGGGAGCTAGCGGATCCCGCCGTCCTCTCCACTGTGAAACCAGAGTAGTGTATACATTTTTTTTCTTCTGAGAATTCAAAATCCCTTAACACCAGGTTTTTAGAGCTAGTATTTTATTTCTTAAATACCAGCTCAGACTAGACTAGCACGTGACCTTGGAATCGCTCATTTTTCTCCGGCTGCCCACAAATCCGCATTTCCTATACAAAGTATAGGAATAATTTTACAGTATGGAGCCATAACAGCACAGTGGCAAGAAGTGTTTGCGACTCAGTCGGAATAGTACAGGGGCCGGTATGACTGGGTCAATAAGTGTTACTCCTCAGTTGGAACAGGGCTAATCCTGTTGTGAGCTGTAACTTTTTGGACCCTAGGTGTGCTGTATTTGTATCAAGGGTAGGAGCGAGTAAGAGAACTTAAAGAGCCACTATTGCATCTTTCGAAGGCAGGCAACATTTTCCATATAATGTGTGTAGGAATATTCCTAAAATGCAATTGCTTAACCTCCCTGATGTTAAACTCGAGCCACACTCGGGAAAACCGTTTTGTACCGAAAGCAGTATCCCCGAGCCACACTCGGGCTGGATACTTACATGTCCTGCGCTCCCTCGCGGATCCCCGCAGTCTCCTCCAGCCTCTTACAACGTCACACTGCCTGGTTCTCTTCTCGCGAGGAGTGAACCAGGAAGTGTGACGTCACGATCGGCTGCAGTGTGACGTCACGATCGGCTGCAGTGTGACGTCACGATCGGCTGCAGTGTGACGTCACGATCGGCTGCAGTGTGACTGCGGGGACAGCGAGGGAGCGCAGGACATGTAAGTATCGGCCCGAGTGTGGCTCGGGGATACCGCTTTCAGTATTGAAAGTTAACCCCGAGCCACACTGATGCCGCTAGGGGGCCAAAATAAATAGGACTGATTCTGACATATAAAATATGTCAGAATCGGACCACCAGGGAGGTTAATGTAAAATTCTAGTAGTCACAGACAATTTGGTGCCTGAATCCGCCAAGCGTTGAATATGAACAACTAAGGACAGTCAGGTTTTAACAGCTGTGTTCTTTGGAAACCTTGAAAAAATCCATAGTTTGCTCTTGATTTCGGGTGCCAAGCCTCATTCTTGTATTACTTTTATGGCCTCTTTATTGCCTGTTTATGGGGCTTAATCAGATTATGGCAGGACTTGAGAAATCCAAGGGCCAGGTTGCCACAAGCGCCTAGAAAAGTATTCAGAATGTCGTGGTTGTTGCAATTGGTGGCGACAAATGTCAAAACTTCCAAAAAAAGAAAAATCCAAGCAGCCACAGGTGAAGCTTCTCTGGGCATTTAATGCGAAAATGGCTCTTGTTGTTCTTGCTGACTCATGGTCAAGCTAAAACCTTGTGAGACTTGAGCAGGAACCCACCGTAGAGCAGGCCAATAGTGCTGATGCTCATTCTCAGAACACTCAGACTGTTAAACTTGTGCCGTTGCCCATATTCAGGGCCTTCTCATATTTTTGTTAACTACTAGTTTACAGAGTTATCCAGGCGTGGACCCCTTGCTCGAGGTGCCTAGAGATGTACCAGCTATACCCTCCTGATGAGGCCCAACAAGGTTGAAATGAATGTCGGGGGCTGAGGTTCCTCTCGTGCAGAGGAGGCGGCCTTGGCCTTTATCGATTTATAGCAGACTGATTTACATATGGAATAGTCTTCTCTGTAATGGCACCAATGAGCAGAAACCTTGATTTGATCAGGCTCTAACGTAGGGCGGCAACTTATGCTGATGCTCATTCTCAGGACCCTCACAAACTTTGACGATGCCCGTATTCTGGGCCTTCACGTATTTGCTTACTATCAGGTTTGAGAAGATCTTCATCAAGCCATAGACTTTCCGTTTACAACTTTAATCATATTTCGGCAATGAGACACTATGTCAAACTCCTGGTTTATGTGTTTCTTCCTCTAGAATAAGTGGTTCCAAGTCACTCTTTATTCAAGCCAGTAACCTAAGGGAGGTAGAAATCAATGTCACTATTTGGCCTCTTGTAGTTTTCCCCTAGATCCATTGTCTTCTCACATCACTATGCGAAGGCTCAAAATCTCGTCTGTGTCCTTCCATCAGAACTGACGCTGCAAGATCCTGCAATACCGCTCCATGGATTCCTATAAACTGTGTGCCAAAAACATTGCCATCTTGGAATATCAGGGATTATTTGGTAGTCTGTTACATGGTTGAAGAACACTACAACAGTGCTAAGCAACCTTGGCTTTCTAGACGTTTTGGAAATCCATTTACCATGATACTGAGCCACCTTAATGAGTGGTTGAGCAGTTCCAAATATCTGGAGGGCCAAGGTTGCTCCCTGCTGCTCTACAACCTTTTTCTCACGGATTAATGTTCCATTTAGGGTTCCACAGGGTCTCCTGGAAAATGCTATATGGCTAACAGCCCATTCACTTCCATTCTTATGTCCAATTTACTAAATAAAGGGGGCAGTTGTGTCAAACAATGCTATTTTTTCCATATTTATATACTGTTACTATGTTGCAAGAAATAATATAGACTTTTTTTCTTTCTTTGGAGCCTCCAACCCATTCTCATGATTTAGTTTGATTTGCATAAGGCCTCCCCCACCACTTTTCTCTTCTCTGCTGGAGAACAAAAATAAAATATTATTTGAAGAGTTTTTAGAAATGTTTGCGCTTTGTTTTTGGCGATACATTCTAAAGACAAGAAATGATCACTCAGCGAGATCCAAACCATCTTTCTTCTCAGGCAATCATAATATATTGTTTGTTCATGCGCAGCAAATCAGCAACCAATTCACTGGGTACAATGTTACTGGCTCAGAGTATAAAATAAAAATATAAAGGCTTGTGAATTAAAAAACAGTCTGGGTACCATAAAAAAAACTCTTACTCCGGTGGGATTCTCATAATAAGGAAGGCGGCCAGCTGTATGCATAGAGACTGTTCGGCAGGGGCAGACGAGATCTTGATATTGTCCACAGAACAGTGCGTAAGACTACGCTAGTCGGATGTAGTCGTTCGAGGTCGTCCAATGGAAGTCTTTAGCAATGGACAAGGTTGAATCTCTTTTGTGTTGTGGGATTAGTCGTTCAACTACAGACAACTACGCCCGACTTGTTAGGCCGGCGTCAGACGAACGCAGTGATCACGTCTAGTGGTGCACCGAAATGGAAATTTAGGGTCGAAACTGAAAATTCGGGATCTGTTCGGCCGAAAACCGATACCGAAACCAAAAATCAGACATGAGGGCCTGGAGGCCGGGCCGGGGACTCTCCTGATCCCGAAGGCCAGGGACTCTCCTGATCTCGAAGGCTGGCCGAGCAAGCTGCTCGGCCGGCCTCCAGGCTCAGGTGAGCCCCCGGCTGGGCTGGGCCTTCAGCCCAGGTCCAGGGGCTCGCCTGAGCCTGGAGGCTGGCCGAGCTGCTTGCTTGGCCGGGCCTCCAGGCCCAGGTTCGCATGGCTGACTGGTTGCTGCTACATACTCGCCTACATCCTCCTACTTCGGCCCTGAGCTCCAGCGGTGACGGTCCTCTGGCTGTCGCTGGCTGTTTCCCATAATTCCCTTTTTTTTCCCTACGTCCGTCAAAAAAAACCAGACCATGTGGTGTCTACAGTATCTTCCGTCAGTACGTCCGTCCGTTGTGCACGCACGCAGAGTGCGCTCTGACTGCGTCAGTCTGACATTAGCCTTAGTTGGACAACTACCAACCGAGTGGACGGCCAGTCTTGTGCTCTTCGTACAGAAGTTGAAATGGTCTTCACACCCATTATAGAGAATTCCCTGTGTATTGTAAAATGGCAGCACTTGGTACTGGTCTCTTGAAAATAAACATGGCAGCTTTCCTTACGATTTTATTGTGAATACTTTGCCAATATAATCTCACGCCTGCAGGTGCATGTGTCAAAATAACAAATAGCACAGAGACTGCATGTTAAGTAAAGGTAATTGAGCATAATGTGTCTTATGGGATACAATTTCCATAGAATTCCCAGTGTGAATTTAACCCCATTCCTGCTTTGAAATAATCCACATAAGCACATTTTATACTTGTGATTTTAATGGTGATTACAGTAAATGTATGTAATGGCAGGTTTGTAACATCTGTGTAACACGCCGGTTGCCATCGCCAAACCAGAACATTGTGGACAAATGCATGAGGGCTCAGATTTTTAGGGCAAATTTTAGTAACATCGACCTTAAGTTTTAAATTCCCTTGTAATTAATATAATATTCTGAGACAACATCTGAATTCCTCCTCATTTTTATCTTTATATCTTTACACAATAAAATCAATGGATGTTTTTTTTAAAACCTATTAAAAAACACAAAAATGGTTTTGAAATGTTAACTGAATATGTAGATTTTTTTCCGTTCTAGGTCTAACTTAAAGAAGTGCTGTTATCTGACAATTTGTTTCCATTAATCATTTTATGATAATAATTCATAGAGACTCCTTTATTACTTCCAATAAAACCATACTAACTTTATCTGGAATGGTCAAAGATCTGTCTGTGTCACGGTGTGAGGGCGGCCATCTTGGAATGTTAGTTACTGATCCCTGTGGAAACATCAAATTCTGTTGTTTTCACACAGCTCTCGGAAATTTAACTGTGTAGGAAGCAGTATGTGGATCCCTGAACTTGTAAGGCAGGGGTCAGACAAGCGCACTATGTGCGCACGTACGAATTGCGTGCGCTACAAGTGGACGTGCTGAAAGCATCCCCAAAAACGTTAGACGGGGCTGCAAAGCGCGATCCTCCATAGGAGGATCGAGCCTTGCAGTGCTGAGCGTACTAACTGCGTTCAGCAAGGTAGCCAGACGAGTGTCAGAGTGGAAGGAACGTCCACTCTCACGTACGTTCCTTCCGCTCTAAAAACAATCGTCTGACCCCGGCCTAAGTGGTACTATACATTAAAATGTCCATTGTCTTGAACTTGAGAAATATCACCAAACATCGTCATGCATGTTTTTTTAATTTTTATATATTTTTTTAACTAGACCATAATATCACTGTGGAATCTGTTTGCACTATATAATGGTAATAATAAAATATTTTCTTTTGTAGCTTTGCATAGAATAATCGGGAGATTTAGGAGTCCGAGGTAAAATCCTAGGAGCCAATGGCTACATGGCCATTGATTTTATGGAGCCCTGCCACAGTCGGCTTTTTATTATTCATTTACAAATTGAAAATTGTGCAAGCTAAAGAAGTCGAAGGTAACCATGTCACTTGTACATGATTTATCGGTAACTGCTTCATACAGGCTACATATATTGTCCTGAGATCTTGATTTACTCCATGTGAAACCACTTAAAAAAATTAATCTTTTGCCGCATCCATCTGCTCTACGATGTCGGCCGCAGACCATTTGCTAGGGTTATTGGCATCTCGGCCTGCTTTTGCCTTTAATGCCTGCTCGTCTACTGTGCCCAGGGAATGACCTTGTGTTTGGTACACATGGACGCCGATATGCTGGCTTATTTGTCAGCATGAGGGCATTCACATGATTGCTTAGGTCTAGGACCTCCGTTTATTACCTATGACCCCCAACAACCATCCCATTAAACACACAAGACACATATGTTTGGAATAGGACATAGGCCACAGCTTTATTAAATAACAAATCATAATCGTAATCTTTTAACACGTTATTCTGAACCCTCCTCCCGAGCCTGTGGCGTGCAGTTCCAGCTCATAAAAGCTGTTCGAAAACTGTTACATGACATCAAAGTAATAGGTATCGGTGATTACCTGAAAATAAATATTGGTACTTGTACTCGGTCTTAAATAAATAATGGTACCAGTGCATTCCTAGTTGGGAACATTTGTGAAGCTGTGTTTTTGAAGAAAATCCGTGTCTTTGTTTCCGATCCCAAAGTGGATTTTGTTTCTGGGGAGCATAAATAAAGGCCCACCAGTCTACCTCATGTTTGACAAGCAGCATGAGCAGGTATGGTTTGCTATGCAGCAGCCTGTGGTTTCAATTTTGGATAGGACTCGCCCTCATTAGAGGTGCCTTGACGTTTGGCGGGCGAGCTTAATCTTCTAATGGCTATTGATAAGAAACCAAACCTCTAATTGTGTTTAGTTTCACACGGTATAATGGGAATTAGCGCAGATGACATTTTTTTCTTAGTTATGTTTTACACATGTTGTTGGGCTGGATGCATTTGGTGGTTGCAGCCGCCCCATCGGGGAATAGGCGCGACCCCACCCCTCCTGTACAAAGATGACACACTGCCACATCCCCTGGGGGCTAACCTGTGGTGATTACACAGGGTATTGTCCAACATGGACGCAGAACACTATGTGTCTACATGGCGTCACTCTAGCAACACTTTCAAGGTTTTGTGTCATTCCAGTGTTGCATCATTGCCTTTGCATCATTCTGGCGACGTGTCTCTAAACTGGTGGCATTCGACCTGCGACATATCATGAACCTTGCGTCATTCTGTTGACACATCACTGGCCATGCGTCGAGCGAGGCTCCCGTGCTCTTAGGCAAACCCTGATATTCCGCACTTCTGCACTCCTTGGCAATAGGAATATATATATACTGCTCAAAAAAATAAAGGGAACACAAAAATAAGACCTCCTAGATCTGAATGAATGAAATTTTCTTATTAAATACTGTGGTCTTTACATAGTTGAATGTGCTGACAACAAACTCACACAAACATTATCAATGGAGGTCTGGATTTGGAGTTACATTCAAAATTAAAGTGGAAAACCGCACTACAGGCTGATCCAACTTTGATGTAATGTCCTTCAAACAAGTCAAAATGAGGCTCAGTAGTGTGCGGCCTCCACGTGCCTGTATGACCTCCCTACAACGCCTGGGCATGCTCCTGATGAGGTGGCGGATGGTCTCCTCAGGGATCTCCTCCCACACCTGGACTAAAGCATCCCCCAAATCCTGGATAGTCTGTTGGTGGATGGAGCGAGACATGATGTCCTAGATGTGCTCAATTGGATTCAGCTCTGGGGAACGGGCGGGCCAGTCCATAGCATCAATGCCTTCGTCTTGCAGGAACTGCTGACACACTCCAGCCACACGAGGTCTAGCATTGTCTTGCATTAGGAGGAACCCAGGGCCAACCGCACCAGCATATGGTCTCACAAGGGGTCTGAGGATCTCCTCTCGGTACCTAATGGTAGTCAGTCTATCTCTGGTGAGCACATTGAAAGCTGTACGACCCCCTAAAGAAATGCCACCCCACACCATTACTGACCCACTGCCAAACCGGTCATGCTGAAGGATGTTGCAGGCAGCAGAACGGTCTCCACGGCTTCTCCAGACGCGGTCACGTCTGTCACATGTGTTCAGTGTGATCCTGCTTTCATCTGTGACGAGCACAGGGCGCCAGTGGCGAAGCTGCCAATCTTGGTGTTCTCTGGCAAATACCAAACGTCCTGCACGGTGTTGGGCTGTAAGCATAACCCCCACCTGTGGACGACGGGCCCTCATACCACCCTCATGGAGTCTGTTGCTGACCGTTTGAGCAGCCACATGCACATTTGTGGCCCGCTGGAGGTCATTTTGCAGGGCTCTGGCAGGTCTCCTCCTGTCCCTCCTTGCACAAAAGCGGAGGTTGCGGTCCTGCTGCTGGGTTGTTGCCCTCCTACGGCCTCCTCCACGTCTCCTGATGTACTGGCCTGCCTCCTGGTAGCGCCTCCATGCTCTGGACACTACGCTGACAGACAGCAAACCTTCTTGCCACAGCTCGCATTGATGTGCCATCCTGGATGAGCTGCACTACCTGAGCCACTTGTGTGGGTTGTAGACTCCGTGTCATGCTACCACTAGAGTGACAGCACCGCCAGCATTCAAAAGTGACCAAACCATCAGCCAGAAAGCATAGGAACTGAGAAGTGGTCTGTGGTCACCACTTGTAGAACCACTCCTTTATTGGGGATTTCTTGCTACCTGCCTATGCTTCCCACATGTTGTCTATTCCATTTGCACAACAGCATGTGGACTTGACTGTCAGTGTTGCTACCTAAGTGGACAGTGTGATTTCACAGACGTGTGATTGACTTGGAGTTACATTGTGTTTTTTAAGTGTGTGTGTGTATATATATATATATATATATTGTTTGATATTGCAGAGGCCACTTGCACATCACAGCAATTCAATGAATTGCATCCCAGAGCTCCTGTGCCACATTCCCCATGTGCAGCAAGGAATTCTGGGTAGGATATGCAAATGATATCTGTCTCACTTTTATGCATCCTGGATCTGTTATTACACAGAGCCCAAAAATCAATGCTATGCCACACAGTGGCTTTCGTCCTAGGATTGACTTTGACCAGTTGCATAACCTTATCTCTGCTAGCATAGGCGACTCTACAGGGGGGCAAGGGGGGGCAATTGCCCCCCTAGGTTATTCCTTGCCCCCCCATGTGCCCCCCACCAAAAATCAGCATCCAGCTTACTACACTTATTCGGACCACTGTATCTCTGTCCCTGTGCATCGTATATGGACAATCTAGGTGTCATTGGAAAGGGCAGATTCTGGCCTTTCCAATGATACCCAACATGACCATATTCAGTTTGAAATAAAAGTCATAAAACATTAAATAATAACGGGCACTTAAACTTAAGCATTTTCATAGGGTTGAAATGGCTCAGCAGTGTAGTTGTGAATGTTCAGACTATACATTACATTGTGTATTACGTTAGTTTTTGCCTTGGTTTAGTTGTATATTAAGGGTTAATGGGTAGGCTTCATCCCTCACATTATACATTTTATTTTTTCCTTGTTTAATGGCATTGTAGGGGTTAATCGGTAACTACATGCTGAGACAGTGTATTCATTTCATGTTTTACCTTGATTAATGGCATATTAGGGGTTAAGGGGTAGCTAAATGCCACATTGTTTATTTTTATTGTATTTCCCTGAGTTTATGGCATTTTAGGGGTTATTATGGAAGTTAGAATCTAAGGGTCTAATCATCTTTAAATCCTTTGCTTTTCGTCACATTTCGGGGGAATTCATTTTGCCGAAAATATAGTGAATTCCCTATTTAGTGAATAGTCACTGTAATTTGCTAAAAGTGTAGTCGCTGAAGCAGCAATCAGACATTCAGCGAAAACCTCCGAATTGCAACAAATAAAGTATCAGGTTAGTACAATAAAAAGGTATCATTGCGTCACATTACTCTGGGGTTTTGGAATCTTATTTATATATACTTATTTAGGGCACTATTACCTGGTGGAGGTTAACCCTTGCGTTCGCATGGTTTTGCTTTAGCGCCAGGTTAATGGCGTCTAGCGCCTGACCAACAGATCGTTTGCCTCCCGCTACAAACGGGAAAAATCATTTAGTGCGTTGCTATTAGCGATTTGTACCGCAAGCTTGCTATACTTTCCGTGTCCTTTATTTAACACGGGGAGAGCTAGAGATCTCTAGTGCTTTTGCAGCTAACAGATCACTTGGTGCCAATGCTAATTTTTTGAGGGAAGCTAATTGCAACATTTTACCTACTGCTCAACCCTGGTGCCAACTCCAGAAAACCCCAGAAAAAACAGATCTTCACCCAAAATTAACAGACAATTGAAAGGAATGCAGCACAGGCTCTTGGCCCCATACACCATTGTAATGGATCTGGTCAGCATTGTCGTTGCTGTTGCAGTAGGCTCTATTATAAATGTATCCTTTATCCACATATATCCTAATTCTAATATTTTGCCTAATTTTAAACATTTTATGCTGGGGGTGATTCATAGTATGGAAGCGTATGATTATTAGCGTGACCGTGTGGACCATGTTTAAAGGGACACATGAATAAGTCTTGCCCTGAAACATGTATTATTTATAAGCTGCAGCAGGGAAATTTTTGTCGCTCACCTGGCCTTCCTTTTGGATCTATTAAATGCAGTGTAATGATTCTACATGCTGCTGGGTGGCATTTATCATGCAATGTCCATCAGCCTTAATATATGTGTGCATCAAAACATGGATGATGCGACCACCTTGGAGGCTTTTAATAATGCAGGGGTGTGAGTTATATATTCACTGGATGTGTTCATATTCAAGCTTGTGAGGGCGAGGGATAGGTATGGCCCGGCACTCTGCACTGGAAAAAAAAAACAGTTCTATCCTGTTCACAACCACATTAGCGCTGGGTCTCAGCTCAGGTCTTAGAGTTTCCCTAGCGTGCGCCAAACGACCTTGTTCATGGACTACTGCAGACAAGGTGATCTGTTAGTAGGTCGTCAGGTACTAAGTTTTAGTGACTCGCGGTAATTTTTCCTTTAGTGATGGCGTTTTAGCTCACACCAGGTGATAGGGCCCTTAGTTTTATTCAGTGGTATGATTTAGTGGTGAAAATTATTAGTGCCCCCCCAGTTTTGACTGCGGTATCTTCTGTGCCCCCCCTAAATATTGTTCCTAGAGTCGCCACTGTCTGCTAGAAAGCCACAGTGTGGCATAGCATTGATTTTAGGGTTCTGTGTAATAACAGACCCAGGATGCATAAAAGTGAGACAGATATCATTTGCATATCCTACCCAGAATTCCTTGCTGCATATGGGGAATGTGGCACAGGAGCTCTGGGATGCAATTCATTGAATTGCTGTGATGTGCAAGTGGCCTCTGCAATATTAAACACACTTATTATAGTGTGGAGACTTTTTATCTCACGTTTTGTCCTCCACCACAACATCTACACATATATATATATAACTATAACATTGCCCTTCCTTTTTCCTGTGCTATGTTGTGGTTTTCATTACCATTAGAGTCTTTCTCTGTATTTACCTTGTCTGATCTACTGGCTATTTTTGCCTCCTCCATTACTTACTCTGACGCTACTCGCGGCTATTGTGTTATAGTTTAACCTTTGACTAAGCTTTGTTTCTTGACCACTCTTGTTTCTCCTTTTACCCAGCAGTTATGAGGACCAGCAATTATGGTGAGAATAGCTTTCCATACTAGGATTCAGATCTGCTCGCTGGGTCAAATTATACATTACCTTGACACCTAGACACAACAACCTATCTAGGTTTTGGAGGGGGGTTAGCTAAAATATCTTAGGATCTGAAACCTTAAACGAAACAAAATAATAAAATGAATTCTGAATACGGCTTGTAAAGATTTTAATAAAAACCTTTACAACTTTTGAATATTGCCATCTTAGGCTAGGGTCAGACTGAGGCAGTGCGAACGCGCGTGCAGCCGCACTTAATCACGGCCGCACTAGCAGCAGATGCCGGGCAATGACGGCCAATATACGAAGTACGGTCGCACAAAAGTGCGGCAGCGCAACGCAAGTGGAAAATGAACGCATTTTTTCGAGAACGTGAAACCGCAGGTACTGACGTACAGAGTGCGCTGCGTCCGCTAGCGGCGTGTGTGTGTGATTAGGAGACGTCAGACGCTGCTAATGTCCGGCCAACATAACGTCCAGACACAAAAAGAGTTTTATTGATGATCCGTACAAAATCACGGACGAAAATGCGCATAGTATGACCACTATCACGTATTCTGTGAAAAAATACGTCCATTCGTTCGAACGCACTTTTTCACAGACAACATAAAAATGCGTTAGTCTGACCCTAGCCTTACTCAACAGGTAGAGTTCCTTATGTCCACTGTTACTGTTTCCCATATGTTGCCTTTTAAACACAATCCTAGAGTCATCCAGGTGATAGCAATGCTAGAGGAATTGTGCCCTATCCGGCATTTCCATGAAAATTAATGGTCGTTTAAGTACGGGGACCTACGATGAATTCACTATTTAGGGAACGGATACTATACTCTTCTACCATTGTTTCCAGCCACCATTGTCTAAAGTATTTCTCGGCATAGTTTCCTATGGGGATTACGTCTGCGTTTTCACCGTAGTTTCTGACTATGTTATTCATTGTTTTCACTGGGGTTTCAGTCAAAGTTTCCCACTGTTGTTCTTATTAGCGTTTCAAGCTATGTCCTATGGAGATCGCCACTTTGAAATCGTAGAAGTTCATTTACCATTGTTTAGAACACCGGTTTACCCTTGTTACTGAAGAAAGATGGTATCGTCAGGGGTGTGGAAATTTTAAAAAAATCTACTTGTCCAACGGACTAAATGGTAGTCCAATCTACTTGTCCCTCAGGACGATCTACTTGTCCTGATAAGAAAAATAATTTCAACAAAATAGTGTTTAGAGGTCTTTATTCATAACATCGCGCGCATAATTTGAGTTAGAATTTATTTATTTATAAAGGATTTTACCAGGAAGGATACATTGAGATTGCTCTCATTTTCAAGTACGTCCTGGGTTCAAGAACATTGAAATTTTACAGTCGTTACAGAAATAATATACAGATTAACAGAAAATAAATATGTAGGAAATAGTCATTATGTTACATGTTTACAGGTGCATTCCGTATTGAGGTATGTTAGTAAGGAGCTCTTGAGTGACTTAAGACTGGGGGAAGATTTGATGGCATCTGGGAGGTTATTCCATAATTGCGGTGCTATGTAGGAAAATGAGGGCCGAGCCACTTTCTTTTTGTATTGTGGTATTGTAAGTAAGGTGCAGGTCCTGTATCGGAGGTTATAGAATGAGGGAAGCAGCCTATTCAGGTAGGATGGCAGCTTCCCAGATAAGCTCTTAAACACCAGGTTGGAAAGGTGAAGGGTGCGTTTAGACTCCAGTGAGAATGCAAGCTGTATTAATTAAATACATATAAATTACTGCCAATTTAATCCGAATAGTATCATGCCCAGATACATATATACAGACCAGATCATGCCCACTCAAGATGCATATACAGAGACCTCAGCCCAAATCATGCCCACAGATCTATATATCAGACCAGATAATGCCCACAGATATAGACCTCAGACCAAATAATGCCCATATATAGACCTCAGACCAGATAATGCCGACAGATATAGACCTCAGACCAGATAATGTGCACATAATACATATTTGTAGACCTCACACCAGACCCTGTAATCGCTGGGCTGGCTGGCTGTGGCTGAGCAGAGTCGGCAGCTCAGCCGACTGTCAGAGCGGCGTGAGGCTGCTGCCACTAAGCTCTGCCCCCAGTGGGGTGACGCGATGTAGGTGGTAGAGATCTACAGCACACGGCGTAAGCGCCATGTGCCGCAGCTCTTGCCTCGCCCCTCATCACGCCGCTCAGTGTGAGAGAGGAAGGAACGTCCGTGAAAGTGGGTGTTGCTTCCACTCTCTGCGCTCAGTGTACAAAGCGCGATCTTCCTACGGAGGATTGCGCTTTGTATACCGACGGCGCTCGTGTGCTGGGTGCAGTCTGGCGGGCTTCTTGCCCGTCGGACTGCATCTCAAAAATATCTGCTTGTCCGGCACCCGGATCTTCATGTCCTGGGCGTCGGGCGATAGAATTTCCAAACCCCTGTATCGTTATTCAACAGTGTTTGTGGTAACTTCACCTTCCGGTCTTGAAGTTTCTGTCCGTCGATAGCCGATGCTCACCATGGCTGCGTCAATGGTGGACATCATCGCTTTGTGGATAACCCCTTATGTTCTGTGAGGGGTTTCATGATGGTGGTCGGTCTTTCTTCAGGAAATGCTACCATTATCCAGATCAACCTATTAGCCAAAAGATGAGAACCTGCTCAAAGTGTGTCTTCATTTCTTGAAAAGCATTTGAATGAAACGGATAAGAAGTAATACATTTAGATTAGTGGATTAACATTTAGATTAAAGTAGTGCATATGCTAATCTGTGTTTAATTATGAGACGCAATTGCTTTAGAATGAATTCCAGGTTACATTAGAACGCCAAAAGCTCATATTATATATATATATTTTTTTTTATGAATTATTTTTCCCTTTTTTTTTTTTTTTAAAGTAGCAGCTGTTTGTCATCCTTACCCAGAAATAGAGATAAAAATGTTATTTTCTCGCTGTCTGAATTTTTTATTCACGTTTCTATAATCCAACCACGATTTTCTTTTCAAAACATCTTCTTTTCTTCACTCCCTCCCTTCTCTGTGAAGCATTTTCCAGTCCCTGTACCCCCATACAATGCCTTGTACAGAGCTCATCAGCCCCCAACAATACACCATTATGTCCAAGTTCTCACTCCATACAGTGTTGTCTAAATCCCCCTCATCTGTATCAAAAGCAGCCTGGAGAGATCCAGCATGATCAGTAGTGCCTGATTTGGAGGACGCACAAAATCCTAAAAACGCATTGAAATTAAGACAAAGCCTGTCGGAAGTGTAGTGCCCCAACACTCTTGCGTGCCCGTCTTGCATATATGGCATGGTGGCACTTAGAAGGTAATGCGTTTTGTGAATTTTTCTTTGTGTTATGTTTTTTCCTTTCTGCATATTTTATTTTAAAAAAAATCTTGATTTAAGGGGTTATTCAGAGAGAGCCGATCTGGCCCCAAAATGTAACCGGGTGCTTAAATTCAGCGTACGTTGACATTTCATGTCCGTTCGGCTATTCACAGAGCAGGAAATTTGTCAAATTTTGACAAACTGCCTGCAAGTACAGTGCCTGTTCGAAGGCCGTGAAATCCCCCACAGAGAAGCAATGGTTAATCCATTCAGAGACACCAAACAGCAGAGAAAAGTTGCCAAAGTGCCCTGCTGTTTGGTGGTTTCATTAGGCAGGTTTATTCAGGCGAACCCCATAGACGTCAATGTTAAAAATATTCCCGTTTTAATCCATTATCGAATAAACCGTTTATTATTTTATTCTGCAGTAAAAAGTGTCTTTATAGATTATTTTTTTTTATGATCTTTTGTGCATTTTTCGGGAATTTTTTTCCCCGTTTTTTTCTTTCGGTCTCTTTTTAATTTTTTTTTTTTTTTTTAAGGTTTTTTTTCTGTAACAGACCTTTTTATTGTCATTCATAGGATCTTATATGTAAATTCCAGACCTTTTCGTTCAGTAGTTTTTTTGCAGACAGCGTTTCAATGTTGTAAATTTCAAGCGTGTTTTTTTTTTTTTTTACCCCATTCGTCAGCTTGTCGGCTTTTTCCAGCGGCTGGTCTGCGCTGTGATCAGGTCCTCGTCGGCTTTTTCTGGCGTGTTCGCGGCAGGTTTCCCCTGTGGTGAATGCTGAATACATCGCAGTGTGGTGAACTTTGATTCCCCGAAGTGCAGGGAACTGCAGGGAACGAGAGAGCACCGAAATGTTGGCAACATTTCGGTGCTCTCTGAATAACCCCTTTAGTGTTCATCTTAATATAGATTGAGTATACCCATCTGGCATTCCGAATTCTTCAAACAATCTGACATTTTGTAATGCACAACTAGGACTCCAAAAGTGGGAAATATTTCACCTGACCTCATGTGACTGGGACAAAATTATTAAAATAATATTTTTAATGTGTTTATGGAAAATAACGGTATTTAGTGTTTTAAACTTTGGTTCTGCCCCCAAGATATCTCATAATTATATGCAAATATTCAGAGGAAATCCAAGACACTTCTGGTCCCAAGTTTTTTGGGCAAGTGATGCTCGTCCTGTATTGTAGTTTTCTGGTCTAACATTTTCAGTGGCTACACCTCCTTTACGTGTACTCGCTATGTTCCCGGCCGCACGTGCCCGAGCACTCTCAATTTCTTTGCCAGAATTTAATATTATTTCAAACTTGGGAGCCTGTAAGGAAATGTGGGATCCAGAGGAGATTTTTTTAGTAGGGTAACAGGCAGATTTTGCATATAGAGTGGCGTTAAATAATCTAGGGATTGAGGAGGCAGACGTAAAATTATAGGAGCCGGTAGCTACCTGGCCCTTGGGATCGCCAAACTCCCCCCTAAATGAGAGAATATTGGAGATGGCATCCAGCTGTAGTCGGAAGGAAGCAATGATGCGTGACCATAGCTTTTTATCATTCCATAATGTACCCGAAGCAGACATTTCACTTTGGTTGTAATGGCTTTTTAAGGGTCCTTCAAGTGCCAGGTGGGATGATGAGCATTGAACGCCAATTTAAAGAGATTTTTGTGATTCAGATTCTGGCATAACTGTATCTTTTACGATTTTCATCTCTATTTTAACCGCAATGGGCCATTAAACTTAAAGTGCTCCCATTATGTCCAACATAAGGGGGGCTTCCAGGGAATCACTTCCTATACAGGTTCAGTGTCTGAAATGCTTGGGACGGTAAAGGATTCCGATTTTGGAATATTTGCATATAATAAGGTGATATCTTGGAGGATAGGACTAAAGTCTAAACACAAAATTCATTTATGTTTCATACACCCCTTATTGCATAAATGCCCTTCAGGCTATGTGTATATTTTGAACTTTTTTTTTTTCCTCGGGTCACATGACATCAACTGTGGAATGTTGGACTTGGGCTCTCGTAACAATGACACCACAAGTCAAATATTTTCCCTCGTCCTTTGTGATTCATTCGCCTCCGCTAGTTCCCGGATTCTTCACTCGGCAAGCAGCGCTGAATCAATGTCAGTTCTTAATTTCTCCCAATGAAGCAGACAACACTGGTCATATTGGGTTAAGCAGACTCCCTGGCCATTTCAGCAGGCCTCTTTTTATTTGGTACAGAATCCGATAAGAACAGTTAACATCCCAGCCCATCCAGACATCCCTCCACTGCAGTTTTCCCTGGTCTCTATTAGGTCTTCTTAGATTGTAAGCTCTTAAGCAGGGTCCTCTCTCCTACTGTTCTGTGTGTTTAACTTGTATGTGTATTGGTTATTCTGTCTCTCCTATTGTACAGCGCTACGGAACTTGGTGGCGCCTTTATAAATGTAACTGCAGTCATACAGTGCATGGGTCCTTGTTTGGGGGAATTTCGGGGGAGCAGCGGCAAATCGGGGGTATCGTTTAATAGCTCGGGCCCCTATGGTGTCATAGTCCAAAAAGCCCCCAGATCCACAAGCGGGGGCCAGAGCGGCAGCGTGGGGCAGTTACCCCCAGGTGATGCTGCATGGCCGCTGCTGCCTGAGCCCCTGGAGCCAAGAAAGGCTCCGAACCTTGGGTTCCCGTTGGAGCTCCCGCCTGAAAATCGCCCCAACTGCAGCTCCCATGAGGTGGACCCTAATCCCAAAAGCGCATTCTGCTGGGGCAAAGGGTTTTAAAGTTTCTGCAGATGTTTCCATTAAAGTGAATGCCGTGCGGTCCTGGAATGGGATTGGTTGGGGTTTCAAACCCAGCTACTGGATTGTGATATGCTGGAGTTTCAAAACCAGGCTTCCCCTGGTGTCAGGGAACATGAGGGACAGGATTAAAGTCATTTGGATTATGATCTGATGGGTGTAAAGTCACAAAAACATAATTTTGAACATTAAAACATAAACAGACCAATAACTTAAATGAGGGGAATAGCAGAGGAACGCGGTTTTAGTACAGTCCACAGTCTCTGAGCACAGGGTTCCGTGACAGTTATGATGGCTCTTTTCAGATTTCGGTAAGGGATACTCAACGGGAATATGCACTTGTGGTTCTTTTTATCTTTTAGTTAAAGTGACAGGGATGTCCCATTCTGATCCTCGGATTGGGACCCGGTCGCAGCATTTTTTAGGTATTGGCTTTTACAAGCCAATCCAATCCCCAAATCTTTGACCTGCCGGGCAGCAAGACTCCCAGCCACCCAGCTGGAATCCCGGAGCCTTGGCAGTGACTTGCAGGGTCTGCCCTGCCTGCTCGCGAGTCAAGCAACTGGTGGGGAAGGCGCTTTGAAACTCCCTGCTGCTACACTCACTTGCAGGGTCTACATGATCCGCGAGCAGGCAGGGAAGATGCAGAGTTCAAAACTAGGATTCCCTTTAGTGACGGAGCCACAGGTCATGTGGTATCAGATCTGGGGTCTGTATCAGCCAATCCCGAATACTGCAAAACCTGGATTGGATCGGCGGCACGAAAACTGCGATCAGGGCATCCCTAGATATAGTTAAGAATAGCTATAATTAGAAAACATAGCACCAGTAATGTCGAAATATATTCTTCTTATTATTGCTTCTGTCTTACTGTCACAATCAGGCGGAGACCAAGGAACTGAAATTTGATCCAGCACTGATAGTGAATGAATAGCTGCTGACAGCCTCTGCCCAAAGGCTGTGACAGCCTCTTCTCCCTCACTGCGCACAGCTCCTTCTCTTCAGTTCAGGGAATCCTGAACCCGGACGTCCTTGCAACTATCTAATGCAATTTGAGCTCCTACGCAGCTTTCGTAGCTTAGGAACTGCAAATCGCACAGGGTTATGGATTTGCACACTTTACATATACAAGTTCTATAGTACCTGCGCAGAATAATGTCTTGGAGCTGCGCACGCATGCGCAGATCCGATCCATCCATGTCTCCCTAAGACTGGTCAGTATCGTGGGTAGTCTTCAAAATCCTGGCTGCTGGTGACACTGGGAGGGGTGGAGGAATCTCCTCCATTTCATCCAGCAATTACACCCGATTGGGGTGGGGGCACTCTTCACATCCTGATCACTTTAAAACCATAACGTGGTCAGGATGAGTTGACTGTCCCTTTAAACAAATTAAGATCGAACTCCCTGTTCACGTTTCTAGCCCACATTGAATATATGTGTAGATCCAAGATTTCCCCCCCATAATATTTTTTTTTATTTACCATTTTTGTCACCACCCCAAAGTGGCGCTACATGGTCAGTGTTGAGATATTGAATGGTTATTATAATGGGCAAGACGTGGATATTCAGGGTTTTGTTCTTGTTTTTTTTTTTGTGTGTAATGGTTGATTTGTTAAAGCATTCCCTCATTTTCACGGTGGTCACTCCTATATAGTCACACTGACGCTTAAAAACATTCACCACAAATGCTGCGTCACCGGTGTAGTAACTGTGTGGCGCTGGTGGAAGGAAACCACTTGATGACTGCATCACGAGACGCACAGTTTGATCATGGAAAAGTGCCAGAAATGTTTCTCAGAACTAGAGGACCAATGTCCACTTTCACAAACCTGTTTCGCGGGGTCCTACTTTGCCTGAAGGAAAATAGGTAGATGTTAGAATCCCAAAATCATAGAATATGGTTTCTTTTTTTCCCTAGGTTCCCCAAATGTCTGCATCATATGTTTGATAGAAGACAAATCTGTCTTGGGTGATTCTAGTTAGAGAATGCGGATTAAGGCCTGTGTCAGACGAACGCAGTGATCACGTCCGTGTTGCCGCACAGTTTAACGTCCGTCGTAGCCTAGAATCATGATCAATAGAGACCAACACACAAAGTACGTGCGCACTGAACTGCGCACGCACAACGCACGTGGCAAACAGATACAAGTTAGGCAAGAACGTAAAACCGCTAGACGGACGTGCAGAGTGTGCCACGTCTGCGTAGCATTCTGTGTGAGTGATGAGATGTCAGACGCAGCGCATTTGCGACGTCCAGCACCTTGACGCACACAATGGCTTTTCATATCCTTTCAAATTTGTAGCATTTTTCCATATTAATTTTTTTCCCCATAGTTCCCTTTTTTTATCTACGTCCGTCAACAAAAACGGACCGTGTGGTGTCTGCAGTATCTTCCGTCAGTACGTCTGTCTGTTATGCACAAACACAGAGTGCGTTCGTCTGACATTAGCCGAAGAGTTTCCTTATGGGTAGTCTGCAAAATCCTCTTTAGTGCCACATCAAATTCAAAAGATCTCATATATGGAGGACTACCACATTCCTACACCTTTATTAAAGGGTGGGAATAAAAATACCATTCGTCAAAGACGTTCATTTAATAGTTAGCGTATGATGTTGCATATAATAAAAGTCTCAGTATATCTACTTAAACCTTGATCTTTTGAAATGAAAAATCCTAAATTCTTTAAATCTCCTGCATACCCATATTCATTGTTTGTGTGTAATGAGGTGTGCGATTAATTTGGTAAATGAAACCTATGACCAAGTATCGGAATGGTTATGACTGTATTGGCATCATCGATCTTCTCTGAACTCCTTTTGTATTTGTTTTTGTTTATGTACTTCATGCACTCATTTCCGATCGTAAGATATCGGACCCACATTGTGTGACCGGCATTCAGAGCCTTCCCGTCCCGCCTCGTTAATATAGAACTCTTTGCTCTCCATCTTGGCACAGCTACCATATGAGCAGCTTCCAAAATCACATTAAGTCTAGTTCTCGTACATATGACCCACCGCTCAATAAAGAGTGTGGTGGTCTGAGCAGAGTCTGAACCGAAGATATGATTAAGTTTGATTTATGCCGAGTCTCCAAATAGCTATAAATCAGAAATTGACATTTTAAGTGGTGTGAGAGCACTTAAACTGTGTCCATTACTCCATGTTTATAAAACCTCTTAACTGGTCGACACTGATGGGCTGAGTTTCCTGTAATCCGACCGGCTTCATTCATGCACTCTCTGTAATGGGGCATTGTACAGAATTAAATATTTATGCCAAGCTCTTGGTTGAGCGAGAGGACCCATCACGTTGTTGAACCTATTGATGTTTGCTGTCGATTTGCCATTCCGTACGATGTTTTCTGTATAACAATGGAATTAGAATAATTAAAACATAAAAAAGTCTAACTTCTCTGCAGTTCCATGTCTTTTAATTATTTCTTGATATCAGTGTCTTCTCTTAACGAAGACGGAATTCCTATCCTATTACCTACAGAGCAATCAGTCTATTTTCTTATGTAGAGTTGGCAGATCTTTGAAGACATCTCTGACTTGTGTCTTCTTTCTTTTGCAGAATTATCCATGAGGATGGGTTCTCAGGCGAGGATGTCAAGCAGTACAAGCCTGTGGTTTATAGCAACACTATCCAGTCCTTGGCAGCCATAGTTCGTGCCATGGACACCCTGGGCATTGAGTATGGTGACAAGGAACGAAGGGTGAGTCTCCCATTCTGCTCATTTGCCTGAACTAAGGTTTGGGGATTCCATGGTGTATCTCAGAGTCCTTAATATGATTGAGAAAATATGTACTAGTAACTTTTTTGTGATTAGATAATGAATCTACAAATCGCACAAACAGAGTAACACTCCTGCCAAGAGATAGTCCCGCTTAGTATTTTCATACAACACAACATGGAGGACACCAGCCAAGTGGCTAAACTACTGTATCACACTACATCACACCATCGACTTATCTACAAAGCAGATAAAACACTCTTGACAGCTAAACATAAAGTGACTTTCCTCACTATGCGTTCTTACCACTTGATCTTTCCCCATTTGTAAGAACCAGCTGAGGTCAAAGACATTTCAAGACTGAAAGGTACAAATCGGCCGGCTGCCTCATAAAATCCATTACACATTCAATATAAAATATATCATATAAGTTATCAAACTATTTAACCCCCACCTACCTTTTATCTCTTCAAGTAAGCATGTGTGCAACCTTGCCCTCTACTTGGACTATAAAGACTTGGCCCCATGTCACGTTATAGATCTGGCTGGCTAGTATGACACAAGATACTTTCTCACCAATTCCCGGATGAACCAAGTTAGATGTTGTTAACAGGGATGCACCGGAATTTCGGCCACTGATAGATTCTGCCGATAATGGGGTTATCGGTTTCGGCCCGAAAGCAAAACACCAGCCGACAATGCATGATCCCAGCTGACACTGAGCGAGCACTCTTTCAATGCTGTTTAGCTGGAGATAATTGTAATTGGAAAGAGGCAGGAGCTGCTACACATATTTATTTCTGCACACAAAGGGTTAACTGTATGATTCACACTATCAGTAACCTCTGGCCTCTCAGTGACAAGGAACAAGTGATTTATCCCTGACCTCCTGCCAGTGGTGTCTGCTCGGAGGGGGGGGGGAGGGAGTTTAATGTGGGAGCTTACATCCATGCCTCCAAAAAGTTAATGGAACGTATACACATTCATTTTGCAATCGTTTGTCTTTTCCTGAGCCATTATAGATATAAAAAATATCTTAAACATTTTAATGTGGATTAATTTAAATTCATGATATTAATTTAATAAAGTCTAGTATTAATACATTTATACAAAAAACTATCTTAAAATAAATTGATGGGGGGAAAAAAAGTCATTTTCGGTTTTGTTCCAAAATTTTCATTTCGGAGGAGCATCACTAATATATATATATATATTACACACACCAGACACATGTATACACAGTATGTGTATATATTATATAGTCATATATATAGAAAGTCATTTTGGGTATCGGTTTTCGGCCAAGCTCATCGTGCATTTTCGGTATCGGTTTCGGTCCCAAAATTTTCATTTCGGTGCATCCCTAGTTGTTAATGGTTTCAACACCAAGGACCTGTCCCAATCACGTTATCTCTGCAAGGTAAAGCACAGGAAGCCTCTTTATAATGGTCTCAAAGATCCAGTAGAATAGATAATAATGCTTACAAGACAAGGGCGACCATTCAAGCCAAGTCAGAGTGCGAGAAGTGCTGAAGGATGTGTTTTGCCTGTAGAGGCCACCTTGCTGTTTCTCACTGTCAACATTTCACTCGATGCAAATTAAATTAGAAGTAAACCTTGCATCTCCTCTCCTAATTACAGCCTAAAAAGATGTCTTTTTGAGTTTTCTTCATACTGAGAGAAATGACTTGAATTGCCTAAATTGAATACAGGGGCCCTGATCAACTAGAGGGACTATTAACAAAGCTCCAAAAATTGTGTGCAATTTCGGTGTCTTGGTTTTCGGCCTACTTCAGTTATTCAGTTTCCCCAAAAATACGTTTAATTCACCATTTGGTCACTGTATTTCCCAGAATTTGAGTCGCAGACGCACTTATCGGACGTCGGCGAAAACATAGAAACATAGAAAAAATGTCGGCAGATAAGAACCTTTCGGCCCATCTAGTCTGCCCAATTACATGGATACTTTACCTGGATTTATCTTTTGTTTAGGATAGCCTTATGCCTATCCCATGCTTGCTTAAATTCAATTACTGTTTTGGCCTCTACCACTTCTACTGGAAGACTATTCCATGTATCCACCACCCTCTCAGTAAAATAATGCTTCCTGATGTTACTTTTAAACCTTTGCCCCTCTAATCTAAGACTATGTCCTCTTGTTTTGCTATTTTGTTTCCTTTTAAATATACTCCCTTCCTCTACCTTGTGGATTCCCTTTACGTATTTAAATGTTTCTATCATATCTCCTCTGTCTCGTCTTTTTTCCAAGCTGTACATGTTAAGATCATTAAGCCTTTCCTGGTAACTTTTCTCCTTCAAGCCGTACTCCATTTTAGTAGCCCTTCTCTGAACTCTCTCCAAGATGTCTATATCCTTCTGGAGATACGGTCTCCAGTACTGCACACAGTACTCCAAGTGAGGTCTCACCAGTGCTCTGTACAGTGGCATGAGCACTTCCCTTTTCCTACTGCTAATACCTCTCCCTACACAACCAAGCATTCTGCTAGCATTTCCTGCTGCTCTATTACATTGACTACTTACCCTTAGATCCTCTGAAATAATAACCCCTAAATCCCTTTCCTCAGATGTTGAGGTTAGGACTGTATCAAATATTCTATATTCAGCCCTTGGGTTTTTACGTCCCAGGTGAAAACTGCCGAATTGCACAGATAACCGCCAAATTCGAATCGGTGGATTCCAACAAACTGAAAAAACTCTGTTAAAAGTTTAAATCCATAAAAATTTTGTAAAAATGTGTCCAAATAATAAAAAGGTCTGTTAAAAAATAAAGTCTGTTAAAACAATACAAAAGGTCTTTTAAACAAATTAAAAGGGTTTTTGAAGTACCGGTAATTAAAAAGAATAAAGCAGTCTTAAATTTTTTTAATTCTATAAAGATACACAGGGTTATTCAGAGAGCGGTGAAAATCAGGAGAATGACTGGAGAATGGAAAATTCTAGGTCAAAATAGCCGATTTGGAAAGTGAGATAAATGGGAGAATTTTTCTGGTTTGGTTATTTTGACCTAGAATTTTCCATTCTCCAGTCATTCTCCTGCTTTTCACCGCTCTCTGAGTAACCCTGACAGTATTCCATTTTTTACAATCGACCCTATGAGATTCGCCTGTTTAAACCTATCGAACTGAAACACCGAAGATCGGGGCATTTCGCCAGAATTTCAATGCAATTTAACGTTCTGTGAATAGAAGACACAATAGTCTTCTATGGGACTATTTCAGTGCTGGCGAATTGCATCGTATTTGCAGGCCTCAAAATTTCAAGTCCTGAGCTACTAGCCAGGCCTTAAGAGTTACTAGTTGCCCCACCTAACCCCTATCCAGCATTGCCTCTGCATTCCCACTCGCCCTCATGTAATTTCCACTCGCCAAATGCGAGCAGGCGAGTGGAAATTTTGAGGCCTGGTATTTGTATTTCGCTGTCAACTATATTTGTGTGCCCTGTATTTTGCAAATTGCGTCTTGTGCATGTTATTACATTTTTTTCTTTTTATTTTGTTTCTAAGGCTAGGGTCAAACGAAAGCATTTTTACACGCGAACGTAAAAAAGTGCGTCCGAACGAATTGACGTATTTTTTCACGGAGTGCGCGAAAACGGTCATACGATGCGCATTTTTCGTGCGTGATTTTTTCGGATCGTCAATAAAACTCTTTTTGCGTCTGGACGTTATGTAGGCTGGACATTAGCAGTGTCTGACGTCTCCTAATCACACACACACGCCGCTATGCCGCAGCTGCGCACTCAGTACGTCAGTACTAGCGGTTCGGCGTTCTCGAAAAAATGCGTTCGGCTTCCACTTGCGTTGCGCGGCCGGACTTTCGTGCGACCGTATTTCGTATATTGGCCGTCATTGCCCGTCATCTGCTGCTAGTGCGGCCGTAATTATGTGCGCCAGAACGCACGTTAAAAGTGCGCTGGTCTGACCCCAGCCTAAATTCCACAACTTTGCATACTTGACAAGATTTTTAATGACTAAAGGGAGAGTGCTATTCCAGGGAACATCGCTGGAGCTGCGGCCAGGCATGGCGTTGTTCCTTTTATGATGACTTTTGTGATGACTTTGAAACCTATTAACCGGTCCTATAAATAAATATACGTGAATGCAGCACAAGGGGACAATCTAAAAGAACAATAGGGTAAAGCCCCCCTTTATATGTAAGTTTCAGTATGAGCCATGTAGCTACTCACAGACAAATGCTGATTAAGGCCTATAGCATCTCAATTCCTCCTTATGCAGCCACTGGGGTCTTCCAGGAAGGTCCAGATGAAGTCGGTAAGACAAAACGTGTAGAGAGGAATCACCGTGTCTGGTCCAGCCACATTGAGGCCTGAGAACAGTCAGAAGACTCCTGAATTTTTGGACTAAGGGACTCATGGTTTTATCTTTTGATGTGCATTACTTTGCCTCTTTTATCCTGTAAGAATAATAAATATTGTGTTCTTTATTTGATTCTGGCTATCTGCTCTGTTGGCTTTTGTCCTTGTCCCTTTTCTTTTGAGGGTCTTTTGGGTGGAAGATCCCAGTAGCTGCATATGGAGGAATTGAGATGCTATAGGCCTTAATCAGCATTCGTTTGTGAGCGGCTAATTGGCTCATACTGCAACTTATATGTAAGGGGGTTTTACCCTATATATAAGTACATATGTAATTTTGATCTAGTTAACTATTGGTCAGAAGCTAGTAGTCAAGCAGTTGGAAGTAGAAGCTAGTATTCTCTCACATGTGCTTTCCCTTGATCCCTTTCCCTCGGGCCCTTTCCCTCGGGCCCTTTCCCTCGGGCTCTTTCCCTCGGTCCCTTTCCCTCGGTCCCTTTCCCTCGGGCCCTTTCCCTCGGGCCCTTTCCCTCGGGCCCTTTCCCTCGGGCCCTTTCCCTCGGGCCCTTTCCCTCGGGCTCTTCCCTCGGCCCTTTCCTCGGTCCCTTTCCCTCGGCCCTTTCCCTCGGGCCCTTTCCCTCGGGCCCTTTCCCTCGGGCCCTTTCCCTCGGGCCCTTTCCCTCGAGCCCGTTCCCTCGGGCCCTTTCTTTCTCTTACGCTCATAAGGATTTGGACTATAAACATTTCCTGCTAAATACAGGACTCTTTGAAGATAGGACAGTGTACATATCTGATGATCCGTATTATACTTTTGCGCTGGTTTTTTGGCGCTCTTTCTCTCGCGCTTGCTCTCATTCTCCTTTGACGCTCACACTCATACAGGAGCTCAATCGCCCTTTCACTCAGCCCCCTATTCACTCTTTCACACTCGCTTATTCTCGAGTTCACAAACGCACTGTCGTAGCCGTCTTTGATATGAGCAAACATAATTCAGAGCTCCAAATAAGATACATTTTATAAAACCGCAAACGAAAACAGGAACTCCAGCACTCTTACTCTATTGAGTAAAATGTTTGCATTCAGGCACCTATAGGTGAATATGTGTCCTTACAGCATTTTGATCCAAGGAGAAATCGGACGTTCATCAGAATGGTTTTTTGTTTTAGTGGCACAATTGGAAAATGCTTTGAGAGTCATTGCCTAACCAACATAGTTTACCGTTGTTGCAAACAGTGTATAAAAAACAGTGTAAAAAAAACATCACCAGACCATTCAGAGGCCCGTTCAATACCTCAGCAGCTGCTGAATTGCTGCAGCGCAGCAATTCAGTTTGCTGCAGCAGTGTCGTTGAACCCTTTGGATGCGAATTTTGAATCCAAAATGGCCGACGATTTCTTAATGAAAAATTCAGATTGTTTTTCGGATCACTCGGACAAAATATGATAAAGAAAAGCAGTCGGCACAATTCCGTTTTGTATGCACACACCACAAATGATAGTTTTTAATGAATAAATGTTATGTTTACTTCTGAAACAATATATAAATTGAACTGTAATATATGTCTTTGTGCAGGGGGAAATAATAAATAAATATTTTGTGCTTTGGCGAACAAAAACCTAAAAATTAACATTGCTGTACGGAATTATTACTTGCTTCATGGCGGCGGCCATCTTGCTGTACGGCATTGTTACTTGCTTCATGGCGGCGGCCATCTTTAAAACGTCACACTCAGCTACATGCAGCATCTCCTCGGGTCGCTGCAAGTGCTAGGTTAGCACTGCTGAGCGCTGAGCGGTTGATCGGCGTTCAATGGCAAGTTGCTAACTTAGCACTTGCAGCGGCTGAGGTATTGAACGCGGCTCAGGTGATGATAGGCACTGTGTAACAGTTACTAGAAGCCATTGGCTGTCAAACTGCCATCATGGCTAGATATCAGATATCTCTTCCATGTCAGTGTTTCAGAAATCAATCCAGGTATGCTTTGTCTGCCATGTATTATATGACGTCTGCCATGTATTATGCCGACGTCACCCTCTCGGAGACCAACCACTGTAGCGAGTGATCTCAGGCAACTGATGGATCGGACCTTGGCATATGCGTGTAGCTCCGATCCATCGCTTTGCGAAGGTGCTACAAAACTTGCGTACGTAAAGTCCAGAAGTCTGCAGTGGTGTGCATTTGCGGTTCAGTAGGAGCGCAAACTTCTGTGTTCGAAAGCCCCTGAGCTGAAGAGGAGGAGCCGCGCGCACCGAGGGAGAAAAGAGACATAAATTCACCTAAAATTAATTACTGGTAATAAATATTTGGGAAGAGGCGGTTTGCAGCGTCCTCCCAATTATTTAAGGCCAATAAAAAGAACTCCATCTTTAATAAGAGTATCCTGGTATATTTATTGACCTGTTTGCATTCTAGAGTTCTCGGCATGTCTTGCATTTCTCCGGTTTTGTTTTTAATTCTACTATAAACCAAAACTATAAATAAGACCCGCAGGATCAGACTCCACTTCAGATTTTGATGTTTAACAAGAATATATTAATCACTCAAATCCTAATAAGGTCCTGCCGGAGAGGAGGGCAGGAAAAGTTCTCACCAGTTGACTCAAAGCAGATCAGTAGTGTTTTTGGCATAAAATGGTAAAATTCTTTTAATGCTTCGTGGTTGATTTTGTGTCCTTCCTTTCTTCGGTTTGTGTGATTATTAAGATTTGAAACACCTGTACTGCTTGCAGTGTGTTAACATAGGGAATATGTCTACTTTCTTTCGATTTATTCCCCCCCCCCAGAAAGCCTCAACTAAAAAGATTATTGGGAGCCATTTAAACGCCCTTAATCCTTTTTTATTCCACTGCTGTGAATTTTGGATTTGGTCTAGCCAGAGATATCAATCATTATAAATTGCAGGTTAAACAAATGAACCCCTTCCATGGGACATAGACATCAGTCTTTGTGGATGCTCGCAGGGACTGTGTGACCTGGGGTGAAGGACATTTGTTTGTCAGCCAGGTGAGGAATAGTAGACGACTGTCGAGAAAGTGATTAATGATTTTAACAATACTGTCCATTAAAAACCATCCCCAAGACCGCTGTACTCAAATTTAAATTAAAAAAAAGATTGTCCGACAAGTGGTTAACATTGTATAGATGGTATCAGGAGGCAGGTTCTGTTGTCGTTTTGTACACCCCACCCATCAAAGGTCCTAAATTATATTTGCAAAAAGTCCTGCCATAAATACAGACTCCCAAGGTCTTGTGGGTTTTGTGTGTGTTCCTATTTTTTTTTTTGTTTTAAATCCTGGCAACGAAGACTATAAAAATAAAATTGCCACACGCCATGGCCTCTACCCCGCTGTAGCTGCCAAGTGGAGATACCAACACATAACTCTAAGCGGCACACTGCCAGCTCACATCTGAGTTTCTGTATAAGCAGCTCAAATCGAGATATCGCTGATCAATGGTGTAGCTGCCACTGGTATTGTCCCCTGCAGTCCATAGGAACCCATGGAGAGAGGCTCAACTCTATGCACACTTTGAAAAGCATAGCAGCCCTCAATTTTACATTATCGAGCCGCAACATCCGCGCCTCAAGCAGAGTGTGCAGCTTGTTGGGAATAGCGGCTTCAGCCATTAAGCTAATGACCGGAGCCATAAAGTATAGCGGCCCCAGACACTGTCTTAATGGCTCAGTTGATATTGGCCTCCATGTTTGCCACATGCCATCCAATAAGCTTTAATAAGTGGATTTAAATCTTTTAGCTAGTAAACCGTCCCACACATTTGTGGAACATCTGGTATAAATACAAACCCTTGGTGCTGCTTTTAGTTTTTTGCTTTTCTTTTTAGGTTTAGGAGGATTTTTAAGGTTGAGTTTCGACCAGACTGGTTGTGCCAGGGTGTGGCAAGTCCATAGACCAAGAACCACTGGCTCCTATAATCTTACCTTTGGCTCCTGGATATGAGTCACTCTTCAAAAGCCTATATGAAAAACATTGCACGGCTCCTAAATTTGATATTAATTTTAGACAGAGTAGAAGTACCAATACTTCTTTTTTTTCAGGTACTCACTGATACAGAGTACGGTACTTTTACTCAATGTCATGTGACCCCCCCCTTCCAATAAATAAGTTAGGATTTTGCTGAAAGCCTTGTCCAGTTGAAGTTAATATTGAATGTATGGCCAGACACCACATTTACCTGCACAGCCTGCACGCACAGCCTGCACACACAGACCCCACACCTCATCTCATATGTTTACCCACACAGACCTCAGACACATGTGTATATACCCACTCAGAACTCAGACCTCATACATGTATATACCCACTCAGACCTCAATATACCCACTCAGACCTTAACCTCCATGGCGGCGTTCCCGAGTGTGTCTCGGGATTAAATTTCACCGCTGAGAGCGGTAACCCCGAGACACACTCGGGCTGTATACATTACCTCTCCGTGCGCTCCCTCGCTGATCTCTGCAGTCTCCTCTGGCGATCGCGCCGTTTTACTTCCTGGATGCCTTCTCGCGAGGAAGGAACCAGGAAGTATAAGGTCGCGATCGCCGGAGGAGGCAGCTGGGGACATCGAGGGAGCGCACAGAGAGGTAATGTATCCAGCGGCATCCCAAATGTTGCCCGGGGTTAACGTTTCCAACATAGGAATTTGACCCTGAGCCACACTTAGGATGCCGCTAGGGGGAAAAAAACCCCAACAATTGACCGCTTGTAGACAAGGAATTTCAAAATAAATAGATCGCCAGGGAGGTTAATATACCCACTCAAATCTCAGACAGACATACCCACTCAGACCTCGATATACCTACTCTGTCTTCGATATACCCACTTAGACCTCAATATACCCACTCAGACCTCAGACAGACGCCAGGGAAGCTGTCCGAATGCATTTAAAAGCCTGCAAGATCACGCCTGGAGGCCGCGTCACTGCCCGGCGGCCACTCGGTAGCACAGCAGCCGAAGGGGATCGCTGGCCGAATGCTTTTAAATGCATTCGGACAGCTGTTCCAGCCCTGCGGATATCGTCAAGCCAGCCCAGCGCTGGCTTCAAGGTATCGAGGGCGGTATTGGGGCATTTACACACGAGTACAAAGTACTCATGCGAATGGCGATATCTGTAGCTGTGCATCCCTAATTAATTTGTCAAAATCTGGCCAAGAAGGCCACTCATCTATGGTTATTAATTTGGTTTCAATTCCAATAGAAACATAGAAATGTCGGCAGATAAGAACCTTTCGGCCCATCTAGTCTGCCCAATTACATGGATACTTTACCTGGATTTATCTTTTGTTTAGGATAGCCTTATGCCTATCCCATGCCTGCTTAAATTCAATAGCTCTAGTCATTGTTGACACCTTTTGATTCACCGGTGAGAAACATGAAGTAAGAATGCATACAACCTTCCCAAAAGGGACACTACCACCAAAAAATTAAATATTCTCATTGTGTTTATTTTTCTCTGGTATGTTTAGTTATGAAAATATTTTACTCCTATATGTGTCACTGGGTGCATCCATTGTGTGATCTTTTGTGTTGTAAACGCCCCCCCCCCCTAGTATCTTTCCATGACTTGGTCCCCACTGTGGGGCTTTGGCTATAGACCGGAGTCTATGGGTTGATCATGGAGTAGTTGATAAGGAATATGATGTTGATGAAAGACAGTTGGGTGCATTTACTGATCTAACTTTGCTAAGGGTGTGATAGTCAATCTTTTGAAAAAACATTGGTTGGAAAAAAAGGATATTTTTTACAATAATCCAGTGGATCTGATTCCTTAGAATGGATTCAGTCACAGCTGAAATCCAAAAAATGCCCGTGTAAAAATAAAAAATCTGGCCAGTTAAGAGATCCACATAAGCACAGTTGTGGCAGAAACTGGAGTCTCCACCAAATAATTTGGCGGTGAATATAACCATTAGTGTGAGTTTATCACTTCACTATAATGCATGGAGACAGGTTTAAATGTCCAGGGAATTTAAGCCGGGGTGCCCAGGTGGTAGAGACATCACAGACCAGAGAGTGGTAGCCAAGAGTCGAGACATGTTGATGGCTGTTTTGGACGGCTGGACATTTAAACCATTCTCCATGCTTCTGGTAAACCCACACTAATAGTTAAAGTGATTGTTTCAGTGTGATGTTTCCCTGCCCGGAAAACCATTCATCATCCCTTTTAGCACTTGTTATTTCATCATAATTCAGCTTACCGATAAATTTGAATTGAGTCACAGAAGTCAAAGTTTCCAATATATACTGTAGGCGCGAGTGGCGATAACTTTACCAAGCTTTTATCAGAATCGAAAAGCAGCTGTGCCCTCAATTAACTCTGCCGATCCAAAAAAATGGCCGGTTTGCGGATGAAATAGACACTGAATTTTGTTGATCAAGCTGAATTAAATAGTCCTAAATTTGTTATTCCATAACCGTACGTCACCTGTAGATATTTTTCTCTTGCATGTCCATGGATTCCTAGAACAGCTGCAATATACTCCTATATTCACGCAGAGCCTGGATTTCGGTTATTTCCAGACTCCATTACTATTTACCCCTCCGTACCCATATTTATATCCATATGGCACCTGGCTCAAAGGTTTCGTATTCATATTTCTGGAATTATGCTTTCCCTGTCTTATAATACTGGGTGTTACAGTTTGCAGCACGTAGTGTTTCCGAGCGGAGTCCCGGAAAATAAGCATGGCCTCAGGCCTTCTAAAATCTACTTTAATTGTTAATAAATGCTGATGGGGGCAGGTCAGGTCTTTTCTTATTATAAATAAATAAAATAAAAACCAGATCATCAGAAAGCGGACAGATTTCCTCCAGAGCAGCTGTTCCACGTCAGGCCTTTCACCTGAATGAAGGCCGGCTCGTAGACCTCTCATTCTCATTTGTATGCAGGCCGTTCTTGGCTGGTGTGCCCAGGAGCAGCTATAAATGAGCTTGCATGTGGCACTTGACACGGGACCAAAACCTGCTCATCTCTCCAGCATCACAATGCCTCGTCAGCCGAACGTGGCTGTACCCAGCTGTGCCTGGTAATGAGGTGTCACTTTGACAGGTTTACTCGGATTAGGGTAAGGTCCTCCATTTTAAGATCGCCCGTCTCGTTTCAGTGAAATTGTTGTTTTTTTGGAGCCGTCAGAATGTGCCCTCTCCTCTCTTTAGAACGACATATAGAGATTCCACTGGAAAGCGTTTCGGGGGTTAAAGGGACTCAGGCCTTCTGGGGCGGCCATCTTGGATAATGTGTTACTTCTCTTAAAGTTCACCCTGATGTGGGAATGTTAATATGCCCTGCCAGGCTCAAAAGAATGAGTAGGCAATAAACCTATGTTGAAATACAACTCCCATCAGCCTGTGCTGTGGATCGGTACAGAATTATGGGAACTCAACAGCTTAGGCTGGTGTCAGACGAGCAACTTTAAGAGCGGAAGGAACGTCCGTGAGAGTGGACGTTCCTTCCACTCTGACGCCCGTTTGGCCGCCTCACTGAGTGCAGTTAGTGCGCTCACCGTTACAAAGCCGATTCTCCTATGCAGGGTCGCGCTTTGTAGACCTAGCTGCGTCCGTTGCAGCTTTGCGGCAACGTTGCGGCCATCGATCCGTCACAAAGCTGCGACGGACGCCGGGAAGTGCAGTCACACGGACGCATTGAGTGTGCTTGTGTGCCCGCAGCCTAAGGGGCCTGAAGTTGACATTTGTTTGTGTGTGCTTTTTTTTTTATCCAGGAAGTCCTATTCTCCCAAATCACTGATGTAAATGGTTGCAGGGCTAATTGTGATTATCAAACAAAGATGGCCGCCTCTAGAAAGTAAACATTTGCAATGATGAAGCATCCTCCTCATTAAATACTATTTTATGACTTTATATATATATATTTTTTATTATTTTTTTACTCTTGTAGCCCCAGCATACTCTGTGTAAAATTCTAAGGACAGGTTCTTATTTGGTACAGTGAGGCCTACACAAATGTTGTGCTCCAACATCAAGTCGTCAAAGCTGTAACTCCAGTGGAGTGTTATGGCTGGCTCGCTCAGATGATACTAGGCCTGTGATGCCTAATCCCTGGTAGGCATCTCATTTGTTTCAGAACGGCATGTTCCATTGTTCTTGGCCTGCCGAGGTTATTGTCCCTGACCTGTGCTGCTGGGTTATGTAGCACACTAGGGAGTTGTCCATGTAGGGGGACGGACAGATTAAAAGTAAACTGGAGTGCTAGCAGGAAAACTTGAAAGCCGATTACAGTTTTAGGAGCGAGTCATAGTTTTCCATATAGATTTATGTAGAATTATCCAAAAAAATTTGAGGTAAAAGCGTGTGGCCACCTGCATTTCTAAAGGCCTGCTGTACAGCAATGTTTAAGAATTGGAAAGCTCAATAGGCCCTAGGGGCATCCTGCAGTGTCGAAGATACTGAAGCGTATAGCGTTACTGTGGATGGATGGAGATGTATAGATCATGAAGCCCTCTTCGGACAATTTGATCCTTTTCTAGTCCAGGATTAGGAGCTAACATCATGGGTAAGAGACAAAATATATTTAGATGAATGTGAAAACTCGTAATTATGGTGGACTCTTTGCATTAATTCGTAAACCTCTTCACCACCAAGTGGTTTCCTATAAAACCACTGGCAGGACCCAGTGGATTTTTTGAAAACCACCTTCCATAGCCCACATAGTGAAATATACAAACCTGCCTCTATAGTTTATTTTCACTGTAGGTAAGCCCTGTTTGACAGAGAGCGCCATCTACTGGCTAAAAAGTGTTACTCCGTGTACTTTACAGCTTGGATTCCGTGTTTCCTTCAATGAGAAACCGAACTCCAAGCCTTCAACACTTTGACTGTCATGTCCGATGTGTTGAAACTTTAGGAGCACATTCTGCAGTCCATTTGCATATGACTTTGGAATCAATAAATCAAATTATTTTGCATCACTCCAGAATAATACCTGATCGAGTTTACTCCTGCAGGTGCTCTTGAAGATCGAGTACTCTCGATCATGGTAGTGAAGCGATTAAAGATGTAGTTGGACTGTACCTACTGTTACCCTAGGTAGCTGCAGATGAATGGACATAATGTCATCAAAGCAAAATGAACATAAAAACTACAATTCTGTATCATAATTGCTATAGGACCCAAAACATTACAGCACAGACTTCACTAGACGAGTCCTGATGCTGGGGGTCGATCCCACAGGCTGAATGTGCAGCTGATGTCTTTATTGGTCCCTGGTTGCTCCTGTGCATATTAGTATAGAAGAAATGATGCCAGCCATTTAATGACTTTTTCCGCTACCTTCCTCCCATCGCACCACTTTTATGCGTGGTATTGCTTGCCAGGTTCAGGATAAAATGCTGTGTAGCATTCTTGCATTGCAACCTGATATCATGCAGTAGTAATCAATTCAACTTTTGTCATCCAAAAGACCCCCTTTTTCTTTATTGGAGCTAGAAAACTTTATAATAAAACCATATATTTTTTTTTAATAATTTTATAAGGTCAACGTGGAATTAAATTTTTAAGGGCTTTACAATGTAACTGTATTGGCAAGCTCGCAATAGCCAAATCAAATTTTCCTCAAGTTGTGGAAATCCGTACGATGGTGCAAAGGAAAATAAAATGTCAGCATCAAGCACATATTCTAAATTTCCAACGTGATCTTTAATGCATATATCCCTGTCAGTAAGATAAAAAACGTAAAAAAATAATAATAATAATAATTTTAAGTATTCATGTTTCCAATGGGTGTGAGGTAATATTTCTACGGGTTGCGCTTTCCGCTCGGGCAGCCTAAGTTAATATAATGTTGTTTTATGCAGGTACAAGTTAGAACATCACATCACGCTTTCAACGTAAACCCTTCTTGAAACTCTTAGGCCGGGGGCACACTAGACGTTTGCCGTCAGATTGCCGTCAGCACTAACGCGCATTAAAAAAAACCAGCGTCGCACTCGACGCTCGTCCACCCCCCCTTGCGTGATCTTCCATAGGAGGATAGCGGAGCCCCGTCGACGTGAATCCAAACGCATCATCACTGGCGATCCGCTAGGATTCACGTCGACGGGGCTCCGCTATCCTCCTATGGAAGATCACGCAAGGGGGGGTGGACGAGCGTCGAGTGCGACGCTGGGTTTTTTTAACGCGCGTTAGTGCTGACGGCAATCTGACGGCAAACGTCTAGTGTGCCCCCGGCCTTAGGGTGGCTGTCCACTGGCACCGTAGTCGGGTCACCCGACTACGGAGAACACCATTGGCCAGCCAGGGTCGTTCACTGGAAGAGTCTGTGGACGAACCAGATCGGCCGATGGACAGGCCACCTAATGAAGAAAGGAAAAAAAAAACCCTGTCTTTGGTGCTGAATTGGAGTTGCAGGACCAAGGACAGCCCCCGTCGAGCACAGCCGAAGCAGTGAAGAAAAAAAAAACAACTCGTGAGGCTGCAGGGAGGGAAATAAACCCCTGTCCCTGATGCTGAAATAGGTTTCAGCACCAGGGACAGCAACGCTGAATGCAGCCGGCTCGAGGAAAAAAAGACGCGAGAGGACAAATGCCTCGTTTTTTTTTCTTTTTTAAAACAGAACCCAAAATTTTGCCTAAAATTTCAGAAAAACGCCTTTAAAAATTCTAAAAAGATCAATAAGAAAAAAGGCTTTTTGCTGCGGATTTTAAAAAAAAATGGTTGAGTAGAAAATAAATAAAAAAAGATAATATTTTTTACTTTGAATCCTATGGGCTGTCTAAATGAATCACTTCTCTACAGGGCAATTTCCCGGCCGCGGCACAAAGGATTGACTATACAATTTATCTTTTTCATGTATATTGTAACAAATCATTCGATTTTCATCTGAACAAATCCCATGAAAATCGGAAGGATCGCTAATCTGTTGTACTCGCATGACATCTTCTGAACCATCCGATCGATGGTGGTCAGGTGCAGTGGGAGAGGGCTGGTTCACCTGCATGTTGTAGGATCGGTCGGACGACTTCAGACGATATCGGTTGATCGCACAAATACGTTGCCAGTGGACAGCCTTACAGTCCTGTGAGTGAAAGGAAGACAGGAAAAGCTAGAGCTAGTAATCTACAGACACCATCAGGGTCAAGAAAGTCCTGTATTAACAAAATTGTAACCTAGTTTTGTTACACTCTTTTACAGAGACTCCCTAGCCTCCATGACTCACAGTCGTGATACCAGTACCCTGTCTCTTACCATATCTCACCTCTGCCCTGAAGGCCGTCAATCAGAGAGCAGTGGACTGGGTGCACCCTGGTTCAAAAACTGCTATAGAGACTTTGGGGGTTTAACCCCTTAACGCCGCAGGGCGTTCCATGCCGTCCTGCATTTGGCGGGCTTTAACGCCGCAGGACGGCATGGAACGTCCTCGGCGTTAGGAGCCCAGCCGGTGGTAATACTTACCTCCCCGGCGGCTCCCACGCAGATCTGGCTTCGATGAAGCCTGATCTGCGTCTTTTCTAGCCTCCCGGCGCACTGACGTCATTGCGCTGGCGCGATGACGTCAGTTTCAGGCGCCCCCCCGCCGGAGCATGGGGAAGTGCCTGGAGGGGAGGAGAGGGATCCTTCGGATCCCTCTATCTCCCCATCGCCGAGAGCTACAAGGCTGTGGCCAGCATCGCTGGAACGGTCACAGCCTGACCTTTCCAGCGATGTATGGGGGTTAACCCATGAGTTGCCAGGTCGCGACTGGGCACTATTTTGTGCCCGACTCGCGGCCTATTTCCGGTGGGGGGCCGCCATCTTGGATGGCAGCCCCCACCTCTGGGTCCCCCCCCGCGTCAACTGACTCATCGCCGCCATGCGCGATGATGTCAGTTAACTGGGGAAGCCCTAGCTGCAAAGGGATTTCCTAAGGAAATCCCATGCAGGAGATAGGGGGGTTCTTTGAACCCCTTTATCTCCTGATCGGTGGCAGCTAGGGGTGCCTGATATCGATGGAAAGGTCTGAGCATGGCCTTTCCAACGATATCAAACATGACAATGAAAAAAGTAAAATAAAGTGTAAAAATAAAAATAAAAAAACAATTAATTGATTAATTAAAAAATCTTTTTTTTTTTTTATGCAGCATTATTGTTCACATTTCAATTACAACGTGAACAATGATGCTTCACCAATGTTTTTTTTTTTGGGGGGGGGGGGTTTAGCTAAAATCACGTAATTTCTTCCCCCCCCCCCCCAAAAAAAAAATGGGTTCCCAAGTCTACCCCATAGAATATAACCGCAAAGGATCGGATAATAAAATGTTAAAAAAAAAAACACTTTACACACTGTGGATGATTGAAATTTTGTTGAAAATTCACATTTTTTCACATTTTTTGTTATAGCATTCTGGCAGGACATGACGTTTATATATAATTATTATATATTATTAATCTGCGGAGTCTACCGGAAAGAACGATATATAATTTGTCTGGGTGGTATAAAAATACGTGACTTAAAACCGCGTTTAATCATGATGAGCAAAAACTTCAGCAAACTTCACTTGCGAAAGAGCGCCGACGTTGTAAAATTACTCCCGTCCTTAAGGGGTTAAAAGTTGAGTTTTGTTTTACAATATTTATATATATATATATTAGAATTTTTTATTTTTTAAAAAAAAAAGTAGTTGGAGGGGGGTTTGCCCTGATTTCCCCTTACAATAAGTTTTAGTGTTCCCTTAGCTTGTTTTTTTAAGAAAGCACCACGTAAAATATTTCAGCTTACAAATCTAATAGTCAAGTTAACATCACATTTTACATTATTGCCTTTTGTTTTCCCTCCGTGTTATATCACGAATTGACAGTTAATTTCCTATAAATGAAAGCTATGTGAAAAAGATAATAAAAGTCTACATATTTATCTGACTTTATTTCTTTTCTTTTAAAGAGTTTGCTTTTATGTAAATCATTACATGGTGTTTAATTTTCATCAAAAGCTGTACAATTACTTGTATTCTCTGATTGCGTTTGATCCTTTCATGGTAAAATATTCGACTTTATGGAGCACATCTGCAGAAATCATGATTTATTCCTCAGATTTGATGAGTGGTAGAGACGTTTAAAGAGCCCTTTCTACTTAAGTGCTCTCGGCACATGTTTTCAGAAAAATCTATACAATAGGTATTCTATGCATTAGGGATGCACCGATGCCACTTTTTTAAGACCGAGTACCGATACTTTTTAAAAGTACTCACCGATACCGAGTATCGATACTTTTATTTTGTCATGTGACCACTTTCCAATAAGAACAGACCTCCTATAAAAATGCCCCAGCTCACATGTATATACCCCCCCCGAGATAGATATATAATGCACCCAGCTCACATGTAGCTTGCCCCCAGCTCATATGGATATTGCCCCAGCTCGTATGGATATTGCCCCAAGCGCTCACCTATACGCTGGGGAAGCTGGCCGCGTTCATGAAAAGCGTTCCCCTCCGGCGGCAGCGATTCTCACCCATCTGAAGGTCTGGTCGCGCTGCTGTGATGCGATCACGTGGCCACCGGGCGGCATCTGTGACGCTGCCGCCAGCCGAGAGGCAGCGTCACAGAAGCGCCCGGAGGCCGCGTGAACGCGTCACAGCAGCGCGACCGGACCTTCAGACGGGTGAGTATCGCTGCCACCGGAGGGGAGCGCTGGCATCCGGTATCGGGGGGGGGTGTATCAAGCCATATGCACAAGTACCAAGTACTCGTGCAAACGGCAGTATACTAGTATCGGTGCATCCCTACTATGCATCTGTCAGATGGAACGGGGAATGTTCTCTACCATTTTCCCCCAAAAAAGAATTCTTTAATGAAGGGTTGTGGTGGATAAATGTTTGGCCACGAAGGGGTAAACTAATTATTAGGTGTAATCATACTTTGTATATAAAGGTTAGGGTGTCAGCAGAGGGTTAATGAGGTGAGGAAGGAAGTCTGAAAATCGGATTCAGAAGAAGACAACCGTGAGGCTGATTCACTTGGCGTGCAGAATAGAGGGAGGGCATCACCTCATCTGAAACTCTGCTCCTGATGCAGAGCTAATGTGCCACGCTTCACTGCTTTAACAGATCACTCGTTTTGGGGTATTACATTGCTATAGATGCTAGGTCATACATATGTATCATTAGGGATACATATGTATGCCCTAGGGAGCCCACCTCAGTCTGAACCCACTGCACTATAATCCTTACCACCAGTTGTTGTATCCTCCTCTTTGTTCGACTCCAAACAAGCCATTTAGCCTAGAGCTCGCTACATTTTCCTCCCCCACCTTAAATTTCTGTCTTGCGCTCATTCATTTGCTGCCCCCCCTTCATTACTTGGCATTAAACACACATCTCTTAACTCTCTATCAATACCGTGTGTCCCTCAGCTCTCCTGTGTTTTTCTGCCTTCACCCCCCTCCAGCTGTCATGGTCGAGCCTTCCCCTGTCACCGTGCCATCTGCCAGATGAGCGCCGTGCGGTTTTAGCTAAAGATGAAGATGAAATTGCTCCCCAGTCACTGCCCTCAGTAGGAAAGGTAGAAACGTAAAAAAAAAACCTCTCGCATTTTGTAGCGTGCGTTGCTTTGCTGGATCTTTTGTTTTACTCTAAGTGGGAGATGCTCTCTCTCCGCCATTGTCTTTTCTAGGGAGACAAGATCTGGCAATCGCAAACATGAATGCCTAGAAAGGGCCGAGTAACTCAATCAGTGCCAAGACCACAAAGCGTGAGAATTGACCAGCCCGTTCTCTCCGCTTTCTCAACTTGTTCCCTGACCTCACCCATGACCTTGAGCTGGGTCTAAGAACTTGTTGCGTCTGCCCACTGGATCATTCTTGGCCATCTGCGATCTAAGCCCCAGTCACAATCCATTAGGTCAAATCACTTTTGACGCTGTTCTGCAGAGGCATTTAAACCTCTTGTAACGCCGTCTGCGCATGCTCCTCGCTGTTCAGAAAACCCGTCTATGTCGACCGAGCTAGTACTGACTCATTCCTTCAAGCAGATGCTTAGAACCATTTCAAAAATATCCTGGAATGTGCATATGTTTAATGTATCGTAGGACCCGTTGGAGGTCAATTTGTTCGAAATGGGAAAATTAGACATTTTTCCTATGAAGGTTTCCAGGAGCATTTGGTTGAGTTTGGTCACAGCAAACAGAGAATCTCTAGGAACCTATTGGTCAAGCTTAAATATAAAACTTTAGTAAATTGAAACAGTGTTATTTTACAGAAAGAGTTAATCATCCACAATGACAATATTGGTTTATGAGATATGTGTAGAGTCTGATCTCATGTATATTTTGGATGAGGACCTTGTGTTTTTGTAAGGCCTCATGTTGATGAAACGAAATGCCAGCATTCATCTTCGAAGTAGTCAAAATGAGGAAAAAATAAGGAAAGGTGCCGTACAGGGTTATTCGGAGAGAATTGAAAAGTCACCGAACGTTCGGTGACCTTTTCGTTCCCCGCACTTCGGGGCGATTCGGTGATTCCTAGTTCGTCGACCCTGCGGTGTATTCGGCAAGCACCGCAGGGCCCCTGTAGTGCAGGGGATACTCGCCGCAAATTCGCTGAACACTCACCGAAAACCCGCAGAAACCGCCGCAAAAACACGACTAGCCGCCGATCACAGAGCAGCCGTCGGATAAAGCTGACACGCAGACGAACAGGGGAAAAAAAAAGTGCTTTGAAAGTTTTAAAATTGAAACGATGTTTATAAAAACTACTGAACGAAAACGTCTGGAATTTACATCTAAGATCCAATGAATGATAATTAAAAGGGCTGTTAAGGAAAATGAAAAAACTATTTAAATAAAAAAAAAACAACATTTTTGCCCAAAAATGCCTAAGAGATCCTAAAAAATCTAGAAATAAAGAGACGCTTTACTGCAGAATAAAATAATAAACGGTTTATTAGATATTGAATTCAAATGGGAATATATTTAACATTGAAGCCTATGAGATTCACCTGAATAAACCTGTCGAATGAAACCACCAAACAGCAGGGCATTTCGGCAACTTTTCTCTGCTGTTTGGTGTCTCTGAATAGATTAACCATTGCTTCTCTATGAGGGATTTCACTGCCCTCGAACAGGCACCATACGTGCAGGCAATTCGCCAGAATTTGGCAAACTGCCTCATCTCTGAATAGCCGAATGGCCCCGAAATGTCCCCCTTCGCTGAAATTCAGTATCCGGTTACATTCTGGCCACAGTTCGGATCTCTCTGAATAACCCCCATAGTGTGTAATTACGTTTTCGGTGGTCATCCATGGAATTTCTTGAGAAAGTGAGAAACCATAGAAGCATTATTTGGAGACGGAAACATTTGTAAATATTTACATTGGCTGGTAGAGGGAAGTCCATTTTGGTATACCAAGGATGGACTCTAGTCACTCCCTATGAATGCCTTTCTTCTCTTTATGGTATCTTCATGGTAGTGTTAAGTCTACTATTTTGAAATAGTTGCCGATGGAGGTTTATGGGAGCTGTTATGATGTCCATCTGTCCACTCAATGTAAACACAGCACTATAACATGATTCTTCCAGATCTCTCCACTGAACAAGGTAGAAGACCTATAGTGGAGTGTCTACTTTGTACTCGTAGAACTGTAGTTCTGGAAAAGTTGTGGTAATAAGATCACTTCCGACATGCAAGTGAAATCAGCGATGCTGTAAGATGGAAAGTTCAGGGCTTTTGCACAAAAGTACAATTCTGAACCGTAGACTCTTCACAGTCAATGGTTGTGTTAGAACATCTTCACTCGTCCGATCCGGCTTCTGATTTTTAGAACCTTGGAATCCATTTAATCATTTGTATTCTATTTCGGACTAGCTTGGTTATCTTTTCCGAGGGTTCTTCAATTTTCTTTCTTTTATTCTCCACCACTCGTTTTGTTAGAGAAGTGCTTCCTCTGGAGGTTTTTTCCCTCCCTTTCTTTTTAGCCTGTCATTGATTTAGGTTGTAGAGCATATCCTCTTGTTCTCTGTTCTTTTATTAAAACCTGTTCCTTTACTTTGTACATCCTCTAATGAATATGAAAGTTTCTTGTGTTGGGTGTCACCCTCAACCCTGTCTTCCTCTTTCCTAGAATTAAAGGAAATGATTCCATAAAATGAATAATTGCTTATTTTAAGCTGGATTCAGCATGGCTTCTGATGTCCAAATGAAAAGCCATTCATTCCCATGTTTCTCTTTGTTTAAATTTAGGTAGAATATTGAGGGATCTTGGTAAAAGCTCAACAACATAGTGTTTTTATACCGATCTCAATCTGCCCTTCCTACAACCTTATTTATTGAATTTTTAAGGAGTTTGTTGATTATCCAAATTGCCTAAGGAGCTTGTGCAATGAAATTCAGAAAATGACTAGCCAAATGTGGCCAGTTGAGAAAATTACTGTGGGCCCTATTCAAACCAAGCTGTTATGCTAATGGCTCCAGCCATTGAAAGCAGTGGCTCAAGCAGTTGGGTTAATGGATCCAGCCGCTATCACAACTGAGCCATAAGCTTTGCTTGTGTAGCGCTGTGTTTAAATCCTTACTGTGGCAGTACCTATTTTTGGCCACCGGAGGGAGACAAGCGCGATAAGAGACACTGAACATTGGGACTACATTTCCCGGCATGCTCTGGGAACGGACACAGGAAGTGGGTGGGACACGCCGAGGTACATCCTGAGCCTCGTGGAGATAGCTGGCAGAGCGCGCCAGGGAGTGCATGAGACAGGACACAGTACTGCACAGCGGAACAGCGACTAGGCCGGAGCGCAGGTGGGGCCTACCGGGATTCCAGATTGGGTTATCCAGCCTCGTAAAATGGAGACCCAGTGATCCACAGGCATTACCCAAGCTGCTGTCAAGGAAGCGGAGGACCCCCGAGTTAGGAGTACCGCAGGTCCATTGGATGGGAGAGCAGGCGGTAGCTGGACCAGTCACTGTCGGAGCAAAGAGAGCCAGACAACGGATCCAGTAGCCAGAATACCAGCAAGGCACCGAGCGGAGGGACGTCCTGGGTCAGAGGAACCTTGGTGATCGAGCGGATGGGTGAGAGGCCTCCGAGGCCAGTTTATAAAGTCAAGAAAGCACGCTGCTGTTTATTTCTAAAACCCACAGGGCCCCAACTTGACTAGTCGAAGACATCGTTTAAGAGATTCACTGGCCAGTTGAATAGTACCCGGGTACCATAACACACACATACACTTACAGTCCGGGACTTAACCTGTGCGGGACTCACTCCTTAATATCCCAAAAAGGGGTAAAGATTTGCATATTATTCTCTTTCCGCTACGCGTTTCTCGAAATTACGAAGCATTGTATTTTTTTCTGTTCGGCTGCGCATTTTCACGAAATACGAAGCCTCGTATTTCTTTTTCTGCTGCGCGTTTACCGCGATACGAAATACTGTAAATATATCTACGAACACCGTGTCTCATTATATGCCTTTTACTTTAGTAAACTATATAATTTATAAAATCCACAACGGTGCTGGAGTATATTTATTCCCTAGTGTGGGGAGACTGACCCGTGGTTCATTTTCAGCGGCTCCTCCGGGAGTGAGCGCTACACTTGTTACATAGTTATACAGGCCGAAAAAAGACGTGCGTCCATCGAGTTCAGCCTCACACATCAGATACTGCTGTAGATCCAAAAAAGGCAAAAAACCCAGTCTGAAGAGCTCTGACTTTGACTCGGTCATTGTGGCTGGTTACTGTAAATTAACGGTTCCCATGCTGGTGTTAAGGGATTTAGCAATTTCAAATTCACTTAACGCTTCATTTTATAGACATTACAAAAAATAACCTTATTTCTTATCCCATGGTGTAGAGTGCAGTGTGATATGCTTGCCAGTGTTCTCCCTTTGTCCCTGTGTGACACTGCCTACGTGAGCTCATGGCAAAGTCTTGCTGGGCTCCATGGAGTCCTAATGATCCTATACCAGTGGCGGCCCTGCTACCGTTATGGATCATCGGCTCACAAATATTCTGACTGAAGCTACTAATACATAAACTCAGTCAGAATGGAGCCGTTAATAGCAAGATGTAAATGGAAAAAGGCTTGTATCTTTCCATTTACCACTTGCCATTAACTGATATTGTTGGCCGATGGATATTTCAGCCATTTTGAATCATGCCGACGTTTCTTTTCTGGTTTGGAATGCAAACTGAAATCTATTCTTATTTGCGTTTGGAATTTATGTAATCTGTTTTATATTCGCTATGTACTCTCAGTAGATTTTAGCTTCCTCGAGCATGTGGATATCCTATATGGGTGCCGGAAAAAATCCCTACAGCCAGGTTTCCTAATGGCAACATCCCGACGGCCAACTTCCAGACAGAACAAGTGCCGGACATACCAAATTCCCTACACGCCCAACTTCCAGACATCCATAATCCCAGCGGCTAACCCTAATACTAACACCCTAACCCTAGGTTTAAGGGGGTTAGGGCTAGGTTTAGGGGGGTTAGGGTTTAGGGCTAGGTTTAGGAGGGTTTAGGGCCAGGTTTAGGAGGGTTTAGGGCTAGGTTTAGGAGGGTTTAGGGCTAGTTTTAGGAGGGTTTAGGGCTAGGTTTAGGGCTAGTTTTAGGAGGGTTTAGGGCTAGGTTTAGGAGGGTTTAGGGCTAGGTTTAGGAGGTTAGGGCTAGGTTTAGGGGGTTATGGCTATGTTTAGGGGGTTAGGTTTAGGGCTAGGTTTAGGGGGGTTTTGGGCTAGGTTTAGGGGGTTAGGGTTAGGGCTAGTTTTAGGGGGTTAGGGTTAGGGCTAGTTTTAGGGGGGTTAGAGTTAGATTTAGGGAGGTTAGGGTTAGGGCTAGGTTTAGGGGATTAGGGAGTAAGGTTAGTGTTAGCCGCTGGGATTTTGGATGTCTGGAAGTTGGCCATCAGGGAGTTGTCTGTGTAGGAAGTTGGCCGTCAGGATTTTGGCATTAGGGAACCTGGTTGTAGGGATTTTGACCCAAACCCATCCTATATCTAACAAATGGCAGCACTCAACCCAAACATGCATATCTCATAATGGTTCTACTGAGACCTATGGATCCAACATACAAAATTCAGTGTGCTCCTACCAACCATACATCGAACAGATTAAAAACACCTGACTAAGGTTTCAGATAAATGGGAGTTCAGTTAAAAGATCACACTTTGTATAAGCCTGTCATTTATATTGTATGATTATATACATTCATCTTTTTCCTGGCTTAAACCAGTCTTGGGAAGCTTTCCTGAACCAAACAGTCTAAAGCCAATTTCAAAGTCTTTTCTTTTGTTCAGCTTGAGATCAAATCCTATATTTTATTAGTGCCCCGTACAGGAGACTGCCTTTTAAAGTCTGCCTATCCATGCATGGAGGATTAAGGCGGTTTAACGAGATTTGGAGTAGAAAGGTTTACCCCTCCTGCTTGTTTTCTGAACAAGGAGACCCCCGACATACGAGTACAATGCTTCGACTTTCAGGCACATGTCTTTGCTCTTGCCAATACAAATCTGCGCCGTTACAGGGATGCGGTGAAAAAACGGTTCCCTACGTGATGCACGGGGGGGGGGGATTTGGGAGAGTGATGTGGTTTCAGCCTGGGACGCTCTGAACTCTGTGGCAGCAGATATAGTCAGAGTTCAGCAAGCATAACAAGCCTCTTACAGGTGACATTATGTCGACGGTCTCCGTGCCAGCTGCTGTAAGCTTTCAGAACATGTTCATTCGATCAGCCAGTGCCAGATCCTAACTCCCACACCCTGAGCGAGAATGCCTCGCCATATCATCCTTCATTATATATTTATTTCTTACTCCCTCATCTCACTTTGGTACCTTTTTAGAATTCTAACCAAGATTAGATTTTCTATCAAATTCTAGTACTTGTTTTACTTTTAAAGGCCCCTATTACATTCCTCGCGCATTTTCGTTTGCGCGCACAAATGCGCATTTGCGCGAGTGGAAAAACCCTTTTGCGCAGAACGTCGTATTACAACGTTCGCGCAAACGATGCACGTTATCGTTTAACGTGGATGGAGCGTGATGAACTGTGCGTGTCCTATACTTTGTGAGTGCAAATTCGTTCGTGCGCTGGTACGCAAATGGTATTACAATCGATGCGCATCTTTTTACGAACGACGTTTGTGCGCATAATTTGATCGTCTTTGAAAAGCTGCTGGTAACTGCAAATCGGAACGTTCTGGCCGAAACGAAAAACACCAGCACAAAAAAAAAAACAGCACAGTATAGTTACACATTCTACACATACCCAAACAATAAAATTGTGAATTCGTGCATATTTTTTTTATTGCTGCAGCATGTATACTCAGATTTACTTTCACTTATGTTTTTGCACCTGTCAATTAAGGTAAACTGATGTCAATTAAGGTTCTTCTGATTGGCTGAATCCCGTGAAAAAAACAGTCTGCACACTGATTTACGCGCGCTACGTTACTGCGCACATATTACTCTTAGTTTTGCGCGTCGTTTTTACAAACGTTATTTTCAGACGGATGAGAAAATGCGTTAGGATCGAAATACTCCGTTACGTTTTGAGCGATAACGCCGGACGATGCGCACAAAAATATTTGCGCTGCGCGAACGGAATTGCGAGAAGAATGTAATAGGGGCCTAAATGTTTAATTTTACATATAAATTTGCTCCTGACACTGTTCGTCCAGTGATTATTTATACATGACTCTTTTTGTAGCACTTTATGATAAAGTGATAGTTTAAACCAATTAAATATTACCAGCAAACTTTCCGACACCATGACAAAGACGTGTACGGGGGGAGGGGTCTGTTGAGACAAGCTAACAGACTGGAGCAGTTTGGGTAGAAAAAACACCTCTAATTTTGAGATCACCTGTTGAGGGATCAACCGGATACCAGGCCAGATGTTAAAATTAACCACTTCAATGCTAAGGACGCGCTCAGCGCGTCCTCAGCATTGCCGCTGGTATGCGGAGGACGCGCTGAGCGCGTCCTCGCATTGGGGTCAGCGTTCGGCCGGGTTCCGGCCGATCGCTGGCCCCTCCGGTGCGGGCTGACATCCTGGATGTCAGCCCGGCATCCGGAGCAGTGGCCGCCATTATTATGTGTCATCGCGCCCCCGCGATGACACATAATTCAGGCGCCCCCCCCGCATGTGCGGAGGAGGCGCCTGAAAGGGAGGGGGGGACGGTCCTTCGGACCTCTCTCCCTCCCGATCGGCGGCTCACAGGGGCTTAACCCAGGCATCATTTGGAAGGGCACAGCCTGCCCTTCCAAATGATGCCTGGCATTAACCCCTGGGGAGCTGGATCGCAAATCGGCGCTGAAAAGCGCCGATTTGCGATCCTTCCCGGGAGCTGGCCGACATCTTGGATGTCGGCCAAGCTTCCGGGAACTCCCCCAGAGGACTGGCGTCATCGTGCGTAGCACGATGACGCCAGTCCTAGCATTAACCCCTAACTGCCACGAACTGTGGAGATAGGGAGTTCCAATGAACTCCCTATCTCCCGATCCGTGGCAGTTAGGGGTTAAATTTTGATATCGTTGGATCGGCCAGAGCATGGCCGTTCCAACGATACCAAACATGAAAGTAAAAAAATTGTAAAAAAAAAAAAAAAAAATAAAAAAAAATTAAAAAAAAAATAAAAAAAAAAAATAACACTTTTTTTTTTTTTTTGTTTTGTTAATGCAGCAATATTGTTCCCATTTCAATTATAATGTGAACAATGATGCTGCATTAACGATTTTTGTATGCGGTGCGTTTGTTAAAAATGGTGTCATTTTCCCCAAAAAAAAATGTAACGAGACCCCATCTCTAATTTTTTTAACAAGCGCACCCCATACAAAATATAACCGCAATTGCTCGCATGTTAAAATGTGGAAAAAAACACTTTACACGCTGTAAATTATTGAAAATACATATTTTATTGCATTTTTTGTTATAATATACAAACATGACATAACGTATACATATAATAATGACATATTATGAATCTACCGAGTCTGACGGAAAGAACGATATATAATATGTCGATGTCATATACTAAAATAAGCCTTAAAAACACGTTTAAACATGATGCGCAAAACAGGTAAAAAATGACCTCAGCACAGGGGCGGGAAAAGCCTCAGCAGCGAAAGGGTTAATGTTTCAAGCCACCATACTTAAAAGTTCAGAAATGCCAATGTCTCACGCTGCTATTCCACCCGATTCACAAACTTCTCTTGCAGCTCGGCTACTATGGCGGCTAACCCTTCATATGATTTTGTATGCAGTGACATATCAAGGGGGATGGATTTGTATGCAGTGATCGATCAAGGGGGATGGGGGCGCAGGAGGGCAACTGCCCCGAGTGGCACAACAGGAAGGGCGGCCGTGGTACTTGAGGCACCTGCATGCCACTGATTTATACCAGCAACCATAAGGAAAGTGTCCACTGATGGCGGCAGTGATTGTCCATCATTGCCATTAGTCATTTTTGATATGGTTGCCCGCATTATAGCCGTTGTGCTGGCCTTTTCGTTCCACGTGGTGAAAAGGCACAGTAGGCCACTGTAATGGATGCACTACTTTCAAGGCAGCTAGAGAATAATGTTGATTCCAAGGTCCCTCATTATTCTCGTCTGCAGCCTGTACGTGAGAATAAATAGAACGCCAGCTTTCAAATGTCAGTCCAAAGTGATTTTGTTTTAGAAAAATTGCATACTGTACACACGCAAAACAAAATACCCTTATTTTCCATACTCTTCCCATGTCCCGCGGCATTCCGCTGACGCCTCTTCCCACAGACCGAAGCATACTGTCAACATATAGATCCCAATAGACTTTAACGCTAATGTGGACTCCATGGAGTCCGATGAAATGGCAGGGAGCATACTAGTGACTGTGCTTGGTCATACCAGAGCAGGTAATAGGGAGCCGCTAATGGTTACTTTCTCGTGACTTTTTTTGCTGTACAGCCAGAATATAGGGCCCATGGTGTTTTTTCTAAGAGCTTTAAAGAAAGCTTATAATCGGAGGATGTAAGGGGGAATGGTAAGGGAGTGACGCAGACTTTGAAAACTTCTGATGTGTAGGAGGTGGAAACGCACACAAAATCCCATTGTATACATTACCAGTTTAACAGTAACTGTTAGAAGATTGGATCACACTTCATAGCCTCTACTTGTGGGAAAGTGCTTTTATTTTTTCATTTTAAGGGTCCTGTCTGTAGGGAGTAAATGTAACATTTATAAACCACCTGACTGAGTTTAAATTTATGTCATTTTCACATGAATAGATAAATTGTATTTTCTGGCAAAAGGAGGAAATTCTAATATCACTCACTAAAAAAAATGAACAATAAACACACCATATCAGTATGTGATTGGCTAAGGTTGAACTGTTCATCCACCTCAAATCCCTCACCTCTTATAACCTCACATCCCCCACCTCACATCCCCCACCTCACATCCCTCACCTCTTATACCCTCACATCCCCTCACCTCACATCCCTCACCTATCACACCTCTCATACCCTCACCTCTCATACCCTCACCTCTCATACCCTCACCTCTCATACCCTCACCTCTCATACCCTCACACCTCACCCCTCGCATCTCGCCCCTTTGTCAATCTCTGAATTGGCTCCCTTTTTCCTTTTAGAATCCAATTAAAAATACTGGTGCTCACGTACAAAGCTCTCCATAACCGCGTCCCCTGCCGACATCTCCTCCCTTCTTAGCAGTTATGTCCTATCCCGACCACTTCGCTCTGCCAATGATATGATGCTATCAGTTCCTCGTACCTCCACCCCCAACTCTCGCCTTCAGGACTTTTCCCGAGCTGCCCCCTTTCTATGGCACTCCCTTTTCCGTAACAGTCTTTCCCTGTCTCCCCAGTCCTTCAAGAAGTTTCTGAAAACACATTACTTTAGAGAAGCCTATCGGCTCACTCCATAATCCCCCACTGTACATTACTTGCTCCATTTTACCACCCAGCCCAAATGCACCCCGCTACTTCACATACCCTATTTACCCCCACTTCGTGTGGTACCCCTCTCCTCTTAGATTGTAAGCTCTCAAGCAGGGTCCTCTCTCCTGCTGTTCTGTGTGTTTGTTATTTGCTATTCTGTCTCACCTAGTGTACAGCGCTACAGAACTTGTTGGTGCTTTATAGATACTTGTAACTGTAACCGTTCTGTTACAAGTGACAGTTGAATTGTAAACCAAAATGGTTTCATTCCCAGCAGTTAACAACTTGGTATTGTTCATTCTTGAGTCTGAACCTGTGTAGGTTGGTAGAGTAAAATTAAAGAAAAAAACATGGAAGAAAATATTTAATAAATACCTGTGACAGAGTATTCAAGTATGGTTTTTAGCGGACTTCCTGCGTTCATAAGGACGTAATAGAGGGCGACCCTAACAACATCTGTGTACGGGACATGAGTAGTCTTGATATTTTGTTTATCCCTCTTTAGTTTGTAAATGTTCTTCTAAAGCGGATTTCCTCCACCTACATGACTTACGCTATCCACAAAAATACACAGGACCTGAGTCAATAAACAGAGTAGGCGTCCAGAAGCGCAACATAGCTGAAATTTGCAAGCTGCACTTATCTGTGGAAGGTCAGCTAATGGCGTAGGGAAATGTGGACTAAGGCTGGTGTCAGAGGAGCGATTTTAAGAGCGGAAGGAACGTCTGTGGGTGTGGACATTCCTTCCACTCCGACGCCTGTCTGACGACCTCGCTGAGCGCAGTTAGTTAAGGAGGATCACGCTTTGCAGCCCCGTCGAACGCGCTTCAGCGCAGAGACTTGCAGTACGACCGCTGTCACGCGTGCAATTCGTGCGTGTGCCGCAGAGTGTGGCCAGCCCTCGTCGCAGCATCATAACCCTGCGACGGACGCCGGGAGGCACGTCAGTACGGGCGCACATAGTGCACTTGTCTGACTCAAGGCTAAATCAGGAGTATTGGCTGATGTTTCTCTATACCAGTGGCTCTCGTACCCTGGTCCTCAAGTACCCCTAACAGGCCAGGTTTGCCAGATTTCTGAAGCACAGCACAGGCGATATGATTTGTTGCTCAGCGATTGCAGTGTTCAGTCTGCATTTCATCAAAGGAATCCTTAAAATCTGGCCTGTTAGTGGGACCTGAGGACCAGGGTTGGGGACCATTGATCTGTGTGATTAGCCACTGACGTTTACAAATTGTTAATTTCAAGAAATTTGCACCTGTCGATGCCTTCTCTGCACTTAGTGAATGGAGCCCACTTTTTACACCAGGGCTACTCAGCTTTGACCCTCCAGATGTTTCGGAATTGCATCTCCCATGATGCTCAGCCAGTCATTGGCTCAACAGAGCTTTGCTAGAAATGTAGTTCCAAACCATCTGAAGGTCCAAGGTTGAACCCCCCCCTGGTTCACACTGCATTCTGTCAACGTATTACATCATTATATGTATCTGCCTTACTCCTAGGTACGGCCGTGCCTCTCCTGCCTTGTGTATTCTTCTATTCCCGTTTTAATAGACATCTGGCTATTGCCATGAAATCGCACCATGCCTTATTTATGAGGTGAAGCCTCCAATACAAACAGAGAAGCTGCATTACTCCCCCTTTCCGACCTTTCTTCCACCAAGGTGGGGTATATTCTGGCCAGACTGGTATAGTGGGACGTAGACCATTCTCTTTGACTGTACGAAGGACTGGGGATGGTGAAAAATCCTGTTTATTCTGCTTTGCGTGCAGCAGTCAGCGTGTGTTCGCTACCCTCTGCATTGCCACGGCATCCTCTCTAGATCGTGCGATGTGCAGCAAGTCTCATCTGACATTTTGTTGCTTCTGGGATGTGGAAATGTTCCTGCGGCTGCTAGGAAAATAGATGCTTGTTTAAAATGTCTGCCTGCCTTTCATCCCCAGAGGTCGAGCAGATTCTGGTGATTTCTCAGCAGTGCACTGGGTGTGACTGACACAGGGACTGAGCACGGCAGAGGCGCAGCTCCCTGTTACTGCGTGCATCAGCGGATTCATTTCTTACGGCTGATGGTATTTATGTGGAAGTATTGCAGCTATCTGTCCTTTACATTACCATTTTGAAGGGAACTAAAGGAGAACCAAACCTGCTTCTGTGCCACAGAGAGGTGGCACCCAAATATGCGAAGGCTGCTAATAAGGCAGGAAACCTATGTACGTATAGGTTCGCATTTGTAGTAAAATATCCCTGGCCACCCCTTATTACGGGTTGACTATAAACAGGAATAGCAAATAGGCTTGGTCATCCCTGTTTGTTGGGTTACTATGCTTGGTTGCCCCCGTTCATGCGGTTACTAAACGTATATACATAATTATTGGCCATGTCATCCATATTTGTTGGGTTACTAGCCACATATGTAAGAAAATAGACACAGGCACTGTTAAATATGAGGTAAATCTAAACATGCATTGTAAAGTTGCTTGGTCACCCCGTTTTGTGGGATACCTAGACACATAAAATAGGCCTCATCCTTGTCTGTGGAGACCTAGGCAAGAAAGTAGGCGCGGCCACCTCTGTGGGGTTACTATTCCCGTATGCAGGAAAATAGGCCTTGCCAATCCATATTTTGGGATTATTGGGCATATATGTAAGAAAATAGGCCTGTTCATCCTAATTTGTGGGGTTACTAGCCACATATGCAGGAAAATAGCCCTGGTCACCCCTTTATTATGGGGTAAATAAAAACATACATTAGTGATATGCTTGGTCGCCCCTATTTGTCGGTTTACAAGACACATACTGTATATAACAAGGATGGTGACCCACTTGGGGTTAAAGATGTTACCCGGCGCTGTGTGATATTTAAAATGACACTATATTCATATACAACTGTGCAGCTCACCAATGGATGTATCCCTCACCCACAGAAACACATAGAAAAATATATAAAAGCTGTATAATAGGAGATTAAATTAAATAAACACATAAGAGATTAAATACCCATGTTATACACACACACACCCTGTAAATGGTGGGATTGGTAACCTTTTCAAATAATTATCTTCTATAAAAATACATATATTTAGAAAACTAGGCCTGCTTATCCCTGTCTGGGCTTACTAGACATATATGCTACAGAGCAGTTGTGGTCAGCCTTGTTTGTGGCGTTACTATTCACATATGCAGGAAAATAGGCCTTGCCAACCTTTTATTGTGGGATTAACTGACATAAATGTAGGAACATAGGACTAGTCCTCTCCATTTGTATACGTGCCAGACTTTGCCAGGATAATAGATGTTTCCATGCCTGTTAATGGGCTTACTAGACACGCATTTAAGGAAATAGACCTGGTCATCCTTGTGTCAGGGGTTACAAGACATATTTTTCAGAAAACACCACCCGGACTTTGCCACTTGTGGCCCAACATGAGACCTATGTGCAGATTATTATGGCTGGTCAGTCATCCCTGTTTGTGGGGTTACTAGCCACATGAGCAAGATACATGGTCCTCTCACTACACTTTGCCTGGTTACTAAACCAGTGCTTGATAAATCTAGGAACCAGGAGGTCACCAGTTCCTAAAATTATTTTACGGTCCCAATAGAAAACTATTTAGGACAAAAAGGCATTTTTTTCTCCATGTTGGTGGGGTTTTCTGAGCCCTGTTGGAGAATAGGTCTGCTCAATGGTGTATGGACTTGCAGGATATTAGTCCTTACGGCTCCTACTGGCTTTCTAGAGAGTCATGTGCAGTGTTAGAAGCTGTCATCAGGGTTACTAGTCTCGGCGTGCGTGATAACAGGCCTGGACACTCAGGAATTACTAGGTACATATGCAGCATAATAGGTCTAAATACCATGGTGTTTCTAGATGTAGACAGGCTAATAGTCCTGGCTTCTTGTGACTGCTAATTGTCCTCCTAACTGCTGTCTTGATTTTTGTTTACTGTCTGACACAAATTATAATATACATACATTTGAGGAAAATTAGCAGAGACCTATTCCAAGCTCTTAAAAACGTGCCCCATGGCAAAAACCACTTGGAGGCCTCAAGCATGCATTAGGCCGCATGCATCACAGAGGCCTGCTATGCCAGGCCATGGCACATTTAGATTAAACATAAGAGACTGTTTTCACCCTTTTTAGGCCGGTGTCAGACGAGCGCACTAGGTGCACCCGTACTGAAGTGCCTACCGGCATCCGTCACAGCGATGTGCCGCTGCAACTAGGCTGGTCACACGCTGTAGCGCGCGCACGAAATGCGCACGTTACAAGCATCCATGCACAAAGCCTCCTCGTCAAAATGCTAGACGCATTGCCTTAGGGGTAGAGCATCAAACTGCAACTGGTCACGGCCTATCTCCTGCTGATGAGGGCATAATAAGCCTGAAACAGCTGTACAGGAGTGGCAGTGACCGGTTGCATAAGCCTGACCTTTGCAAAAAAAAAAAAGCCATCAAGTGTGACAAGGCACTTGTAAGAGGGTTCGGAGTTAAATCAGACCCAGGATGCAAAAAGGTGAGAAATTGCAAACCTCATTTGCATGTCTTACCCAGAGTTCCTCGCTGCATATGGAATGTAGCACATGAGCTCTGTGAAGCAATTCTGTGTATTGCTGGGATGTATAAATGACTTCTGCAATAATAAACTTTATGTGTACATCTATATATATTTTTTATTTTGTGCCAGATTATTCAAACATAGACCACTATTTGGAAAAAAAACAAATGTTATGTTTTATACATGTTACTGAGCTGGATACTTCTGGTAGTTGCAGCCTTCCTGGTATGAATCCGTCGACTCGGAACACTGTTTTTTCTATATAGAACACTATTTGACCTAATAGACTTGCCAGGTTCTATACGTTCCTGTCAGTATTGGACAAATAACACCCTCCTGGGCCAGGGTGATCTGGATCATGTCCAGTTGGCACAAAAGGGACCCTTGTGATCATGTAAGAACGCGAAAGCAGACAAAACAGAAAATAGAGTTTAAGATTCTTTGCATGTAAATTACATCCAGGTCTGTGCAAAATGTGTGTCATTTCACTGCAGACATAAAGGATAGTTGTGGCCAAAGCGGGTGTGCGTGTTCCATGCTTCCAATTTGATGAGGATGCCTTCTGCTTTTGATGCTATTTCTAAAAAATACAGAAAAATTAAGCTTTCACCTACATTAGAGGCCTTGGTAACATTCCTCGTTGCTGTGTTTGTGCGATACTTGTGCGTTTTTCTTTATCCCACGAGCTCATGTACCCAAATTATTCCCAGATAATTTCTTTCTTGTGATCCGGTAGATCCTGTACATGCAGACCTATCGCAATCGGAGTTCCTGTCTCATTCAATGGGCTGTAATTAATACATGTTTCCGTCATGGTTCAAGGTGCATGATCTAATTGAAAGTCGGTGACCACCGCATTTTCCCTGTCTCTCTATGTTTGAAGGATGCTTCTTGATTTGTAAAATATGAAATAAGACTAAAGTGATGAATTGTTGGAAAATTGCCATGGATCTTTTTTTTGAGAAAGTATTTTCCCAGGGAAGATACATTGAGATTTCTCTCGTTTTTTTCAAGTATGTCCTGGGTGGCGAGTGTGTACCGTTAGGTGTCTTGCCCAAGGACACTTACTGGAGAGGTGCTATTGCCGGGATCGAACCTGTGTCTCCAGTCTCCACTGTCACAGAGCAGTGATGTTACCTCTACTCCACCCAGTCGGTACTACAACGTTTAGGCAAAAGTATCCATTGTATCAAGTATCAAGTCATGGACAAACTGTTGGCACAACAATCTGAGCTGGCTTCTGTGCCAGTGGGAGCCAAGGGAGAGCAGAGGAGGAAAATATAGGGGATTTTTTTGCTTTCATTGAGACCGTCTCAGACTAGCAGCCAGAAGTTCGCTTAGCAGTTGTATCCTGCTTAGGGAGTCCCCAAACATGGCCAGACACAGACACCCGTGGAGCAGCTAGGTTGCTGCACATCTGCACATGACTCAATGTGACTTATGCCTTGCAACTCGCCATGATTTAAAGGGACACAATAAGGGTTATAATAGGAGGGCAGGGAAACAAAGAGGTTAAACACTAATCCCACCACACTCTGCAACCCCCTTCCTGTTATAAAACTATAATTCAGTATAAAATAACCTTGCCTGAATCTATCGCACCGGACATGACTTGCTGCCAGCTGCAACATGTCACATGATCACAAGGCAAGGCAGCGTTGGGCGCACAAGGAACCATCCAGCCAATCCAGTGGCTCTCAATACTGAGTGGCTCATAAGATGTGGGATCAAACCTTGGTCACAACAATTGTAAAGGACCACTTTAGCTTTCTAACATGGTCGGGTTGTGCGGATTGCCCCCACTCCCCCCCTCCTTCGGGACACTTTCGAGATAATGCTGTTTTGAAGTGGAGGAGTTTCCTGCGCCCACAGAAGCGTCACCAGGCAGGTGAGATTTAAATATCCCGGCCGTCGGTCACTGATGATGTCAGCATGCTCTGTGTGTTGACATCATGCTGTATCTGACCGCTCGCAGCGAGCATTCTGGGAGACAGGAGCCTTCGGATTTCCATTCAGCACCGTTCCATCTTTCTGTGCAGGCGCTACATACGCAAATCGTGTTAGATAGCTGCAGGTTTTCTGCATTTCGGAAAGGCCTGAGCTGAAGAGGAGGATCAGCCCACACCGAGGGAGAAAAGGGGTGTGTATTTCCAAGTAATCTATAAGGGGAAAAAAAAATTGAAGACAAATAATTGGGCAGAGGCTGTCAGCAACATCTGCCAATTATTTAAGGGCAAGGGGGTGTCAATTATTTAATATACTGTCCCTCGAAGACCCCCTTGACACTCACCTGTAGTCCCTTTAACCCGGAGCACTCACACAAGATCATGTTTGTGCAATTGTTTTGTAAGGGTACCGCAAACCTACTAAAATCGACATGTGATCACAACATTTTGTCAATGAATTGTGCTGGTGATTTCCATAATACAGAACGGTGCTAGCCCATTAACCTCTCCCTAAGAAAACCCCTGCTAATCCTGAGATCCCCCCCCTCCCTCCCTTACGACTGCGTGTGTGTGTTCTACAGCCATTGTTTCCATTTAATGTATTACACCATAATTTGCAAATCTTCCCACCGTGTCGTTGATCAGACCGGCGTTGTGTATGTTGCCAGTCAGCTGTGTTTGCTGCCCCTATAATGTGTTTGATTGTTCAGGTCGCACCCAGTTGTGAATGTGAGAGCCACACTCAGCCGTATCTGACATTAGAAGGTGTAAGTGACGTACTTGGATATGATTTAATTCTCCTTCCAGTTCCCTAGCAACAGCCTGTCCTCACTCCGACTCCCGTGGGTTTAACCCAGAATAGCAGCCTTATCCATAGCTAGGAATGTGGATTCTGGTCCTGGGATAGCGTTTCCTGCGTTTTTCACATCCATAAATTCCTACTCTCTTTCTTGCTGCGTCCTGATTTTTATTCTGGCTTCATTTGTTTCGATTTGACAGATGTACCAGATACATTAAATGTAGCTCATAAGATGTGGGATCAAAGGATGTGACTCTGTCTCTGTATCTCGCTCCATCCATCCATATTTATCACGACGACATCCATACAGCATTGTACATGCATTCGCCTTTTAATATATTCAGTAAACGCAGCCAATCACGGGCTGCCTTATTCTACAGTCACGGCTTGATTTATGCTGCTGTGAAGCCGCATACATTGTGAGTGACATAGGGGTAAGCAAAGCATCTCATTACCTCTGGCTTTCAGTGTATAGAGAGCGGGGAGGCATTGTGTATATGCTGTTCTGGGTCTTTTTAATATACGCCCTGTACTCTGGAGCAACTCTGAGCTTCACGCATCTCAATTAGAGGCATTTCCGAACATTGCAAGTGATCTACACATCTCCTAATAATCATGGGATGCCTCCTACATCAGCTGCCATTAAATATTTGATATTTCTGGGAGGATATGATGGAAAAGCTTAAAATACTCAACCCAGTAACTCCTATACATTTCTTGTAGAAAAATCTAATTCTTAATTTTCTTTCCTAGCCGAGACCGCCTTGAAGGTCTTCTGCTGTAATTTATTGAGGTTCCTTATGATAAGAGGACCACCTCCTCTCCTGAAAGGCCGTCCCCCTACCACTAAGAGCAGGTTATAGATATGTAAGGATGGATTGTGATTTTTATTTTTACGTTGGTGTTTTGTTTATTATTCCCGTACAAATTTCTAATAGTTCAGGTGAGACGATACTGGAACATCTCTACACATCGATAATTGTTGGAATTGTTCTTTTTAGGCATATACTTTGTCTCTCTGGATCTCTTTGGATCCCTGGTCTCCTTTGGAGCTTGACTGGTGCCTCCATTCTCTCTTCTCATTCATGCACGCGTGACGCCTTCTCTTCCTCATTTACAGCAGAAAGCAGTCTCTACCTCGTCTGAGCTTAAGTGCTGTCGCTCTTCCCTCTGTTAAGTGGTGTCTTGTCTCCCTCTTGTGAATGGATTTGATGCTCCCCTCTCCCTCCTGTCCTTGAGAATATTAATTCCTTTCTGCTCCACGCACGGAGTGTCGTTTTGCATGCTGTCAAAGACCATTCCATCATCCCCCGTGTGCATGGCTGTCTCCCTCAATTAGTGATGCGTTCATCCCGTTGCAAGTGAGTGCAGTTATTCTCCTTCTGTTAACCATGACTTGTGCCTCCCTTCTCTTTTGCCCAAGAAAGTGATGCCCACATTATCACTTTTCTTTTACAACAGATTAATTTTAAAAAATCTATTTGCCCTAAAAGTGAGAATGAATGTGGTGCCTCTGTTGAGCGTGAGGGATGTGCCTCCCATTTATATGAGCGAGAGTCACGCTCCCTCCCAGATTGACCTGAACACTTGCTCCTTATCCTCAGTTGAGTGTGAGCAATACCTCCTTTCCCTGTGTAAGAGGTCTGAACGTTTCACCTCCACATTCTTTTCTTTACAACATAAATAAACCAAGAAGTAGCTATAGGTTTGAAGGGGAAATACTAACGAGTGCCTCAGCGTGCCCGACGCATTTTGCATTCTGTGAACGTTTAATAGAGCTCGTAGTTATACAAGGGTTCATTTCTAGTGCTGTTGCCCAGGCACATAAGAGCAAGCTCATCTTTGTCCCATTTTGTCTTTTTAGCTCTGCACTCGAAAGTACAGTAGATGGGAAATTCAGTATGTGGTAAGGTGCTCTCTATAGTCTCGCGCCGGGTAATGCCTCCCAGCAGAAGGTCTCAGTCTAGATCCAGATGTTAGTGTCTACGTCCAACCCGCCTCTCCCCTCTGCCCCTATTCGTCCCGCTACGTCACAAGCACACCTGCTTCATAGCTTATTTTCCACAAACCCGCTTATTCCTCAGAGAAGCTGATGTTTATGTGTTTTTTGTTTAATGCATTTCTTTTAAAATAGATTTCAGGTTAAGAGAAGTGATGCAAGCACTCGTTTATATGCTGGTTGCGTTTTATCTGGTCCTAAAGTGTGGTTGCCAAAATAGCGTCAGGAGGGATTGTTATGTCCTTTAAATCAACAATGAAAAACATAAGGGGGAAAAAAAAAATATTCGGAAGCCATCTTCGGAAATTACTCCTATCACCTCCTCTCTAAGGCTGGGTTCACACCTGGGCGTAGCGCTGCATCGCGCAATGCGCGCGTTTTTTTTACGCGCGTTCGCGCATACAAAAAAACGTGCGAACGTGCGTTGCAGCGCGTTCGCGGCTATGATATGGCTGCGAACGCGCTGCTGTATGACCGAAAAGAAGCTCCCGAACTTCTTTTTTCTGTCGGTCGTTTTAAAGCGCGTTCCTGCGCGCTCTGAAACGCTTAGGTCTGAATGGGGCCCATAGCAAAGCATGGGATTTCCCCGTTCATGCGTTTTAAAGCGTGCACGAACGCGCGTTAAAACGACTAGGTGTGAACGGGGCCTTAATGCCCTCTCTATCCATTTTTTGCTTACACGCAATTAAAAATATGTTTTAAGAACGACAATTCCCACTAGCAATGCAGCTAGGTCACGCAGACACATCTATACACACAAGAAGCATTAGGTGGCTTTGGCGGCTGCGCTACCTCTAGCCACAGATTAATATTTTATATATATTCTTATATTTCCATATTAGTAATTTCTTGCAATGCAGATACCATAAAAAATGGATTGTGTTAAATGTGTGACTATATATCTATCCAGGACATACTTGAAAATGAGAGAAATCTCACTGTATCCTTCCTGGTAAAATACTTGATTTGATAAATAAATAATTCACCAGGGGACCCCACAGCCAGGATATCCACTTCTAATTGCTCCGGTGGTGACCACCGCCGAGGGCATACAACTCAAGAAGGCGTGCACTCCTGGAGACTTATAACTATATGTTTTATTTTCTGGTGGAAGTACAAAAATCTACATTTCAGTCCCACAGAGGACTTGTTTTTCAAGATGAAAAAAGTCCGCTGTGGGACTGAATTTTTTTTAAAAAAAATTTTTTTGTACTGCCACAAAAAATAAACAAATATCTAGTTGAAAGACTCCAGGAGTGCACACCTTCTTGATGATATATATAAAAAACATTCCGGAACTTCACTGTTATATATATATATATTTATTTAATTATAAAGTATTTTACCAGGAAGGATACATTTAGATTTCTCTCGTTTTCAAGTATGTCCTGGGTTCAAGAACATTGAAACCAGGTGGAGAGCACACCATCTTGTATAATTGAAAGACTTTAACAAAATATTTTTTTTTGTTAAAATCATTAACCTCTCTGGTGTTACGATTCTGACATATATTATATGTCAGAATCGTTAAAATTTATTTGGCCCCCTGGTGGTATATCGAGTGTGGCTGGGGTTAACTTTCAGTGCTGAAATCAGTATCCCTGAGCCACACTCGGGGCTGGATACATTGCCTGTCCCTGCACTCCATCGCTGTCCCCCGCTGTCCCCTCCGGTCGATCGCGACGTCCTATTTCCTGGTTCACTTCTCGCGAGAAGGGAACCAGGAAGCAGGATGCTGCGATCGCCGGAGGATAATGCGATTGCGGAGGTCAGCGAGGGAGCACAGGTAAAGGTAGGTATGTATGCAGCCAGAGTGTGGCTCGGGGTTACCGCTTTCGGCAATGAAAGTTAACCTAGAGCCACACTCGTGAAAACCGCAAGGGAGGTTAAATGTATGAGCTACTGTTAGGGTGGCCGTCCACTGGCACAGTAGTTGGGCGACCGACTTTGTCACCCGACTACGGACAACGCTATCAGCCAATCAGGGTCGTCCACTGGAAGTGTCTATGGATGACCCAGATCTGCCGATGGACAGGCAGGCCAATGGAAAAAAAAAAAAAGCGAGCACCGCTGCGGGGAGAAAAAAAGACTGTCTTTGGTGCTGAAACTTGAGTTTCACCACGAACAGCCCCCCCAAAAAAAAAAACTCGCCAGGCTGCAGGGGGGTTAACCCCCTCTCCCTAGTGCTGAATAGGCTTCAGCGCCATTGACAGCAACACCGAATGCAGCCGACGCGCGATGAAATAAAGACTAGTCTTTTAAAAAAATCGAAACCTAAAATTTTGCCTAAAAAAATACAGAAAAATGCCAAACAAATCTCGAAAAATTCAATAAATAAAAAGGCTTTTTGCTGCGGATTAAAAAAATAAACGGTTGAATAAAAACTTTAAGATTTTTTCCATTGAATCCTAAGGACTTTGCGCATGCCGGTTTTCCTATACAATGCATCTTTTCACATTTCCCTAGCACACAGCGGTTATACTATACAATACATCATTTACACATTTCTCTGCTGCAGCACGGCGGTTTAACTATACGATGCATCTTTTCCATGTAAACCTGTACCAGATCGTCCTGGCATCGTCCGATAAAATCTATTGAAATTGAAAGGATCGCTAATGTTTTGCAATCGCATAAAATCATCTGAAATCGTCGGGTGGTCGTATGCAGTGGAAGAGAGCTAATTCGGTCAGACAACTTCAGGCAATATCGAATGATCGCCTCATCGCACAAATACGGTGCCAGTGTACGGCCAGCCGAAGAGGGTAATTCAGGGAGAATCGAAAAGTCACCGCACGTTCGCCGAAACCGCTGGAAAAACCCCACCGAACATGCTGGAAAAACCCGACTAGACGCCGATCACAGCGCAGAGCAGCGCTGTTGCAAAAAATGCTGTTTGCAAAAAAACTACTGAATGCAAATGTTTGGAATTTACATATAAGATCCAATGAATGACAATAAAAAGGGCTGTTACAGAAAAATTGAAAATGACAATGTAAAAAAATAAACGGAAAAGAATTTTGCTAAAAGATCCTAAAAATCTAGAAATAAAGGGACTCTGTACAGCAGAATAAACTAATAAACGTTTGTTAGATGTTGAATTAAAACAGGAATATTTTTAACATTGAAGCCTATGGGATTCGCCTGAATAAACCTGCCGAATGAAACCACCAAACAGCAGGGCATTTCGGCAACTTTTCTCAGCTGTTCGGTGTCTTTGAATAGACAAAGCATTGCTTCTCTATGGGGGATTTCACTGCCCTCGAACAGGCTCCGTACGTGCAGGCAATTCGCCAGAATTTGGCAAACTGCCTGCTCTCTGAATAGCCCCGAAATGTCCCTGTTCGCTGAAATTCAGTGTCCGGTTTCATTTTGGTGACATTTTGGATCTCTCTGAATAACCCCCCCCCCCCCTTAGTCTTTGCATGTATGAGTTGGTGTGCTCTCCTCCTGGTTTTCCGTTATTTATTTTTTTTGTCATAAGAAGCACCCGCCCACTATGCTTTGGAAAGGTTGAGTGCTGCCCTCCTGGTATATAAATAATAAAATATATGTGTGTACAGGGCTCAAAATTTCAAGTCCCAAGCTACTAGCCAGGCCTTAAGGCTGCTGTCAGACGAGCGTAGTGTTCACGTCCGTGATTGCGCCTAAAAGTACGTCCGTGATAGCATGAAAGAAAGTCCATTGGAGCCCGACACATGAAGTACGTCCGCACTGAACTGCGGACGCATGACGGATGCTGCAAACGGACGCAGGTTAGGCAAGAACGTAATACTGCTAGAACGGACGTGCGGAGTGCGCCACGTCTGCAACGTCTGCATAGCTTTGTGTGTGAGTGATGGAGCATGGTCAGACGGACTGCATTTATACGTCCAGCATTTTTGACGGACAGAATGTTTTTTCATTGTAATTTATTTTTCCCTCCTACATCCGTCAAAAATAACTTCAGTGAAAAAACGGACTGTGTGACCACTACTGCGTCATCCGTACTGACGATGTCCGTACTGCACGGACGTACAGTCCGTAGAAATCACGCTCGTCTGACCCCAGCCTAAGAGTTACTCGCCAGTAGTTGCCGCATATAACCCCTAACCTGCCTTGCCTGCGTCTGCATTCCCACTCGCCCTCATGTAATTTCCACTCGCCAAATGCGAGTAGGCGAGTGGAAATTTTGAGGCCTGTGTGTGTATATATAATTACATCCCTCCCCCCATTTAAATCAGAAGTTTGTACCTGCATCACAAGAAAATACATAATATGGAGGTATTTATGGAAATGTAGTTGTGTTTGTATATACTGTACAGATGTGTGTTTGTGTGTATATATTCTTAAACCTTTTTCGTATTGATAAAAATCCCTCTGTAAAGAATTTGATGACTTTTTTTTTTTTAATACAGTCCTCCAAGAGCCCAGATACTCAACGTCATTGTCTCTATCCGTTATTGTTGTGTAATTTTACCGCAGGTGATGTAGTCCGTGGGGATTTCTTGTGCCGTCCCTCTGGTGCTCGGCTGCTTGCTTTGAAGCAGTGACACGAATACTAAACACAAATAAAAAACACATAACATCCCTTCACCACATAATGCAAGTGGCATACAAATCACAACATTGTTTCAAATTGAGTATGCAATATCAAAACAATACATACCAAATCCTAACGCATAATATAACCCGATGTTCAACGTATGGTAACATGTAAGTTCACCTGCCAACATAAGGCAAACCTTAGGGGATTCATATTCCAACCTCTCACTTCCACGACTATTCTTCTGTTGCGCGTTGCATTTCTCTTGTGAAATGTCGGCGTTGCAACACCACCGATTTCCTCATGTGTGCGCGTATATATATTATTTATTATCATTTTATACGGCACCAACAGTGTCCACAGCGCTTCACCATAACCAAGGGAAACAAGGCACAAATGAGCAAACATGGGAACCGAGACCAGCGGTGCAGTGGGCCCTGTTCAGAGGAGCTTACAATCTAGAGGGATGGGTCCCCCTGGACCAATCGGGAAGGGGAGACATGACTGCTGGTACTGGTCGGACAGGTAAATGGAGTGTGGAACTGATTGGTTGCATCGATGTGGATTGCAGGTATATAAGGTGAGGTAAAGGGGAGTGGCTTACCTCTTTGGATCCTGGCAGCGTAGTGGAGCAGAACTCTGGCGTGGCGTTTTTTTTTTGCCTTGTCGGCGACCGTTTTAGAATAAAATAAACCGCCAAAAGGTGGGCCTTGGGAGAGACGAACTCTGCCTGCATGGGGTCAGGGAGGGCGACGAGCTCATGGTAATATATGGTTGAGACTGCCCTCCTCAGGTTTGGGGCGGAGGGGTCAGGGTTTAGGTGATTTTATTATATCTGTGTATTTATTTTAAATAAAGCTGTGGCCTATGCCCTTTCAGATATTCAGGTCTCTGTGTGTTTATTGGGGTAGAGGCAGTGATCGAGTCCTGCAGGAACGCTTGGGAACGCAGTTCTCTCACTATTTTAGCAGGAGGAACTTCGTTCCCTTTTGGCTGATATACTGGGAAACTATGATACCTTTCTATATAGGCACAATTTTATAAAACTGTCTAGATTGAAGGGGTTTTCTTGGATTTGGAAGCCATGGGAATGACAATTTCTCAGGGTTTGCCTGCGGAATCACATTCTCCTGCATAAAGAAGCGCTGCAGCTTCTTCGGCTCCCAGTAATGTTTGAGACCACAATGTACTGAAATGTTGAGTTCCCACACTTATTTTTTTTTTAGGATTTGATCCCTGGGTAGAGTGCATAGGTGGGGAGGTCTGGGCCTAAGCAGTCATGTGATGGAGGAAGTCTAGAAGAGTTTTATTGGTCATCAGGATCACTAGTGCCAGTGGTTCGGGAATGGTGGGGGCCATGGAAGTGGAATCTATCATTATGTGCAGGTAGGTGAGGAGAGGGGACAGGTCGGCATCATTAATGTGATACGCTATTATATTAGTATATAACATACACAGTGGTTGGAATCAGAAAAAAGCATCTCAATTAAGGGATACTCAATGTGTGTGTGTTTATATGTGTGTATATATATATATATATAATCTACAAGGGTTGGGGTGGAGGACTAAAAGTGAAATAAAAAGCCTCCACACTATAATTAGTTATGTTTATTATTGCAGAAGCCACCTGCACATCACAGCATTTCGATGAATTGCATCCCAGAGCTCCTGTGCCACATTCCCCATATGCAGCAAGGAATTCTGGGTAGGATATGCAAATGACCGCTGTCTCACTTTTAGGCTGGGGTCAGACGAGCGTAGTGTTCACGTCCGTGATTGCGCCTAAAAGTACGTCCGTGATAGCATGACAGAAAGCCCATTGGAGCCCGACACACGAAGTACGTCCGCACTGAACTGCGGATGCACAACGGCCGCGGCCCACGGACGCAAGGCAGGCAAGAACGTACAACCCCTAGAACGGCCGCACAAAGTGCGCTGCGTCCGCAACGTCTGCATAGCTTTGTGTGTGAGTGATGGAACGTGGTCAGACGGACTGCATTTATACGTCCAGCATTTTTCACGGACAAAATGGTTTTGCTTTTTAATTTATTTTCCCTCCTACATCCGTCAAAAATATACGTCAGTGAATAAACGGACTGTGTGGCCACTACTGCGTCTTCCGTACTGACGTACGTCCGTGTGCACGGACGTACAGTCCGTAGAAATCACGCTCGTCTGACCCTAGCCTTATGCATCGTGGGTCTGTTATTACACAGAACCCTAAAATCAATGCTATGCCACACTGTAGCTTTCTAGCAGAGATAAGGTTATGCAACTGGTCAAAGCCACTCCTAGGACAGCGCTGTTTCGGGTTTGTTGAACCCTCATCAGCAGGAGGTAGGCATGACCAGTTCCAGTGGATGCTTGGACACGTAGGGTAAATTAGTGTCTGGTGGAATGTGGCACAGGAGCTCTGGGATGCAATTCTTTGAATTGCTGTGATGTGCAAGTGGCTTCTGCAATAATAAACGCAACTAATTATAGCGTGGAGGCTTTTTATCTCACTTTTTTGTCAACCCTTGTAGACTCTAATTTACCCTACGGTCCAAGCATCCACTGCAACTGGTCATCATGCCTAGCTCCTGCTGATGAGGGTCCAATAAACCCAAAACAGCGCTGTCCTAGGAGTGGCTTTGACCAGTTGCATAACCTTATCTCTGCAAGAAAGCCACAGTGTGGTATAGCAATGATTTTAGGGCTCTGTGTAATAACAGACCCAGGATGCATAAAAGTGAGACAGCGGTCATTTGCATATCCTACCCAGAATTCCTTGCTGCATATGGGGAATGTGGCACAGGAGCTCTGGGATGCAATTAATCGAGTTGCTGTGATGTGCAAGTGGCTTCTGCAATAATAAACGCAACTAATTATATATATATATATATGTATATATGTATATATATATATAATGTTACACACACATATAGGGGAGAACACTGCGGACATCAATGCTGCGCAATCATAATGTATGAGTGCTGGGTTAGAATTTGTGTTCATACTGTGAAAAAACATCGCCAAGAACCAGTTTCTAATGGAAAAACTGCTGCATAGCATTACAAGATGAATAACATATGGTATACACATTTCTTCCTTTCATTCTGCTTATTCAATGTTCTTCTTTATTCCCCGCCTCTCGTTGTTCCTATTCACTTTTCGCACATATCTTACGCCGGGCTCTGGCTGCTGGAAGAGGAATGTTGCCACAGTAACAAAGCTCTATAATTGAGATTCTTTTTAGTCTGCAACCGAGGGCTTTCTGGTGACAAGGACGGAGAGGCCTGGTGTTCAGGCCCTTGTGATGTGTGTACGCTGTGAGGTGTAGGTCTGTGACAAGAGTTGGCCGCGTTCCCAGCTCCAATCGTGCGTGTTTCCTTTCCCGTTTCACCCTGAAACGCTTAGATGTTCCCTGCCAAATGTATAATCCAGCCGATTCAGGCCCATGTGTAGTATACCGCAATGAGAGGCTGCTGCTTCCATGGAACGAGGAGGGCCCTGTAATGAAATGAAGAGCTGCAGAGGGCATCCTATCGCCTGGGTCCTCCAGCACTTGTTTCCTTTGCCCACCCCTCTAGAAATGAGGTTTAGCAATCAGATTCCTTGTGGTTTAATGTGAATGAGGCAAAGCTGTGTAGAAAAACTGATATTCTATATGCCTTTGGATCTCCCTGCTTCTTTGAATGTAGAAAAGATGGAGAAGCATAGATAGGTACTGTACAGTGGACTCCATGCCCAGTAACTGCAGCACCACCTTGTGAAACTTCGCTGTTATGGCATGGGCCTGTAGCTTTCCTCAATATAAATACTGTATATAACCCAGATAATGAAGATTTGGAAACCAACACACTATAATGTGTAGGGATTAAAGGGCAACTTTAAAGGGCAACTGCAAGAACCAGAACAGGTTAAAATTTGTAAGCGCAAGTGGCGACCTGGCACCTGGTTTTCTCAAGCCCTACTATATTACATTGTACAGAAAATTAGAAGCCAGTGTCTAATGGGCCCTTGGATTAGCCAAACATTGGTGTGAGGGCATGGCCATTGATGAGGTGCTCTCGGAGATAGTTACAATACAATGTAACTCAAAATATATATTTACATTCCATCTATATGCTGTACTTCAATATTTGCTGGAAAGTGTATAGATCTGTTCAAATATGGTACAGAAAAGTCCGTTCTCCTCCCCCACTTGCCAATCCAATATTATGACTTATGCCGGCTATTGAATACGGAGATGTAGTGTATGCAGCTGCCCCGCAAACACACCTCCAGAAACTTACTACATTGTATAACTCATTCTGTCGCTTTGTGTTACAATGTAACTACATGACCCACCATTGTGACATGTTAAAAGAACTAAACTGGCCATCACTGGAATCTAGATGCTCCCTTCACCTTTCCAACCTGGTGTTTAAGAGCTTTTCTGGGAAGCTACCACCCTACCTGACTAGGCTGCTTCCCTCAGCAGCTCCCTCATCCTATAACCTCAGATCCAGGACCAGCACCCAATACCACAATACAAAAAGAAAGTGGTTCGGTCCTCATTTTCCTGCAGAGCACCGCAAATATGGAATAACCTCCCAGACGCCATCAAATCTTCCCCAGTCTAAAGTCCCTTAAGAGCTCTGTATTAACATACCTCAATACAGAATGCACCTGTAAACATGTAGCATAATGACTATTTCCTACATATTTATTTTCTGTTAATCTGTATATTTGTTTTGTGTTCATATCTTGCATTTTACTATTTTGTATTTCTGTAACCACTCAATGTTCTCAAACCCAGGACATACTTGAAAAGGAGAGAAATCTCAATGTATCCTTCCTGGTAAAATCTATATAATAAAAGAGTAAGGCTTTGGCTGTCCGTCGCCAAAGCCTTACTGCGCATGCGCGCGCAACCAGCGGCGGTTGGTTGCGCGCGCATGCAACCGCCGCGGCACGAGCCGGCTGCGCCGGCGCCGCGGCGGTAACACATGCACACAGCAGCCGGGTAGATCTACCCGGCTGCCGCGCGCATCCAACCCCAGAGCGGCGAAGGGAAAGTTCCCTCCGCCGCTCGGGGGGTTGGATGCGCGCGGCAGCCGGGTAGAGGCTGCGAGCGCAGCCTCTACCCGGCTGCTGTGTGCATCTAACGGGTCCCCCGAGCGGCGAAGGGAAAGTTCCCTCCGCCGCTCAGGGGTAGGATGCGAGCGGCAGCCGGGTAGAGGCGCAGCCTCTACCCGGCTGCCGCGCGCATCCTACCCCCCGAGCGGCGGAGGGAAAGTTCCCTCGCTTCCGCTTTGAAGGACCAAGCCCCGGTCACGTGACCGCGGCTTGGGTCCTTCAAAGACCGGAAGCGGGGAAATCTTCACTTCCCTGGCGCCGCTCGACAGGTAAGTATGAGCGGTGGGGTGGGGGGGGGTCCATATCCACAAGCTGGGGGACCATATCCACGACCTGGGGGCAAATCCACGAGCTGGGCAAATCCACGTGCTGGGCAAATCCACGAGCTGGGGCAAATCCACGTGCTGGGCAAATCCATGAGCTGGGGCAAATCCATGAGCTGGGGGCAAATCCATGTGCTGGGGCAAATCCATGTGCTGGGCAAATCCATGAGCTGGGGGCAAATCCATGAGCTGGGCAACTCCATGAGCTGGGGGCAAATCCATGAGCTGGGGCAAATCCATGTGCTGGGCAAATCCATGAGCTGGGGCAAATCCATGAGCTGGGGCAAATCCATGAGCTGGGGCAAATCCATGAGCTGGGCAACTCCATGAGCTGGGGGCAAATCCATGTGCTGGGCAAATCATGAGCTGGGGCAAATCCATGTGCTGGGGGCAAATATCCATGTGCTGGGGCAGTATCCACATGCTGGGGCAATATCCACGTGCTGGGGCAGTATCCACGAGCTGGGGCAGTATACCCACAATAGACTGCCTCTGGCAGGCTGGGGCAGTATCCACGTGCGGGGGCAGTATCACGTGCGGGGGCAGTATCCACGTGCTGGGGCAGTATCCACGTGCTGGGGCAGTATCCACGAGCTGGGGCAGTATATCCATGCGCAGGGGCAGTATATCCACAATAGACTGCCCTCTGGGCAGGCTTTACAACTAGTCCTTTATAAATCAATAAAATGGCAAGGCCAACAGCAGATTCCCTGTGCTGAAGGTGGAGTTTCAGTAGAGAGCTGGAGAATCCTCTCATGGGTGGTCTTGAGTGCTAGCGTTTAGGAACGTGCTGGCTGGGAAACCAACATGTCGGCTTGCTTCCTAAGCAGGGTCAGTCATGATGGGCCACAGGAGGGTGACGACCATGGGCATGGAGCAATCCTTATCTCAGTCTTGACCAAAGGTTACATAAAAATTGCTGACATTTTGATGCGTTATATATCCCTTATTCATGGCTATTTTGACACTTGCCAGAAGAGTGGAGACCGGTCAGGATGTCCAGAAGAGTGGAGACCGGTCAGGATGTCCAGAAGAGTGGAGACCGGTCAGGATGTCCAGAAGAGTGGAGACCGGTCAGGATGACCAGACCAAGGAGTCTATCCAGAGTAGAGGCATGCCATTCATGCCCACGGTAACTGGACCACATCTCGTTTCTGATGCTTGCGGCTCATTAAAGTTTACTGGTGCGACATGGAGACATTTATATCACACAGAAATGATAGCATTTCTGTAGAACCTGCAGCGTTACACATATTTAATCGCTTTCCTATTAGGTGTTTTGTACTGTCCCTGCCTGGAATTTCCCTAAAACTAAAATGCTCGTTCAACATTTCCTTTCTGCTTCCCGTAAGTTATGTCATCTTGCATTCTACGTACATGCAAAATGTGACCTGCAAAATAAAATTAAGACTCCTTCTCTGACACCTGTTAAATTAACACCATCACTCTTTTTAACCCCTTACATTTGTGACGTCTTTTGAAGAGTTTACCTATTTTCTGGGGGTGGTGTAATAATTTTTTTTAACAAAAATCCTAAATAAAACAAGCCATAAATCCACTTCTGAACGAAGACCAGTAAGCATCTAAAATTTCTGAAATGCAATCGTGCTGTGACTTATCTTGATGGGAGTATTATGTCCTAAAAGGAGAGTTATCCTCCGGGATTTGTATTTTAGGTATAGTGAGACAATCATTCATTGAAGAGATACTTTAACCCCTTCACTGCTGTCACGTCTTAAAAAAAAAAAATTATTTTCTGTATTATTATTTTTTTTTCTTTACTTTAAACCTGGTCATGTTTGGTATCATTGGAAAGGCCACCCTCCTAGCTGCCAACAGTCGGGAGAAATCGGGGTTCAAAGGAACCCTTATCTCCACCCCTATCTTTCCTTAGGAGTCAATGAGGACGTTCCCCACACGTCCTCAGCAGTGAAAGGGTTAAGATAAAAGCTCTTTTATTCCAGTGTTGGCCGGTGTCTTCCTCAGCTATAATCCACAAAGTCAGGTCTTCAGATGTTGTCAATGGGCAGTGCGCTCATTTGATCGCTCAGGACAGTGGTTCCCAACCCTGGTCCTCAGGTCCCCCTAACAGGCCAGGTTTGCAGATATCTGAAGCACAGCCCAGGTGATATGATTTGCTGCTCAGTGATTGCAGGATTCAGTCTGCATTTCCCCAATGTGATCCTTAGAACCTGGCCTGTTAGGAGGTACTTGATGACCAGGGTTGGGAACCACTGGCTCAGCAGATTGCATCCCTCTTAGTACAAATGCATTGACAACCATAGGCCAATCTAAATGCACATTTTTGTGTATTATAATCTCGGAAGGCTGTCCCAGCATGAGCTCACTGACAGCCTTCTAGATGGAAAGAAGCACTCCACTTTCTAAGACCGTCACAGCTCCGTGGGACTTGTCATCGTGATCAAGGAACAGCTGAAGGGTTATTCAGAAAGCACTGAAATGTCAGTGCTTTCTCGTTAAGTGCACTTTGGTGATTCCAGTTCACTGATTCTGCAGTGAATTCACTATTCACCGCAGGGTCCCCGAAGACTGCCACTGATCAGCCCGCCGAACGCCGCTGGACTGCAGAAAATAAACTTTGCTATACAAATGCATGAAAACGTGTGGAAATAATATGAAAGGTCCTATTAAAAAATATAATACTAAAACGATCTGTTACAAAATAATAAAAAAAAGATTGGGAATCAAATTTCGCCAAAAATTCAGAAAATTTAAAATATAAAAAAATAGTTTGCTAAGAATGAAAAGAATAAACCGTTGAATAAAAAAATAAGTGAAAAGAACAATACTATTGTTTTCCATTGAATCCTGTGGGATTCGCCTGTTTAAACCCGTCGACCTGAAAATCGGGGCATTTCATTGATCCTTCGGTGCAATTCGGCGTTCTGTGATAGATTAACCATTACTTCTTGATGGGGCAATTTTGCTGCCGCCGAATTGTAGCTAACTGCACTGTATTTTGCCATCACTTCGTCAATATTTGGCAATTTGCCAGCTTTCTGAATATCTGAACTGCCACGAAATTGCACCTTATGGTGAAATTCACTGTTCTGCGCCCTTTGATGGCAGGTTCGGCACGCTTTGAATAACCCTTTTGGTGTACCATAACCAGTTAAGTATATTTGGTAATAGTGGCTAGAGTGTCCCTCTAAATATGATAAATTGAACCACCTCTAAAGCTGTCAGGACACATAACTTAATTCATGACTGGACATGTGCAGGTTTGTCCTTCAGCATCTTGGTGGCCCAGACAGATTTGTTCCTATAAAGCTGAGCTAGCCGGCTTTCAGTTCTGTTATGTTTAGTCACAAACAGGGTTATTCAAAGAGAATCAAAAAGTCACCGCACGTTCGGTGACTTTTCGTTCTCTTCAATTCGGTGCGATTTGGCGATTCCATTTCGGCGACCCTGTGGTGTATTCAGCAAGCACCACAGGGCTGTCGTAGTGCAGGGAAATGCCGCCGCATCCCGACGAACACACAGCAAAACCCGGCGAACGCACACCGAAGCCCGCAAAAACATCTGGATTAACCCCGCCAAACACGCCGGAGAAACCCGAGCAGCCGATCACAGCGCAGAGCAGCCGCCGGAAAAACCCGACACCGCAGACCAATGGAGTGAAAAAAAAAAACCGTACGCTTGAATGTTTGAAAAGTGAAACGCTGTTTGCAAAGAAACTACAGAACGAAAAGGTCTGAAATTTACATATAAAGATCCAATGAATGATAATAAAAAGGGCTGTTACAGAAAAAAGAAAAAACGATAAAAAATTAACGCAGTAAAATGCCTAAAAGATCCTAAAAAAAATCTATAAATAAAAAAAACTTTTTACTGCAGAATATTTTAATCCACGGTTTATTAGATATTGGACTAAAACGGGAATATCTTTAACATTGAAGCCTATGGGATTTGCCTGAATAAACCTGTCGAATGAAACCACTGAATGGCAGGGCAATTCGGGAACTTTTCACTGCTGGTTTGTGTTCTTTGAATAGACTAAGCATTGCTTCTCTATGGGGATTTCACTGCCCTCGAACAGGCACCGAACAGGCACCGTATGTGCAGGCAATTCGCCAACATTTGGCAAACTGCCTGCTCTCTGGATAGCCGAATGGCCAGGAAAGGTAACCCTATGCTGAATGTCACTGTTCGGTTACCTTTCACCAGCAATTCAGATCTCTTAGAATAACCCTGTTAGTCATGTTCAAAGGCCTAATTTAATTCCATGGGGGCTGGAGACATTGGTGGAATCATTCTGCATTTAACCATTACCTGTAGGTCAGGTTATGTAATAGGCCCAAGGATTCCATTTTCCTTTTATGAAGACAGCATGTGTATGCAGGTCATTTCTGAAAACCAACTCGAGTCGAGAACATTGAGCTACAAGTTCATGTATGGATAATGTCCCCCTGAGTTGTTATGGTTTCCTGTACAAAGTATAGGAGCTGGTAACACCCAGTAAGGAGCCGCAACATCCAGAATACTAGCAAAGCTTGTGGCGTTGTCAGCATAGTCACTCGAGGCATTAATATTGTGGAACATTACCAGCTCAAGCCATTAGTCTTCATGGCCCAGTTGGGATAAAATGTTCTGATTTCTTCTAATGGAGATGTATATCTCATACTTATCCATAATCAGACACTGATAATATGACATATCCATCCTGAAACATGGCCGCATCGTGGACTGTTTTCCAGCTTGTTACCTGTTCTCCTGAAGCCTGGTTCTTTCTCCTGCTGTATCCTGACTCCTTTTCTTTGTCTTACCTCATTTATAAATCTGATTCAGAAACCGTGCCTCGTCGTCTTTTCCGTTTCTAAAGGACAGCAGGTCTCCGCTATTAGTCTGAGCTCTTTTGATGTAAATGCTAGCGGCTCAGCGTGAGAGGACTATATATTCTACTATGTCCAAGCTCCCCTATAGGTCTATTCTACGAATGCTGATCTAGGAATGTTTCCTTAAAAGAAGCTGCGGTGACATTCCGGCGGCTCGTTTGAGAATGCCAACGGTTTGCAGTTCTTCCGGACAGCCTCCTGTCACCCGACAAACCATAGCACCATTTATCCAGATTTAACGGTGGATATTAGGTATTCCTTTTTTCGTAAAAGCACAGCGACAGAAAGATGTCATTGTGCCCTACATTAGCTCATATACATTGTAGATATCCTGTAATTTGCATGTGGCTTCATCCAGAGAGCTGCAGATCTCGATACGTCCCCGGGGTATTTTTAGTGCCTCAAAGCTTCTGCTGAGCGCTTCATTAAATGGACCCCCAGAGCTCTGGCAGTTCCATATTTGCCGTGGTTGGCAGACAGATGGAGAGGATGCATTACGAGTCGGGTTGGGCAGAGTTGATGGCATGTGGGGAGCAGGAAGCTGCAAATCAGGTCCAATGCTGAATAAAGATTTCAAATGTAAATTATGCCCACTGTGCAGGAGGAAGGGGGGTACTTGGTGTGAAAGGTTATTCTCGGCGTGATATACACCCTGGGGAGCAGTACAGTGCAGTCTTCACATGTTTAATTGGTCTTAATCACTAATGAAGCCATGGGCAAAAGGGGGTTAAAATGCATTTTTCCATACTGGACATAGGATGTATTTGGGTGCGTGTTTTGGTGAAGGATCCCAGTGTGCTGTCGCCAAGTGCCTGTAGTGACATAGACCGATATCATTTTATCAGGGCCGATACCGATACAGATTATCGGCAGCTTTTCTGGCCGATAGCCGATATTTGGTGCCGATATTCTGTAAATTTAAAGTTGAGGGAAAAAAACAGAACAAATCTGACATTATGCCATGATCTCAATGTGTTTAACTTTTAAACATTGCACCACGTCCACTTCATTTATTCAATTTAATAAGATTTTTTATTTAGGCTTTTATTTTTACAAACCATAAGACCCGTGTCTTTGGCTTTCTTAAAGTTCCTCATATGACACTGTATGTAAGGGGTTCAGCAACCTTGGCCCTCCAAGGGTTACATTACAAAGTTCGTGCTAACTTAACCAGAGCTGTTGTAAACTTAAAGGGACATTCTAGGCAAAAATCCCCCCCTTTTTTTTTACATTAAAATATACCTATTCCCTACCTAGTTATTGAGTATTTTTTATTTTTTTTACTGTAATACTTACCCTAAAAACCACTTGTTTCCAACGGCTCTTTTTTTTTTTTTTTTTATATACTCGCCTCCCTCCTCTTCCGCTCCCGTCCTGTTAGTGCTTGAACTTGGCTAATGGTTTACGTGAGAAGCGAGCATGCGCGCCTCTCACGTAAGCCAGCCAATCAGCAGGCTTCCTCCTGGCTCCATCATCTTTGATTAGTGTTGCGCGCAAGAGGATGCGCACAACACTAATCCTCAGCCGCTGCCGCCAGCTACTGCGGTGAGTTGGAGACATCATCGCGCTCAAAGCGCGATGACGTCTCCTACTCAGCAATAGTCGACAGAAGCCGGAAATATGAATCCCGCTCTGCTGACTGACAGCTGGGAGGGCGGAGTAAAGTCCTCCGCCTCTCTCAGCTGTTTCAGCCGATCGGCTGAGCGGAGGGAGAGGGGAAAGGCAAGCTTAAAAAAGCTTAGGTGGTAATGTTGCCTAGAGTATCCCTTTAACAATCCCATAGACTATAATGGCTCTGGTTAAGTTAGCACTGACTTCGTAATATTGCCCCACATGTTTTGAATTACATCTGCCATGATGTTCAGCTTCTCATTAGGTTCTTGGAGCCTCATGGGAAATGCAGTTCCAAATCATCTGGAAGGCCCAGGTTGCTGACCCCTGCTGTAGGAAATAGGCCCTTCATCTCCTGTATAGGGAATTCCCTGCCAAATGGGATGGAAGCCCCATTTCTGTTGTCATCACGCTCATGCGCAATACGGTCAGTGAGCAGGGGTCGTTCTGCAGTGAGGGCTTACAGCCTGATGTAGGAGAAGCTCCAGATTCACACAGTTCTGTGGGATCTTGCGTGTCGCAGCTACAGTGAGCCAACTTGTCCAATTATCGGCAAATAAACTGCCGATACCGAAATCAGTAATTTTCTGAATATCGGCAGCCGATAATCGGCAAAACCGATATATCGGTCTATCCCTAACATAGACGTCCACTCATAAATCGCCATTATTCTTTGAAAAAAGTCCATTGCTTATAGCTAATATCTGTATTTTTTTTAAATGTAGGTCATAAAACCAAGGTAAACTATCCAAAACGGATACTATAAAGAGAATCCGAGACATGGTCTGGAGAATCTCATCATCTCCAGTCCTTTGAACGTATCGTCATCTTTGGACCAAAAAAAGAAGAAAATTCTCTTAAATCGTCTCTGTCCCTCCTTGTTTAAATACGGTTATCTTTGATTATGATACCCTGATGTATATACTTGATTTTTAGTCAACATCTCCTCAACAAAAGGACATAAGTCTGTAGAAAGTCACTTTTGGGAACTAGTACTGTTCTCCTGCCTATCCTCCCACCCATCATGGAGATGACACATTCATATTAAATATATGTGCCAACAAACTTAGGGCTTTCTTCTTCTGGTGAAAGACCTGGTTGAGGACAGATGACTTTGATGAAGATTGTCTTGAAGACAGCAAGTAGGAGTCATTTTATAGAAATTATTCATGATCCTCTTTTACGCACTATGAATAGCTGGGTTTATTAATTAATGGAGAAAATATCTATAATTTAATACAGTATAACACGGGTTGGACAAATGTGTATGAAATGTAGATGCACTCTGCATTTTGTGGAGCCACAGACCGTTTTATCCATGGATTTCCATAGAATAATCCATAAACTTAAATTTAAGATCCCGCGGCTCCTAGATATGTTGATTCCCGGTGTAACATTTTTCAGAGTTCTCTGTAGAACAGGGATCTCAAACTCTGGGCCCCAGATTTTTCTGAACTACTAAACCCATGATTCTCTGGCGATACATTCAAACAATTCTGGGAGTTGTGGGCAATCACCATCTGGGGGAGGCAGAGTTTGAGATCCCTGCTCTTGAATGTCTGAAGTAGGTCCTTGATACTATAGTTCAGGGCTCAAATTTTCAAGTCCCAAGCTACTAGCCAGGCCTTAAGAGTTACTCGCCACTAGTTGCCCCACTTAACCCCTTATCCTGCCCTGCCTCTGCATTCCCACTCACCCTCATGTAATTTCCACTCGCCAAATGCGAGTGGAAATTTTGAGGCCTGCTATAGTTCATCTAGGATGGTCTTCCTTACTTCATAAGTGGGTTGCTGCTCGGTGTCCGTGCTGAACAAGGTTGCTTTAGGCCAGGGATTGTTAACTCCGGACCTCCAGATGTTGATTGCCTAAAATTCCCAGAACTTTTTGAATGCAGTAGATGGTCAGAGAATCATGGGAGTTTCAGTTTGCAAACATCTGGAGGGTGGAGTTTGAGATCCCGGCTTTAGGCAATGATATTGGTCACACATGTTTGATTTGACAATGTGTGTCTCAGATATTCTTCTTGCACCATCAGACTCCGGAAGCTGTGTACTTCATCATGGTTTCTTTGTGGAAGCCTCTGCGCAACATATGTCTTTGGCTTTGTGGTAAACCCCGACCTACTATATTTGGTCACACGAAAAGAAAAATAGAAATATCTGATATTCACTTCTTAATAGTCATAATAGTTTTTAAGGGCTTGGTGTTGGCTCTGAGTTCCAGGATGTACCTGCACTGCATTCACCGTGCTCCAGTGTGTTCCTTAATATCTGTTTTAAATCAAATCACTAACAAATGTCCCTCAAAAGAGCTTGGCGCTTACATTTTTCAGATGAAACCAGAGCCAAAAATGATCCGAAAAATGAAACTGCACATGTTTTAGCTTTAGCTTGGATTACATTTAAAAGAAATCTGCAGTTCTTCAGCATTATTAAGCAAAGCATAATGTGCTATTCATACGGCTCTTACCGTATAAGGTGCTTCACAAAGTATTGTTATTGGAAACTAAAGCTGCTTTCATCTGTGGGCTTCCTGGATTTTGAAGACTGGGAAATGATTCTGTATTTTATATCCTAATCTCACGTGAAGTGTAGCACAACGCTATGTCTGAATTTATTAGTGTAATTGGAACTATTTACACACACACACACAGAGACACACACACACACACAGACACACACCTTCTGCTCAATAGGGAACTTTATTTTAATGATGGGATATACTGGGATTCGTTTCTTTGTTGGAATGTGGAACAGTGAGATTAGTGTTACAGTAACAAGGTGAGGCACACTAAGGGGAAGCGTACTAGGAGGGTAATGTGGCACACTAGGTGTAATTTTAACAGGAGGGGAATGTGGCACACTGAGATTGGTGTTATTGGAGGGAATGTGGCACACTGAGATTGGCGTTATTGGAGGGAATGTGGCACACTGGGATTGGTGTAAAGAGATGGGAATGTGGCACGCTGGGATTGGTGTAAAGAGATGGGAATGTGGCACGCTGGAATTGGTGTTATTGGAGGCAATGTGGCAAATTGGGATTGGTGTAAAGAGATGGGAATGTGGCACACTGGGATTGGTGTAAAGAGATGGGAATGTGGCACGCTGGGATTGGTGTAAAGAGATGGGAATGTGGCACGCTGGGATTGGTGTAAAGAGATGGGAATGTGGCACACTGGGATTGGTGTTATTGGAGGCAATGTGGCACACTGGGATTGGTGTAAAGAGATGAGAATGTGGCACGCTGGATTGGTGTTATTGGAGGCAATGTGGCACACTGGGATTGGTGTTATTGGAGGCAATGTGGCAAATTGGGATTGGTGTAAAGAGATGGGAATGTGGCACGCTGAGATTGGTGTAAAGAGATGGGAATGTGGCACGCTGGGATTGGTGTAAAGAGATGGGAATGTGGCACGCTGGATTGGTGTAAAGAGATGGGAATGTGGCACGCTGAGATTGGTGTAAAGAGATGGGAATGTGGCACGCTGGGATTGGTGTAAAGAGATGGGAATGTGGCACGCTGGGATTGGTGTAAAGAGATGGGAATGTGGCACGCTGGGATTGGTGTAAAGAGATGGGAATGTGGCACGCTGGGATTGGTGTAAAGAGATGGGAATGTGGCACGCTGGGATTGGTGTAAAGAGATGGGAATGTGGCACGCTGGGATTGGTGTTATTGGAGGCAATGTGGCACACTGGGATTGGTGTAAAGAGATGAGAATGTGGCACGCTGGGATTGGTGTTATTGGAGGCAATGTGGCACACTGGGATTGGTGTTATTGGAGGCAATGTGGCACACTGGGATTGGTGTAAAGAGATGGGAATGTGGCACACTGGGATTAGTGTAAAGAGATGGGAATGTGGCACACTGGGATTAGTGTAAAGAGATGGGAATGTGGCACACTGGGATTAGTGTAAAGAGATGGGAATGTGGCACACTGGGATTAGTGTAAAGAGATAGGAATGTGGCACAATGGGATTGGTGGGTAACAGGGACCCACAAATACAAAACGTGCAAAAAACTGCAAGAACAGACCACAATGTTATTATATTATACAGCAAATATAAAGTTCTAAAATACATTATAACTGTGTTTGTGTGTATGTATGTATAATGTGTATATATATGTATATATACATGAAAATAGTGAATTCATTGCTTACAGAGGTCTTAAACGTTTAGCACTTAGGCTAGGGTCAGACGAACGCGTTATTCGCATTGTCCGTGAAAAAGTGCGTTCAAATGAATGGACGCATTTTTTCACGGAATACGCGATAGTGGTCATACTATACGCATTTTCGGCCGTGATTTTGTACGGATCAGCAATAAAACACTTTTTGCGTCTGGACATAATTTTGGCCGGACATTAGCAGCGTCTCACGTCTCTTAATCACGCACACACGCCGCTAGCGGACGCAGCGCACTCTGTATGTCAGTACTAGCGGTTTGACGTTCTCGAAAAAATGCGTTCGTTTGCCACTTGCGTTGCGCGGCCGCACTTTCGTGCGGCTGTTCTCCGTATGCTGCCCAGCATTGGATGTAATTTGCTGCTAGCGCGGCCGTGATTTAGTGCAGCTAAAAGCACATTAATACTGCGTTAGTCTGACCTTAGCCTTATTCAAAAGCTTCAGGTTACCTACAGACAGTTGAAACCTCAGAACACACTCTTAAAGAAAACAATCTTTGATCCTCATCTCCATAATCACTAGTAGCCTTTATTTTCTTGGCTACAACACCATAGACACATTTATGGAAATGTTCTTTAGTATAGGCACCTGTAAAACACTAACAGGGTTATTCAGAGAGAGGTGGAAACCAAGAGAATGACTGGAGGAGTGAATATTCTAGGTCAAAATAGCCAAACCAGAAAAATTCTCCCATTTATCTTCCTTTCCAAATCGGCTATTTGGTCTAGATTGTTCTCTTCTCCAGTCATTCTCCTGGTTTTCACCTCTCTGAATGACCCTGCGAGAGTCTATCATGATGCGTTTAGCTATGTCACCTGAGAACCACAAAACCATCTTACTGTGCAGCAGCAGCCAGAAAACTAGAGACATGCAGTTCACTCCACAGATACTGCATGTCTGTGCTTCTATGAACAAGCCCCAGACCCACAGATACTGCATAACAAGCCCAGACATTCAGCATCTGTGGCTGCCCACACCCACAAACCCATACTGGGTTATTCAGAGAGAGGTGAAAACCAGGAGAATGACTGGAGAACTGAAAATTCTAGGTCAAAATAGCCAAACCAGAAAAATTCTCCCATTTATCTCACTTTCCAAATTGGCTATTTTGACCTAGAATTTTCACTTCTCCAGTCATTCTCCTGGTTTTCACCTCTCTCTGAATAACCCTGTTAATGTTACACAGTTCTATCCTCACCAGTTTAGGCTATACCATTGATTGTTCTTTCAACAAATAATTTATCCTTAAAAAATATATTGTACTTTGATAAGGCTCGTCAAATGTTTGTTGTATGTTTTGTACCTTGCATAACTCTGCTCCCAGTGGAATATCAAACTTTTTACTGAAGTTTACTACCATATAGCACTTTTACTGTGCGCACATTTACAATTTTTATTCGTTCCTCCACCAGAGATATTTACCCCTAAATTTTACCCAAAAATTTAAAAATAACATATTTGTGGGTCCCTGTAAAAAAAAAAAGTAAAAAATAAATAAAAAATAGACAAGTATCAGGGCTTAATTGTTCTTGTTTTTTTACATAAAATAACCTACCATAGGTACTTGCAGTAATTTTTTCGAATCTGAATATTTTAACCCTTCCCAAGGGTTACGAACTTTTGAATTTTTTTTTTTTATAGAACAGCAAGTGTCAAGTTCGGCGTGAAAAGAATAATACATTTTGTTCCACTGCTCAACCATAATTGAAATATACAGTTTTCCCACAAACCTCTGGAAACGCAAAAAATGGTGCATGGCGTGAAGTAAAAATGGTCGCCATTTTTAAACAAGTCTGTATAAAATTTAAATAATCTTGGTTTTAAACCACCAACATATAGGGGTCATCACCGCCAAATTTTTTTTTCAAAATGGTCAAGCAACCAATAAATATTTTTCTGGACCACTTGATATGGATTGACCCATTTGATGACTTGCATTGGGAGGTTGTCGGAATTGTTACCTTTTTCTAAAAAGGTCGGATATGTTTTTGAAAAAAAATATTATCCTGGAATACAATTGCAATGTTCATCAGGAATATCATGAAGAATGAATTGTGCCGTACATTTCTCATTTTTTCCCTTCTGATTTCATATCTAGAAGTTTTTTCTATAACAATTATCTCTGAAACATCAGGAACTAGCGTTATGCAGGTTATTAGTAGGGTTGTACCAATACCAATATTTTAACACCGAGTACGAGAACGGATTTTTTTTTCCCAGGTACTCACCGATACGGAGTACCAATACTTTTATTTAAAGTCATGTGATGCTTTCCAATAAATAATTTAGTGTTTTTGCTGAAAGCCTGTCCAGTTTATGTTAATATTGATCTGTATGGCCAGACACCCCATTTACCCCCTGCACAGCCTGCACACACCCTGACCACAGACACCAGACCTCCGATACATGTATACCAGACACTACCCTCCGATACATGTATACCCAGACACAGACCTCATGTATACCCAAACACAGACCTCACTGCTAGCGGAATGCATTAAGAACTTTCCGCTAGCATTCCCCTCCAGCTGGCCTTGTGTTCTTCCGAGCGCCAGCTGACCATGTCACATGGTCCTCCGAAAGGCCGCCAGCTTGTGACACGCTCTTGAGAGATCTCGCAATCCGCGCTGGATCACTGCTGGCGGCTGTGTCACAGCCCAGCGACCATTCAGAGGACCACGTGACGTGGCCAGCCGGCCCTCGGACCACGTGGACAGCCAGAGGAGAATGCTAGCGGAATGCTCTTAATGAATTCCACTAACAGCCCCTCAGATACCGGCAAGCCGGCCCAGCGCTGGCTTCCAGTATCGGGGCACTTGCACGAGTACCAAGTACTTGTGCAAATGCTGGTATCGGCACCAATACTTATATATCGGTGCATCCATAGTTATTAGTAATAATATACTTATTTTTAAAGCTCCAACACAGTCAGCAGTGCTGTACAAGGGTATAATTGTTACAGTTAAAAAGACAGAATTCATCGGAAACACAAGACATTCAACAAACACATACAGGAGGGATGGAGGGTCCTATTCCTGTGGGAATTTACAATCTAGATCAGAGTTCAACAACCTTGGCTCTCCAGATGATTTGGAACTACATCTTTCACATTGCTCAGCCAACAAAATGAATGGCTGAGCATCATGGGAGATGTAGTTCCAAATAATTTTCTGGACCAAGGTTGCTAACCCTTGATATTGATGGTTTAATGATTGATTTATTTTTTATTTTTAATCAGATTTGTAGAAATAACGCTATAAGTAAATTACCTGATTACTCAAGCATGTACAGTAAATCATTGACTTTTCATAACTTATTTTTCCCCCATTATATACAAGGCGTTTGCCTAGCAATGTGTGCGCTCTCATGACATTGAAGCCTCCTGGCAGTTGGGTAGACTCAACCCCATCACTTGTCTCCTTAGATGCCTACAAGTCTAGAGAGTCATGTCTCCGTTTTTGTTTCTGCTCTCTTTACATTTCGGTTTTCTCCACCTTAACCTCTGCAGGCCGATGCCAAGATGGTGTGTGACGTGGTTAGTCGCATGGAAGACACAGAGCCTTTCTCTCCTGAGCTACTGTCTGCCATGATGAGACTCTGGGCAGATTCCGGAATCCAGGAATGCTTCAATCGATCCAGGGAATACCAGCTTAACGACTCTGCTAAATAGTGAGTCAAAGTGTAACATTACTATTACATGATTTGACAGAATTGTTACAATTCTTTTCAGCCCCCTAGCGGTATTAGTGCGGCTCGGGGTTAACTTTCAGTGCTGAAAGTGGTTTCTCCGAGCCACGCTCGGGGCTGTATACATTAACTGGCCCTGCGCTTCCTCGCTGTCCCCCGCTGTCGCCTCCGGGCGATCGCAACCTCACACTTCCTGGTTCCCTTCTTGCGAGAAGGGAACCAGGTAGGAAAACGCCGCGATCGCCGGAGTAGATGCGATCGCGGGGGTCAGCGAGGGAGCACAGGACAGGTATGTATGCAGCCCTGAAAGTTAACCCAGAGCCACACTCGGGAAAACCGCCAAGGGGTTAATGTATGTGTGATTGTTGAAAAAATAGTGTATATTTATTTATATATGCATACAGCCTGAGCCAAATTTGGGGTGTGTGTGTGTGTGTGCGCACTCAACCTATGCATGCATATTCTATAATGGTTCATCTGAAACAGGGATTTTTAAATATTCGGATGTATGTTTGGTTTTGCAGGAGTATAACATCAAGTAAATGCGATCTGGTCATATTCTGGAGCAGTGCAAAGTGATTTTGTTGATTGCAATTGAATTTTATTTGCAAATGACCCTAGAATGTGCTCCCGAATTTTCAGCACCTTGGACAGGTCAACCAAGGTGCTGCAGCTGTTTGAACAGCTGGGAGCTCTGTTTTTCCTTTACAGCAAGTATTTCAAACTCTGCCCCCCCCCCCAGATGTTGATTGCCTACAATTCCCAGAATTCGTTTAATGCAATTGGTGGAGAGACAATCATGGGAGTTGTATTTCAGAAACATTTGGGGAGCCAGACTCCAAGATCCCTGCTTTACAGAAATGCAACTCTCCAACTGTATTATTGGATATGTAGCAGCACCGTTTGGCCTGTCAAAAAAAGATACTGTCCCTAAAATATATCTAAAACGATTGTATGAACGATACATACATTTTTACACTGTATGCAGTGGTAAGTTGTTTTCCATAAATCCATTGGGTCCAGCCATTGGTTTTATGGAAAACCTCTTGGTAATGAAGGCTTTAAAAATATATTGAGAAAATTGTGTCTGGTTTGTAAAATCGTGTAATTTGCCCCTAACTGGATTCGACCTTTCGGATACATTTCTCAAACCATGTACCTATTCAGAGCTCAAGTACCTTTCTGCACTTTGTCTTCTCATCTTACTCCCTTCATCCAGTTTTACGTCTTTCCCCTGTGGTTATAGTTAGGATAGTGGTTCTGGTGGGGGACGTGCTTGACGACCCTCGCTCTCTTCATACCCTGACTCACACAGTACACTTTCCAACATGGCCGTCCTATAATATCTGTTGCATTTATCAGCTGGATGTTCTTAGTCGTATTTTAAAGGGATGAACTGGTGAGACTCTGACACTGCCGAGTGCTAGAGCGTTGGACGGACAACGCGTGGATCTGCAATATTCAAATCAACCTTCAGAAACCCAAGAGGTTAATTAAAACCCAGATAAAAAGCAATATTGCCGTAGATGTGTCAGCTGAAGGAAGTGACATCCTGGTGAGGTTGTGTCTTGTTTTTGCACACACCGTGGCTCCTGTATTCCTTATAATTCAATATCCCCCCCCCCCCCCCCCATTTCATTGTAAGAGTGTTTAAATTAGCAAATTAGAGGAAATGTAAAATGTCATAAATTACTGGATTTAATACAGGTGATTCCTCTTGTATAAACCTTTTTTATAGCTTGTTTCTAATCCATAAATGTAACCTTTACTGTCCCCCCTACAATCCATCCTGAACGCCTCCGCCAGGCTAATTCACCTCACCCGCCGCTCTGTCTCTGCCGCTCCCCTCTGCGAGTCCCTTCACTGGCTCCCCATCTACTGCAGAATTAAGTTCAAAATCCTTATCCTTACCTACAAAACCCTCACTAACTCAGCTCCCCACTACCTGTCCTCACTAATCACCAAATACACCCCAGCCCGCTCCCTAAGGTCAAACAGTGACCTGCGCCTAGCTTCTCCCCGCATCACCTCTTCCCATGATAGACTGCAGGATTTCTCACGCGCTGCCCCCACTCTCTGGAACGCTCTCCCTCGTACTGTCAGACTTTCCCCTAACTTCTCTTCCTTCAAACGCTCCCTGAAAACATTCCTATTTAGGGAAGCCTACCACCCAACTCACTGACACAACCATCAATCACTCTCACCTTGCAGTCCTCTCCTCCTGTTTCCAACCCCAACCCTCCTAGATTGTGAGTTCCTACGGGAATAGGGCCTCATCTCCTCCTGTACTGTTTGTCAAATGTTGTTCAATATATTGTAACCCTGTCTATACTGTGCTTATTGTACAGCGCTGCGGAATATGCTGGCGCTTTATAAATAAAGAATAATAATAATAACCTTATCCCCCTATATAAATCACACCTCCCAGCCCTACTTGCACACCATTTACTTTCCCTATTTTCTCCTCCATCTTTAGTCAGGTACAAAGGAATAAGAGCTGACTTCAGAGTGGGAATATTCTCGAGCCCAGAGAAGGATGATGAGGCTTTTTTTTTCTCATGGATATTATTAATGTGCAGTTTCCCATGTCTCCTTCCATTCTCAGTCTGGTATATTTCCATGCTGGAGGCTGCATTATCCACCATTCTCCCTTACCCGCCTTCCATCGCTCTACCTCCTTCCCCTCTTCCCTCCATCTCATCTCACGCCCTGTTATTAGACATAGAGATGGAGGATAGCTGCCCGGCTCCTTTATTTCGTGCTAGCTGGAGGCAGCCCGATTGCTACAAGACAATCCATCAGCTTCTCGGTAAATGCCTGGTTTCTATGGCAACCCTGAGGTCTCGATGCACGGGCGGCTCTCTGTTTCTGGTTATGTCAAGAGATACACTGACTCAGGCTATGCGTGCATGTCTCAGTACAGAAATGTTGCTACACAGGATTTTAAATATATACACGGACATATGTGTCTTTCTGTAGGATCACTCATCCCTCTGAGCTGTGAATCAACATCCATACATACATAAATCCATACACACGTACATACAGTGAAGGCAACCTAGACTATTCTGGTGGTTTAGTTTCAAGATAGGGAAAATAAGAGTCTGGTGTTTTTCTGTATAAATAATTTTTTATCATGGAAATGTTGCTGTATTACCCAGTTTTCCATGCTTGATTTATCCATGACACTGGACTGCATTGACATATGACCTGGCAAGACATTATACTACATGGATCCAAGGGAAGATCGTGCACGCCACAAAACATCTCCTATTGCAAATAAATAAAGATGGATACTTGTCTTTGCCCCATTCAGATATCGGCTGATATCGGCTACACCAGTGCCCTTCCTCACCTTTCCACGGCTTCCCCCACTTCCCCAGTTAAAATCATTTCTGACTTCTGTCCCTCGGTTGGTGTACAGTATATAGGTCCCTAGTTTACAATACTGTTCCCTATATTCGTCCCCAAAACATTCACACACTTATCACCCATTCCATTCAACCCTATATACCAGGGATGGCGAACCTTTTTGAGCCCGAGTGCCCAAACTAGATCGCTGAACCAACTTATGTGTCTCAAAGTGCCAACCCCGCAATTAGAACTAAATACGGATTTATTTTAGAAAAAAACACTTCATACGACTGTTTCAACTAATTATGTGCTTAAGTCTTAAAAGAAAAATACAGTATAAGATGAATATCCCCCAGCTCACACATGGATATATTGCCTCCAGCAGCTCACACATGGATATATATTGCCTCCAGCAGCTCACACATGGATATATATTGCCCCCAGCAACTCACTCATGGATATATTTGCCCCAGCTCACACATGGATATATTTGCCCCCAGCTCACACATGGATATATTGCCCCAGCTCACATGGATATATTGCCCCCGGCTCACATGGATATATTGCCCCCGGCTCACATGGATATATTGCCCCCGGCTCACATGGATATATTGCCCCCGGCTCACATGGATATATTGCCCCCGGCTCATCCATGGATATAGATTACAGCAGCTCACACATGGATATATATTGCCCCCAGCAGCTCACACATGGCTATATATTGCCCCCAGCAGCTCACCCATGGATATATATTGCCCCCAGCAGCTCACCCATGGATATATATTGCCCCCAGCAGCTCACCCATGGATATATATTGCCCCCAGCAGCTCACCCATGGATATATATTGCCCCAGCAGCTCACACATGGATATATATTGCCCCCAGCAGCTCACATATGGATATATTGCCACAGCTCACAATTATTATTATTATTATTATTATTCTTTATTTATAAAGCGCCAGCATATTCCGCAGCGCTGTACAATAAACACAATATAGACAGGGTTACAATACATTGAACAACATTTGACAAACAGTACAGGAGGAGATGAGGGCCCTATTCCCGTAGGAACTCACAATCTGGGAGGGTTGGGGTTGGAAACAGGAGGAGAGGACTGTAAGGTGAGAGTGATTGATGGTTGCGTCAGTGAGTTGGGTGGTAGGCTTCCCTAAATAGGAATGTTTTAAGGGAGCGTTTGAAGGAAGAGAAGTTAGGGGAAAGTCTGACAGTACGAGGGAGAGCGTTCCAGAGAGTGGGGGCTGCGCGTGAGAAATCCTGCAGTCTATCATGGGAAGAGGTGATGCGGGGAGAAGCTAGGCGCAGGTCACTGTTTGACCTTAGGGAGCGGGCTGGGGTGTATTTGGTGATTAGTGAGGACAGGTAGTGGGGAGCTGAGTTAGTGAGGGTTTTGTAGGTAAGGATAAGGATTTTGAACTTAATTCTGCAGTGGATGGGGAGCCAGTGAAGGGACTCGCAGAGGGGAGCGGCAGAGACAGAGCGGTGGGTGAGGTGAATTAGCCTGGCGGAGGCGTTCAGGATGGATTGTAGGGGGGAGAGGCGGGACAGAGGGAGGCCAGATAAGAGATTATTGCAATAGTCGAGTCGGGAAGATTACCAGGGCGTATATGAGTTGTTTTGTGGTGACAGCGGTAAGAAATGGCCGAATTCTGGAAATATTACGCAGTTGGTATCGGCAGGAGGAGGAAAGAGACTTGATGTGGGGGATGAAGGAAAGAGCAGAGTCAAGTGTAACTCCAAGGCAGCGAACTTGGTTTGATGGGGAGATGGTGATACCCTCCACCGTGATAGAGAAGTCAGGAGGTGGGGAGGCATTGGAGGGAGGAATAAGTAGGAGTTCAGTCTTTGACATGTTGATCTTTAGGTGGTGGGAGGCCATCCAGGAGGAGATGCCAGATAAACAGTCACTGACTTTTGAAAGGACAGGGGGAGAGAGATCAGGGGTAGAGAGATAGATCTGAGTGTCATCAGCGTAGAGGTGGTAATTAAAGCCAAAGCTGTTGATGATTTTGCCCAGGGAGGAGGTGTAGATGGAAAAGAGCAGAGGACCAAGGACAGAGCCTTGAGGTACACCAACAGATAGAGGCAATGATGAGGAGGAGTTACCAGCAAAGGACACATAGAAGGACCTGTTGGATTAATAGGAGTCAACCCAAGCAAGTGCAGTGTCACCGAGACCCAGAGAGTTGAGGGTCTGTAGAAGAAGGGGGTGGTCAACAGTGTCAAAAGCAGCCGAGAGGTCAAGCAGGATGAGAATAGAATAGTGGCCGTGTTTTTTTAGCAGTTAGGAGGTCGTTGGTGACTTTGGTGAGGGCAGTTTCAGTTGAGTGTAGGGGACGGAAGCCAGATTGCAGGGGGTCAAATAGGGAATTGGAGGACAGGAAGAGGGAGAGGCGGTTGAAGACTAGTTTTTCTAAGAGCTTTGATGTGAAGGGAAGCAGGGATACAGGGCGGTAGTTGGATGGAGAGTTGGGATCTAGGGATGGTTTCTTTAGTAAAGGGGTAACTAGCGCGTGTTTGAAGGCGGATGGAAAGGAGCCAGTGGAGAGAGATAGGTTGAAGATGTGTGTGAGAGCAGGGGTGAGGGAGGAGGAGAGGGGAGGAATTAGATGTGAGGGAATGGGGTCGAGCGGGCACGTGGTGAGATGTGAGGAGGACAATAAGGAATTGACTTCCTCCTCAGTGGCTGGGAGGAAGCGGCAGAGGGTGGCAGAGGGGACCTGTGGGAGTGGAGGTGGCAGATAACTATCTTGTGTTGGGATGTTACTTCTGATAGAGTTTTACTGAGGAAGTAGTCTGCCAGGTCTTGAGCGCTGAAGGCAGCTGTGGGGGGAGGTGCAGGTGGGTAGAGGAGGATGTTGAAGGTGGACCAGAGCCGTTTAGGGTTGGAGGACAGCGTAGATATAAGAGATGAGAAGAAGGATTGTTTGGCCAAGTGGAGGGCAGAGGTGTATGATCGGAGAATAAACTTGAAGTGAACAAAATCAGCTTCAGAGCGGGATTTCCTCCAGGCACGCTCTGCGGTGCGGGAGCATCTTTGCAGGTAGCGAGTCTGGAGGGTGTGCCAGGGCTGAAGCTGGCGGCGTGGGGCCTTACAGAGTCGAAGAGGAGCAAGAGTGTCTAGAGCAGAGATAAGCGTAGTGTTGTAGTGATTAGTGGCAGCATCAGGGCAGGTGAAGGATGAGGTATGAGGGAGGTGGTGAAGTAGGTTGGAGAATTGATGGGGGTCCACAGCATGTAGATTTCTGCGAGTGTTTGTGCGGGGTGGGGGAGCAGGGTGTTTAGGAAGTCCAGATAGGTTGAAAGAGAGAAGGTGGTGGTCAGAGATGGGGAAAGGGCGACAGTTGAACTCCGAAATGGAGCAGAGGTTGGAAAAGACAAGGAAAATAGCGTGACCATCGCGGTGGGTAGGGAGGAGGGAGGATTGTGTGAGTCCAAGGGAGGACGTGAGTGAAAGAAGTTTGGAGGCAGCAGGGGCGGAAGGATCGTCAATGGGAATGTTGAAGTCCCCGAGAATTAAGCATGGAAGATTAGAAGACAGGAAGTGAGAAAGCCAGGTAGCAAAGTGGTCAAAGAACTGGGAGGTTGGTTCCGGTGGGCGGTAGATGACTGCCACCCTGAGAGCCAGAGGAGAGAACAGGCAGATGCAGTGTGTCTCGAAGGAGGAGAAGGAGAGGGATGGGGGTGGAGGTAGATGCTGGTAGGTACAGGTGGGAGAGAGCAGGAGTCCGACCCCGCCACCATTTCTCTCACCCGGTCTGGGGGTATGTCTCAAGTGTAGACCGCCATGTGAGAGAGCAGCAATGGAGGCCGTGTCAGAGGGAATTATTTATTGCCCCCAGCAGCTCACCCATGGATATATATTGCCCCAGCTCACATATGAATATATTACTCCCAGCTCACATATGGATATATTGTCACAGCTCACATATGGATATATTACCCCAGCTCACACATATCCATGGTATATTACCCCCATCTCACATATGGATATATTGCCCCAGCTCACATATGGATATATTGCCCAAGCTCACAGATGGATATATTGCCCCAGCTCACATATGGATATATTGCCCTCAGCTCACATATGGATATATTGCCCTCAGCTCACATATGGATATATTGCCCCAGCTCACATATGGATATAATACCCAAGCTCACATATGGATATATTTCTCCCCAGCTCACATATGGATATATTGCCCCCAGCTCACATATGGATATATTGCCCCCAGCTCACATATGGATATATTGCCCCCAGCTCACATATGGATATATTGTCCCCAGCTCACATATGGATTCACATATGGATATATTGCCCCCAGCTCACAATTTTCTATTGGCCCCAGCAGCTCACACATGGATATATATTGGCCCCAGCTCACTTGATCCTCCCGTCCGCCTCACAGCAAGCTTCTTCCTCCCAGCACGCACCACCAAAGGATGTTGCCCGGACCCTCGTTGAGATCCACGATCTCGCGAGATCGTCGAGTTATCTCCGCGATCTCACGAGATCGCGGCTGCTGGACCTCAAAGATAGGTCAGGCAGCATCATTTGCCTGTGCGTGCTGGGAGGAAAAAACCTGCTCGGCAGTGAGGCAAGCCTATGGCTCGCGCGCCAACACTGTCGGCCCCGTGTGCCTGGTGTGGCACGCGTGCCATAGGTTCGACATCACTGCTATATACCATGTTCGTGCAGGGTCCCACTAATCCAAGGAACCCCATTGACCTCAACTCCTTCCACCATACAGACAGATGTATGTATATAAAGCAAAGAGAAGTCCTTGGGAGCAGCTGGCGGGATTGACCCATTGGCTTGCCTGCTGAAAGGTCCATTTTTAGAACCTTAGCTGTGATTGTCTTTTGTACACATGTTTCAGACATGAATTAATCCTGCACTCCGTTTTGGTAACAGATTACCTTGTCAGGTACACTAGAAGGCTGTCAGTTCAATAAATCATTTTTAAGAAAAATGCATTTCAAGTAAAAGTTGTGCCTAACCTTGAATGGTGAATTCAATTTCTTCATGACCCGTCTGCCATATACAGGGTTATTCAAAGAGAATCGAAAAGTCACTGCACGTTCGGTGACTTTTCGTTCTCTTCAATTCGGTGCGATTTGGCGATCCCATTTTGGCGACCCTGCGGTGTATTCAGCAAGCACCACAGTGCCATCGTAGTGCACAGAAAAAAACCGCAAAACCCGGCGAACACACACTGAAACCCACAAAAACATCTGGATTAACCCCGCCGAACACACCGGAGAAACCCGAGCGGCCGCCAATCACAGCGCAGACCAGCCGCCGGAAAAAGCCGACACCGCAGACGAATGGAGTGAAAAAAAAGAAAACCGTACGCTTGAATGTTTGAAAAGTGAAACGCTGTTTGCAAAGAAACTACAGAACGAAAATGTCTGAAATTTTACATCTAAAGATCCAATGAATGATAATAAAAAGGGCTGTTGCAGAAAAAAAGAACGATTTTAAAAAATTCTCAAAAAATCCCGACTGCCTAAAAGATCCTAAAAAATCTATACATAAAGAGACTTTTTACTGCATAATATTCTAATCAATGGTTTATTAGATATTGAATTAAAACGGGAATATTTTTAACATTGAAGCCTATGAGATTCGCCTGAATAAACCTATTAAATGAAACCACCAAACAGCAGGGCATTTCGGCAACTTTTCACTGCTGGGTTTTGTTCTCTGAGTAGACGAAGCATTGCTTCTCTATGGGGATTTCACTGCCCTCAAACAGGCACCGAACAGGCACTATATGTGCAGGCAATTCGCCAACATTTGTCGAACTGCCTGCTCTCTGGATAGCCGAATGGACAGGAAAGGTAACCGTATGCTAATTTTCAGTATTCGGTTACCTTTCGGCCACAATTCGGATCTCTTTGAATAACCCTGATATTGTACATATTTAAACATCATGTAAAATAGGCACATTGCGGATTTATTGCCGATATGACGTCATGTATGTATGCATGCTATTTTCCATTTATTCTGGACATTTTTTATCTCAAGACTGTACAAACAGCTAGCACGTCTCAGACGAGCTACACTATGCTGAAGAATTGGGATGTTTTCACAGTTATGTCATGAAGACCTGAACTTCCATATGGAGCTGACGGATGAAGCAGTATGAAGACCAGCCAGCCTCGATGAGGAAGACCTGACTTGACTGCCAATTGTGCATCTGGCGTATCAACAAAGTGAAAACCTAAATTCCATTTCCAAAGGGCTAATTGATTCAATCCATATCGGGCACCATGTTATCTGGATACCTGGAATTATTCCTCAGAAACTGCTTTGCCATTAGGAACCAGGAGACCTTCCTCTACCTCTTGCCTTGGTGCAAACATACAGCACCTATGATCAAGATGTGTATTATAATTGCACAATGTTTCCAGTTAGATTAATGCTTGGTGACACACAGACCTAGATGCTATTCCAGGCTACTTGGAAAATATGAAACTGCAATTCCCCAGTCAATAAACAAATTTGGAATTCTTTCCAAAGGCAGATTTAAAATGAGAATAGGTACATCGCCACTTTGGTTTCCGGAGAATGGGCAAAGGTAAACCGAGGTGAGTCAGACGCACAGCAATCAGATTTTATTCTTCTTCAGGTCCCAAAAGTAAAGCCATAGAATTGCGATGAAGACTCTGCGAATTTTGAAGCTCAGTGGGTTCACCAATTAATAGGAGATGCATCCTGCATGGATTAAATCCAACATCGGAAAAATATCTTTTCTCAGGTCTAAGGGGGAAGGTTTTGAAAAGAGGAAAAAAAGGAAAGAGAACCAAGGAAGAATTACTCACTGTAACCAAAGAGAGACATTTTATTAAGAGTAAATGCAGTGAAAAAATAATTAAAAGAACACGTGGCAATAAAGGTCTGGGATCAGGAGGCCAAGATTAGAAGTTTAAAATTATCAGGGTTATTTATTATGACGTGTATTTTCTCTTACTATATTATATATATCATTAATGACAGTGCCTCCAATACCAGTGGTATAATTTGGTTATTTACCCTTAAAAATAAGTATTAATAACCAATCAACGAATATACGTCTTAACAAATATATAGCGCGTTATCCCAAGTTCTTTTGAGGCTATCTAGATATTTTTAGACACAATAAAATCATTAAAGATGATATGAGACTGCGTAATGGTAAAACAATTCAAATCAAAATTTATTCTCACCGTCAAGTTTCATACAATCCTGTTATCAACTGATCAGCAAGATACAATTTTAAAAGTAATTATAGATAGTGATTAGTAGCAATACTGCAACACGCAATAATCTAATGAACAAACAGTTTAGGTTTATAGACCGCACCACACATATGCACAATTCAGTTCTTAAACACCAAGTTCTGTTCTACCCACTTAAACCTCTTCCATTACAAAACAATCCTCAACCTGGCTAAAAACATTCAGTTACTGGGGCTTCACCTGAAGCACAATATACAGGCCTATTCAGAGAGCGGTGAAAAGCAGGAGAATGACTGGAGAATGGAAAATTCTAGGTCAAAATGGCCAAACCAGAAAAATTCTTCCATTTATGTCACTTTCCAAATCGGCTATTTTGACCTAGAATTTTCCATTCTCCTGCTTTTCACCGCTCTCTGAATAGCCCTGTTAATGTTGTGGGAGCCGATTCACTAAATGCAACTTCCTTCAGGGAAATGCATAACACACTCGATAGGTAGACTATCTCTATTATATATATTAATCACAGCATCAAAACTCGGCAATTCATTCAGCAGGAGTTAACAAAAAACTTCCTATTGACTTAACATACATTCAATAGAAATGACTGCAATATGTAGGATTGAGTTATGTTCGTTTTACTCTAATGGCGGCTGGTGGTAACTTGATATATAAAAGCTGTTTCTCAGTTCCAGCTTATCTCACTATGGGGACAAAATGTATCTTTAGATGTCCAAATCCAGCATTCTTGGAATATAAATAATTTCACTAAAATAGGAGGAGCAACCCTGGCACCCCGAAATAGTTATTTACTTAGAGTTCCGCTGCAGCAGGAACTGAAAGCTGATAACTATTCTACGGTTTAGGCTTCAACAGCCAAATAATTCATTTAATAGGTGATGGACATGTAAAGCAGTGACCATGCAATTAGGAAATAGATATCAAGTTACAATTATTCAATTATACTTTACCATATGGTAGTGAAGATAGAGTGGTGCAAGAGGATTCGGGTGGGGTCTAGTCTTAGTGGAGTCGTGGGGTGGCTCTGATGGTATCTGTCTCTTTCTTCCCTTCCTTTTCCCCCTCCCTGTCTAAAAACTTACCCCCTTTTATGTCCCAGATTTCTTTATCTAAAGACTGGCCTACAAGACTGGAGTAGCTTGATATTGTGATTGGTGGATCGTTTTATTCTTTTCCCCAATATTTAGCTAGGTGCTTCTGGCACTTGTCCAGCAGAGGTCTCCCTAAGATCAAAATCCTAACTTTGGAGTTTCTCATATCTTAGGGACGCAAAATCCTAAAGGAGTTTCTTAATATATATGACCAGGTAATAACCTAATATATACAAGTATCCTATGCGCATCTACCCATATTATTATTCTTTATTTATAAGGCGCCAGCATATTTCGCCGCAACGTGCATGCACGATACACTCGTTATTTATATCTAGAGATATGTGTGTATGAGATAATTTTGCAGACAGGCATACATGTTTCGTGATATTCTTTAAGATTCATTCATTCGTGATATATTCCTTAAAATTCATTCATAATAAACAGGTTTAATCTACTGTTTACTGAATGTTATTTAATAACCAATTAAATGTGGTATGGCCTCTATCTTTTGTAAGATACCATGATTAGCGATTATAGCTCACCACATAAATTAAATATTCAAATACCAACTAGACACCTTGTATAATGTACTGTATTGCCTATAGTGTCAAACTTGATTTGTAGGTAATATCACTGCTAACAAAAATAAATCTCTAACCTTATTTTATTTTCTTAACTCTTATGCAATTCACCATTGTCCAAGGTTTGCATGGCTAGAGAGAGCTTGGATGTGACCAAATTAAAATGCCCTTGAATACAAAATGAGTTTTGCTCATTCAGGTGCCCATTGTATTCCTTTAGTTTCAAGACAATGTGATTGGCAATATAGCCTCCTTACCATCTGGGTTTTTACAACCAGAATTGCCCCAGAAAGTTATTTCTCCCAGTCTCTGAACAATACATAATCTGATAAAGGGAATCCTTGTTGAGATATGCTAATGAATTTGTGAGGTCCATTGTCTGGAAAGCTCAGCCTGGTTTAAATTTTAACACCAGGTAAACAGATTGTCTGTTTGAAAGCCATTCCTGGCCCTCATTTAAACAGTCCTGCGAAAATATGAAGAATTAAAGAAATTTCATATCTGAAATGACCTGACAAAATGTTTGCTGTAAAATCTGCGTACGAGAATTACAATGGAGCGACCTGTAGGCCTAGTGGTAACCAACCTCAGGGTGGTCAGGAAAAATATTATTTTATGTTTTTTATATCAAGCGTATCTTAGCAATTGTTTTATTTCCAAACTTTGACAAATACTCTTCTATGTTGACAGGAAGGCCATATCTGTGCTACGTCATAACAATTTTAGACTCTTTGGGTTTTCTCAGTGACTTCAAATTTTCAGATTTCTCAAGTAAACCTTCTAAGAGGTCCAGGAGACAAACCTCAATGGACGTATTTGGCCCCTTGTCTTTGACAACTGAAGGAGTTGTGGTTTTGTTGCAAAGTATATTATAGGCAAATAAATCAAATACACAAAAAAACTGAAAATGCTGAGAGACTTGCGACCAACGAGGTTCCTCAGCTCTGGGGTATCTGATGATGATAAATCGCTACAGAAAAAGACATCACAAGAATTGTATTCTTAGAAAATACCTATTCGCTTTCAATGTCTAATAGATGAAAGCAATTCACTAATAATTTTTCAAGTATATATGTTGGAGAAAGCTGTAAAGATTCAAGAAGTCAACTCTACAAGTCAAAGAAGATTGATACTGAAGTGGGAAGAAAGTTGAATTAGTTAATTGTTTCATGTTCTCACAAATGAAGTCAAGCGAACACCGGCTGGGCCACATCATATAATGAGAGCTGTCCAACGCAAGATAATGCTGGAAGCTGGAAAAAAAGAAAGCATGCCAGTGTCAACCTCAATTTTGTGAATTCTCTGGATCCTGTACAAGTCGATGTTGGACGACTCTTCAGTTACTATACCAATACCAAGATTTGAAGTGGAACGTACAATATACTGTCCGTGGTAAGAACTTGAGAGCACAAAGCCAGGCTGGGCGACCTTTAATTGGCTGTCGGAGATCCTTTCTTAGTCAAGTAAACTTTGGATGCCCCAAGAAAAATATCAAACTTTTTGCTTTGAATGAAAAAAAAGTATTCCATCAATACTAAACAATACAAGCAAAGCATCTGCATAAAAGGGGAAAAAATTTTCCTCAGCAAATGGCACAGAATGAAGTAAACAGCATGGGGTGTCTCAAAAAATACAGATATTCAAACAGTCCTCAGATCCTCAGAGAATGAACATTAGACATCCGGCTGGGTCTCAGCGTCTCGAGGTGTGCTGGGGTCGACCATTAAGAGCGGGCAGATCACCACAGCACCTGTCCAGCCAAAACTCAGGGCAAAAGTATCCATGAGGCCCATAAATACCACTATGGGCACGGTGGGTGAACAGCCACCAGGCAGCTGAGTGTCGCACCGGCCGGGCCTCAGGACCAAGAACAACACTGCCTACCCTCAGCATGCAGTCCAACAGTCCCAAGCAGTGCCTTCAGGGCAAACCTCGAAGAAAGATCCGTGGCAGCCGTCCCGGTGACCGCCGCTCAGCATGGCTACCGCCGGCAGACTTCCCGGCTGCACTGCACGTCTCAGGGACCTCCCCCGAAAGCAGAGGATCTGAGCATGGCAGAGGATTCGGACTGCCAGGCACAGCACTTCGTACCCCACCATCATCCACGACAGAAAAGCCATCCACGCGTCTGGCAGGTCTGGCATCCCCTGACTCAGTCCCAGTCAGAGCCTCTGTCTCCCGGCCAACCCTCATCACCCTCATCGTGAGGGGGCTCCCCTCATCCCTTAACTGCTCCAGGCAATCTCAAGGTCCAAAAGCACAGCCTCCAGGCCTCTGGTGGGGGGAGGGTGAATCAGTCGCCTATGCTCTGTGCGCTCCCCTCCCGTCTCCACCATGGTTGACATCTGTAGCAGCCAGAAGATGGGGACCCTCCATCCTCACGGCTCGCGGTAGACGACCACCTGGGCAAGGGGACTCCACAGGGAGAGGCAAGAGGGGCAAGTCAAGTAGGAACCGCAAAGTAGGCCCTGAACATGACCGACTGACCTCTCTTGCTGGGAAACAGTGGCAATACTCTCGTCTTGGCTCCAGAGAGGGGCACAAATGGGCTCCGGAGTACACCACCAGGGGGCCAGACATTCAGGGACTCCAAGGAAGGGCAAATCACAGAAAAATCCGGTCAGAAATTCCCATTATGGGAAAAATCCTGCGGAACTCCGCTGAAGCAAGTCTGCTCCCTTACACAGCCGGCCACGTCCCCCGTAACTGTATCATTTTGAACAATTATGGCAGTGGAATGCTTTAGAGTTGGAACTGCTTGAAGAAATTGTCATAAAAAAGGAAATTATGCCGCACACAGATACGATCAACAAAACCAGTATCTTGAGTTCAGAGCGGATGTGTGAGCAGTAGCTCAAGGAAAAATGGCCAAATTGTGGCTGAAAAATGCAGAAAACATTTGTGATTGGACTGAATTAAATCGAGTCGTATCACAGGATTTCTTTCTTTGGAGGGAGAGGCTTTTGTGCTTCCATTGGGATAACAATTGCATGAGGAAGTGACACAGTCGCCTTTCAACTGTGAGTGGGACCTGGAATATTTTCAAGAAATTGTGTATATGAGATGCAAAAATACACGAATCCCATCACCCGGTGTTCTTTTTCCAAGTCATTTTGCTCTTCCTCTTGGAGAATGAATGCGTCATCGCCTCAGGATGTCCCCTATGTCATTTTCGAAATGATTAGAGATCACTTTTGATTCTTGTGTAACACCGTTCCCGGGAATCCAGGTCTTTAATCAATGAGCAGGATATACTAACGATGCCGCAAAACATCCTTGTAAATCTGCACACTCCAGTGAGAGACTTCTGGGAATCTATTGCCATTTTGTTTTTTGAAGAGAATTGGTGATGGAAGAATTGAAATTTCCAGTATGATTAATTGGATTGAAACCTCTGGTTCAAACTAAACAGGATACACATGGATTGAACCTTTGCCAAGAAGAACGATCAAAGGACGGAGTATCCAAGGAGGAATTTGAGCTTCGTTTGGAATATTACTCATGTCATGAGTCATCCACTCTTTCAAGTAGGTCGGAGACCTGGCTTGAGCAGACTCTACACATTATCGGATTGTCGTTGGAATGTTGATTTTTCTATTAATTTCTTTTCTAACCCAATGGACAAAGCTGACAAATGCATTGCCTATTTATGGGTCACTTTAGACTATTTAGCAGGGGATCAACTTTTTTTTGTTGTTGTTGGAATAAGTCAGAAGATGCTATGTTTGGTAACTCTGTGGATGTGCCTTTTGTCCCTAAAATGTCTAAAAATATTTCTGATTAGTTTGAAGCAAAAATTGGTATTGAAAATACTGGACTTGACCTCCTAAGCGCATGCGAATCCACGAACACTGGATACATTTTAAGCATTCCACAGGTCAGGGGAAAACAAAAATTACATTACAGATGAATTGTGGCCATTCTGTTTGCTCAGTTTGTCCACCTAGGACTCTAGGGTCTCTACTGGCTATCAACAGCTACGTCGTAAGTAGATAGGTGTTAGGTCTCCTAAAAGTGGGTAATTGTGACTAGTCATGACATGACCTACTTATCTTGAGCTATTTAGAGGTATTAATTAACCTGTATTTAATAAATGCACCACTTGCAATTGTGAATAACCTAATTTGCCCAGAGACGTGACCTTTCCAAAGCCTATTCTTCAATCCCCTGCCTGATAGCTCAGTTAGTTAATACACCATGTTCACCCAGCAGCTCACAGGATGGAATATCAATCTCGCACAGTCTTTCTTCCCATACCAGGTCTGCGAATTGATTACCAACAGGTCTATTCACTTAAGGCGAAACTCAGGAGAAGTGAAAAATCCAGGTCAAAATAGCCAATTTGGAAAGTGAGATAATTGGGAGAATTTTTATGGTTTGGCTATTTTGACCTGGATTTTTCACTTCTCCTGCCAATTCTCCGGAGTTTCACCTGTAGTGAATAGACCTGTATGTCTTCAGGTATGGTAAAATTGCTTACTTGATGCTTCAAAGCCCATGGACTCCAAAGTATCCATGGACTCCTTCATATCTGCTGGCTCCAAAATTTCTGTTTTACTCTTCTCTAATTTATAACCAGAGACTTGCCAGGCACCTAAAATTGTGTGGTTGGCTCCAAATTTTTTCTACTATCTTGATAGAATGACATCAAATGAATAGACCCTCTGCTCTATATTTTCAGTTGACAAATTGTTCGGATGAGAGGGTTAAATGCTGTTGGAGTTGATGTGTGGAATGAGGATGCGAGTGTGTTTCTAGCAATCCCTGAGCATCTGTGTTCTGCCATACTAATGCTTCTAATGAATAGATCAGAAGTGAAGGAGGATTAGAGAAGTGCACTTTATTGCCAAATAATATGCCAGAGACAGACCTATCTGATGATAATCCAAGAATACAGAGGGAGTATTAGATGGGAGCATGGCGCGTTTTGGCACGGCCTTGTATTTCCTACCTATTACACAGCAAAATTCACCAGCTGGCAGATCAGAGGTGGAAAATGAAAGATTGGACTGCAAATCTATGTTTGTGGGTCCAGATTCTTAAAAATCAGTCAGAAACAGGTTTCGTTCCAAGTCCTCCTTGATCTTCTATCAGTCGGCACAGTGAGCAGTGACTGCAAACTAGCAGGCAAGACATGTCCGTCAAAAACCATAAAATCTTTCCCATGACCATGCTGATCCCCCTGCTTGGCTACAGTTCCACACCAATTGCTGTGTTAAGGTTTGTACATCCAACTGTCACTATCTAGGCTTGTTGATTACCTCTAAATCACTGAGAAAATGTTACATTCCCTGGTGATCCACTAGAAGTAGCTTCACCTGGTACACCCACCACCATAATTTGAGTCTTTACTCCGCATTGCTTCTCAGAGTATCTTTCCAATCTCTTATGGAGATCTTAATCTGTTCCTCTTGAGATATCTAAATATCTGGATAATATAAACATTGGCATTCGGTTGGCTACGGTTCCTGAAGAGTTCACGATGGAGCATACCCTTCCTAGGGAGTATCAATATCTCATTAGTCCACGATTGACACCCAAGGCAGATGCGCCATCTTTTGTGTTGTAATTCCCTCAACTCGGTACCCAAATATCTGCATGGAATCCATCAGATGTGTTGCAACGTGCATTAAAACATTGAAACGGATACGGATATCACTTTGAGAATGTTCTTACACACTTGTATGCCACAAAAACTGCACTAGGTGTGCACGTACAAAAAAAACTAAAGGCATTTCAAGAGCCGATTTATGATGTTGGCTTTATTTTTATAGTAATATAAATGTTTATTGATGCAAAATCAGTACAGGGGAACGGCATTCGTTCATAAAGAAATGTCAAATATCGCAAAGCCAATGACCGAAAACGAGCAATGTATACAAACCAGTATCCTGAGCACATATAAAAGGCAGGTATATATAGAACTATAAAAATATCCAAGAAGGCATGGCAATACAATAAACACAAACAAAACAAAAACAATGTATCCGGCAAGTGAATATTGAAGGACATGGGAGAGCAAAAAAGGTAGCTCAGAGGCTAGGAGGACCTCAAAAGTAGGTGGGCCAAAATAGGACTAAGCAACCAGGACCAGGGAGGGGGTCACACGACGAGACTGACGGGAGATAAAGATGGGCTGGTGGCTGCGAGTGCACAGGGGTTTGACGGCGGAGTGGATATATCGGAGAACGTCTAGCACCCGGTGGGCTGGTTTCAAGAACAAAGTCAGACCACCAGTACCAAATTTTAAAGTAGGTATCATCTTTATTCTTTTTTTTTTTTTTTTTTTTTTTAGTATTTAAGATTTTTATTTTGAAAGGAAATAAGGTCACAAACTGACCAGTGAATGATGCTTCGCAGGGCCTAACAACTCAATCATGTGTAGGACATAAAACATAAGGGAGAGACATCGGGCGACAAAGGAAGCAGCAAAATAGGAGAATATTAAGAAATATCATAATAAAGAAGATTCAGGAGGGGGGGGAATAAAACCTGCAGTAAAGATACAGAATATAGCATTTATGGAGTCAGCCGCAAGTCCTAGACAATGCAAATAGAAAGAAAAATAGAGATACAGAAAAAAGAAACACCTGCACAGAGAAAGAACATAACGTCCTCATCTAGTAATCGACAAAAGTAGGGGTGGGCGAAATAGTCCTGCATACGAGGTCCCAGAAGGAGCAAAAAAGGGGATGGAATATAAGGTAGCCGTCCCTGGAGCCTACGGGACAAGGCAGGGAGGGGGAGTGAAGAAACAAACCAAAAGGAAAATAAGGGACTCAAAAAAGGGAGAGGAAAAAAGTGAAAGCGAGACACCTCCAAATCAACCCGGGTCTGTGGTACCAAAAGATGATCCCCGAGGGTTCGGATCGGCAGATTCTTGGACGCGCGGCAGACCCAGAGATCGCAGAAGGCGCCACGCTTTCTCAGGGGAAGCAACCGGGTGATTTATGGCATCACGGCAAATGATCAAGGAGCCGGCCACTCCCCAACGGTAGAGTATTTCACTCCCACGGAGGAAACCGGTCACCTCGCGGAAGCGTCTCCGAGCCAGCAAGGTCACAAAAGGTAAGTCATTAAAGAGTTGTAGAGTGAGTGTCTCAAAAAGCAGCGGAGCACGGGCAGCCGGAGAGGACATAAGGCAACGCTTGTCGGATTCCACACCAGCAACGGCTAACACATCCCGAGGGGCATCCCCCGGGGCTGTAGCTGCTCTTCGAAGACTGGCGACAAAGCAAAAAATAGGCGATGTGTCGGGGGAGGACACCAGCACATGAGAAGCGAGCCGGTTGACATAGGCTAATAGATTACTTGTAGAAATACGTTCCGGTATTCCCCAGATCCGCACATTCCTCCGATGATGGCATGCCTCCACTGCTCCCGTAAGAGTCGTCACCTGGGCCTGTAGAGTTTCCACCTGGGGGCCAACAAGGGCCTGCGCCGCCGCAGCTCCGTCCAGTCACATGTCCACTATCTCCAGGCGTCCTAGAACTGCCGACACTTCAGCCCGCATGGCCGCAATATCCGAGCGCCATACTGCCCGCATCTCCCCCAGCATATCAGTCAGCATCTTTTGAATATCACCCTTCGTTAAGGGTAGAGGGCCGTCCCCGCCACCGCACGTGGACTGGGGCCGCAAGGCCTCTGAGGATCCACGTGCCATCGATTTCCTCGCCCGCTCACTCGCACTAGAGCCATCTGTCCTCTTCTTCGGCTGCCCCACTTTTCCAAGCGACTTGTGGGGGGTCTGCGTGTCCTCCGACCAGGATAAGCCCTCCTCGTCCTAGGAGCTCAGCCCCTGGGTATGGATCTCAAAAGGGTCTCCCTGGCGCCGGCGCCGTTTGATACCTAGGGATTCCCTATTGTCCTGCTGTCTGGCACCTTCCGGCAAGCTGGGCTTCAGCCCCGTTTTCTTCCCCATATCGGTCAGTCAGAAAGTTCGAGGAGCGTATCGCAGATAACTACAAATCCGCTGGGCAGAGGGCTCCAAAATGGCCAACGGGCGTAGGCCGCGGGAACAGACTTCGATCTCCAATCAGCAAAAGCGATCAGTCTAAGGTGAGCAGAGTAGTCAACTCGTTCCCAAAAAACCTGGGTTCTGCTACTGGCGGGGAATCGCAAAAATCAACAAAGAATGGCTCTGTATATCAGAGAGCGGTCCAAAGTGCGACTGCTCCCGCCGGCTGACAGCTCCGCCCATCATCATCTTTATTCTTGAGCGAATAGTGCAACTCTTCGATTTCCCTCACTCTCTTAACCTGGTCTGTCCACTCAAATACCGTAGATGGGGGATGTTCTTTTCCAGTTTAGGGAGAAGGGAAATTGTGGCCTGCAAAGCAGCAGGAGGGAGCCTAATCGTGTCATCCAAATCATTCATGGAATGAACCAGGTAGGGGCCTAAAGCGGGTGGAAGATTTTTATATTATGTAATGGAAAAGCTGTCCGGGTCTGGGCTTTTACCAGACGACGCTTAACCGCCGCTGTCAATTCCTCTAAAGTGATAGGGGCCTCCAAGGCTTCAGCCTGGCGTGGGGGTGTAAGCAAATGTAGGGCTTTAGTGAAGTAGGGAGTAATCCGTGCCAGGTCAGGTGAGGAGTCTCTTAGATTATAGAGTGACTGATAATACTCAGAGAATTCACGGAGTAGGTCATTGGTCAGGCAGACAGTGCGACCCTCTTTTGTCCGCAATTTAGAGACATAAGTGGACTGGTACTTACGCCGCAAAGCCCTGGCTAGCAGTTTACCACACCTATTCCCTTGAGTATAAAAAGTGTGCTTGGTAAGAAGAAGGGAGTGACACGTGGTACAGTGTTATAGCTGGCGGAGTTCCGCTCACAGGGAAGCTGGTGAAGTGTAATGGGCCACAGACAACGTATCTTTGTGAAGTCGCCACTGTCAGGATCGGACCAAACCGTTCGGTAGGGTTAAAATCAGGGACACAGGCGCATGGTCGGACCAGGTTATACTACTGATCACTATTGATTTAATCAAATGGAGCATGTGGTGCGGCATGAAAAACATATCCAGGTTGAGAGTATACCTGAGCTGAAGCAGAATAAAAAGTAAAATCCCATCCCAGTCAACCAATTGATAGTCATGAAAAAGTTGGTGGCACCGGCATTGCTTAGATGGTGAGGGGGTGGCAGCACTGGGGGCCATTCAAAGGGAGCATCGAGAGAGATGTTAAAATCGCCACCACATACAAGGGTACCTTCTGCAAACTTCTCAAGCTTGGCAAGTATCCGCCGTAGCGCTAAGCATTGAAGCAGATTTGAGAGATAAAGTTGGCTAGAGTAATACGTACCGCTCCCAAGTGATCCCTCAGAAATAGATAACGGCCCTGTGGGTCAGTGAGGTGTGACATGCACTGGAAAGGGACATGCGAAGCAACCAGGATTGCCACTCCTCTAGATTTAGATTTGGTATAATTACTATAAAACGTTTGCGAGAAATATCTTGACAAGACAAGACAGGAGCAGAGTCTGAGTGGAAATGGGTCTCCTGGAGGAACACAACATCCCCACCAAGGTGTTGCAAGTCCGTCAGAGCCGTACGGCATTTAGCTGGTTGATTAAGACCCCTTACATTAAGGGAGACAAAACTGATGTCCATCATGGGAAGGGTACAGTAATGTGGAGTCAAGTGGACAAGTGGCACAGAGTCAGCAAGGAAGAGCAAACCTACCAGGAACTATAAGGCTCCAATAGCCATGGGGTTGCCGGAACAGAACATAAAACCATAACAAGCAATAAACCTGAAAAAAGAGAAATCTGAGGCTGCGGTGGAAGTGCCCCAACAGGGCACAGACCCAAATGGAGTCAAACCTCAAAATCAGCACTGAGGAGCTAACGTTCCTAAAGAAACTACTCGGAATGGTCACCGAGTGGGGGCGGTAACATCCACAGCAAAGTCCAGAACCGTGAAGAGTAACTTGAAAACTAGAACAGGTAAAAGGATTCCATAAATACACCCGAGCCAGTAGAGGCAAATGTTCTTAGATAGCTGACGTAAATCCATAGCCGGGTACTAGATGTGGGGGGTAGGATCGCTGGCAAATCCAGATACAGAGGATACAGTTCCGATGTTCAACTCCGGCAACTCCAGTGCCAGTAAGACAGCGTGGTATCAGAAGCCGGACACCGAACATGAACGTCAGGTAGACACAGCTGCCAGTAGGTTGGGGGGGGGGGTTGGAGGCAAGATGCTGTAGAGCAGGGTTTCTCGACTCCAGTCCTCGGGACCCACTACAGGCCAGATTTTGCAGATCACCTTGGGGAAATGCAGACTGAATACTGCAATCACTGAGCAGCTAATTAGATCACCTGTGCTGTGCTTTGGATATCCCACAAACCAGGCCTGTTAGTGGGTCCTGAGGATACAAGTTGAGAAACACTGCTGTAGAGTGTCCAGCTGGCGGGGACACCGGTTGCGTGCGGTGCGCCACCTAGAACGTTGCTGCAGAGGCGGTTGTGGAAGAAGAGTCCCCTCCGTTCCAACTTTGGACCTCAATAACAGGAAGATCCAGAGCTCTCAAATCAGGGATGTCATCTGGATACGTGACGGTGTGAAGTTGATTCCCATGGTTCACGTGTAGAGCAAAGGGGAATCCCCATCTGTAGTGGGTATCACGTGCTCTGAGTGCATCCGTGAGCGGCTTCAGTTGTCTCCTAGCCTGTAATGTGAAACAGGAAACCTCCTGGTATATCTCAATATTGTGGGAGATCGAGCAAGATTTCCTCACCACTCATAATGTCCTCAAGAGAAAAATTGTGGATGCAGCATATCACATCACAGGGGGATGCTGAGCGTAAACCACGAGGGCGCAACGCACGGTGGGCACTATCAAACCCAATTGGTGTATCAAGCGGTCGCTGTAACATTCCATTGAAAAGAGATTGGAGCAAAGGGGAATATTCTTAGTCATCCGCCTCAGGGAGACCCCGCACCCTAACGTTGTTACGACGGCACCGATTGTCTAAGTCAGGGGTCAGCAACCTTGGCTCCCTGATGTTTTGGGAACTACATTTCCCATGTGGCTCAGTCAGCCTAATGGCATAAAATCTAATTTGACACCAAATTTTTATAGCGCAGATGACCTCCTTTCAAAAATACGAAGCAGTTCCAGTAAATGTCTTCATGCTGTGTATTTATTGAGGAGGACCTTGAGGTGCACTGTGATACCAAGTCCAACTAAAATGTCTTTATCTTGAAGTTGTCCGTGAATTTGTGAGTGCTCATGCTGCATGATGTGGAAAGTAGAGAAAGACTGTCTAAACTACCCTGTGTGTAGAAGAAGACTTGACTCGATGCCAGTTTAAACTGGGAAACATTATTTTACTGTGTAGATGGTGAACACTGAACACCAAACATGTTCCTCAGCTCTTGTACTGGCTGTTAGGAGAGCACATCACAACCTTATGAACTACCATAAAACAAATCCCCAAACTTTGGGTTGTCTTCCAGCCTTGATTATTATCTTGGTCATCTGTGTTTGTTATATGTCCCATTAATGTATATATGTTGGTGGGAAATCCCCGACTTCTGGATTTCTTGTCTCTGTGGACTTTTAATTATCGATGCACATTTAATTTGAGGTTAAAGGTCAATGGGCTACTAACCACTAGCAAACTGTTTTCAATAAAACCACTGCTAGGATCATGTGGATTTTTGGGAAACCACTTACCATTGCAGACAGTATAAAAAGTATTGTACCTTTTATAAAATACATTAAGCTAATTTGACAGGCTCCCTCTGCTGGCCAAAAAGTGCTACGACATGTATAAAATACAGCTGGAGCTCCATGTTGGTGTTAAAAAAATAAAAGTATTTCCAAGCTATTCAAACAGCTGCAGCACCTTAGATGACATGTTCAAGGTGCTGAAAATGTGGGGGCACATTCTGGAGTCATTTACCTTAAGGGTCATTCCGTATAAATTCAACCAATGCAAAATTCATTTTGAAACTTGATGTCATGGATTTGGTTCGATTTTAGTACATTTGTACCTTACCATGAGATGTTTAAAAATATTTATTTTCCATTTTTTTGTTTTTTTTTGTCCACCTGTTTTTGAGATATTAAACTTTAAAAATTGCCTAAAACCACCAAAATTCACTGGCCACATGAATGTACCAAAAATGAACCAAATCCATGACGTTAAGGGTTTTATGCATTGGTTGATTTGACATGAAATGACCCATAAATGAAATTGCTTTGCAATACTCCATAATTTGACCGGCGTTAATTTACTTCTGATCATCCGGTATACTCGATCATGACAGCGAAGGGGTTATTTATCTTATGATTTATTTTCTCCATAATATATATAAGCCCGAGTTGATTTGATTTTTTTTTTTTTCTTCTTGGTCATTTTTTAAGGTAAACATTTAGAACGATCTTAAAATCCTGAACGGTCCCCAAAGCTGCTGGCATTTGATTGATTATGTTTATTGTGTTTTTGTTTTATTTTAGCTATCTAGACAGTTTAGATCGAATTGGAGCCCCCGACTATCAGCCCACAGAGCAAGATATCTTACGAACCAGAGTGAAGACCACCGGCATTGTAGAAACACACTTCACATTCAAAAACCTCCACTTCAGGTTAGTGCAACTGTACTTACTGCTGGGAAAAACCAGGGCCAGGTAGCCCTTGGCTCCAAGAATTTTACATCTGACCCCTAGATTTCTGAATAAAGAGGCACAGATGTTTAAATATATGTTGTCTGGCTCCTTAAACTGACTACGCTTAACAGACTCATTGCCATTTATTTTTGTTTGTGGTGCATTGACTTACAAAGTGTTTAAGGTGTAGTTAGTACTTTAAGAAACCCCCGACCACCTTCACTTTGTCAAAGCGACTACTAGACCAACTATTAACTAGGTTTTAGGGGGTGCGACCCAATGTTCCTCTTGGCATTTGATGTATGAGTAACATATACCTCTTGGTTGATTTCATGATTTCTGCTTTGAATATGCAAAAGAATCTATAATTCTCTAACAAAATTCCGTTTTCTTGGTCATCTGAGTAATGAAAGCCCCCCCATAAGTGGTCTTAAAATAGGTAACGTTGTATGTTAAGAGGTATGTTAACCCTTTTACTGCAAAAGCAGTATATACATTACGTTGTATTGTAAATTCAATGGAAATCAAATCGGCATATAAAACCCCATGTGCAAATCTTTTTTGATGCAACACTAGTGTGCACCCTAGGGAGAAACAAAATTCCCAATGAGATCTTACTCCTGTCACCCTGCATTACTTTAAAGAGGCTAAAAGGAGTAGCCCCCATCCTCCCTGTAACAAAAAGCTCAACAAACTGCCACCTGGACTCTCACCATGCCTTTCGACGAACCTTGACCACATTTGCATTCATATGTTTGATAGACCCTCCGCCCCCTTCATTTGATGTCTCGGATTTACTCGCTGCTACTGATGGACGAATTTCCGTATTTCCCTCATTTACAGTTAAGGCTGGGGTCAGACGAGGGTTTTTGAGCGCCGAATGGAACGTCCGTGAGAGTGGATGCCTGTCTGGTCACCTCGGGGAGCGCGGTTAGTGCACTCAGTGCCGCAAGGCTCAATCCTCCTATGGAGGATCGCGCTTTGCAGCCCTGCCGAACACGCATTGTAGCGCTTCAGGGAGGCCTCCAGCACGTCCATACAATTTGTGCATGCGCTACAGCGTGTGCCTGGCTACGTTGAAGCATCACAACACTGCAAGGGACGCACATAGTGCGCTCGTCTGACCCCGGCCTAAATGGGAACTCGACCCCCCCGGCTCCTTTAACAGCTGATCTATTCCAAATCATTTTCCATTCATCTACGGATCTAACGGTACAGCAAATGAATTATAAATTGTTGACTCGATGGTATCTTACCCCGAGTAGATTGAATGCGATCTATCCAGAAGCATCTCAGGTTTGCTGGAGATGCAAGCGGGAAAGGGGCACGTTATTACATATTTGGTGGGTTTGCCTGATGATGATGGTGCCTTATTGGAAGTGGTATTTACATCAAAGTAATAACATACCTAGATATACCACTAACACCACAGGCGACTCTGCTACACGTGGTCCCAGTATTGGCGAGTTATGTTAAATCAAGGCGCTAATACGGAAATATTGTAAACCATTGTAAACCGTCTGATCTGCCGACAATTTTTGATTGGATTCAACAGGTTGATCGAGTGAGAACTGGAGGAGCTGCATCTTTCCTTACAAAACAAATAGGATTTATATTTTAACACTGGTGGTTCGAATTTGTCTCCAAACACAGACTACCATAGGCAGTTGATCGTCCCCTAGTCTGCAAACCTCCCCCTTAGATAACTGGTAAATCACTCACCAAGATCCCGTTTGGCTATCTAACCGGTAATTCCTGAGTGGCAACGAGGTGCGGGAAGGCAGGTCCTAGAGGCAAGAAGGACCTAAGGTTATGAATGTTTTTATGGAACTACCACTCAAGGTGTGCTCCATGGCCTCGTCTTTCAGTAACTCAGTCTCACAGAATTCTGTTAAAAGTTGTTTAATGCTGGTTGCTTTGGTTTCATGTGTTTTGCTGATCGGTTTTAAAAACACTGTAAGAGAACGTAAGCTTACAAAAATTGGAAAATGCATAAATCTCTACCATGCTCTGAGTCGGTGTCACCTGCAATGTTATTTGATATATTGTCTCTCTCTTCCTTAGGACAGTTGTTGCTTTGATGTTTTTTGCTTCTTCTTTCGATTTTAGCCTAGTCCTAATAACACTGTCTTGTACTACAGTATATGCACTTGAAAAGTGATATTAAACAAAAAAATACTCCACAAACTTTACTGCTGCATTACAACAACCAGGGAGAGGGCAGAATACAGGGAGAGCTCTGGGGTCACTCACTACTGTACAGGGATACGATTCAGGAGGTTATAATGATTGATAATCCCTGTATAGTACCAATAAAAGGTGTTGCTGTACTTGCCATACACAGGCATTATGCAGCACATACAGATATTGCATTGCTAATAATCTCCTTATGATCACTACAAATCCCCATAAGCAGGAGATCTCAACATTTTATTATGTATGCTGATAATACAGACACAGTCTGACATTGTAAGATGAGGGACGCCATCTAGAGTCTAGAACCTTCCATCCCCCTGTAAAGGTTAAACGAATAAATAAAAAAATAGAAATTGGCAAATTTAAAAATGTTATATTCTTTTAATTATCATTCAATTAACTCTTTATGGAGAATGGCTATTTTTACCCTGTATTTAATGAACTATGCATTGCATCTTTCAAACAAATGTTTGGATACTCTTTTTTTTCTTCAACGACAAGCGTCAGGAAGGGATTAGATGTCATTTTGTGACCCAGTGATATGTTAATTGGTAAATTACTGATGTATAATAATATAATACATTGTTATCATAATCTACGTCAGGGCTCAAAATTTTAAGTCCCAAGCTACTAGCCAGGCCTTAAGAGTTACTCGCCACTAGTTGCCCCACCTAACGCCTTAACCTGCCCTGCCTCTGCATTCCCACTCGCCCTCTTGTAATTTCCACTCGCCAAAGGCGAGCAGGCGAGTGGAAATTTTGAGGCCTGATCTACGTAACGCCAATACATCTATATCTCCAATACATTGCAAGCTGGAATGGGAAAACTACAAAAACAGATTTCTAGTGGTAGCAGTGAGTCCTGCAACCGCTATGAGCTTAAGCCTGGAGTACAAAGTGTGCTATAAATTCAGCATTTCTAGAAAGCATTACACCGAGCACTGACTGTTAAGTAGTCGGATGGTGGAAGGAGCTTCTTTTTCTATTTCTGTCCTTTGTGCCAGAGGACTATAATTAAGTCCTTTATTTAAATGAGCAAGAACTAAATGGTAATGATACAAAAATTAAAACCCGTGAAGTGTTCCTTGTCGGTTACGTGCCGAAATATAATGTGCATAAAGGCAAATCCAGAGCCTCACAAGACAATTGATATACACGTATGCAAGTGTCAGATCCTGTAAACCAAGAAATCTTTTATAGATGTCAACCACCACGGACCAGGACATTTAAGATTCTCTCTTGCCTGGTGTCCTCTCTTCTAAAACCACACTCTTCTATAACCCCCTGCACAATTTAGGATAAGGCCCATTTAAATGTTATGCTGAGAGCCTGAGACCCAATGTCATTCTGGAAAGGACAAAAAAAAAAAATCGAAAGCAGGAGGTACAAGCACCATCCATGATGATCACTTTACTGGTGTAACTCTACCAATATGCCAGTGGGTAGTACACACCACGTATCGTGCAGTCATGCTAAGCAGGTGCAGAATAATTTGCTTTTACGACTGGACCAGCAAGTGCCATTCAATCACTCCTGTATCCCCAGCTATTATTCCCTGCCAGGCTATAGATTACACTCTAGTACAGCGGTTCCCACCCGCGGTCCTCAAATGCCCCCTAACAGGCCAGGTTTGCCAGATATCTGAAGCACAGGTGATATGATTTGCTGCTCGGTGATTGCAGGATTCAGTCTGCTTTTCTCCTAAAATCCTGACCTGTTATGGGGACCGGAGGACTGCGGTTGGGAACCACTGCTCTAGTATGATATGGAGGTCACAGTGACAGTCAGTTTGAATTTAGGGTACCTGGACTTGGCATTAACGTTACAAGGTGTGAGTTCTGAGGGGTCTGACATGTCATTTTATTCCGCAACCCCCTCCTATGTCCAGGTCACCCTGTGTTTATAAGGGTACAGGGTGTCTTACGTTATGTGTGAATATTGTTAATATGTTTGTTGTCTGTTTATATTTTACTGTTAATATTTTAATATCATTACTTTGTGTGCCCGTGCAGCCCTATCCAACCTCCCCCTCTCCATAGAATATGTCTTGCAGATGTGAAAGGTTTGAGTGGTCTTTGTTTGCCAAACATTGTTGCTCTATCTCAGTGGTTCCCAACCGCGGTCCTCAAGTACCCCCAAACAGGTCAGGTTTGCCAGATATCTGAAGCACAGCACAGGTGATATGATTTGCTGCTCAGTGATTGCAGGATTCAGTCTGCATTTCCCCAAGGTGATCTGCAAAATCTGGCCTGTTAGATAGACGTCAGGACCGCGGTTGGGAACCACTGCTCGATCTGTTATCTACTTCACCTTGTGATTGCAATCTTCCCTATTGTTTCATGTCTGTAGAATAATACTGGGCTATGGCTAGAGACTGGCCCACTTGAGGAGCAGGAGTTGCCAGGGTGTTCTCATCTCTTGGTCTCCAGGTCCCTCCTTGCACTGTGCATATATTCGCGTCTTGTGTTTCATTAAAGTCTGTCGGTCTGTCTGGTTTCACCCCAGCAACGAGTCATGTCTCATTTCTTGGGAATTTTGCCATCACCCCTCTTTCATTGTAACCTGTCCTTAAGCTTCGGCTGGGCTGGAGAAAAAATGAAAGACTGCATGCGGGAGAATGGGAGTCCGGCAAGGGAGCGGTATTAGCAAGTGTGACCCAGTTGAGGTGCTGAGATCTCTTACAGTCACAATCAGCTGGAGAGCATCCTGTTGGCCGATTGTCTCTCTGACAGTAACTATTCAGTGAACAATAAATTAATATGTTGGTAGGTTTTGTTTTATGGGCAAGAAAGGTGTTCTCTTTGGAGCTAGAACAACTAGCTGAAGTGCCTTTTCTGTAGAGGACACCCTACTCCACCATCGGGATTGATGGTTTCAGATTCTGTGAGGTAGAATTGATCATAGTAAGGAGTGTTACTGGCCTGTACTGGTATATATGCATACACATAACGGAGAGCAATATTCATGTTTTTGAGCCATTATCTAGGCGAATCCACAGTATAGCTGAAACTGAACCTCTGTTGGATATGTTCCTCATGTGAACCATTCTATTCGTTCCTTCAGGCTGTTTGATGTTGGTGGCCAGCGATCAGAACGTAAGAAGTGGATCCACTGTTTTGAAGATGTCACAGCTATCATTTTCTGTGTGGCACTGAGTGGGTACGATCAGGTTCTTCACGAAGACGAGACCACGGTGAGTAAGAAGTGTCCTTCTCTGCTCTATGTATTCTCAGAGTGCACGTGCTGAAATTCACGTAATTTATCTCGATTGCGTTTAAATATCCTGTCTCCTTTTGCATGACATCACGGCCTATTCCATCTAGCCATCCATAGCTGTTAAAGATCTTTAACGTGTACAATGTGTTAGGTCAGCTTTTTCTGAAGACAGGACAGCCGTTTTCCAGCTTTAATAAGCTCCCTTTTCCTCCTTAGATATGTTTTAGCCTTGACGTTACATCGAGCACCGATTATTCTGCTCCCACCAAAAATTTGAAGTCACGGAGTATTCGTCGTTCTTTGCCCCACCCCCCCCTAAATAAAATATCTCAAAGCAAGAATTCAAGAAAATACTTTATTAAATACTTAAAAATATAAAATGCTTGTAGTAGTTCTTGTGTTTCATCACTGAAATGATGTCACTTAATGAGGGATAATAACCATGGTCAAGTACTAAAAGAAATAAGTGATGGAGCCAAGATTCCTGTCCCCCAATTTAGTACTTATCATCTCACACTTAACACAAAAAACACTTATATGCGATCATAAAATCAGATTTATGTGGATTTTACCAAACAATATATGATAAATCCTATAGTTACTGTGAGGTAACGGGGAAATATATGATTGGACCTCTGAGTACAAGATTTATAGTGTATGGGACCAATGGAAACTCAGGTTGGAGGAACTGTGTTCCCACACCTCCCCCCTCGACTTGACCACTGAATAATAATAAATGGGGAGGGGGGCAACCCCAAAGCACAGCAAGAGAAGAAGGGATCCAGGCACAACAGTTAGAGGTCAAATATGTAATGGAGCACCCCAACAAGCTTGAAAAAAGGCTGCTGTACAGCCGAAACATTTCTTGTTGGGTTCCTCCTTTAGAGTCTGGTATGCCTGGATTCCTTCTTCTGCTGCTGTGCTCTTCTTCAGGGATAAAACATGGTGAGTGAGCTGAGGTGTATAGCGCTTACACACGCTAAACGTGAAATAATATTTGAAGATGCAGTTGGCATTTTTGTTCTTTATTAAAATTTCTATACAATTCAGTACTTTATTCCACCTTCTCTTAAAGTATATGATTTTTTTGTTTTTTATTTTTAATTCTTGCAGGATATTTGTCAGGGATAACAAGTCAAAACTTTGGCAAAATTCACACCATGTCTAAAACATTGGAGGATACTTAGAAATACCTTTTTGTGTTGTAAATACATTAGGTGTGTTAAATAAAAATGGTCATTTAACCTAATTATGGGTGTGTAGAAGAAATGGTTTCTGCTTCTAGGAATGCCACCAGAATGCAAAAACACCAGAGTAATATCCACGTGTGCCTAATACCTACACATACAACAAGTATACAAAGGTTACAGTAGAGCGTCGGGAAGGAGTTGGGTGTCCTCGTGCAGCTTCTTGGGTGAGATGCAGACATAACCTTTTTAAAAGTTTTTGGAGATCAGGAATTAAGGAGAGTTCATCCCAAATAAGACCTATTCCTTATAGCTGTGAACCTGTCCCAGCTGCCATTGGTCACAGAGCCAAATTCTTTCTCTGAGGCGACTTGTGGTGTTTTTGCACTATGTTATCTTTTAGAACGCTCCTTTAATCCAGCACCAGGGTCTGCTCTCCCTCTGCGCTCTTGCAGAATGATATCCTGGTTCTTCCTTGAAGTAGGTTGTCTGTTGGCTGGACACTTCCGCGATGAGAGGCACTGGACGGAGTGCAACACAGAGAGCTTGGCATCCAAAGCCCCAGAAACTCAAACTGATTGACAGCCGTTTGAGTAGAGGAAAATTGATTATCTTTGGAAGGCTGCCACAGCCCACCGGCTTGGGGGGGGGGGTTATAATCGGCATTGAGTTGGGTGAGACTTCGCAAAGATACCTCATGCAAAAGGACTTCTCTTGCTCTCTCCTGTCAATTGTTTCTCAGCACGTAGAATCTGGTTTGAATGCACATCTGCCAAAAAATGAGTGCTTGGATGGAGGAGAGATGGTCTCCTCCATCATGGCAGCCTGTTTCTCTATGTTGTTCATAATGGAATGGGCCCCGATATTGGAGGCGTCGCCGTCACTGCCATACAGCACTCCTAGGTAACACTGGGAGATGAATTCTTGAGGTGGAGAATGTCCGTATGGACTTAACATTAGTTTTAGTCTTCATTCTGGTACAGGGAATTCTTACGGTTTTTTTTTATTTGTGTATATTGAAAAATGTAAGAAATAAGGATAATGGTTTTTATTCATTTTTTTTAATATCCACAGAATTGTGTAAGTTCCTCGGTAGATTGCAGGTTATTATTGATGCTTGCGAGGATGTAGAAGTGAAGCCATACCGGCTTCTATTGAAAATGACTTTTGGTGTACTTGACTCTCTCACGGGTTCCACCACTACAAACAGTGGCGATCCATTGTGAACGTTATCCATCAATATAACCCTGTCAACCTCTATTAAAAGTGGGGAGATCCATCTCAAAAGTGCTTCTGCTACCTGATCCATCACTAAAACTGTGCGTCGTTTCCTCTTATAACGTAAACCCGTGTATCTTTCTCTCTACAAATGCTCTGCAAGCATGCAGTGAGGTATTGGCATGTGACCAGTAACACAGTCGGATTATGAAGCATCATGGGGCGATTTTACCTATGAATGGTAATTCACTGGGAACACAATGAGGAGAGAGGCTTATGAAGGTGTCTCTTGTAGCACCTTGGAGCAAAGTTCTCATGCAAGTGATTCCTATGGATTTCAGTGGAATGTTCTCACTCCTTGTAGAACATTTGTTCTCTCTTACTAATGGCACCTTCCGAAGTCAACGTCACTATATCTGAGCCATACAGAGAACCGAATGACCGTGGGTTCTGTGTGTTTTTCATATTTCAGAACGAAATCTATTCAAATGAATTTATGTGTATTGTCTTATTTATGGATTTAGTGTCACTGGTAAACGCTGGATCTATTGTTTTTTTTTCTTGTTTGATCCGGAACACGTTCAAGCTGTGTACTTGTAATTTATATATATATGGTATTTAAAATGTAAAGGCACGTCTTCTGCTTGTCCACGTGTTCTTTTTGTACTATTTGATCTCATGTAACACACTTTCTGTTTAACCCTCTTATTACTTTCCTGTACCTCAGTCTGGCTGAGATATGTCGGGCGGGTTTCCTGGATTAATTAACATGCTCCGTGCCATAACCCTTTGATCTGCTTTTGTTTGTGTGGTCGACTTGCTTTCTCCTGTCCTGGTCCTCCGGTTCTTTCTCTTCGAGCACCTCTGCATCTTCAAAGCTTTCCTTCCTCTGCAGTGCAACCCCTTCTAACAGATCCACATATCCAGCAAATATTGATCGACACTCCAAATTTAGCAGGTACGGAGTTTAATATTAAGATCAGGGTTGAAAGTCGCGGGTGGGCTGTGACCTGCTGGGTGGGATGTTGTCCGGAGTTCAACTTTTTTTTTTTTTTTTCCTCCAACGTTCTAGTGAATTGTTGGGTTCATAAAGAGGATAAATCATAGCGTCCCTCTTTTGTTTAATTAAATCTTAACATTTCCTCTGCAGTTCACAGATGGGATGAAAAGAAGATGTAAGATATGATAATCAACTCATGACAAGGTCTCTCTAAGGTCACGGCTCATCTGCAAGCTTCCAACTTGTCATTAATTCCAGGGCATTGGTTGTCTTGAATTAATGAATCTCATATTGAAGATCTGCATGGCCCCCAGTCCGCGTAGAGCAGTAATATTGGTCAGTGCATGATGCATGAACTAAACTACACCTATAAATGTCCTCTCAATTGTCTACAAACCTTGTGCCCTTATGGGAATCCTGATTCAGCTCTTGGCAAAATTGACCAATTGTATATTTAACATATGATACAATGTTTATATTGGTGTAAAGAGAATTAGACAGTACGAAGGCCTAATCTAGACTGAAGGGTTTGATTAGGCCGGGGTCAGACGAGCGTTTTCGAGAGTGGAAGGTATCCGTGAGGGTGGACGTTCCTTCCACTTTGACGCCTGTCTGGCCACCTCGCTGAGCGCAGAAAGTGCACCCAGCGCTGCAAGGCTCGATCCTCTTATGGAGAATTGCGCTTTGCAGCCCTGTCAACAAGTCTAGCGTTTTGACGTTGAGGCTTTGTGCATGGACGTTTGTAGCATGCGCAATTCGTGCACGCACTACAGTGTGTGACCGGCCCCGTCGCTGCGACGGACGCCGGTAGGCACATCAGTATGGGCGCACCTAGTGCGCTCGTTTGACACTGGCCTAAGAGACCAAGATGTTAAGAAATGAGTAAGTCCTATAGAGCGGTGTTTCCAAACTCCAGTCCTCAGGTCCCCCTACCAGGTCAGGTTTGCAGATATCTGAAGCACAGCACAGGTGATATGATTTGCTGCTCAGTGATTGCAGGATTCAGTCTGCATTTCCCCAAGGGAATCCTTAAAACCTGGCCTGTTAGTGGGACCTGAGGATCAGGGTCGGGAACCACTGCAGTAGAGTGAAGCTGTCTCCCATAATAAAGAAGCTTCCTCTACTTGACTGGTTTCACACTTGGCACGGGGTGATTAAGAATTGAGTTAGTCCAGGTCAGACCTCACATTGGCTTCTTTATCCATTCTGGGGCTCCTAATTCTTTATGTATAAATGATCGTGGCTATAAGGTAATCTACATCCTTTTTTCCTCCTTTGAATATGTATTTTTGAGGACTGGGGATCAGAAAATGGTCCAGTAAGAGATTTTGGTGCTTACGGATCATGCATGAAAAATAAAGCTGTGGAGAGGTAAAGGGACATGGCAAGTAACCTTAGAAGAACAATCCCAGGCGCCAAAGCAACCAAAATTAACTTTATTCACATGGGAGCTGAGTATGTCCATAAAACAGTACAAGTGTGAATGAGAGAATGTAAATAAGGCAGCTGGAAAGTGTTGAGCGACAGATTTAGATACCGATGGGCCTGAATTGCATGCGTATCCAATATCAGTCCTGCGGTAGGCGCTGTCGCAGGCTGTACCATCATCCGCGTATCTGTCTGGACTCTGGAGAGCAAACTGCTGTGTGTTTGTGTCATGTACGGCTCTTGTTTTTATTTGCAGAATCGGATGCACGAGTCCCTCAAACTGTTTGACTCCATCTGTAACAACAAGTGGTTTACAGACACCTCCATCATTCTTTTCCTGAATAAGAAGGACATCTTCCAGGAGAAGATAAGGAGTTCTCCGCTTACTATCTGCTTCCCGGACTACACAGGTACACACGCCTGCAAGCAGGACTCACAATATACACAGGATAGCGGTGCAGTGTGTGTGTACCCCTGCAGATAATCCTCTGTTGATAAATTAACAGAACTTGCAAATACTTTTAGGAATATACACGTAAGTCAATGTATATTCACGACAGTGAATTGAGAATCACAACGTCTGACACCGCTCTACTCAAGGTCATTTGTCCCAATGCTAAGGCTCTCTAGTCTGATCCAAGCCCACATGTGTATTGAAAACAATATTATATTTTATGATTGACTTCTTTTACTCATGTCTTACTCCTCACCTTCCTGCTGCAGGTCCAAGCTCGTTCGTGGAAGGCGTAGCGTTCATCCAGCACCAGTACGAGGGTCGAAGCAAGTCTCCCAACAAGGAAATTTATACCCACATCACATGTGCCACCGATACCAACAACATCCAGTTTGTGTTTGATGCGGTCACAGATGTCATTATTGCCAATAACCTACGGGGATGTGGCTTATACTGAGAAATAAACCACAAGGACTCCTCGCCTTGAGACGTGGACCTGGAGCCACAGGAAGGAGACTCCATATCCCCTGTCCATCCGACCGCCTTTGGTTTCTCTTCTCTTTGACCATGTTGTTACTGTATCGCTAGACATACTTGAATATCTGCCTCTTGAGAAGGAGGGACACGCTTTTTATGGATTCACAATGACTGGTTTCTGTACGGCTCAGATATAATGCCCTGATCCCAGGATCAGTCCATTGGCATCGATTCGGTGACGAAATTCCATTTAACTACAGTGTTCTTAAAATTTGTGTAGCACACTGGGAATATGCATTGCAAGACTAATCACACGCCAAGGGTCAGTCTGCAAAGCAGCGATTGCTTGTAACATGCTCTCCGTGTGGATAGATGATTTACAAATTCTCTATCCTGCTACAACAGTGCCAAAATCTGTGCATTGTATGCGTGCACTGGCTGAGCGGCGCTTGGTACAATGTGATCTGTGTTGATAATGTTTTATTATATCTGTGGTGCCTTTTGTGAAAGAAAAATCACCACTAAGGTAGCTGTGAATGTACATTATATGTTCTGTAGATGTGTACTTAATTTAATGATTTTTGGTGCCAAATGACTTTGTGCCTCTTCTTACCCGATGTATCTACCATGCCTTAATGGGTCTGTTCACTAGGTACCGGTGACTTCCTTCAGTCAACCTCCCCTCACTTCATTGGCCGAACAATGGTGTCATTTCAGTAAATTCTGTATCCAGGAAAGATCTGCCAAGTTTGAGTTGAGTTAAAATATGGGGACTTTCCGTTATTGTCCACTGTAGTTAAGAGTCCAAATTCCTCACCATTCAATCCTCCTGACAGAGTAGTATCTGGTAAACCTGTCCTGTACAGCCCAGGAGTATGTATAATCATAACAGTATGCAGAATTCCTGCTCTTAGTGAATTGATTTCACCCCACAGCATACAAATCCTGTATACTGCCGGGAAGTACCTCCCAGAAGGATATTAAAAACGGTGCACTGATATAGACAATGTGATTTCCCGAAAGTGCTTCCCTGCAGTATATATAATTTATATGCCGCAGGAAATCACGTTGTTGTAATTCCTGATCTGATTTCTGTGGGAAAGCACTTTCAAGAAATCACATCTTAAACCGTGAACTGATTTCTCTCTCCGGTGAAAGTGTTTCCCTGACACATGCATAATTCATATGCTGCTGGAAATGATGCAGCGTAATTGGTGAATTGAGTTCCCCCACTGCAGCATCTGAATTCTGCATACTGCAGGGAAGCACTCCCCCGCAGGATGTAGAAATCGATTTGCTCTTTAAGATGCCGCGATTTCCTGAACGTATGTCCCTGTATTATGTAGATATATTTGCAGCAGAATATGAATTCTGAATCCTGCAGGGAAGCACTTTCACATACCATTAGCATGTTTTTAGTAATATGGGGGTTCTCGCAGCCCCATTCTGAGAGCCAGGCAACCTGTGTATTTGACAAATTTGGGGAACAGCACCTTTTTATAGGAATAACCTAAAAAGAAACACTACCAGACAAAACTAAATTTAAAGCCACAATCTAGAGTTAAAACAGGAGGGGGGACTGAAGGGTTAAACCTTAACCCATCTTGACTTCCCCTACACCCCCTTCCTGGTTTACCTTTATTTCTAGCACTTGACTCCCTCAATGCTCATCCGAATGGGACATTGCGGTCAGCATCCTGTAAGCTGCAGCCGTTAACTGTGGGGGAACTGGATGCTCCAAAAAAGGGTCCAGCCAATCCAATGACTATAAATCCTGGAGCGCCATGAAAGCAATTGGCAGGAACAGGGTCATGAACTCCCAGAACCTGAGATTGGCGGATACTAAGTTCTAGGTGAAAGTAACCCCCTGCTCCCAGAGTGCTGAATAGTCTCTCAGAGACACCCTCCCCTTCCTGAAGGTGGGAGAGGGGTGACTGCATTGACCACACAAATTCTATTGGGTGGTCACAGTGCCTAGAGTGTCCCTTTAAATCTGTCATTCTGTTCAAGTAAACCCAGGTTCAATTTAATCATATTCTCTTGCTTGATGCATTTCTCCTGCGGTCCCCCCTTACTCTCACACATTTCCGTCTGCACACGCCTGGCAGTTTGCTAGTTTCAAGTTGAAGAAGTGTATCCATCAAAGTTGTAACATTTTGTACAACAACAGAGGACCAGAGGACTTAGAAAGACACATTCACTCCTTCCGTATAGAAGGATAATGGTGGAGCCGTAGTTAACGATCGTTTGAAGCAAATTTAGCTTCATTAGCTGAAGTTTGTTTCTCTGGGGAGCTGCAGTTCACCGTCGTTGCAAAAACTGTGGACCCTATTCTGACGTCGTAATAAACGTAACCAGAACTGCTGTAAACCTAGCAAGTCTATAGACTTAAATGGCTCTGGGAAGTTTACAAGAACTCTGGTTACGTTTACACAAAGGTGAGAATGGGGCCCTGTGTTTTGTTTTTTTCTTTACCATACTTTGCAACCATAGAGAACTTTGGTGAAACTGCTAATCGATTAATCGGTAATGAGAATAGTTGTGAACTCTTCGCATTATCATTTAATCCATTCGTGAACAGCATATACTGTTTAGAGTCAGACGGAGTTAAATGTTAATAACCTCAGACTCTGCATCGGAGCTGATTGCAGAAGATGTGCTGACTGCTTTACTCTGTAAGATTTAGTTCTAGGGTTATGTCAGACATTAGTACCGGCTGGGTGGAGTAGAGGTAACATCACTGCTCTGTGACTGTGGAGACACAGGTTCGAATCCCAGCATGAGCACCTCTCCAGTAAGTGTCCTTGGCAAGACACCTAACGGTACATACTCGCCACCCAGGACATACTTGAAAACGAGAGAAATCTCAATGTATCCTTCCTGGTAAAATGCTTTCTAAAAAAAAATAATAACCATTTGGTTTTTATCCAGTGTACAAGTGTAGTTGCACTATAACACAAACCCTGGGATACTGCCACTGGGTGTGGGCGCTGTACCGCTGGTGTTTTATTCTTACTTGAAGCTGGAGTCCTCAGCCACCACCCCAACCTGCCTGCCACCTCCTCTTTGGTCTGTAGTTGCCATTCTCTCCGTTTTGTCCGGTCCCTTCCCACAATCAGGTCCGGTCTTTTGCCCAAACCCACTCCCTCTCATACTCGGGTCAAGTCCCTTGCCCAAACTCACTCCCTTCCACCTCTGGACCCTCCTCCAGCTCAGTTTGTTCATGAAATTATTGAAAAAGGGACACGCTACGCACCCTGACCCCCTTTAGCTTATTAAAGTAAAAATAATCGTTGCAGCCCTAGAAGAAACAGTGCTTAGGGAATTACCAGCATATTGTAGTCTTTTTTTTTTATCCACAGATGTTCAATTTTAAAAGATCTATAATACAAATAATGTCGATATGTATCGTTCTACATTAGCCACTAGGGTTTAAGTGATTACGTCTAAAATATTCTATAACGGGAGACTGTGCAGACTCACATTACGCCTGGCTGGAAAGGCTGAGGCTGTTGACCAGTCTTGTTATTACTGTAGTAAATCAAGGATTAAATGTAGTGAAATAAAATAATTGTTGTTAAAGTGAACCTGACATCAAAGAATCTCTTTAAGCCATAAATGTGTCATTGGTCACGATGATGTATCATGAATCTATATAACAATCAGCATTTAGAAGAGCTTGGAAGCTCACCATCCATGGCCATCACCCTCTCCAGGTGCTGCATTTGCACTGTGTAGTCCCGCCCTCCCGCCCCATACACCCTCCCGCCCCATACACCCTCCCGCCCCATACACCCTCCCACCCCATACACCCTCCCACCCCATACACCCTCCCACCCAGTCCTGGGCCCAAACTCCTTGCTTTCCCTTCCAGCTATTGACACTTTTTTCTTCTAATTACCATTTGCAAGTCCAAGCTTCTAGTCATTCCCATACAATCCCTGCTGTATTCTATCTGGCCACCATCTGCACACTCCCCCTGCTCCCCTTTTGTTTCACTTGCCTTAGTCCTTTAGATTATAATTTCACGGGATGTCTGGCTGAGCACTTGTATAAAGTGCTGTATCAGTAGGACAGTTATCCTACGGGCACAGCCGTCTGTTCTTTGTGTTTTTTATTATGTCTGTCTGTAGTCCCTCATTGTAAAGCGCTGTGTATTCTGTTGGTGCTATATAAGTGACTGTAACCTGCATTCCAATAGTAAGGTGCCACCATCCTGCCATATCTGTGCACTGCCTTCTTACATCCCTCTGTTGCTATCCTATGAACAGACTGTAGGGGGAGCTGCAGAGCCTAAATAGAGGGATTCTCCTGCCCTTTCCTGAACATTTCAGAGGATTCCGTTTTGAGGTCAGCTGTTGCCAGACACCTGTGTAGAATTAATTGACAGGATTTCTTTTTTTTTTTCTCATTTTAATTTTTATGAGATACTTTAGGGTTAAAACAGGAAGGAGTAAGGAAACTGAGGCGTTAAACATTAACCCCTCTGCAGTCCCCATTCCTGTTTTAATCCCTTTAATTGTTATTCAATAAGAGCCAAACTTGCCCCCGAATTGAATTTCATGGCAGTAAGTCTATTTAGAGAACCGTCAATTCGCCAAATATTGGCGAATTGCCAGCAATAATATGGTGATCTTTGACGGCGGCGGAATTGTTCCATAGAGAAGTAATGGTTAATCTATTCAGACAACACTGAACTGCACCGACATGTTGGCGAAATGCCCTGATTTTCGGTGGTTCAGTTCGACAGGTGAATCCCATAGGAAGCAATGTAAAAAAAAAAATTTAGGGGAAATTTTTGATTCATTCTTTATTATTCTTTTTTTGGTGTTTTTTTTTTTTTTTTATTCTGCAACAGAACGTTTTATTTCCATGCATTTTAATTGTTTTAAACACCTTTTTTAAAATGGCAGAGTTCTGTTTTTTTCCTTTATCAGTTCGGCGATGTTCAGTGGGCTGTCCGGCGGACTCCGGCAGCACCATGTTCGTCACACCTCGGGGACCCTGCGTTGAATACTGATTTCACTGCAGGGTCAGCGAACTGAAATTGCCGAAGTGTGCCGAACAAGAGAGCACGAAATTCCAGTGCTCTCTGAATAACCCCTTTAGTTTCCATTAAGAGTTCACCTGAATCCAGCACTGATCTTCTTCTGATCTCTGCAGGGTACGACATGCTTCAGCCAATCCAGTGGGTCTCCAAGCAGGGAGGGTTGATATAATTTGATAAGACTAGTTCCCAAAGGTCTCCATGCCCTGAAAACTGAGCTGAGGGCTCCCTTACCTGAGGTTCTGGGCAGGACTAAGCCCCAGCATTTGGTTGGCTACACTAGCCCTCCAAGGGGGGAGAAGGAGCTCACAGCAGTGTGACCCCTTAGATAAGACTGTAGAATGTCCCATTAAGCAAATCTATACATTCTGACGCTTCTACTCGCGCCACATTTGGGTAACTCTGACGGCCATGTCTGCTTCACGTTTCTGGTTTATCTGTTAATATGGGTTTCAGGATAATTACCTTCATATATAGCACCTGTTCTCTCTGAATAATTCAATAATGATCTATTAATACGGAAAGGCCGTGGAAACATGCAAAATGCTACAGGATAACGTGCAGGTTGATAAATATATATACAAATGTAAACGTGTGCGTTGTTACCATACACATAACGCGTCTATCACCAACATTCTGACCCGCTTTAATTCTCCGCTGGCATATTTTTAGGTGTTAAATATGTATTAAAATGTGTCGTATTGTGCAACAACAACAATGAAAAGTGTTTGTTTGTAAGCGAGAGACGCGTTTCCTTTGTCTTTTAGAGGATTTCATTATTTCCATAAATATTTATTTGTTTCGATCCGTAAAGCGCAGCAGAATATGTGCCCAGAACTTACCATGTGCATTTAATGAACCGTCTTACAGTCCTGTATGGCTTCTAATTACGTTTTTTTTTTGTTTTTCCTTTTGTTTTATTTTGACGCTGGTAACCATTCCTCTCTCCTCAGCCTAACTCCTTTTTCTCCTTTCTTTCTGTCCTCCGCCTCCTCTCTCTACTGCCTCCTCGCTGCAGAACCGGATGCACGAGTCCCTAATGCTCTTCGACTCAATTTGTAACAACAAGTTCTTCATAGACACGTCTATCATCCTCTTCCTCAATAAGAAGGACCTTTTTGCGGAGAAAATCAAGAAGTCCCCACTCTCCATCTGCTTCCCAGAGTACACAGGTAAGCATTGGGTGTGATGGAGGGTCTGGTCTAATCTAGTTCTCATAATGGCTGGTATATTCAGAAAAAGAAATGGCTCAATTGATTTAAAGCGACATTTAAGCCGTTCAATCTACCATTTGATTCTACATTTAGTGAGGTTTTCCTATTTTAAAGAAGAGTCTACTGGCTTCTCCCTCTTGACCTAAACACGTGCACTTTACTCTCCAGCTAATGGGCCGATTCCAACACTGATATTAAAGGAACACTCTATATAAAATGTACCCCCCACCCTATTTTTGCCCTTAAATAACTGGGCCAGTGCTGACAACATCTGCCCAATTATTTTTCAATATATGTGTAAATACTAGGGATGTCCCAATCGGCTCTTTTTGGCCACCAGTCCGAGTGTTGGGGTGGTCCGGATTGGCCGATGGCAAGTCTTGGATCGGTAACTCAACCTCTACATAATGCGGGGGTCACCGTGGTGTCTTCCCTGCCTGCTCGCAAGAAAGACGCTGCGGAAGTGCATAGAGCCACTGGTTGTTAATAAAAAACAAGCGTCTTTACGTGCACTCACAGTGTCTTCCCCGTGAGCAGGCAGGGAAGACATTGCGGTGAATGTCAAGGCTGCTGTCTCACAGCCTGGTATACCGCAGGCTCGAGGATCAGATTGGCTTTAAAAAGAAGATTCCCCAGTCCACAAAACATTGCTCAAACAGGTCCCAATACTGATCCTTATGATCTGGACATCCCTAGTAAATACTGTATATTCTGCGTGCAAACCAGTAGCGCAATCCAACAGCCTTTTTATAAAATAAACATATATTAACCAAAATGATTAAGGTGACGTCCGTGTGATACAATGATTTGTGGTGCGCACAAAAAATGTTACAATACTTAATCTCTGATCATTGTCTTCTTGTTCCCATCTCAGGTACATATAAAAAACAGATAATGCAATTCCGATACAATAGTGATTTTATGCGAATAAAACATGTATATGAATATCCCACTCACATGGTACAGAGCCTGTGCATTATCTGGCTCCGTAACAATCTACTTCTACCTCGTTTTGGGGTTGGCACCTCCCTCTCTGCGATGGTTCTGTATATACCTCTCCAAAACAAAATGGAAGAACAAAGTGGATCATAGGGTAGTATATCTCCACATAATTAAAAAGCGATGGTGTCAAATGTCCCACTCACCTGTGAAAGAGCCTTATTGAATACGGCTCGGAGATGTGCGCCTTAGGCCCTTTACAAAGGTAGTGCCCGACCTGATATGTTGATCCAATGGTCTTGTCTCCAACCAAAAGAAAAAAGGTATTACTGCAATAATTGTTTAAAATTTCAAATAAACAAAACAAAAAAAATATATATATATATATATATATATATATATTCTGCTACACTAAGAAACCTAGGGACGCCAAAATAAAAGCAGTGATATACGAGATTCGCGTTTTGCCGAATGACATGTCTAAGAAAGCTTTTATTTTGGCATAAAGGGCCAAAGGTGCACATCTCCAAGCTGTATTCAGTAAGGCTCTTTCACATGTGAGTGTGTTAATTCACACCATTGCTTTTTAATTATGTGGAGATATATTACCCTATGATCACCTTTGTTCTCCCATTTTTTTTGGAGATATATATATACACAGAACCATCGCAGAGAGGGGGGGGTGCCACCCCAAAACGAGGCAGAAGGCGATTGTTACAGAGCCAGATAATGCACAGGCTCTGTACCATGTGAGTGGGATATACATATGTGTTTTTGCGCATAAAATCACTATTGTTGTATCGGAATTGCATTATTATCTGTTTTTTATATGTATCCAAGATGAGAACAAGAGGACAATGATCAGAGATTAGGTATTGTAACATTCTTTGTGAGCACTGCAAAATATTGTATCACATGGACGTTGCGATAATCATTTTGTTTAACATGGATTTGTTGATTGTTTTATAAAAAGGCTATTGTATTGCACTACTGGTTTGCACACATTGGTAATTCAAGTAAAGGATGGGTTGCATTTATTATCCAGGCACGACAGCATACACTGCACGCATTGAATATTGAACTAATATTAACGGTATTTTGCGCTTTACCGCCACACCATCACCAGTGGGGTGGCACTTTTATCCATAGTAAATACTCCATAAACTAAAGCATCAATATTTCCTGGCGGAAAACCCGAAGTAGAAATCATTATAGATGGTGGAGTAAAATAAAATGTAACCTTTATTAGAATGAAATAAAATTGCAATTAAAAAAACATATAAAATCAATGACCGTATCTTCTCTGTGATTGCTCATTCAATACCTGTATTGTGTGTGCTTAATAGATAATATACTATGGATGAAGGATCAGTAGATGTATACAGTTAGGTCCATATATATTTGGACACGGGCACAATTTTCATACTTTAGGTTCTGTTCACAAGAATAAAATTTAAAACAAAACGATCCAGATGAATTAGAATTTGCAGACTTTCAGCTTTAATTCAAGGGCTTGAACATAAACACCAAGTACAAATTTTAGGAACTGCAGCCGTTTTTATACACCGGCCCCTGAGGTTTGGAACCCATAGACATTACCAAAGACTTGGTTTCCTCCTTTCTGATGCTTTGCCAGGCTCTAACTGCAGTTGTCTTCGGTTGTTCTATGTTTGTGGGTCTTTCTAACTTTAGTTTTGCCTTCAGCAAGTGAAATGCTGCTCAGTTGGGTTGATCAGGTGATTTACTCGGCCGATACAGAATATTTCATTTATTTTCCTTCAAAAACTCCTGGGTTGCTTTTGCAGTGTGTTTTGGATCATTGTCCATCTGTACCGGGAAGCGCCGTCCAATCGATTTGGCTGAATCTGGGCTGACCGTATATCTCTAAACACTGCTGAATTCATCCGGCTGCTTCTGTCACATCAATAAACACCAATGACCCAGTGCCACTGGAAGCCATGCATGTCATGCCATCACACTGCCTCCACCTTGTTTTACAGATGACGTTGTGCAATTTCGATCATGAGCTGTTCCAAGCCTTCTCCACGCTTTTTTCTTCCCGTCATTCTGGTACAGATTTATCTTGGTTTCATCCATCCAAAGAATGTTTTTCCACAACTGGTCTGGCTTTTTAAGATGTTTTTTGGCTAAATCTAATCTGGCTTTTCTGTTCCTCAGGCTTATGAATGGTTTGTACCTTGTGGTGAACACACTGTATTTGCTCTCATGAAGTCTTCACTTTATTCTAGACTTTGACAATGATACGCCCACCTCCTGGAGAGTGTCCTGCACTTGTCTGGATGTTGTGAATGGGTTTTTCTTTACCATAGAGAGGATCCTGTGATCATCCACCACTGTTGTCTTCCGTGGATGACCAGGCCAATTTAGGTTTCTGAGCTCACCAGTGCGTTCTTCTTCTTTCCTCAGAATGTATCAAACCGTTGATTTGGCCGCTCCTAATGTTGCTGCTATCTCTCTGATGGATTTGTTTTGTTTTTGAAGCCTTACAATGGCCTGTTTCACTTGCATGGACAGCTCCTTTGAACCCATGATGTAGGTTCACTGCAATAGATTCCAAATGCAAATATCACACTTAGAATCAACTCCAGATCTTTTACCTGCTTAATTGATGAAGAGGTAATGGAGTAGCCCACACCTGGCCATGACACCGCTTTTGATTCAATTGTCCAATTACTTTTGGTCCATTGAAAAAAGGGGGGCTGGCTACTCTTAAGAGCTGTAAATCCTAAACCCTTCCTCCAGTTTGGATATACATACCCTCAAATTAAACCTGAGAGTGTGCACTGTCAGCCCATATCCATTATATAACTATAACTTGAATGTTTTGGGAAATACTGGAAAAAAATTAAATTGTGCCTAAATCCAGCAACAGATTATATAAATAAACCACTTCAAATGAGCCATAAATTGTCTTTAGAATTGTGTCCTAATGTAAGTCCAAATATGTCTCCCAACACATCTCTAATCTTACATACGGAGACCCCCAAAGACACCGGAAACTTCCCCAGTAAATACTCACCATGTCTTTCTCGGTGCTGGGCCTCTTTGGCCCTATTCCCTAGTGAACTCTGATGGTAGTGTCCGGATGAGTAAGTGTTATCATCCGTATAAGTGACTTTTACGCTTGCGCCCCATATAACCTTCCTAACGCCCAAAACCCATAAAAAAAATCACTTATCGTTTTTTGTGCTAGCGTCCGCGAGTTTACAGTACTTTGCTCATCCTATATTTAACATGGGGAGTGCAATCATTATCGTTAGGATAAGTAAGGTATTACAAAGTGCCATCGCTAATTACCGCACCAATGCGGCACCGAGAAGCTGGTGCTAATAGATTGCACTTTTGCTAAATCATTTACCACCCCCTTCCCTCCATAAATCCGATATTCACCTCTCATCCTTGGCGAGGACGGTCCCCCGATGCGCTGCTTGTCGTCACTGGAGGCAGAGTGAGACCGGGGACAAATAGTTCAGTCTCCCTCCACAATCACTCCACGGAGCTGCACAATCTCGCAGCCCAGAAGCGCAACCCACCATGGAATCCTATGGACTCCAGGAGGTGATACTTGCGGCGGCGCAGAAGCGCTACCGTGCGTATCAGAACATAATAAAATGTGTGGGTTTGTCCTTATTCATCTTTTTCCCTAGTGTCCTTTTCCCCTTCCCTTTCCGCAGTTTGTCCAGCGCCCTTTCCATAGTGTGCATGAATCTATATACTTGCCTATATACTCTGCCAGTAAGCCTCCACTGGCAGGATGTATTAATTCTATGGGCCTGGCTACAGTGCTGAAAGGACCCCTTACAGTTCGGGTGCCAAAGCCATGTGTGCCAGGATGAGCCCCTGTCAGAGCTGCGGGCCCTAAGCAGCCTTCTAAGACTATAACCCCATTACAAGCAAGACGCTATCTCAGCAGCTTAACTTGAAATATTTGGAGTCACTTAAGAGACACTGGTGCATTGTCACTGCTATCCTCTCATGGAGTCCATAGGACATGTGCGCACGATCTCCTAGGCCCAGCGGAGGTACAATGGGAACATTTCGTTCTGTTTCTTTTTCTATGTGGCGAGAAGCGGCAGCAGATCACGTCGGCTTTTTCTGTGTGCGATGAGAGGAGCGCATAGAGTTTTGGAGTATTTTTTTTATCCCGCTGCAAGAACCTAGTGTTATTTTTCTCTCCATTATTTGCTGCAAATGAGCAAAACGAACAACCTTTGAATCACTCATTATTCTCTGGCTGCCTCCTTATTGACATTTCCTATACACGTACCCAGTGTCTGAGCATGGGAAGTATTTTACTTTCTGCCGACACAAATTCAACCTGTCCTGTTAATGAAACAATACTCACAATAAGCATTTTTCAGTAGTGTCTTTTTTTTTATTATTGTTCTTGCTGTGCAGGCTCAACCTATGTCAGCAGCCCCATGATGCACCACTTTCTCGAACGCCATTACTTGGAGGTTTGAAGATATTGGTGTCAGTAGGAACTCATTTTGGGAGCTCACATAACATGGGAAGCCTATGCGGATTTCCACAGTGTGTGTTGAGCGCAGGACTGGCCATCGGAGATTCCGAGCAGTTGCCCAGTGAGCCATTGAGATGGTGTGGGCAGTTGAATGTTGGAATGTTCGGCTATTGTGCTGGTTGTTCTTGATGATGAGGTCCGCCCTTACAGCCTACTTGTAAAAGCGGTGGACCAGGGCTGTATTTTTTTTATGTATTTAACTACCTTCATTTCTGTTGTGATGTAAGTCACTTTGGACTTGGGGTGCACGGGCATGGAGGTATATTTTTGGGGTGCAGGCCTCATAATCAGTATTAGTTCAGTGGCCTCTTCTGTGCATAATGTTTGTGTAATCTGTGTTTATGCTAGAATGCTATTGTCTGTCTATTGTCTGGTCCATGTATATGTAGTTATCTGTTGAGAGGATTAACATCCCAGCCTACCCTTGTCTCAAGAATGTGTTGATGTCTGGTTATATATGAATAGATTGTAAATCTGCCTTCTCAGGCAAACACTGTCCTATATCTGATTTAAATTACATTGGCTTAGATCATTACTTTGTGGTCACTTATTGTTATTTTATGTAACTTCACTCTGTTATCTAATGTATTCAGGCATTCTGATACACAGCCTGTGATTACATGCCACCATATAGTTTCATTCATGTCTGGACATGTCTGGTTCACTTGGGGGGCAGGGTGTATTTCTCCATTGTCTCTACCCCCTCCTGGAACAATAAAGTTGTTCAGTCTGTCTTTTCCATTCTAACCCTGAAAGACCCCAGATCTACAGACTCGTCTTATTTCTGAGGGATGCTAGCAAGGCTCTCTACGGGTACCCGTCTTTAAACTGCAGCTAAGGACTGGAGAAAGGCACGAGAGTCTGCTTGGGGAGAACATGGGGGTCCTGCAAGGAAGCAGCATTGGCAGATGTGACCCTGTTGGGGTACTGAGATCTGTCACATCTGTGTGTGTGTGTGCGCAGACCTGTCAGTGATAGTCATTAACAGATACACATGTATAAAGGAATGTTCATATATCCACTCACCCATACGTGAAATGCAAGTTGTGTGAATATCATGGGCGCTTACGCGTGATTACATATTAAACTTATTGTGATATATGTACATAGTGAGTAAAAATGCAGCCAAAACCTCCACAGAATCACTATAGCGTGACAAAAGACGAAAGGTAAGTTTTATCTGGTGCAAGCAAAATATATTAAGTGGAAATAAATATAGTACCAACGTGCCCATGCAGGCGCTTCTAATTGTACAAATAAATATACTTAGATGCTTCTCGTGGGTTCTCCTCTCAATGGGACCTCACAGATATTCTAATAAAATACAAAACAAGCCAATAGTGCAATACAGTTTGAATAAATCAAATGACGTGGGTCTGTCGGCGATGAATGAATTACGCACTCACATTTTATAGAGCCTTAATCTCCGGCTCTAGAAGCATAGACGCTCGGTCAATTTAAGGGTGACACACACCTTCTTTAACAGGATCACCTTAAAAACAGAAGGCTGGACATAGCGCTCCCATGGCATAACTTTTTAAGAAGCGTGCAATAGGCAGGATAAAGTGCGGACTCTCACCTATTTAGGAGCCTGTTTCACCATCGGCTCCTGGCTCAAATGTGTGATACTTTTCCTGTAAGTATCCAACCTCCCCTCATGGGTTTAGACCTCTTTGCATGCAGTCTTCTTTCTTCCTAAAAGATACGTGGTGGTGCCCACTGGACATTATGGGCCATGTTACATATATCACACCAAAACGGGGACGCTAAGGAGGAGAACCTGTGCTTGCAAGTTTCTCCTTACCGTCCCCATTTTAGTGTGATCATTACGGTGCAGGCGCTAATCCAGCAGCCTGCACTGTAACACGGCGCTTAGCGCTGCCGCAAGCATCCTGAGGCTAAGTGCCACCACGAGCATCCCCTCCATGGAGTCCATAGGATTCCATTGAGGCTGTTGCTGCGGTCACATGACCTGCAGGATCGCGCCTCGCGAGATCTGGCAGGTCGGCGGAGTGATTTGCAGAGAGAGGCCAGGGGACTCTTTTCCCCCAGTCTCTCTGCACTCCTGGTGCCCAGAAGAAGCGGATTGAGCATACTTACATATTCTATGTTTAAGTAGCAGGGAGTGCATGAACCAATAGAGGTGGATAGAGGTGGGAGCAGAACGCCTGAGCGGGAACTGAATGTAGAACAAGCTCTGCGCTCCTACCAGTGATTGACTGATGTTTAACACATCTACAGTTATCCAACGCTTATCATCTGTCTCCAATTAGCAGAGTCATAATTAGAGTCACGCTTTAATTACAGTGAAGTTTCCTGCTGATAATTTACTGTGACCTTGGAGACTCCTGATAGATGAGATTTATCTGCTGGAACACGAGTCGTTATTATGAGTGTGTGGGGTTTTTATCTGATCCTACCAAAAAGAATGAGAAGTTACCATGTAAGAATAAGTTAGTACTGAACACACACACACTTCTTATTTGGATGTGGCAAGTGGGTAAACGCCCAACAAAATATAAAGGACACTTGAGCCACCATGACTAAAGTGTATACAAGCTGCTAAATAAATGGATTGTTCCATTGGACTCTGCCAGGCGATATGTTGATACTGTACATGCATACTTTAGAGGGATAGACAGATTATTGGCTTAACTAATTAGCGGGAGCCGATATATTCAGCAAATTGCCGATAATTGGTATCCATTGTTTATTTGACAATATTCCCGATAGCCCTCGTCCAGCGCGGCTCACGCGAGCGAAAAAAAAGCCTTAAAAATGAAAAAAAAAAAGTTAGCTGAAAAATACCAAAAAATCCTAAAATATCAATAAATAAAAAGGCTTTTTGTTGCAGATTAAAAAAATAAAACAAATATTTTTTCCATTGAATCCTATGGGCTGTCATTTCTCTTGTACCAGTTTGTCCGATTTTCATCTGAGCAAATTCAATTTAAATTGAAAGGATCTCACATCTGTTGTAGTCGCATAAAATCATCTGAAATCGTCCATCGGTGGTCGGATGCAGTGGGAGAGGGCTGATTCACCTGCCTGTTGTAGGATCGGTCGGACGACTTTAGATGATATCGGATGATCGCACAAATACTGTGCCAGTGGACGGCCAGCGCAGAGCAGGGGTCAGCAACCTTGGTTCTCCAGGTGCTTTGAAACTACATGTCCCATGATGCTTAGGTATTCAATACATTGGCTGAGCCTCATGGGTAACGCAGTTCCAAAACATCTGGAGGGCTGAAGTTGCTGACACCTGGCCTAGAGTGTCCCCTAAAGAAACTAATAGATTGAACTGTGTGGGATGAGAAAACCACATCTTTACTGTCTGATTAAAACCCTTTCCTCTGCTGCAGGTGAAATCTCTTTTTTCTTTGTTGTGGTTTATAAACATTGCTGCTCTTTATGTTTCCATAGAGACGCATCCTTATTATAATTTGTCTTTTAACATATTTCTTCATTTTTTCAGGTCCTAATACTTACGAAGATGCTGCTGCTTACATTCAAGCACAATTCGAGAGCAAGAACCGCTCTCCCAACAAGGAGATATATTGTCACATGACCTGTGCCACAGATACAAATAATATCCAGGTGGTATTCGACGCAGTCACCGACATCATCATTGCCAACAATCTCAGAGGCTGCGGCTTGTACTGATTCCACTGTATAGCAATTTATCTGCCGGTGAAAAAAAATGCAAGTTGGTAAACTGAGAAGGCAAAACCGAAAAATATATATATATATAAATATATATATAAAACCAATCTTTTTATTTTGTCTCAATGAGCTGTCAACAGAACGGATTCCCTGGCAGTTCTCTCCCTACAGACCCCCTGCCCCCCCAAATCAAAACGTAAGCGAAAACAAAAGAAGATTCTTAATTTTTAAGGATCTCTTTTTAAAAAAATATATATATGATTAATAAATCCCCTCCATTAACCCTGTCGGTACTGGATGAGCTTGAAATGTGATATGTATCATCACCCTTGGTCTTAACCAGGACTGAGGAGGGTTAAAAAAAAAAAAATATTTTAAAAAATCATGTTTCGTAATAAAAGGGAAGATCGTGTTCAAATTTTAATCTTTTTGGGATCTGTGTGTTGCTCTCGCGCACGAGTGATCCTCCAGCGCATTCAGGTGTATCTATTCTGTTCAGCTCTTGGGTAACAAAACAAAAAAGGTACAAACAGGGGGAAAAAAAAATGTTTTAAAAAAAAAATAATGAAAAAATAAAATTTCCAAAACCAGGTAGATGTGTTTGTGAGACTTGCAGGACAGTCCACTCAGCTTTTTGTGAGTGCTGTTGGTGTACGAGGGTCTGTGAAGGATCAGGGAAGGCCCCTCTAGTCCGTGCAACACTAAGCAGCGGGTTCCAAATGTCTTGAAAAGGTATCAGTGCCAACCCAAACTGTGGAGTGGGGGGAACAGTCTGCAAATCCAGGGGGAGCATATACCCCTCTGTCCCCCCCTTCTCCGCGCTGTTCTATGGACCCTCAAACTGATGTTCTGCAGGTAGCATGACCTTTGGCCTTTGTAAAAACACAGCCTTCCTTAAAGTCGATGTGTAACGTTATCACTGGATTAGTGAATGCATAGAATGCTGTAAATCTGGTTTAGCTAAGTCTGTACATTTAGAAGAAACTAAACGGTTTTTCTTTTTTTTTTTTTTCTTCTCCCCATGTGCTTGTAGCTTATTGACACCTTTTATTATCATTTTTATCAATTATTTTTTTTCTTGCACCAGTCGTAAAGTGACATCATCTATGATTCTCTGTAACCCTTTCACTGCTGGGTTGACAGCGCCAGCACCGCCTCCTGCAAAGAATGGGTTCATGGATATCCATAACTGATTATTTTTTGAGGGGGGGGGGGGACTCTGTTGATTTCTGTTGGACTTGTAACCCTACTTAGGGGAAAAAGAATAATATTAATAATAATAAAACCTATTGTAAACCCAAAAGAAACAAGAACTTTCCAGGGTAATTGAAAATGTACAGATCTGATGTCTGATTAGGTTTCCATGCTCTGAACTGTGTACCGTGCACTCTCTGGGTTTGTATAGAAAAAGCACAGCTCTCACTTACCTCCAGCTGCCGAATTATCCCCCCCCCCCTTAGACATTTTTGCTCTGAATTCTGTGTATTACAAACTGATAGGCTTATTTACTTTTCGATCTCCTTTACTTTCCCAAGTGAATGCTTTGTGCTGCTTCCCCCTTCCCTTTCCTTTTAGTGAATGGTGTTTTTTCCTCTCATGTGGGATGTTTGTGCTGCGGAAAAAAAAAAAAAGGAAAAAAAGATTAAAAAAAAAAGAGAAAAAAATAACAAAAAAAAATTACAAATTTAATCGAATGTAGTGTTTACATTAAATTCACAGTTTTCATGACCAAACCTTTGTCATTTCTACTTTGATTAGAACTCAGACTTCTTCACCATTTCACTTGCAAACTGAAGAAGAGCGGTCACAAATGTTAAAGAAAAATTTTAAAAAAATGATGAATCAATAAATGAACGAGAAATGAAGCTGGAGTGTGTTCCTTGTATTCCCAAGCGCTGAATTTGGTGCTGCCAGCGACTCTCGTAACTAATGGAAACTCGTGTGTAGCTTAATAAAGAGAATGTTTGTCTGTACAGATAAGTCTCCTACACTCTACTCTTTTATCGTTTGCGCCTAAAACCTTCCGTACTGCAAGGGGTTACAGAGCAAGTCCCAAGCTTGTGACATTCTTCTAAATGTGGAACAAACGCTATTGTAAGGTTACGTTCGCTTTTCTCCATCGCTATGGTTGTGGTCGTCAAACACTGGTTGTCACGAAAAACACGTGCCGCGACGCAGGGTTAAGCAACTCACTATCTGTCTATCCTAGACCCAAATAATGACTACGCGGACAACAATCCCCCGCGCACGCTTGCCTAGCTGTCCCAGCAACGCCTACGCTCGCGACACGCATGCAAACGTGATGAAATGGGCACAGGATTGCAACGTAGTACCCGTCTACTCTCGTCCCAGAGTACCGACTACGTTTCCCACAATCCCTGCACCCACTTTTCTTATTCTATTCGTTACACTGCCACCACAAACCGTATTTAAAAGGCTTCCTGCAGGACCCCAGAGACGGTTTGAAACTCTGGTCCCATACCCCAAAACAGTCCAGCGACCGCAACTCACAATTTAGTAGATACTCGAGCTTAAAACAAAAGGCAAATCATCCAGTCCTTCAGTTAGCGTGGATCGAATATCAGGCAGAAAACAGAACTTAATAAATGTTATATTTATTTGATCTAAAAAATTAATCACACTGTGTTTGTTACAGAAAAATGGATATGATAAATCAATTACACACAAAACAGCAAATAAAAGAAAACAGATTAAAAACACAGATCCTTACTTACACGTCAATAAGCTAACCGGCCTCTGTGACTCCTGGGGGCTGGAGATTGGAGCATGGACAGATCATCACTTAGCGTGAACCCCTTTGAAAAGCCCCGAGCCCATGCTTGGCCCAGGTATATATAGGCTGCCTTGTCCCTCCCAGGACAGCCTCCTATCTGGAAGAGCCTGGGCACTACATTTCCCTGAATACCCCCTCCTGGGCACGCTCAGTTCCCTTGGTCATTAACTTGATTCCCAAAGTTTGTCTCTAGTGATCAAAGGATATGATCGCTTCTTTGAAATGCATGACCACTTACAAATTGGTGCCGTGGCATCTGCGATGTGCCCTTTCCATCTGCCCAAGGTGTGAAATGCTTGCAGGAGACCAAGGAAATGCCATTAGACCACCTGGGGGGTAATTTCCCCTCCTTAGCCTGCAGATCAAAGCACACTCATTTCCCTGGCATTCTCCAGAAACCTGGGATATCCTTTCACCAGGCGGCTGTGGCAAATGGACACTTCGCAAATAGGGATAGCCATAGATATAAATATGCCTATATATAGGGATATAGACACATATTGAGCTAGATATACAGATCTAATCTGCCACACTTGTCCCTATCCGAGACCGTAATCGTTAGCTGTTCACGTTTATAAACGGCCTATTACTTGCTCTTTTACCACTAATTGGTATATTAGGGGCTTGACTCCTATCTGCAAGGAGCTGCAAACAGTTACCAGAAGCGACACCACCCCTGGTATCGTCTGCTGGAGACCATGGAGAGAAGTTTACCCCTGTGCACTCACAGCACCATGGACCACGGAAGGACACTGGGAACGATTTGTTCCCAATGTTGCTATATATATTGCCAAAGGACAAGGGACCACATGTGAGGAATTTACTTTTTTGTCATTTTTAAGTTAAGTTTCAATCACTTATCCCCAGGGCTTCTGAGTTGGTACTATGTTCAGAATACTGTATTCAGCCACGAGTACAAGCACGCTTGGAAAAGCTAGATAATAATTAGCTGCTAGACGTAGAATGTTTCCAATGCAGGTAAGAAGTGTCTGTGTCTCAAGCTGCTAAGATTACAAGTGTGGCCACAGCAATAAAAAAAAAAAAATCAGTAAGGTACGGTGTGTAGGAGTTTTATTGCTGTGGCTGATACACGTATACACTGCGCATTACTGTATCAGCCACAGCAATAAAACTCCTACACCCCGTACCTTACTGATTTCTTTATTGCTGTGGAGCTCTGTGATGCATTCACTCACACATTACTGTTGTGGAGCTCTGTGATACACTTATACTGCACATTACCGTATCACAGCACAAACCACAGCAATAAAACGAACTACATTACTGTGATTATTGCTGTGAGGCTCTGGTATACTCTTATACAAAGTGCACATTACTGTATCAGAGCTCCACAGGAATAAAACTCATACACACCGCACATTACTGTGAGTTTTGTTGCTGTGGAGCTCTGATTCGCTCATACACACTGCGGTTTTTATGCTGTGAAGGTCTTTGATCAAGTAATGTGCGCTTTATTCCTGTGGCGCTCTGTGATACACTTGTACAAAGCTCGCAGTATGATGCGCCGTGTATATCACTGGAGTCAGGTGATTTGCTCCCTCTGTCAGTTCCTTTTATGATCCTCCTTGTGTCACTTGACCAAATAATGTTATTTAAATTCCACCCCCTCCACACTTCCTGATCCTCTGTTAATTAGAAGCTTCTGTTAATTGAGGGGGAGCTCCCAGAGCAGCACATGGGGGTAACACATTCTCCGTACACTGTCTAACATCACCCAGCTGAAACACAGTAAAAAAAAATATATATTTCAATAAATGGGCTAAAACCACAATACCCAAATAAATAGCCCAGAAAGTCACTGGTGGGTTATTTATACCCAATACTCCTCAAATGGTACACAATGTGGCAAGGATGAGCAGCAAATTATTTGCAAGCTACTAGCAAAGGTAGTCATAACCAGACTATGTGCACAATTCCCATGACTCCCAGGCAGCACAGTAAAGCCACAGCTCATAACAGCCAAGATGTATTACCTGCCCTCAAAATCTCATTAAAGTACAGGTTTTTTGGGTCTAAGGGGAGTCCTAACCTTATGAAATACATAAAAATACAGATATATTAGGGGGGTGCCTGTTAAGGAGATAAAGGCCTAGACATGTAGAGTATCTCTAGAGTTTTCCTGTTTGTTTTGAGCTATGTGGCTTCACTGTGCTGCCCCGGAGTGACGGGAATTAATTAGCACCTCACGTATACTTACAGGAGGCTGTGTATGATCTTGAATTTCTTGTTTGAGCCAGCAGAAGAGTTAACCCAAGGCCTGGGTGTTTCAATGCACATAGGTGTTCTCCATACTGGTACAAAACGAGTCCCCCACGGAGATTGATCTGCAACAGATTCCAGAGTTGTCAGGATTGACTCCGTTGATAGTTGTCCAGTTGACACACAGCAATCATACATGAAGAATTACAAATAAGAATTAACAATGCCTTTGGAGACCAAGCCTTAAATAATAAATCAGCAGGTGACCTGAGAACATCAGTTCCTGGAAAGATAAGTACTGCGAGCGTCCCACCTCAACATCTAGAAAGGAAATCCATGCTGAGATAATGGCGTCCCATGATTCTGTCAGAAACCTAGCTGGGTATATCGGAGGCTGTGATACAATGTCCACTACCCTACCAAGACGAGAAAAAAAAGCCTAATTATACTCTAATATCAATGTCTAAAACACATCCACCCCTAGTGCAGAAGAGCATGTCTTTATGTTCTTTTTAGAGAGCACAGACTGTATGGTTCTATAAGGCTGGGGTCAGACGAGGGCAGTATGTGCACCCATACTGACGTGCCTTCCGGCGCCCATTGTGGCGTTGTGACACTGCGACGGGGCTGGCCACACACTGTTGCGTGCGCACGACAGCAGCCGTGCTGCATCCGTGCAGCAAGCCTCCCCGTCAAAGGGCTAGGTCACGCGTTGACGGGGCTGCAAAGCGCGATCCTCCATAGGAGGATCAAGCCTTGCGGCGTGAACGCACTAACTGCACTCAGTGAAGCGGGCAGATGGGCGTCAAGTGGAAGGAACGTCCACTCTCACGGACGTTCCTTCCGCTTTTACTACCGCTCGTCTGACCCCGGCCTTAGGGGTTTATAAAAGGTTCCCGTTGAACTACATGTTCCACGATGCTTAGCCAGCCTTAAGCCTGCCTGAGCATCAAGGGACATGTAGTTTCAGAACACCAGGGATGCCAAAGTTCACCATCACTATTCAAGGAGAACCTTTTCTAAACCCCTAATAGAACCATACACTTTGTTCCCTCTAAATATGTATTCAATGTTCCAAAACGCCATCGCGTGAATGATTGAGAGGGCAAGAGACCGGTAAGAGCTTCTGAGGCCGCTGGATGCAGACTGATTCGCAATACAAGAACCACCAGTCGATATGGTTAAAGAAATCCCTGACTTCTGAAATGAAGAAAAACATCACTGCTCTATAGCAGAACCTCAAAACAATGAACACATTTAAAAGGACATTCACCAACATAGCCACTCATGAACAGATCAATTTCATTAAATAGCCAGTGCCCACCCATCCCTACAGTCCAGGAAGGCTGATCCAAGCCTTCCAAATGGAGGGATTTCCCTACCTGGAAAGCTGTCAATCAGCTGGCACTGAACAGCCTCCCCAGATTTTAGGTCATGAATGTACAGGTCTGTATGTTACGGACAGACTAATGGCGCTTGTGCCATCCTAGACGCTCCAAATTCAGCTACATCACATCAGATTTATCAATAAGAAATTAAGACTAATGTTCATGATCTAATCAAGAAAGAAGAGACAGAACTCACGTAAGGGCAGATCCGCTTCACGGTGCACTTGATCCTTCATTCTGGATGTGGCAATATTGAAGTAAGTCCAAGAAATTAAACACTACCAGCACTCGTGGGCTCAGCTGGTATCCTAATGTGAAAAAGATCAAAAAGACACGTCAGCAATATTTAAGAGCTCTTTGTCCAGCTTGGTAGAAGCCAATAGACTGAAACGTTGTTAGAGACTCGTTGCTGGAGGTTTTATTGCTTACCAGCTCTGTCAAACACCTTAACCCTCCAAATATATAAATGGACATTATAAAAAGAATTACTGCCCCTCTTTCACCTATGATATACACACACACAAATACACAGCGCCCTCCACCAATATTTGCAACGTTGATTAAAAAGAGCAAATAAGGCTTTGAAAATTGTTTTTTTTAACAAAAGGTTAAACAATATACACCATCATCCTCTGCTGTCATGGATATCAAACAACTGAAACACAGCACAGGTTTATCCAAAAAAAATATTTTTGTTAAATATGTGTGTGGCGCAATTATTGGCACACCAATGAATTGTTACGGGAAAAGTATATAACAAGTATATGCCCATACGGTACATTTTTTAGTGACTTGGAACAGGAAATTCTTCATCCATGACTTTCTTTTTCAAAAAGGTATAAAGGACGTAAGACGTGAGACCACATTCCCTTAGTGCTTCATCACAATGGGTGAGACCAAGAAATATAGCTGTGATTAGGGATGAGCTGAACGCCCCTGTGTTCGGTTCGACTTCGAACTCGAACACGATCCGAACTCAATGTAAGTCAATGGGACCCGAACGTTCAATTTTTAGAGTGCCCTCCAAGAGGGCATACATGCTAGATATTTGCCATAAAAGGTGTATGGGGGTCCGGGCAGTGCCCTGGGGGACAGGAAACGAGGACAAAAAGTAAAAAAAAAAAAGAAGGTTTTTAAAGGAACAGTGAGTTTTCCATGAAATAAAGGTAAAGAATAAAAATCAAAAATTCCTTCAAATATCGTGCCTAGGAGGTCCCCATAACCTGTCCGTGAAGTGGCGGATTTGTAGGATTTATAGAAACATTTAAAAAGAAAAAAATGACATTTCAAATGACGGTAAATGGTTTTCCTTTAATCTATTCATAAACAACTGCTTGGGGCGGCAGCCTGTATGAAAAGAGGAGACGTTTTAGGACACACAGAACAAGTTTAGTGATTTTTTTGGCTAAATTATGGTGAAACTTATGCAGGCTTTGGATGAAAGTAACAATAGGTGCTTTAAAATTGGGCCTTTAGTGTCGGCAACAGTGCCGTCACACTGTAACCCCTCTGTGGTATTGTGGAAGAGTGCAGGGTTGGACCCTGCGGTCAAATATTAAAATGATATGAATCTGGTATAGGCGTCAGTGGCAGTGCACCCAAATATTGTGCCTTTGGTGGCAGCAAGTGCCTTCACACCGTAACCCCTCTGTGGTATTGTGGAAGAGTGCAGTGGTGGACCCTGTGGTCAAATATTAAAATGATATGAATCTGTTACAGGCGTCAGTGCTCCCAAATATTTTGCCTTTGGTGGCAGCAATTGCCTTCACACCATAACCCCTCTGAGGTATTGTGGAAGAGTGCAGTGGTGGAGGTTTTGGTAATGCAGAAGAGATCCCCGATTTATTCAGTTACATCAGCAGCTATAACAAAACCGGGTCAGCAATGTTTAGGCAATTGTACTGCGCTACTGTATATGGTGAGAATCGGCACACACCAGTAGCAACAGGAAGCAAACAGAACAGGCAGGGAATACAAAGAGAGAATAGTCAAATGGCAGGCAAAGTCGGCAACAGATCGGGTCCTCAGAACAAGCAGGGTCAGTAACAAGTATACAAACTGATTCGGTAAGCTAGCGATGCGGGAATAAAGGCTGAGACACACTGAGCGTGTAGCGACGCACAGCGAAGCGAAGAGAAGCAAACATTTTGCAGGCTTGACTTCACTCCACTCACTCCGCTCCGCCCCGCCTCGCGTTTCTACACTGCATTACGTTTGCTTCTCACCGCACTGGACAGGAATCCACTAACTAAATTAAAATGTACACACAAAACCGTTTTATTTTCACAAAGCACATGTTATATAGGCAAAAAAAGGTTTCTACTGAATAAAATACATCAAAAATTAATGTTAATTTAATAGGAATAGTATAAAAATATAAAAAAAAGGTAACCCCTGATCATATATATTATAGGGACACGGAGCGCTGTGATGCATTGATACCACACACAGACATATACGTATATATCAACACGCAGACCTATATATACAGTTGTGTTCAAAATTATTCAACCCCCAATGCTGTAAAGGGTTTTATGGAATTTAGTGTACATTTGTAATTGTATTCAGAATGAAATCCTACAAGGACTTTTTAAAGAACCATATGCAACTGAAATGACATCAATTGGTTTTGTAATACAGTAGTAAATGTTTCTTTTGTGAATTCTTCATTGACACAATTATTCAACCCTTAAAGACTACCACTCTGAAGAACAGAGGTTCATTCAAGTGTTTTCAATCAGGTATTGAAAACACCTGTGGATGTCACGGAGCAGCAAAAAGCATAATAAGCACCAATTAGGCAGCTTTAAAATGACTGTGATACTCAGCTCCTTCTAGACATTTACTGGTGTGGTTACAAACATGGTGAAGTCAAGAGAATGGTCCAGGAAGACAAGAGAAGAGGTGATTACTCTTCACAGGAAGGGCAATGGCTATAAGAAGATTGCAAAGATGTTAAACATACCAAGAGAGACCATAGGAAGCATCATTCGCAAATTCAAGGCAAAGGGCACTGTTGAAACGCTACCTGGTCGTGGCAGAAAGAAGATGCTGACTTAGACTGCTGTGCGCTACCTGAAGCGTAGAGTGGAGAAAAGTCCCCGTGTGACTGCTGAGGAACTGAGAAAAGATTTGTCAGATGTGGGTACTGAAGTTTCAGCTCAGACAATACGGCGCACACTGCGTAATGAAGGCCTCCATGCCAGAACTCCCAGGCGCACCCCCTGCTGTCTCCAAAGAATAAGAAGAGTCGATGCAGTATGCCAAAAGTCATGTGGACAAACCACAGAAGTTTTGGATAGTGTTCTGTGGACTGATGAAACAAAATTAGAACTGTTTGGGCCATGGATCAACGCTATGTTTGGAGGAGGAAGAACAAGGCCTATGAAGAAAAGAACACCTTGCCTACTGTGAAGCATGCGGGGGGTCAATCATGCTTTGGGGCTGTTTTGCTTCTGCAGGTACAGGGAAGCTTCAGCGTGTGCAAGGTACCATGAATTCTCTTCAGTACCAGGAGATATTGGATGACAATGTGATGCAGTCCGTCACAAACCTGAGGCTTGGGAGACGTTGGACCTTTCAACAGGACAGTGATCCCAAGCATACCTCCAAGTCCACTAGAGCATGGTTGCAGATTAAAGGCTGGAACATTTTGGAGTGGCCATCGCAGTCACCTGACTTAAATCCGATTGAGAACCTCTGGTGGGACTTAAAGAAAGCAGTTGCAGTGCGCAAGCCTAAGAATGTGACTGAACTGGAGGCTTTTGCCCATGACGAATGGGCGAAGATACCCGTAGATCGCTGCAAGACACTTGTGTCAAGCTATGCTTCACGTTTAAAAGCTGTTATAACTGTAAAAGGATGTTGTACTAAGTACTAAGATTGAATGTCACTTGGGGTTGAATAAAACTGATAATGATGTGAGCACAGAAAAGACATTTGTGGTTATTTCATTATAAAATGTTATGTTATATTGTCTGACCTACAACGTGCCTCTTTGATTTAATTGTAAGCAAGATGACTGAATGATCAAAATCAATGTCAAACTGGCAAAACACTCAATTTCAGTGGGGGTTGAATAATTTGAACACAACTGTACGTATATAAACACGCAGATATATATATATATATATATATATATACCCATCCACAGACCTCAGACCATATATACACATACGCACATGGGGGGTGGCATGTGGACAATCTCAACTAAATGCGCCCCCCCATTTGGCTGATCCCTCCAGAAGAAATGTTGAACCCGACAGCAGAGAATATATATCTCTATCTAGATATATATCTTATCTATATATATATATATCATACCTGCCCTTACCTTCCCCTATAAATTTGCTAAAAATATATAAACACAAAAAAAACAAATCACTGCCCGAGACAATTGCTGAGCCAATTTCCACTAAATCATGATCTTGTCAATATATGGCATATTCACTTAGCATGGTCACGCCTTACTATCACATCAATTTAGTTTACTATACCAATTAGTTTTCAAGGTTTAACTAATATTATAAGGTGTGGTGCTGATGCGGTTTCTTAAGTGCTAATATCTCTGCCTTTCATATTTACCAATATAACGCGCAATCTGTGTAAACTGGTGGACGCACCGTTTACTTTAGAATTAGAATATACAATTATCGTTATAATCTGCTGACATAATCACCGTGTTCAATGTCTAGTATATAATTAATTCATGTCAATGTTGGACAACATTTCTTTAATGTAAGAAGTTTATTTATACTATGTTTAATAAAAATCAATCTTTTAATTCTAAGCAATAGGTACATTTGTCCTCGTAAGGGGAATTTATACTTTAGTATATTGTTACCTGGGATCCTCATTAACCCAATAAAGGCCCAACATATCGTCATTCACAACGTGGGGCATATAACAAAAAAGCCAGTATGCGTATATGTATTAGCAGCAAATTCCAACCGAACATTGTTTAAATAGGTTTAAAGAGGAAAGAGGTGCACTGTTTCTTTACTAAATAGATTTCTGCGCTGACCCTCACAGAACACACAAGACAAGACATATTAAAAATATACATACTCAACACGGAACGGGTTTCGCTGATCTCATCTCAGCTTCATCGGGAGTCAAAACGATCTTTCGCGTCTATTCCCTACCAGGGTGGCTGCGTAGACCAGAAGTATCCAGCTGTCATGCCCCTCATCTGCACCCATACTCAGAAGCTCCTGGCAGCATGCTTCCTGTGCTGCTCATGTCCTGCAATCTGCATTTTCAATAACAGCATCCAGCAGTGAACTAGTTAACACCAAACACACACTGAAAATAAAGGGCAACACCCCAGGTTCTGCTTTGCTGTTCATTATAGCTTATTTCCTGATAGAGTGAAGTCATTGCTCGAGTGAGGTCATACGCTCTATTGCTCTGACATTCCAGTTTACCTAAAACCCCGACTAACTGCTCCTGTTTATCACCAGATTCCTTTCTATTCACCAGATCTCAGCTCCAGCAACCACCTTCACCATCATCATTTACTATCTGGTCAGTTTCTGCACATTAATCCTCCTCCACCCATACCCACCTTCTGTCTGTGCAGATCACTGCACTCTGGGTTCACCATATCCCCATCACCCCGGTGCCATCCCGGTACCATCCCTAACACCAGTCCACTTCATGTATAAAAAGTAACAAAAAAAAGGATGTCATTTGCGCTCGCTCCTGTAGCTCCATGAGAAATTAAACACAATCAGAGGTTTTTGTTTACTTCAACTTGAATGGCCATTAAAGTGTAAGCTCACCTGCCACGTCACGGCACGGCACCTCTGGGTCAGGTGGGTCCTACCTACTGAAACCAAGAGCTGCTCTCTAAGCAACCACATAATCTCATTTCAGTCATGAGAGAGACTGATGAGTTTATATTTATACCCTTGCCAGGTATTAAATGAACTCCTGACTGCCTCTGCCAGAAAGTTTAAAATGGGCCCTACTTGGATCTTCCTGTAGGACAAGGATCCAAATATGTATCAAATTCAACACGAAAAAGGTTTACTGACCACAAAACCAAGTTCTTGCCATGGCCACTCAGTCCCCTGACTGATGGAAAACCTATGGGATGAACTGAGGAAGAGAGTCCACCAGCGTTGACTTTGAAATTTGAAGCATCTGGAGCAAGGAGCCACTCAAGGCATGAGGAGCCTGGAGCAAATCAAGGCATGAAAAGCAAGGAGCAACTCAAAGCATGAGGAGCAAGGAGCACCTCAAGACATGCGGAGCACTGAGCACCTCAAGGCATGAGGAGCTAGGAGCACGTCAAGGCATGCGGAGCACGTCAAGTCACGAGGAGCAAGGAGCAACTCAAGGCATGAGGAGCAAGGAGCAACTTAAGGCATGAGGAGCAACTCAAGGAATGAGGAGTGACTCAAGGAATGAGGAGCAACTCGAGGCATGAGGAGCAACTCGAGGCATGAGGAGCAACTCGAGGCATGAGGAGCAACTCGAGGCATGAGGAGCAACTGAACAGATGAAGTACAAAGCAAAGGATGACCGTCATGGTGCAATGAAATCCAAAAACAATCTCCAAAATGGCGGGAGCCCAGCGAACCTAGCGCCGAGTCACCGTGTGCGGTGTATGATTAAGGCCGCTTGAGGCCGAAACGTTACTATGATTTTTTACCCCTTGGGGTTTTTCCCTCCCTGAATAAATCTTTGGAACCTGCTGCCTGAGACCCGTTTCTGTTGGCGTCATGGTGCAATGTGAGGAATTACAACACAGGAGCAACGTAGCTCGACTTGCTTGTTTACTGCATCAGAGCTAGGTTATGCCTTGCTGCGAGCTTGTCGTCCCTCACAAATATATATATATATATACACACACACATATACAGTGGCAAGAAAAAGTATGTGAACCCTTTGGGATTACGTGGAGTTTTGCATGAATTGGTCATAAAATGTGCTCTGATCTTCATCTAAGTCACAACAATTTGAAAAAAACAGTCTGCTTAAAATCATACAACACAAACATTATATGTTTTCATGTGTTTATTGAACATAACATGTAAACATTCACAGTGCAGGGTGGAAAAAGTATGTGAACCCCTAGCCGAATGACTTCTCCAAGAGCTAATTGGAGTCAGGAGTGAGCCAACCTTGAGTCCAATCAGTGTGATATTATTGGATGTGTTGCTGAACGCTGTCCTGCCCTTTAAAAACACACACCAGTTTTGGGTTTACTTGTTTCAAGAAGCACTGCCTGATGTGAACCATGCCTCGCAGAAAAGAGCTCTCAGAAGACCTACGATCAAGAATTGTTGACTTGCATGAAGCTGGAAAGGGTTACAAAAGTATCTCCAAAAGCCTTGATGTTCATGTGTCCACGGTAAAACAGACTGTCTACAAATGGAGAAAGTTCAGCACTGTTGCTACTCTCCCTAGGCATGGTCGTCGTGTAAAGATGACTGCAAGAGCACAGCGCAGAATGCTTAATGAGGTAAAGAAGAATCCTAGAGTGTCAGCTAAAGACTTACAGAAATCTCTGGCACATGCTAACATTTTTGTTGACACATCTACAATAAGGAAAACATTAAACAAGAAAGGAGTACATGGGAGGACACCACGGAGGAAGCCATTGCTGTCCAAAAAGAATATTGCAGCACGTTTGAAGTTTGCAAAAGAGCACCTGGATGTTCCACAGCACTACTGGCAAAATATTCTGTGGACAGATGAAACCAAAATTGAGTTGTTTGGAAAAAACACACAACACTATGTGTGGAGAAAAAAGGCACAGCACACCAACATCAAAACCTCATCCCCACTGTAAAACATGGTGGAGGGAGCATCATGGTTTGGGGCTGCTTTGCTGCCTCAGGGCCTGGACGGATTGTTGTCATTGATGGAAAAATTAATTCCAAAGTTTATCAAGACATTTTGCAGGAAAACGTAAGACCATCTGTCCGCCAACTGAAGCTCCGCAGAGGATGGGTGATACAACAGGACAATGACCCAAAGCATACAAGTAATTCAACAAAAGAATGGCTTCAACAAAACAAAATACACCTTCTGGAGTGGCCCAGTCAGAGTCCTGACCTCAACCCGATTGAAATGCTGTGGCATGACCTTAAGAGAGCGATTCACACCAGACATCCCAAGAATATTGCTACACTGAAACAGTTTTATGAAGAGGAGTGGTCCAAAATTACTCCAGATCGTTGTGCAGGTCTGATCTGCAACTACAGGAAACATTTGGTTGAGGTTATTGCTGTCAAAGGAGGGTCAACCAGTTATTAAGTTCAAAGGTTCACATACTTTTTCCACCCTGCACTGTGAATGTATTCATGTTGTGTTCAAAAAAAGCAATTGGACATAATGTCACACAAAACTTCTGAGGACTTGAGAACCAAAATTGTGGAAAAATATCAACAATCTCAAGGTTACAAGTCCATCTCCAGAGATCTAGATTTTCCTTTGTCCACAGTGCGCAACATTATCAAGAAGTTTGACACCCATGGCACTGTAGCTAATCTCTCTGTGGGTGGACGGAAGAGAAAAATTGATGAAAGGTTGCAACGCAGGATAGTCCGGATGGTGGATAAGCGCCCCCAAACAAGTTCCAAAGAAATTCAAGCTGTCCTGCAGGCTCAGGGAGCATCAGTGTCAGCGCGAACTATCCGTCGACATTTAAATGAAATGAAACGCTATGGCAGGAGACCCAGGAGGACCCCACTGCTGACACAGAGACCTAAAAAAGCAAGACGACAGTTTGCCAAAATGTACTTGAGTAAGCCAAAATCCTTCTGGGAAAACGTCTTGTGGACAGATGAGACCGAGATAGAGCTTTTTGGCAAAGCACATCATTCTACTGTTTGGAATGAGGCCTACAAAGAAAAGAACACAGTACCTACAGTGAAATATGGTGGAGGTTCAATGATGTTATGGGGTTGTTTTGCTGCCTCTGACACTGGGTGCCTTGAATGTGTGCAAGGCATCATGAAATCTGAGGATTACCAAAGGATTTTGGGTCGCACTGTAGAGCCCAGTGTCAGAAAGCTGGGTTTGCATCCGAGATCTTGGGTCTTCCAGCAGGACAATGACCCCAAACATACGTCAAAAAGCACCCAGGAATGGATGGCAACAAAGCACTGAAGAGTTCTGAAGTGGCCAGCAATGAGTCCAGATCTAAATCCCATTGAACACCTGTGGAGAGATCTTAAAATTGCTGTTGGGAAAAGGCGCCCTTCCAATAAGATAGACCTGGAGCAGTTTGCAAAGAAAGAGTGGTCCAAAATTCCGGGTGAGAGGTGTAAGAAGCTTATTGATGATTATAGGAAGCGACTGATTTCAGTTATTTTTTCCAAAGGGTGTGCAACCAAATATTAAGTTAAGGGTGCCAAGAATTTTGTCCAGCCCATTTTTGGAGTTTTGTGTGACATTATGTTCAATTTGCTTATTTTCCTCCCTTTTCTTGTTTTGTTCCAATACACACAAAGGGAATAAACATGTGTATAGCAAAACATGTGTTACTGCAATACTTTTCTGTGAGAAATACTTGATTTTCTGGAAAAATGTCTGGGGTGCCAACAATTTCGGCCATGACTGTATGTCCAATTTTTTTCGCCTTCCTCTGGACTGGTAAATGCGAGAAAAACATAATTTGGACTTTTTTATTTTAACCTCCCTGGTGGTTTTCCTGAGTGTGGCTCGGGGTTAAATTTCAATGCTGAAAACGGTAACCCCGAGCCACACTCGGGCTGATACATACCTGTCCCTGCGTTCCCTTGATGTCCTCCCGCAGTCACCTCCGTCTGATCGCGGCGTCCTGCTTCCAAGTTCCCTTCCCGCGAGAAGTATCAGATAGTCAAGGACAGGGGGCGTCGGGGTTGGGACACTATGTGAACATATAGATTGGTAAACGTCCTTAAAACATACAGAAAGGTCTGTATAAACAAAATATTAATAAGACATTATCTACCAAGAAAAAACATCCTCCATGCCGAGTGTTATCTAACTACATCCTCATTCTACAGAGGAGGAATATGATAACAGCAGTTTCCATACCATATGGGAGTCCGTAAAAACTATGGACAGGAGGTAATTTGAACATAAACATTTTGCTTGAAAAATAAATTACAACCTTGTGAATATGTATAGATTTACGAGATAACTAACCTTCAGATTGGGTTTGCTTCCTCCAAATCCAACGCTCTGTATAGTGTGCTCCCGCGACTGCAACATTTATGGTCCTCCTGACAGAGGTGTAAGGGTCTACAAAGAATCACAGTAATGTAAGAGACACGGATAAAGCAAACATCTCCAGGCCAAGGTGAGTGAGCATCCTGCAGAGCACCGTCACACTCGTAGGCAAAAGCAGATCAGTTTGAGGTGGCACAAAATTTACTCCATAAACATTACACAATGTGTGATACTGTATATCAGAGCAGTTTGTTCAGTTCTTGGCTACATAAAGTAATTCACATTGAGAGATACTAATACACACAAAAATACCTATTAGCTAGAATGGCGCGCTGCTTATTATTCAAGCCCCGGTGCTCAAACCACCACATATATTCAATGTATAGCAAAAAAAATACACACAGTAGGCATTCATGGGTCTTCGTTAAAATTTTTACATCTTTATTCAATATTCCATAGTGAAAAGCCGAAACGTCAACTTTAGGATATTGAACAGAACTGTAGAAGGATTTTACTGAAGACCCATGAGTGCCAACTATTTTAGATATACATTTAACAAACACACACACACACACAGTTCATTCAGTAAGTATAAAGAGCCCATCACCCCCCCCCCAAACACACACACACACACACACAAATCTACTCAATACACCATAATGACAAAGCAAAAAACAGATTTCTGACTTTGAAAAAAAATATCATAAGCCATAAGTATTCAGACCCTTTGACACATGTAATTTAGCTCAGTTGGCTCATATTTCTCTGGATATTTGAGAGTTGCACCTTGATTGGATCAACCAGTGGCAAATTCTATGACCTGGGAAAGCAGATTAAGAAATAGGGCACCGGGCACATCCGAGGGAGTAGTGGCACCTTTATTCAGACATACGTGAGGTTTTGCCCGATACAGCAGCCTTCCTCAAGCACGACTTGGAAAGGCACAGGTAAGCTCCCACAGATATTAATGCAAATCCATACCTTGCAACAATGAAACGTGATGGTGTCCTCATACTTTGTGGGTGGTTTTCATTAGCAGTGACTGATAGACTGGCCAGGGTAGAGGGAAAGCTGAATGCAGCAAAATGCAGAGATAACCTGATCCAGCTCGCTCAGGACCTCAGACTGGACAGAAGATTGACCTTCCAACAGGACAATAACCCTAAGCAAGCAGCCAAAACAACGCAGGAGTGGCTTAGGGCAGACGCATGTGATTTGTTTCAGAAGCAATCGCAAGTCGTCCGAAATTTAAATGATACGTATTTGGAAAGTAATTCCAAAACATGAATCACATAGAAACGAAACGGTATATGAGTGACTCGAGTCTGGACCTGAATCCAATGTCTCTGGAGAAACCTGACAACTCCATCCAGCCTGGCAGGGCTTGTGAGGATCTGCAGAAGCAAACGGCCGGTGTGCAAAGCCTGTCGTATCATACCCTATAACGACATGAGGCTGTAATCACTGTCAAAGGGGCTTCAACCAATTATCGAGGATTTTAGCAGGACGGATACATTGAGATTTCTCTCGTTTTCAAGTATGTCCTGGGTTCAACAACATTGAATTGTTACAGTCGTTACAGAAATACAAAGTAATAATTTGCAACTTATTAAAAACTGAAGTATATTTCTTACATATTGGTTTTATGTTTGGATCATTGATCCTCTTATTGTTGTTATAGATTTATATGTCATATTTGACACCAATAAATTGAAATTTCTTTGCTATTGGAGTGCATCCTTTTTTGATTATCTTCTAATGTTCTAGAGGTCTTTTGGGGAGCCTCTTATTAGGGAGTGCACCCTTGCTTTTTCCAGTGTGCAGGACAACTGATTTCTTTATTTGCTGAACTTATTAAAAACAAACACACAATACATGTGACAGTTCAGTAATTTCCTTTAAAAAAAAATTGCAGTGTTGCCAAAACTTTTTTTTTTTTTTGGCTTGGTCAATATGCAGATTGATGTGAAATAAAATTTTTAAAAAAGGAAACAATTTTAGCATAAAGCGGCAGCAAAATGAAGGAGCCTGAATAAAATACATATATATATATATATACACACACACATAAAGACATTTAATAAGTCATAATTATATTTAAAAATGTGAAACAGGGGTCTAGTTAAATATTTGCAAAAAATATGACCAACACAATTAGGGTTATTCAGAGAAAGGTGAAAATCAGGAGAATTGGCAGGAGAAGAGAACAATCTAGATCAAATAGCCAATTTGGAAAGCGAGATAAATGAAAGAATTTTTCTGGTTTGGCTATTGTGACCTAGAATTTTTACTTCTCCAGTCTTTCTCCTGAGTTTCACCTTTCTTTGAACAGACCTGATAGTATCAGTTACTCATTTTTTAATCAAATGAAAACATCTCTTTCTGATCGTGTGGATACACGAGTTACCAACAGACACCATGGAGTGGCAGTATTGCTTCTCAACACACACACACAGTTTGTGTAGTTCTACTTGCCTTGATCCTGCCTTCAGTCACCTTTACATACGAGAACCAGACATGGACTCCTTCAATAGACATTTGATCTGAAGTTTCAGCTGCCTATGAGACGTTTCTTGTGACATGTATATATAAAGGCCACCAGACAAACTGCCAAAGTCAGAAAGCTGTTAATATTCCGGATCTCTGTGTCACAAACAACATGAACAGAAATACACAGTCATTGCGGCCGACAGTCTCACTAGAAGAAGATAATATAAATGCTCACATAGGGTGATACCCCCCCCCCCCAGTACAGTGTTAAAGATACGTGCCAATAAACCACTTACAAGCACAATTGTGATTGCAGGTTTATCATATGCATCGTGCTGGAATCTTCCAATATGATGCTCCGTGCAGACAGCATAAATCCAAAGGGATACATTTATTGAGCTTATAGGATAAAAAAACAAGTAATGCATATCTGTAAAGATCACCCAGTCCACAAGCCTGGCACTGCCAATACGAATAGCTCCACAGCTCAGTCAGACCGGTCCCTGGTAAAAGCTCAACGCGTTTCGTCCTTCCGCAGACTTCATCAGGAGCATCCTGTAAGCACAATAAATGTATCCCTTTGGATTTAAGCTGCCTGCACTGAGCATCATATTGGAAGATTCTGGCACGATGCACATGCTAAACCTGCAACTAAATTGTGCTTGTGAGCGGTTTATGTATCTTTTACGCTGTACTGGGGGGAATAACCCTATGTGAGCATTTATATTTTTGAGCTTAAAGATGGGTAACAGGTGAGAAGGGTCGCCTCGTGTGCGGAATTACTCTTGACAAAGCCTTATAGGTAAAACGTGTTGAGTATGTTTTCAACAGTTATTTTTTTTATTTTATTTTTTTATTAAAGCATATGATTTCGTACAGATAAGAAACATAACATTCAGTTCGTAAACCGAAATATAATACTGGGCAATGACAGGTTACAAAGATGACATTTATCTATGCTATGCCGTATTGTATTAAGGCATTATTTAAAGAGAGCAGAGAATAATGACAAGCTGTCAATCTTGCATCAGAGGGCTCAAAACAGCGATCAGTAAGTAGAGATAGAAAATACGAAAATAAAAATAAAGGGCCAAAAATTGGCATTCTGCCAGCTCAGCTGGTCTGCAAACTTGAGTGTCTAAAAATTAAAAACGCTGAGAAGAGCAACAAGAAAGGGAGAAAAAAAAAAAAAAAAAAAGGGGGGGCGGGGGGACCCCCCCCAACAGAGTGTGGGAATTATGTTCCTTATCCGTATCTATCTGAGTCATCTGGCATTCTCAGGCCTGAGCCTCGTATGGGGCATTTGAGTAAAGGAACCAGAAGAGAGGAAAATAGGAGAGATGGGGAGAGACAAGAGGCGAAGAGGGAGAAAGGAGGAAACACTAGGACGGGAAAAAGGAAAAAGAAAGGAGAGAAAAGAAGAAGGAAAGGGAAGGAAGAAAGAGAGGAAGAGAAGAAAGGGAAAGAGGAAAAAAAAAAAGGGGGGGGAGGGAAAGATATCCAGGGGTGGCCGAGGCAGGGGAGGGGCCCACAACCCCACAAAATAGTTGTCTCAAACACTGCCTTATCGCGCTCTCATGGAGCGACCCGCCCGTGAAGACAGGAACTCCTCCCAGAAGAACCACTTCCTCAGATGTGCCTGTGCCCGTCCTCCTGCCGAGGCTTCAACAGTTATTTGTGGTGCTTTTCCATGGCTCATGTTGGTGCCATTTTAAGACTGAACTCAATTATCTTTTTTTACACGTTTTGTCAATTTTCTGTCCTTCCTGTGAAGTCTGTAAAACTCAGTGATCACATGCTAAGGCTTACTGCCAACAAATTATAACACGTCTTTCAAAGAAAATGGTAAAAAATACGCAGAGCGGTGGTAGGACTCCCGCCACAGATCTCCCTACCTGCCTTAATACATTCAGTCTGGTGAAGGAAGCATTTTAGCAATTCAAACCATTTTCTTATTTTTTTTGTCGATAACTATTCAAAATACTGCAGACTCTTCTTTCTGTTCCTCGTCTTATTAATATTAATATAAAATACGTCGATTGGGGGGGGGGGAGAAGAAAAAATTAAAATACTTAATCCCCCTGTCCTTGATGCTGAAATATGTTTCAGCACCCGCTGAACGCAGCCAGACTGAAGGAAAGAAGAAAAAAAAAATAACAAAACATCCTGCGTTTGGCAAAGGAAAAAAGCCTTGTCGATTTAAAACAAATTGGGAATTCAACTATTTCACCTAAAAAATAATAGCTTTTTGCTGCAACTGAAAAGAATAAACGGTTGAATAAATATTTAAGAAAAAGGGGAATTTTTTTTTCCATTGAAACCATGGGATTCCTATTGACATGTCGGTGCTGTTCGGTGTTCTCTACACAGATTAACCATTACTTCTCTATGGGGATTTCACTACTCCTGAATCGCACCATAGCGCTGTCCATGGCCTGTGGTGCTGAATACAACAGATTTTTTTTCGTGGTGTGCTCCTTTAACACCAGGGTCAGAGAGACTGCATTCTCTGAAGAATATGGGCTCATGTTGAGAGCTGTGAGTTACCAGGGCATAGCTCACATCTTCATGCCAAGCAAATATCAACGGCGACTATACAAAATACATGAGCCATAAGGCTAGGGTCAGACGAACGCATTTTTCATGTCTACCGTCAAAAAGTGTGTTGATGCGTCCGAACGCATTTTTTCATGGAAGACGCGATAGCGGTCATACGATGCGCAATTTCGGCCGTATGTTTTGACGGAGCTATAAAAAACAAATGGACGTTATGTTGGCCAGACATGTGCAGCGTCTGACGTCTCCTAATCACGCACACACGCTGCTATGCCGACGCAGCGCACTCTGTACGTCAGTACTAGTGGTTCCATGTTCTCGAAAAAATGCATTGTTTGCCACTTGCGCTGCGCGGCCGAACTTTCGTGCGGCCGTACTTTGTATATTGGCCGTCATTTGCTGCTACTACAGCTGTAAAAAGGTGCGGCTCAACGCACGTTCGCACTGCGTTCGTCTGACCCCAGCCTTAATCATACAGCAATAAGCCACCATCTTCATAGGAATTCGGCCCATCCCGTATATACGCACATACACGTTACACTGCTTAATGAGATGTATAGTCACTCTATTGCACAGATAATGCTCTGTAAGTGCATTTTTTTTACACGTTTTGTCAATTTTCTGTCCTTCCTGTGAAGTCTGTAAAACTCAGTGATCACATGCTAAGGCTTACTGCCAACAAATTATAACACGTCTTTCAAAGAAAATGGTAAAAAATACGCAGAGCGGTGGTAGGACTCCCGCCACAGATCTCCCTACCTGCCTTAATACATTCAGTCTGGTGAAGGAAGCATTTTAGCAATTCAAACCATTTTCTTATTTTTTTGTCGATAACTATTCAAAATACTGCAGACTCTTCTTTCTGTTCCTCGTCTTATTAATATTATGGGGTGGACGTTTCTTCTTCTCTGTGCAGGGGGAAGAGTATTGATAACAGGTTACAGAGACAGGAAGATTTAAAATAAAAAAAAACTCAGCTTGTAAAACGCAAAACTATTCATTCACACCTCTACTTTTCAGCTAAAAATGTTATAAAGGTCTTTATTGGGCAAGGCATTTTACGGCTTTAAAGAAAATCTGAATGAAGTTGAAAGCAGATATATTTATGGCACAATGAAAGATATGACTAGAATATTCCTTTCCTCCCTATAATGCAATAGAACGACATAAGGTATCTGGTACCAATGGGTCGGGAAGCTAGAAGAGCTAGGGATGGGGCAGTTGGGCATTAATCTTACAATAAAAAAAATGCTACATTCCTGTTTAATTTAAACAATCTGCTTGTCCAGTGGACTATTCCTGTAGGCCAATCTGCTTGTCCAGTGGACTATTCCTGTAGGCCAATCTGCTTGTCCAGTGGACTATTCCTGTAGGCCAATCTGCTTGTCCAGTGGACTATTCCTGTAGGCCAATCTGCTTGTCCAGTGGACTATTCCTGTAGGCCAATCTGCTTGTCCAGTGGACTATTCCTGTAGGCCAATCTGCTTGTCCAGTGGACTAATACTGTAGGCCATTCTGCTTGTCCAATGGACTAATCCTGTAGGCCATTCTGCTTGTCCAATGGACTAATCCTGTAGGCCATTCTGCTTGTCCAATGGACTAATCCTGTAGGCCAATCTGCTTGTCCTGAAACTCAAAATAATTTCAATAGCATTTAATTAAGAATATCCTCCAATAAATGCTAGACACATCCCAAAACTCACTGCCATGGATACATACAATTGCAGTGGTACACAATCACACGTGACTGGACACACAAATTGGTCTTTAGATGAAAGTGCTGGTTTCAGTGGAACGGTCTTGATTTTCAGACCTGCAAGAGAGAGCTCCTGTAGCACTCTGCTCTGAATATTAACACTGTACAGCCACCCCATTTCTCTTTGCAAAGATCTTGTATGTGTACTTCAAATGTTGGTGCTATATGACAAACATGGCCTTATCTTCACCCTTATTTACATAGAAATGATGGGGTGGTGTGCACAGTGATATATATAAAACACCAAAAAAGAGCAATACATATCAATGACCACCTTCCTCCACCATTTTGAAAAACAAAAGAATATATACACATTTCAAAAAAACCTGACAGGTAAAATGATGGGGATTCAGTTAACAAAGTATGATTATAGTTTGCGCAAGCCTGTCACAGTCGCCAATGTACCCCATCATGTTGAGTATGGAGTGCTCTCTTTTGGTGTTTTGTATTTTAAGTCTGAGATGCACCCGCTTGTGTTGCAAGTTTAGGTTGAGTGTGTGAGTGTGTAATATATATACATATATAAAACAAATTTGGTAAGCCGTGTGAGTGTGTAATATATATACATATATATATATATATATAAAACAAATTTGGTAAGCCGTGCTAGTCCAGATGCCAAAATCAGAGTATAGCAGTGCGTAGTGGTAACGGTAGTCCAATAAAAAGTTATATTTAAAAGACAAGCTTTCGAGAGTGTTCCTCTCTTCCTCAGGTCTTGATCCTAAAAGTTTAGCGTCAAGAGGAAGAGAGGTTACACTCCCGAAAGCTTCTTTTAAATGTATAGTTAGTCCAATAAAAAAGGTATCACTACGCACTGCTATACTCTGATAGATATATATATATATATATAAATTCTCCAATGAACTTTTGCAATAAATAAAAAGATTTCTACTATTTTTATAATATGGATTATTTGGAACATCATGCTTATACGATACAGGTGTTCCTATAACGAAGTAATTCCTGACGAAAATATGTCGTATAGGTCTACGCACACAAACCTTAAACATTTCCATCGCCCCTGGAGACGTTTTTCTTCCAAATACCTGTTTCCTATGTGCACTGGCCTCTCGTGCCTCCCTGTGACTGACAAGCAGCGGGGAGAGGGCTGGTGACCTCACATCAGAAACCACCAGATGAGAAGAGGACAGGGGGAATGAAGCCCTAAAGTGACGGCATCTGAGCTCAATGTGCCACAAATTTCAAGCGGAGATTGAGAGGAAAAACACAGTGAGAAAGTCCAACCCCAGCTTTGCTTGCCAGCCGAATAAGAGGTGAATAAAAAAGTACCTGCCTGAGTATTAAAACTAAATGCCTGGGCATCAGGTGATAGGAATTCCACACCCCTAATACAGCACTTCTGCCATGCATTATGAGTTAGTACGATATAAACAAACAAAATAAATAAAACACAAAACTGATCAAAATTTTATTTTAGGAATAAAATTCGGCATTTGCAATAGCCCAAATCACAAGGCAAAATTATCCGTGTTAAACAGAGGCATTTACGTTTTTGTTTTTTTTGCTTTTGTTTTGAATAAAACTGGATGCAGCCTAAGCTTTCCGAACATTCAAACACTGAGTGGACCTTCACACGCACACACACACACATACACACACACACGGGTGGTGATACACAGCTGGGTTTTGTTAGGATTGTCTGATGAAAAAGAAGAGTGTGTCCCTTACATAGAGCCGGAAATAAGTCTGTCAGCAAAAGGCAGCATATCTTTTCGAAACCCGGGTCACCCAATCATAAACAGAACAGGTGAACAAGGAAGGATAAAAAAAAGGGCTGGCTTCCAAGATGGAGGTTAACAGACAGCACAAAACCACACGCACAACCCGTTCTCACAAGACATATCAGTGGGATTTACTTCAAAGCCAGTCGAATGTTACAAAGTGTTGATCCACTGCCAACTCGCCAAAGCTCCAAATGCCGCAGGATCCCTTGGGCGGCCCGGCTGCTCCTCTCATGTCATTATTAGCATTCTTCAGACTGCCTCTGCTTGCGTTTCGTTTCATACTTTTATCTTGAATTTACACGTTAATACTTCTAAGCGTTGCAATAATTTGGCTGCGACCAGTTCCAGGAGCCATTAAGTAATAGCCTAAAAGGAGTTATGTTCATGTGTCCTTTTTATGAAAATAAATAGGACCTGAGAGCTGCAGGTTAGCACAAAATAAACGTACCTGTGCGGGACACATCGCGGGTACGAAGCCTGTAGATCAGGTCCTGTCACTCTGAACGTGCTAAGTTAGTCCCTCATCAGGGAATACTTTAAAGTAAACTGGATCCAGGAATTCTGCACATTACAGACAAACGTCTGCTGTCTAAAATACTGACATGTTCTTTATTAATATTCTCCCCGTTTAGTCTCCTCCACATTCCTGGAAAAGTAGCAGAAGTGTTCACATGGAGGAACCACAGACACAAATTGTGCATCAGGATCAAGCAGCCGATCCAATAATATTCTAAACGCATTGCAGTAAAATACAATATTACAAAATAAGAGCCGCGAGCCACAGCCGGCTCTATAGAATGAAGGTGCATTGTCAGAACGAGTTTGTATTCACACCCTGGGTACAACGACGGGGGTCGAGTGGTGTCGGTCACTAAGGAGCCTGTCCCATCTGAAGCCTGCGTTCTGCTGCAGCGGCCAGCGTGCGTCTGCGAATGGATACGGCGTCTAAAGGAGAGTCCAATGTGATGGCGTCTCTATCAAAGAGGGAAGCGTCGGGCTCTTCATCTGATGTTCTGTTTAAATAGCGCCTGGAGGAAATCAGAGACCATAAATAAGATGATTTTAACATTACTGTGCTTGCTGCTTATTACTTGGATTTGCAGCTGTTGCAGAGGACATTCACATTTTCACCTTACTCTGGTAATCCCCTTGTGTTCTATGGAAAAAGGGATCATGTCCATGCAATCACAGTACATACACTCTTTAAGGGTTATTCACCAAGCTCCAAATTGGCCCCGAAATGCACTGAGCGGTCAATTTCACCATAGAAGCAATTTTAGGAAAATTCATCTATTCACAAAGCTGTCAAAATCGCCGAATACAGGCAAACTGACAGCAAAATACCGTGCAATTTGGCGGCACCAAGATTGCCCCTTCGAACACTATTGTGTCTTCTATTCACAGAAATTGCAGCGAAATGCCCTGATTTACGGTGATTCAATTTGACGGGTTTAAAACAGATTAATTCTATAGGGTTCACTGTAAAGTAATCTTCATTTTGTTTGTTTGGTTTATTTTTATAGACCATTTATTCTTTTTACATTTTCAAAACCCTTATTTTTAAAAGACCTTTTTGGACTATTTATTTATTTACTTTTTTACGAGATATTGGTTTCCTTTTAAAAAACTTATTTTGGAGCAGACCCTTTTATTAGATTTTAAACGACTGTTTATTCTTTAGACGCATTTTTGTTGATTTACCGTATTTTTCAACAAAATTGAATCGCCGAAGTGCGCTGAAATGCAGCAAAGAGCAAAGCACCAAAATTCCACGCAATCATGAAAAATAACGTCTTTAATGTGCAACTGTATTGTCCAGGTGCACCTTGTATGTGATACCCACCAGTGGGTGGATTGTCTTAAAAGAGTAATGCAATAGGTCATCCCTTGAGAAGATATTGCTGTTTGGATTCACCTCAATCCAGCGCTAGTGCCGCCATGTTTTTCTTCCATGGGCAGATTTAACTGTGGCCCATCGTATAGCCGTGTGCAATTGACCCTCAGCGACAATGTCAGTAGACACGGACTGAACAGAGGGCTGTCCTGCAGGATGGCTCTCCTCAGCGTTGTCACTCCGTCCTGCAGCATGCCGCAGGGATTTGAGGGACAGCAAAGCTTTGACAGCCAATTACAATTTACATAAAGGAGCTTGTGTAAACAAAGAGTGAATGGAAAAGATAAAAATATAAAAGGAATGCTTTCTGTGCGAGTGACGTAAGAGCACAATGTAAAACACAGGTTGTTGCACTGGAATATTGTAATTCTTAGCACACAAACGCATGTATGTTTATACACAGTCAATTTTTTTTTTACTAAAGTCGCTTGTGTTCTCTTCCCCCACCGAAATGGTTTCCACCCACCTCCTAGCGATTTGCACCATATCCTCCTTCCTCTGGACCAGCATCCTCTGCCTCTCCTCTGCGGACTTGGAGAATCGGCTACCTCTGAACTCAAAGTCTTCGGTCTCGCTTGGTGGTACATCCATTTCACTGAAATCTTCAAATTCCTCCACATTTGGGGACAGATCCAAAGGAACACGCTCCGTCTGGAAATCAGGAGCAAAAGATAAAGAAAATGCAATAAAAAGGAGTAGATGCACGCTATTGCTTGATGTTCCACATGAGCCATTTCCTTTGTATCCATGAGTTGTTCTTCCCATATAAAACAATGAAAACATAAAGCTATACGCCTGGGAAATAGAGGTTTTAACAGGCGCCAATGAGAGGCTTAACACGGCTTTATTTTTCCACTGTTGACGGATAGTACAATTTCTTTATTGTAACAACCTCCTGTGTGACATTCACGAGCGGGAGGAGGAAGGGATACATGATGTATAGGAGTACTGAGCGGAGGGAAGATACATCGAAATTATATTATGTTGCACTGTTTTTCCCTGCCTGATCAGACCTGTGACATTATTCATGCAATTTTTATTTTGGATTTAAGAGAAAACCGAACGCAAATAAAATGGGGGGGGGGGGTTAGTGCGAGTTACGGGTATTGTTTATGCTTGATGCGATAAGGTGATTTCTAGGCGAGTGACAGGTCCTCTGAGGCTAATGGGGTGAAATGGATGTAACGCACACCTTTTAAAGAGCTGTTTGCAAATCCAGACAGTTTTTACTTACCTGAGCAGGGAGATTCAGTTCTCCTGGTTCTCCACCTTCTGTTGGGTTATCAGTGGTCTGTCTGAGATCTTCTGGCCTCTTAAAAACGGGAAAATTAAGAGAGGTGATTCAAAGAGCACCAATACGCTTTCGTTTCCCAGACTTCGGCGAGTCAAATCCGCTGATCCTGCGGTGAATTCGGCATTTACCGCAGGGTCCCCAAAGTGCAGGGAAAATCCGCCACAAAACCAGGTTAAAAAAAAAAAAAAAAAGCCACATACCGCAACTTTTAAAAGCTGTTTGCATGAAAAGTGACATAAGGTCCTATGCATAATAATAAAAAGGTCGGTTACAGAAAAAAAAAACCCTATTTAAAAAAAATTAATAATAAAAAAAGGGTCAAAAAATTCCTAAAACATAGACTTTTTGCTGCAAATTAAACGAGTAAATGGTTTAATAAATAATAAATACGGGAATATTTTTTACATTGAAACCCATGGGATTCACCTGATTAAACCTGCCGAAAGGATCCACCGAAAATCAGGGCATTTCACTGACAATTCGGTGTATCTGAATAGATTAGCCATTGCTTCTCTATGGGGGTTTTCATTGACGCCGAACAGGCACTGTATTTCGCTGGCAATTCGCCAATATTTGGCGAACAGCCAGCTTTTTGAATAGCCGAATGGCCCCGAAATTGCACCATACGGGGAAATTCACTTTTCGGTGCAGTTTCGGCTCTCTTTGAATAACCCCTAAAGTGTGCATGAATACAGATTATGTGGAGGGGCCTGCTTACCTGAGTGGGGAAAGGAACTTGTATTCGTCCCTCCAAAATGTTATCAGTGGTTACCTCCACGGAGCGAGTAAGCTGCAGGTCCTGCAGGATCAGGTGATATGGAACCTGTGGGAACATGTCTAGGACCTGCCGTGCCTGTAAAAAACATGCACCTTCATCAAAACATTGTTCGATAATCCACTCCTGAAATGTGCATACACATACAAACATAATCTACTTCTATTTAATAATGAGCAAACACATGCGAGTAAAGGTAACATCACTGCTCTATAACCGTGGAGACCCAGGTTCAAATCCCGGCCAGAGCATCTCCAGAAAGTGTCCTTGGGCAAGACACCTAACGGTACATACTCGCCGACTACACAATACCGGCTGTGGAGCCCAGTGGTAACGAGAGTGGAGAAGCAAGCCTCGACTTTATGAGAAGCGGGTTTAACCAAGCCACCAGGTTGCTGATCTACAATCATGGAAAGACGACTCGATCCCACTCAGAAGACGCCACCAGCGAGTGTCCTTGGGCAAGAAGACACCTAACCATATGGATGCGCCTACCTCACAAAATACTTTTACATCTCATAGATTGTAAATTCTCTTGGGAACAGCGACACCCTGACACAGGCCGTATCATCCATGTGTGGTATTCTACACCGATCTTGTAAAGTGCTGCGGAATATGTGGCGCTATATAAATAAATAATAATAAAAAATAATTCTAAAAATGCATTGCTAAATCTTTAAAAGGCCACTATCACGGGCATAACTAGTTTTTCCCATATGCCATTTTATAGATCAGTGTTTTTTTCACGGATTTATAGAATTAGGATAAAAGAAAAAAAAAAGGGAAATATTCCAGTCTCTCACGTGACCATGGCCATGCCACAGGGGAGAGGGACCATGGTGGGCAGAGAGATGTCCTAAAGGAACGCCAAGCACTTTGTGTGCTGTGCTTGTACTTTTGTGCTGTTTGCGGATCTTTGTTGTAGGTGACTTCGTGATCTGTATTTTCATAATGTGTACATGTATGTGTGTATCTTTAAGTAATAATCCCACCAGTGAAATCAAGTGAGCCTAGAGGATTCCCTCCATGCTGCTGCTGCTGTTGTTACATAGGCTGAAAAAAGACATGCGTCCATCAGGTTCAGCCTTTCGCACATCACCTATTGCTGTTGATCCATTAGAAGGCAAAAAACCCAGTCTGAAGCGCTCGCCAATATGCAACACACTGGGAAAAAATTCCTTCTTGACCCCAGATGGCGTCAGATTTCTCCTTGGATCAAGAAGCTTTTTCCCACATATAAAATATTATAACTCTTAATATTCTGTGTTTGCAGGAAGTCATCCAGTCGTTTTTTAAACGTCTGTACAGACTCTGACCCAACCACCTCAACAGGCAGAGAATCCCACAGCTTTATTGTTCTCACTGTAAAATAACCCTTCCTGTGCTCTAGGCTGAATTTTCTTTCTTCCAGTCTAAATGGGTGACCTCGTGTCCTGTGTATAGTCCTGTTAATGAATAGGTTTCCAGACAATGGTTTATATTGGCCCCGTATATATTTATATAAAGTTATCAGATCCCCTCTAAGGCCCCGTATATATTTATATGAAGTTATCAGATCCCCTCTAAGGCCCCGTATATATTTATATGAAGTTATCAGATCCCCTCTAAGGCGCCGTTTCTCTAAACTAAACAGGTTTAAGCTTGTTAGTCTTTCCTCATAACTTAACCCTTCCATTCCCCGCATTAATTTAGTCGTCCGTCTCTGCACTTTTTCTAGCGCTATAATATCCTTTCTTAGGACAGGTGCCCAAAAATCACACGGCATATTCAAGATGCGTCTTACCATTTATAAAGAGGCAAAATTATGTTTTCATCCCGAGAGTGAATTCCCCCTTTTAATGCCAATACCTTGCTGGCCTTGGCGGCTGCTGTTTAACATTGCACATTGTAACTTAGTTTGGAGTCTAGGATTATTCCCAAATCCTTCTCATGCTTTGATTTCCCTAACTCCGTACCATTAGACAGGTGTTTCCCAAACCTGTCCTCAGGACCCTCCGCCTCGCCAGTTTTGCAGATAGCTGAAGCACAGCACAGGTGATATGATTTACTGCTCAGTGATTGCAGGATTCATTCTGCATTTCCCCAAGGTGATCTGCAAAATCTGGCTTGGTTGAGGGTCCCTAGGACAGGTTTGGGAAACCCTGGTTTAGGGTATAAGTTGCCTGTGCGTTCTTCAGACCATAGTGCATAACTTAGAATTTATCTACATTAAATTTCATCTACCATTTAAGTGCCCAGTCCCCCAATATATCTAAATCCCTCTGACATACTTTAATTAAAACTCTCCTGCATGTGAATTCGAACATATTGGGTGAATCTTAAACAGAGCCTGAAGCAAACAGATCTTATACGTCTATAATGTACATCTTCGTTTAGGTAATGAAGGTTAAATAGAATACACACACACTGAAAGTTTACCATCAATAGATCATGACATACCATGGCGTTTAACTGTGAGTTAGTTGCTTGTGCGATTCCCAAGATGTTTGTGGTGTGCATAACTTCCACGGAGAAGCTTGGCAGCCAGCTGGCAAACCGTGAACCTACATGAAAAGAAACAAACACAGACCTGTCAGCTCACAGTGTCTCATAATGGAAAAACATTCAATTTTCACATTGTACAGCAGCACTCTTATTAGGCAAGGTCAGACAGGAGACTTCACAATCCATGGAGAGACTGTCCCTACAAAACATAACTGGACCGGCCACTCAGCCTCCTTTTCAGACAGTTTTATCTGAGACACAGCAACATTTTGTCTACACACCTTTTTGAAGTCTCTCATAGTGTGACACACTGTATTTAGAAATTTCTCCTGATCGCTATCCAGAGTCCCAAAGTCACTCTAGGGAAAGACTTTACACATCTTTTGTAATACTTACCCAGAGCCAGCTCCTCCACTGATAGAGAGGGTGCTGCTGGATCTGTGATGTTTTGGGGGGGGGGAGCACAATTCTTTGTTGACCCCAGAAATGGATCACCAGAAAATGAAAACTCCCAGCGCAGCATTAAAGAGCCAACATGTTCCTAGTGCCTAGATTACGAGATCAGTGGGTAAATTTACCTCTAAATTCTCCAAACGTCTACTTCTAGGGACTCCGTTCTGGAATTGGATAAGGCAGAGGGGATTTCTGCGTCTTCTAAGCTATGCCAAGGACAAATTCTTATTGTTATGGAGAATCAAGACTCCATAATGCATAATGGGTTTTAACGCTCAGACAGCCTCATCCTACCCTCGACATAAAGCCCTGCAACACTCAAACATATCTATTGTATTATTTACACACGCAGACTATGAAGCCGTTATTACAATAGTGCATATTATCAGGCATTATATCTGTAAATCAGTGCACATTAGGATTATTTTTTCTTTAACTTTTTGTCAACATTGGCAAGTCTAGAAACAATATTGGAATATTAGGTTTACCATAGGGCTGGGCAATGTTTATGTTATGATAATTGAGGGATAAGTTGTGTCAGACTCAGCTGTCACTGGGGCAGTTGGGGGAGCCTGAGGGCTAGCCCTCCTTCCTACTGGTTATGGGCCAAGCCGCTACCTGTGGTTTGCCAAAAGGATTGCCATGGGAATCCAGGATTCATGTTGAACTGTGTCTGTGTATTAATCCCTTATGTATTTTATTATCATGTCATGTTATATATATGGTGTACATTCCCCCATATTAGCTACCCTCGCTCTATATAGTGTACACTCGCTGCCGGAATATATTACTTTGTTTCACATGCTTCACTCAAACCCCCCCCCCCCCCCCGCCTTTCTCCCAGGAACTAGCTGGCAGTTTAAGATAAAGTTTGGCTGTGTAAACTGGCCATTGGTTTGAAGGTCTCTTCCCATTGGCCTGTTAAAGGATCTGTTGATCTTATCCGTGTTATATTTATGAAGGGGGTTGTTTCTTAACTGTGTAAAGCTGTATGTTTTTAACCCCTTAGTGACCGGGCGGTTTTATGCAAATCTGTCCTTTAGTGCCCGCTGCTGTTTTTACGTTTCTGCGCTGTTAGTGTCTAGGTCAAATTTTCATCTTACTTGCTTATGGAACCCACACATATTATACACAGTGAGCTCATTATGACCGTTTTATGGTCATTATTTTTAGATGACAGCCTAGGTCCCATTTAACTTAAGCCCCCCCGACAAAAAAAAAAATATTAGTTTATTTTTACACCAAACCTGGTCATGGCAAGCATGACCCTCTAGCTGCCACGGATCGGGAGATAAGGGGATCCAAAAGGAACCCACCTGGCAGCTAGGGGGTTAACTGGCCCACTGACATCCTCACACATATGGTGAGGATGTCAGTGGGTGGGGAGGTGACCCGGAGGCTTGGCTGACATCTTGGATGTCAGCCACCTCCAGGTTTGAATTGCGATCCGGCAGCGAAACGGTTAATGCTGTACACTGCTGAAAAGGGGAGACTCTCTCCTTTCCAGCGGTGCACTTGCATCGCTGTAGCTTTAACAGTTGGGGAGATAGAGGGCTCCAAAAGGAGCCACCCCTCCCCTTCCTGAATTTTACACACCGGCGCCTGCCGATGACGTCATCAGGCAGCGTGATGACGTCATCGCATCTGCCAGCCCCCAGGAAACAGCGAGGCAAGCTCCCAGCTTGCCAGACACGCCGTGGGAGCTGGTGAGGGAGGTATATCAGCGGGAGGGAGGTTAGGAGCCCGCTGACATACCATGTATGTCCGCGAGTCTAAGGGAGACCCGTGGGCAGGACATATATGGTACGTCAGCAGTCGGGAAGGGTTAAGTAAAGAGTTAGTCTTTTGCGGTTACTCTGAACACTGGTCTTGCCTGGCGTTTTGAGGAAAATCTTTATTATTTTGGGAGTTAGCGTTCCTGCCGTAAACGTTACTGGTTCTGTCTAGTAACCCAGGGAGATTTGGGCTGCGGATGCTAGATTTTGGGTTCCAGCTTGGAGAAAGCTAGAGTCTGAAGGGGGTGCACAGTCGGCGTGCCAGGCGGTCCATCACATAAGTGTTTTGTAATTGATAGAACAACAGTTTGAGCATCTACAGAGTCAACATGCTTGACAGGCGCATGTGGTCTCCGCTCTACGGACGCTCAGACAGATGCAACAAATTGACCTCAGTGTGGAGTTTGCCATCGTGAGTTTGAATTTTACAATGAAGGGAATAAATATAAAAATAAAATAATAAATAAAAAAATCATCTACACAAAGTGCTATAAAAGGAGTCTGATTTCAGCAACCAGTTAATGATAAAGTATTTCTAGAGTTCACCTGGGCCGGAAATGGTACTCTGAGATAAATCAGTATCCAGATTAATTTGACATCTTATGAGCCGATAAAAATCTGCTGAACAACTTTAAAAGGCATAGGCAGTTTTTATTTAGTTACATTAGGGGGCACGAACCAATTCAATCAGAAGAATACCCCTTTAAATCCATTGCATACATGTGGTCTATGTACAGTTCCGTTTTACTTCCTAATGTTTGCAGACACAAAACGCATGGGTGTCACGTTTGATATGTCAGCATGGGAGAATACATGGGACACTCACCATCAAAGTGGAAGAAGTGGTTATGGTGGTTGAGGCGGGATCGTCCTTCCGTCACGGTCAGAGCAGGAATAATGTTCTGCTCGATGTTCTCTCGCTGCTGCTCCCCTCGCACTCGGTTGTTATCAGCCATATTCAAAGACATTCTGCAAGTCGGACATGACGTGTCCTGCTCCAGCCAGGAACGCAGACATGAACTGATTAAACAGACAATGCGTCAGCCTTGTGATAGATCTGAAATTCTTTGTGCAAATGAATAAACATGGAATCGCCTGAAGAGACTGGGAGGTTTTGTCCCCTCCTGTCTCCTACATGAGGGTCAGTGAGTACACAGGAGCTTGCGATCAACAACCTGAGTTGACGTCTGGAGTTCTAACAAGCAATCTATTTCTGGGAGAACAGAACGCAAATAGCCCCAGTTCAACGGGACCAGTGGCTTGCAGACACGGGCTGCTTTAGCATACAGAAAGCAAAGCCCCGCTGAAACGTGTAAGTCTCTTCCAAATCATCAAAGAATAAATATTAACGGCCTGCATCAAAAAAAGGCAGCTCCCCCTCTAAAAAAAGAGGATCGAAAAGGTTTGTTTCGGCCGACAGATGGAATGGCTGCTCTTAATGATTAGCATAATATTTATGGGATTATTTTTAAATCAGAATACTCTGTAAACACAGTAACCAGCACGTACGCTTTAACTACCAGTTACAGCATTGCTACCCGAAGAGTAACGGGGAGCTTACAATCCATCACATGGAAACCAGGCTGGGAGGTCACCGAGTGAACAAACCTCCAACATGCAAGAAAAGGGGCTTCAAGTCAATATTAAGAAAGAAAGAAAAAAAATGACAGAAGACGTCTCTGAAAACGACCTAGTTTTTAAAAGTAACCGGTGCTTGTATTAAAATATGCATTTATTGGCATTTTAGAATTTATAAATCAACCCACAGCAAAGGGATGGGGGTTTAACAAGTGCTTCAACATTCACCTATACGCCGAGGGTTAAGGAAGATCAGACCCATTGTTGATAGTACAATACGTTCAATTCCATAAGCGAAAGCTTGATAAATTCTTGAAGATAATGACTGTCTATATTACCCGAAAGGGTATCAGCCACGTAAATTGAAGGGAAAAAAAAAAAAAACACAAACTTCGGGGTACTCCAGTATCACGACACTCTAACGGCGTATTAGCAACAGCCTAGCTCAGCCTTGCAGAGCTGAAATGTTGACATCATAGCATCGTAACACAGCCGTGGAGTTGCCCGCCCATTCTTATTTTTTCCCCCCAATTCTAAAAGGTTGACCTCTCAGGAATTCACGAGCACCTGGATTTACAGGTCTTGCTTTCAGGGTAATTCAAAGAGAATCGAAAAGCCACCGCACGTTCGGTGACTTTTCATTCTCTTCAATTCGGCGATCCCATTTCGGCGAACCTGCGGTGTATTCAGCAAGCACCACAGGGCCGTTGTAGTGCAGGGAAAAGCCGTTGAAAACCCGATGAAAACTCACCGCAAAAACCCAGCGAATGCACCCCGAAACCCGCAAAAACATCTGGATTAACCTGCTGAAAACACTGGAAAAACCCGAGCAGGAGCCGATCACACGCAGCGCAGCCGCCGGAAAAAGCCGACACCGCAGACGAATGGAGTGAATAAATTAGAAAAACCGTTTGCTTGAATGATTGAAAAGTGAAACGCTGTTTGCAAAGAAACTACTGACCGAAAATGTCTGAAATTTACATATGATCCAATGAATGATAATAAAAAGGGCTGTTACAGAAAAAATAAGTTAAAAAAAACTTTAAAAAAAAAAATCCCTTAAAAAAATGCTTAAAATATCCTAAAAAAATCTATAAATAGACTCTTTACTGCCGAATTTTATAATGAACGGTTTATTAGATATTGAATTAAAACGGGAATATTTTTAACATTGAAGCCTATGGGATTCGCCTGAATAAACCTGCCGCATGAAACCACCGAATGGCAGGGCCATTCGGCAACTTTCACTGCTGGCTTTTGCTCTCTGGGGATTTCACTGCCCTCGAACAGGCACCGTATGTGCAGGCAATTCGCCAGGATTTGTCGAATTGCCTGTGCTCTGAATAGCCAAATGGCCAGGAAAGGTAACCGAATGTTGATTTTCAGCGTTCAGTTCCCTTTCGGCAGCCATTTGAATCTCTTTGAATAACCCTGCAAGTGTTAACATACGCGGCGTGGCACATGCCATTCATCCTGAGAAAACGTGTCACACTAAGAACCCGATGTTTGAATGAAAATGAAATACAGAACCACCATTCAGAAAACAAAACTTGTGTTTTAGAGGCAATAACCGTGTCAAAGGATATGCCAGCAATACCACATCACAGAGCACACCAACAGGCACTCACACCATTTAATCTTGAGTCCAATTTTCAACCTGTGATTTTATAGCACCCATTTTTTTTTAACATCAAAAAGCTATTTGTAAAATCCCAAAATTGTTCCATTAAAATAAAATGTATCACAAGCAGCTTTCACGTGAGGATCGTTATGTGATGTGGGAGCCAGGATACACCTACTTGTGGAAGAGATGACCACACGGTAATTTTCGAGCAGATTGCATAGAATCCCAGCAGATGGCGCAGTCGTCATTATTTGCTTCTAGCTCCTCTGGCGTCGCAACCGAAAAACTGCAACACAAACAGGTAATGACATAAAGCTTAAGATGCAAGTTTAAACAGAGCCAAACTTCATGAATGGTCACCAAGAAAAGCAGACTGCAGGTTGGAGGTCTTATTTAATCCTCCAGTCCTGGTCCTCAGGTCCCCTTAACAGGTCAGGTTCGCAGATATCTGAAGCTCAGCACAGGTGATATGATTTGCTGCTCAGCGATTGCAGGATTCAGTCTGCATTTCCCCAAGGTGATCTGCAAAATCTGGCCTGTTAGGGGGACTGAATACAGGTTTGGGAAACACTGATGGTGAGGATTTAAACAGGATATGGGTGCTTGGAGGTCATCAACCCCCACACCCTCGTATTTTAACCAGAAAGATTCCCTGTAATGGTCAGGTCTATTCACTAACGGTGACGCTCAGGAGGTGTGGCAGGAGAAAAAGAACAAAGTAGCCGAACTAAAAATTCTCCCATTTATCTCACTTTCCAAAATGGCTTTTTGGTCTAGAAGATTGTTCTCTTCTCCTTGTGTGATCGTAGGGACAGTAAAAAACCTCATATTGATCACTGTTTGTAGAGACTTACAAGGAATTTAATACTGACAGGACTTTTATGAAAGTTACACATTTTCTTTGTGTTATGATGGTTGGAGAGCGTTTGATAAGGTTTATGGAATCTGAAGGTCAGAATGATTTTTAAATGTATTTATTTTATTCCCGTACTTTCTGCTCGTTTTCATTTTAGATGTTGATCCAATGATCCCCACTTATTTTCCTCTCGGGATAAAGAGGGTGTGGGGATTCAAACAGAGGTATGTTATAGCGGACTAGCCCCAATTATTCTGAGAATGATCAAGATTTTATCCTTAATTCCTTTTATCCTCTGCTGCTGCTAAAGATGTAATAAATATTAGTACTTTATTATTGATGTATCATCTTTTACTCCCAGTGTATGGATATCATCCAATGTGTCTATTTATTAGTTTTGTGGCACTGATATTTTTTGGACTTAATTTCTGCATTTTTTCATCTGGTGGGAGGGCCGGATCGCTATGTCTGGATGCAAATGTTTGTAATACATTATCTCTATTTGTTTACAAATAGTCACGCGCTCCAAAAACAAACACTCACTGAGCTTCCATGTTGCCAACGACACGCAGGTAATTTTTGTGGCGGCGGAGTCTACGCTGCAGCTCATGGAACAGGTGGCGCAGCTGCATGAAGATGACCAGGCTGGCCATGGACAGCCAGATATTGCCAAACAACTAAGACGAAAATGAAAGAACGATTAACAGCAGGCCTATGGCATGTCATCTACGTGCCGTCTTTACCCAGTTATATATCTTGCAATGAAATATCGCAATGGTAATGGACAGGGAGGGAAGCTTTGATGGAAGAAGTATCAGAACACAAACGAAAAAGCACAAATAAACTGCAAGAGGTAAAACAATATAATACACCATAGGCAAGGACTATGCAACATTAAATGAAACATATTGCGCAGACGCCCCGACAGAGGAAACAAAAACGAAGAGAATTGCACTTTCACTGACCAGCATATGGATATGGTGCATCAGGTCCAATGACAGGTGGCTCAGCTCCATCAAGAAGTCTGTGTAATACACATATGTCCCTTTGCCTTCCCAGGTGCCTTCATGATTGAGATCCCAAAGATGTATAACATAGCTATGATGACAAACACATCATGGGATTATTCTGTAGTTCCAAAGTAACTTTTGATGATCTTATTGTGATCGAGGAACGCAGCGTACGCATGCACAGGGGTACAGGCTCATGGTAGAATATGGAGAAATGTTAGCGATAAATCAACACAACGAAAGGTTTACTGTACTGTGACTCCATGACGCTTTACAAGTGAACGGACACAGGACATGCATAGCAGAGGCTAGTAAAAACTAGAATTATCTGACCGCGGAGGGTCTAATATGTGTCTAGCTCTTCGTTTAAAAGAAAACTAAGACGACTTAATTATTCGATCATCTGTCACAATAAATCCTGAATTAACAGCTTGGTTCAAAAATCCTTTACTTACAGAAGCAATGCACTATGGAGCTTGGAAATCTCTGCAATTGTATCAAATATAGTCAGAGGATAAAGAAGAAGAAAAAAAAAAGCCAGGCTACAGGGTGGGAGATAGCAGACCTATTTATTTGGAGGACCTCTGGGTTACAAAGCTGCGATGTTTCGGCTCTCCGCCTCAATCAGGAACCCATAAAATCAATTGACAATAAATTAAAGTGTGTATCGATGAGCTAGAAAAACCAGAACGAAATTACACAATGAACAATAAGGTCGGACGTCCACTGGATCCGTATTCGTGCGACAATGACATCGCACAAAGTCGTCAGACCAATGCAACAACACTATTGCGAATGTACCGTCGTCCATTGCGTCAGACTTGCGACTTCCAGCGACTTTTGAAAACTGCTGCAGACTAGCGATCAGACCAAAAGTTTTGGAAATATCGCACATGCAACGCAGACAGCCAGACTCCCAGGGGGAGTTAAAAATGCTATTATATTCAACTTTTTGATATTTAAATGTATATTTTGTGTGTGGGAGCTGGGTGGGACTTGCCGTGTTTGGGTAGGGTACAGGGTGAATGAATTTTAGGTCCTTTTTCAGCTGCGCAAAGGGATTAAAACACACACACACCTCATCCAGACCTGCCCCTAGCTTCTCTCCGCCTCACCTCTTCCCACGACAGACTGCAGGATTTCTCATGCGCAGCCCCCATCCTCTGGAACGCTCTCCCTCGTACTGTCAGACTCTGCTAGCTTCCCTTCCTTCAAACGCTCCCTTAAGACATTCCTAATTACGGAAGCCTACCACCCGACTCACTGACGCAACCAGTCCATCACGCTCGCCTTGCAGTCCACTCCTCCTATTTCTACCCCAACCCTACTAGAGTGTAAATTCCCACGGGAATAGGGTCTAATTTCCTCCTTTACTGGTTTGTTAAATGTTGTGCCCACTGTACTGTAACCCTGTCTATGTTGTGCCCACTGTACTGTAACCCTGTCTATGTTGTGCCCATGGACAGCTACGGAGTATGCTGGTGCTTTATAAATAATTAATAATAATCCAGCTCCTCCATATCCATTTTCACACACAAAGGACTGCAGTGTCTCCAAAAGCAGAATGCAATATGCAATTGTCTCAGAAAAAAAAGAAAACAAGAATAAACTGTTTTTTTGGGTCCATAGTCGCTGATCGCTAGTCTGATACAATGGATGACCCTCATCAGACCAAGTCACACGACCGATATCGCTCTTAGTCTGACAACCAAGTCGGTCGCACGACTACGGATCCAGTGGACGTCAAGCCTAAGAAGAGGGGGGGGGGCGTTATTAGAAGTCTCTGATATGTCGCTTATTGAACGTGTAATTCCACACGGAAGATCTTGTGTTTGTGCTATGCATATACCATATAAATCTATCCCATATGCTGCAATGAGGAGTCAACACAAACACCTGCAAAATCTCATCTGTATGATTGATAAGGTGCAATTTCTCTGCCAAAACATGAGACGTCTAGTACAGAGACTTTGCCACAGAAAGAATTACCCAGAATGCCCCATAAATAAAAAAGGTAATTGCATCAGGGATAGACTGGTTAACCGGAGTTGATATTTGGCAAATGACCAATAATCTGCATCAGCCTTTTATTTGTCGACAATTGACCAAGGCGCCTCACTGCAGCCGCAATGTAAGAAGTCCCACAGCTCAACGCTCATATAGGGCTTCTCCCACATCTTGGTGTCACCCCTTGCTGTAAGCTTCCGCTGCACAGGGACGGTATAGCGCACAAACGTGATGGTGACAGAAATGGAACTTCCTTTCTGGCAGGGAATTCCCTATACAGGAGATGCAGGGATCCAAAAGACCGCTGCATCTCTGGTAGCGTTGATCCTATAAAAAGGGGGTCAACAACCATAGCCCCGCAGATATTTTGGAACTACAATTCCCTATCAACCTAATGAGTAGCTAAGCATCATGGGATATGTAGATCCAACATCTAAAAGGGCCATGGTTGCTGGCCCCTGACCTGCAGGGTCATAGGAGGAATCATTGCAAAAGCCAGAGTCTATACACGGCCATGTTTGTAGAAGGAAAAGCTTAAATAAAAATATACAGGGTTATCCAAAGAGATTCGAAAAGTCACCGCACGTTCGGTGACTTTTCGTTCTCTTCAATTCGGTTCCTTTTGCCGATTGCATTTCGGTGACCCTGCGGTGTATTCAGCAAGCACCACAGGGTCCCTGAATTGCAGGGAAAAGCTGCCGCAAACCTGACGAAAACTCACCGAATGCATGCTGAAAACAAGCAAAAACATCTGGATTAACCTTCGAAGAAGCCGAACAGGAGCCGAAAAGGAGCCGAATCACACAGAGCCGAAGCAGCTGTGACGTAGAGGAGGCAGTGAATAAATTAGAAAAAACATTTGTATGAATCTGGGAAAATGAAACGCTGTTTGCAAAGAAACTACTGAGCGAAAATGTCTGAAATTTTCACAGGAGGTCCAGGGAATGATAATAAAGAGGGCTGTTACAAAAAAAATAAGTAAACTGAAAAAAAAAAAAAAAAAAAAAAAAAAAAATCGGACTTTTAAATTTTTTTTTAAAAATTCAGAAAAATGCTTAAAGTATCCTAAAAAATCTATAAATAAAGAGACTTTTTGCTGCAGAATTTTATAATGAACGGTTTATTAGATATTGAATTAAAACGGGAATATTTTTAACATTGAAGCCTATGGGATTCTCCTGAATAAATTTGCCGAATTAAACCACCGAATGGCAGGGCATTAGGGGAACCTTTCACTGCTGGTTTGTGTTCTCTGAATAGCCGAAGCAGTGCTTCTCTATGGGGATTTCACTACCCTCGAACAGGGACCGAACAGGCACCGTATGTGCAGGCAATTCGTCAGGATTTGGCGAATTGCCTGCTCTCTGGATAGCCGAATGGCCAGGAAAGGTAACCGAACGCTGATTTTCAGCGTTCGGTTACCTTTCTCAAGCAATTCGGATCTCTTTGGATAACCCTGATATTGTTTTTATTAAAAAGAATAAATGAAGTGGGCATGGTGCAAGGTTTTTTTTTTTAATGAAAGTTTTATTGAGTTTTAGAAATACAATACAAATAAAGGAAGCCACAAGAGTAATACTGTGTTCGATAATCCAATACAATAATCCTTTGTAAGGTTGTAAGGTAGTGGTTGAAAAAAGATGCGGCTATATAAAAATCGTAGGGAATAAACCTTAACGTCACTGAAAGGTACCAAGCATTACATAGTTGATAATTCAAAAGAGACCGAAGCCGCTCCAAAATTAGTGTCAATGTTATGGTGCCGGGTGAGAACCATAGTGAGTAGCTAACGAGTGGCTTGAGGAGTTCTCAATATTCGTATCGTGAAATAATAAAGTGGGTGTATGAAAGAGAACTATGAAGTAAGGAGAGTAGATGAAAGAAAGGGGTACAGAGAACAATAAGGGGAAGAAAGTCAGAGAGCGTAAGATGTGAAGGCTGGATGTGGTATAATAGGGGTGGTTAAGGTAGGATGAAACATGATACACAAGGGAAGGGGACCATTATAGGTTGTAAGTACGTAATGCGTATTTTCAGGTGGTTACAGATGATAACAAGTCCTGTGCGGCACCGTCATCCTCCTCCAAGGAGCCATCTCCGTCCGTGATTGCCATACCCGTATTTGCCTGTTCTATGGACCTCTTAAAGTTTGCCGAGGAGCAATATGCGGCCCAGTAGAACCATACTTTAGTGAAGTGTTGCGCTGCCGCAGCTGGAGCAAGTGCTAGTTCCTCATCAGAGCGCAGGATTCCCATTTTATCAACCAACATTTTTAATGTTGGTCTGTAGGTGGACCTCCAGCAGAGAGGGATTAATGATCGGGCTACTAGGAGAATACTTAGCAGTATGGAGTTCTTCATTGCCTTGACCGAGAATGGGAGCTGAAGTAAAAGAAAAATGTGTGGTGTAAAGTCTAGATCTTCTTCAGTCGTGTGGCGGATCAAGTCATGGACCTCCCTCCAAAATGGTTCTAGGGATGTACATTCCCACCAGATGTGAAGGTAAGTGCCAACCTACGCATTGCACCTCCAGCACGTTGGCGAGTGTGTTGCATCATAAGTGGCCATCAGCACCGGTGTACGGTACCAGAAGACTAATATTTTGTAAGATGATTCTTGCAATTTGGCCATCGGTGAACCAGAGTGTGTTAGGGAAAGCGACTTTTTGTCCATGCTTGATCAGGGATAGGGGCGCCTAATGTGCGTTCCCAACGTGCCATGAAATCAGGAGGTTCATTATCTACCCTTCGCAATAATCCATGAAGCGTGGATATACTGTGGGCCATGTGTAGGGCCTGCTGGCATATAGATTCAAAGGGCGTCAGCTGCCTAGTTAAAGATGTGTTACCTGGTAACCTTTTAAGAAAAGATTTGATTTGGTGGTAATTAAAATCCACGGCGAAGGTGGGTTGTGGTTTGTCGGGGGACTGTAGAGGTATGAATGTTCTGTCTCAGAGAACATGGTGTGCTCTGAAATTAGGGGTGTCGGTGAATCGTTCTATTAACAAAGGTAGTATACTTAATGGGAGATCAGGGTTGTGTACAAGCGGAAGCAGTGTTGATGGATAGGTCGAGAGAGAGAATTTTGTCCTAATTTTATGCCATACGTGAAGCGTGGAACCTACAGGTGAGAAAGTCTGCCGGAGTGGTTTAGCTGCCATCCATGATGTCCACAGTGGTCGGCCAACCAGTGTCTCCTCCAAGTCGATCCAGCGTTGGTCGGGTGAACTTGCCATCCAATCAACAATCCTAGTTAAATGTGCAGCGTAAGAATACAGGCATGTGTCAGGGAGAGCTAGACCACCACATGACTTTTGTTTGCAAAGCGTGGAATATTTAAGTCGGGGACGTCCATGCGGCCAAATAAATTTAGTGAACAGCCGGCGAACTGACTGATGAAATGAGTTCGGCAAAAAAAGAGTGGTAGTGCTTGAAACAGATATAGAAGTCTCGCTAATAGATTCATCTTAATCACTCCTACTCTGCCTATCCAAGAAAGGTATTTAGGCGTCCATTTCGTTATGTCTGATCTGAATTCTTCGAAGAGTTGCATGTAGTTACGGGCCACCAGGTTTGTAAAGTCCGAGGATAGCTTAATCCCTAGATAAGTAAGCGACGTAGAGCACCATCGAAATGGATAACGGTCAGTCAGGGTCGTGCGCCATGAATTTGGTAATAAGCTAGCTAGGAGTTCTGACTTGTTATTGTTAATCTTCAAACCGGATAACGCGCATATTCTCGTAGTTCGTGCATGACCTCCGGCATCGATTGAACTGGGTCAGGTAAGATGAACATCAGATCATCAGCGTATGCTGATAATGCGCACACCTGAGAGTCCCTTAATCGAAGAGTTTTGTCTGATCGAAGTTAAGAAAGGCTCTAGGCTAAGAGCAAACAGTAGTGGGGACAGCGGACATCCTTGTCGCGTCCCGTTAAGGATCGAGAATGGTTTTATGGTGCAAGGTTTAACATTATATTAAACACATTCGGTTGTATAAATTACAGGATATCGGCTCCAGATATCGGCGATTGGCCAGAAAGGCTGCTGAATGTTTGTATTGGCTCGGAACATATTAGATCGGTTTATCCCCCAACTTGCGCCATATAGTCCCTCTATAAAAAGAAGCTCTACATCCAGAGAGCTCTTATGTCTGTGTAACGAAAGAACATATCACAGATACAGAGAGAGTCATTAAAAATCATTAAGGATTTGTTTGGGAACCACTTTTTAAGAAGTAAATTAAAATCCACCACCTGCATTCTTCAAGTCACAGACACTGAAGCCCGAGAAGGAGATGTGGTTTTACAAATAGTCAAACACAGGAGATGAGCAAAGAGCACTTACCGTAACACAACATGAGCCGTTCTAGTGGTGACCAATAAGCACTACAAGAAAACAAATATGTCTGCGTCAACGACCAGCAAATACTGTAAGGTGCCATGTCGAGAAAGGTTTAAAAGTAACATCAGGAAGCATTATTTTACTGAGAGGGTGGTGGATACATGGAACAGTCTTCCGGTAGAAGTGGTAGAGGCCAAAACAGTAATTGAATTTAAGCAAGCATGGGATAGGCATAAGGCTATCCTAAACAAAAGATAAATCCAGGTAAAGTATCCATGTAATTGGGCAGACTAGATGGGCCGAAAGGTTCTTATCTGCCGACATTTTTCTATGTTCTATGTTTCTATGTTTCTATGTCAGAAAAGCAATATGAACGACCCTATTCCAACCCTGGCGTAAACTTAAACAGAGCAACTCCATAGATTTTAATGGCTCTGGACCCTATTCCAATCCTAGTGTAAACATCTCAAAGGGTGGTGATTCTCTGTGATAACATTTACACTTTTGGGTCGCAGTGCTTTACTTTTGTTTTCTATTAGATTGTAAGCTCTTGAGCAGGCTCCTCTTTTCCCATCATTTTTCATGTGTCAAATTTGTTGGTTAATTTTATGGTTGTCCTACCCATTGTGCAGCGCTGTGGGATATGTTGGCGCTTTATAAATTATTAGCACTTTGATGTGGAATCGCTCATTAATGCCCCGTTAGTGTCTCTCTAACAAGCACAATACAAAGTGTGGATGTCGGGGAAGTATATTTTCTGATGGAGCAGCGCAATTTCCTGTGTGTTCACATTTCACCGTGTAAGACCTTTATATTTAATCATGTTGTAGTGTAATCTTTTTTAAATCTATCTGCACTTTGGTTCTCATGGTTTCAAGAGCCCATATGTGGGACAATAAATTTATGTGATTTTCTCTGCGCTGATTTGGGGCTTCTCCCATTGCAGACTGACACCTGTGATACCAGTCCTTGCTGTAGTCTCCCACTGCCCACTGACGGTATTGCACATGGACATGATGATGTCAGAAATGGGGCTCCTCTACAATCTGTCAGGAAACTCGCTATACAGGAGATGCGGGGGTCCTTTGGATACTGTATATCCTAGAAAAGGGGTCAGCAACCTGGCCCTCCAGATGTTTTGGAACTACATTTCCCCACCAACCTAATGAGTAACTGAGCATCATGGGAGATGTAGTTCCTAAACATCTGGAGGCTGCTGACCGCTTACAGAGTCATATGAGACATCATTGCAAACGCCAGCGTCCTGACGTGCCCATGTTTTTGTAAAAATAAAAGCTTAAATATGGTTTATGAGTTTGAATGAATGAAGTGGGCATGGTGCAATGTTTAAACCATTAATAAACACATTCAGTTAATGGCATAATGTCAGATTTGTGTTGTTTTTTTTCACAACGATTGTTTGTAAACGAGATGCAGTGAAGAAGAGTCCGGCCTATTAAATGTTACAGGTTAAGACAAAAATGTGAAGAGAGAGCATGCTTTATTACATATAGTATGAGGTTATATGCTCACCTCTGCAGCCATGAAGGCCAGTGTGTGCATCCCGTGTGCATATCCTGCCAGGAGACATAGCACTGCCAGAACGCAACACGTCAGGAACATGGTGCTCAGGAGGACCAAAACACGAACATGGCAACTCATAGGGGTGGTGGGAGAGAAGGAAAGCTGCAAAGATAAGAAATGCAGTTTAAAGTGATGTCTAAACACTTACGGTGCATAAATCAGAATACGGGAAACGCGGCATGAACATCCCTTTTGTTTTCTGGGATAAAAAGGATTTGTTTTAAATCTCGATACAAAAAAGAAAAACAGAGTATGAAGATTAAATGTGTGCAAAAGGTTACACGAGGGCTCATCCCATCACCTGTCACAGATTACTTTGTACTCACGTATTCAAACCTGTCTCTGCAGAGCTGGACCATGAGATGAAGGAAGACTAGGGCAGCAAACCACAAAAACCACAGGACAACCTCCTCCACTGTCTGCACGTTTAACACGCCAAAAATGAAGATAAACTTGTAAAAGATGAAGTTCCAAAACTTGTCCTTCAGGTGCTGGAATGGAAGAAAAAAAAAAAACACTTGAGGGTGTAATTCAGAAAATGCCAGTGTTCCAACTCAGACAATCATTGGAGTTTCACAAAAGTTTAATCCAAACAGCGGCAGGAGAAGCTTCAAAGAAGCTTCTGCTGTGGCCGAATCTTTTCTGAAATGCTGGCATTTGACAGGCAAGAGCAGCAAACACCATCACTTTCTGAAGAAACCTCTTCAGGTGAAAGGATCCTAAAACACGTGTCATTCGGCAAGGATGTTACCTCATGTAGTCTCCAGCCTTACAATCTAACCTGTCCTCATTTCAATAAGCAGCAGGGCTCATTACATGGATATAAATGTCAAACTACGTAAAATATTGTTTGTAATGAACTCTCCAGTCACCAAATTAAACCCAAACCAACCTATTTCGCACGTTCCCTTCCCTGTGGTTTGTAAATTCACAAGCCGCCTTAGCAATTTATTTAGAAGTGCCTTAAAATGTGATATTTTTTGTCACATTAAGGATAAGGGATTTCAGCGATTTCTTCTTTCCTGTGAAAAATTCCAGTTCTGGGTCATTCCATATCAAATCAACCAGTGAAATATTCATTTTGGAACTTGAGGTCATGGATTTGGTTCATTTTTGGACATTTGTACCTTACCATGAGAGGTTTAAAAATAATAAAAATAATGCTCAAATTTTTTTGTCTACCTGTTTGAGATTGAACTGTCAAAATTGCCTAAAAACGGCAAAGTTCACTAGCCAGGATAACTTCAAACGTCATTTAGCATTGAGGCTACGGTCACACGAGAGCGCTGAGCGCACAGTGCGTCCATTTATAACGGATGAGATTGTGTTTACATTGTATCAGTTATGAAGTAAAAAAAAAAAAAAAAAAAAAGCTGTATGCATTGGTTTCTCTACATCCGTGTAGCGTTTTCACGTCGATACCATTTTAGCGTCCGTTGCAACATGCGCTGCCCGTGCGTGAAAAGGTGCGCATGTGCTGTTCTCTATGGACTCCTCTAGCAGACAGCAAGTAGTGCGGTCAGACAGACGTGAAAAGTGCGCTTGTGTGGCCGCAGCCTAAGATACCATGTTGAAATTTGGACTGGCTACAAGACCTATACCTTTAAGTGACAATTTAAAAAAAAAAAAAAAATCAGTTTTTCCAAAAACTCTAAATCAATACGTTTTGTAATGTTTGTGAAATGTTACAATTTTGTCATGTTTTATATCATATGAAAGCCCTATTCATAAGCGTTCACATCACACACGTCTCATATCTGTAGCTGTCGTAAATGGCATTTGAAGTTATGATGGCTAGTGAATTTTGGCGTTTTTAGGCAATTTTGAAAAGTTCAATATCTCAAAAATGGGTGGACAAAAAAAAAAAAAATTTTTTTTTTGAACATCTCATGGTAAGGTACAAATGAACCAAATCTGTGACGTAACAGTTTTATGCATTGGCTGAATTGCCATGGAATTAGGCTTGGATGGAAATATGGAAAGATCAGCCACTGTCATCATATACGGCCGGGGTCAGACGAGCATTTTTGAGCGCGGAATGAATGTCCGTGAGAGTGGATGTTCCTTCCACTCTGACGCCTGTCTGGCCACCACAGTTAGTGCGATCAGCCCTGCAAGACTCGATCCTCCTATGGAAGATCGCGATTTGCAGCCCCGTCGAACGCGTGTCCTAGCATTTCGACGGGTAGGCTTACAGCACATCCGCTGTAGCGCACGCAATCCGTGGGCCCCATCGAAACGTCACAACGCTGCGACGGGCATCGGAAAACACATCAGTACAGGCGCATGTAGTACGCTCGGCTGACACTGGCCTTATAGGCTTATTTTATGCCCCATTACCAGGATACGCTCCTTCGACCAGCTTTAACTGAAGCAAGACAAGCAAAGAGTACAAACTTGGTTTGTTAAGGGAGCGCAGAAAAACAAGTACTTGACAATCTCTCCTATATCTCAGAAATTTCTGATTATTTTCGTTTCTGTGGAATACTCTGGAAAGTAAAAGCAAAAAAGACTCTCATAGCATAGTATGTTTGGTACAAAAAGAATGAGGTTAAATTGTAAGCAGAATAGTAAGTATCTCACTCACAAACTCCAGAGCCTATAGGCTCATGTTATACGCCTTTAAGTCTCTCTGGGGGGCTCCTCCCATCAATCTGTTGTCACTCTGGAAGGGCTTCTTAAACCTCAAATAAATTAAAAGAGAGAATGGCGCAATACCAGGGCAAATTGGGTGATAAATGCAGTGATTGTAGGTCGATCTACTCACGTGGTTCTGAGCCTCCCGATTGAGTGGCTCAGTATGAAAGCCTTGGACCACCTTAGTAAGGAGGGTCCCACCCTTACTTGAATGTCAGCTGATGATCCCGCTGTAGAAGGGGAAGTTGGCAAGATCCGTGGCAATGGGATAAAGGAAACAATCAAAGGAAGTGATTCTATTAAAATGAGGAAGTTTTATTCCAGTAAAAATTAAATGAAATGAAATGAAAAAATGGTAAAATTAATACAAGGGTATTATAAATAATGAGGAGAGAACCGAAACGCGTTTCGCTCGCTGTTACTGCGGGCTTCATCAGTCGGATCCTCCTTGTTCGATCTGGATGGTATTTATCTAAGTGTGGGTCCAAACAAAAGGTCTGTTGTTGGCGTGCGTTCCATCTGGTGATTTCACCCTTCTCCTGCGTCTCACTTGGTTCCGGGGCCATCTCTGATGACGTATTTCCGGTTCCGGTGGATTTACTTGGAGATGTGTCCATCACACTCTTATTGCGCATGCGTGGTGGTTTTAGTCCCAACGTGCGTTACATATACCGATATATAATGGCAAAAAGAAAAAACATTATTCTGAGAAAAGGGAGATATTGCCCACTAAGGTATATCATTCCTATCGCAGAAAAAACAATAGTCAACCTGTAATATAGAGAATCTATCAGTTGATTGGAAAAGAGGAGAAAAGGAAAATTGTGGGTTTAAAACACAGAAAGTGTATATTTCATTAAACAACATTCATCATAGGTTATATTTGCATTCATTGTATCTCATGTCGTAAGACTAATAACAAAAGAAAAACAACTAAACAGTTTGATGCAGGAATGTCAGGGACCAAATATAAGATCAAAAATCTGATAACAGGTCACACCAAAAATGTAATATATATGCTTAAATGTCCCTGTGGTAAACGGTACGTGGGACAAACATCACGTCCACTAACCATTAGAATTAATGAACACCTCTGCAACATAACAAGAGGATATGATAAGCACAATGTCTCATCCCATTATAAAGAATACCGTGACTGTAATCCAAAAAGCATAGAATTTATAGGGATTGAAAAGATAAACCGTGATTGGAGAGGAGAAAATATCAGTGAAAAACTCATTAAAAAAGAAATGCGTTGGATTTATCACTTAATTACTTTGGCCCCTAATGGACTAAATGCAGACTTTGAGGTCTGTCACTTTTTATACTGATTTAAATGGGTTAAATACAGAAATCAAACAAGAAAAACCCCCATAGTGACTGCTACTGTGATTTAAATCTAGGAAGGGTGTAACATATACATCGTGGTTTTCTTTTTCTCTCCATAGAGTAATGCAAATATAACCTATGATGAATGTGGTTTAATGAAATATACACTTTCTGTGTTTTAAACCCACAATTTTCCTTTTCTCCTCTTTTCCAATCAACTGATAGATTCTCTATATTACAGGTTGACTATTGTTTTTTCTGCGATAGGAATGATATACCTTAGTGGGCAATATCTCCCTTTTCTCAGAATAATGTTTTTTCTTTTTGCCATTATATATCGGTATATGTAACGCACGTTGGGACTAAAACCACCACGCATGCGCAATAAGAGTGTGATGGACACATCTCCAAGTAAATCCACCGGAACCGGAAATACGTCATCAGAGATGGCCCCGGAACCAAGTGAGACGCAGGAGAAGGGTGAAATCACCAGATGGAACGCACGCCAACAACAGACCTTTTGTTTGGACCCACACTTAGATAAATACCATCCAGATCGAACAAGGAGGATCCGACTGATGAAGCCCGCAGTAACAGCGAGCGAAACGCGTTTCGGTTCTCTCCTCATTATTTATAATACCCTTGTATTAATTTTACCATTTTTTTCATTTCATTTCATTTAATTTTTACTGGAATAAAACTTCCTCATTTTAATAGAATCACTTCCTTCGATTGTTTCCTTTATCCCATTGCCACGGATCTTGCCAACTTCCCCTTCTACAGCGGGATCATCAGCTGACATTCAAGTAAGGGTGGGACCCTCCTTACTAAGGTGGTCCAAGGCTTTCATACTGAGCCACTCAATCGGGAGGCTCAGAACCACGTGAGTAGATCGACCTACAATCACTGCATTTATCACCCAATTTGCCCTGGTATTGCGCCATTCTCTCTTTTAATTTATTTGAGGTTTAAGAAGCCCTTCCAGAGTGACAACAGATTGATGGGAGGAGCCCCCCAGAGAGACTTAAAGGCGTATAACATGAGCCTATAGGCTCTGGCGTTTGTGAGTGAAATACTTACTATTCTGCTTACAATTTAACCTCATTCTTTTTGTACCAAACATACTATGCTATGAGAGTCTTTTTTGCTTTTACTTTCCAGAGTATTCCACAGAAACGAAAATAATCTGACATTTCTGAGATATAGGAGAGATTGTCAAGTACTTGTTTTTCCTGCGCTCCCTTAACAAACCAAGTTTGTACTCTTTGCTTATTTTTGGTGTGAGACGCACTGGTGGTGAGCTGCAATATTGTATAAACTATAGTAGATAATCTCACACATTTACATTACACTGAAAAGTGTTACTATTATTTGTAATTGAAGCATCAAATAATGCATCAAAGTTCTAGAAATGAAGCAATCTGTAGCTGACCACGCCACGGATATACTGAGTATAGCAATGAAAGGGAAAATCTCGCGTTGCTCAATGATCCCCCAAAATATATTCTGTACTAACAACATTGTCACGAGCAGGGGTGGACTGACCATTAGGGCAATAAGGCATTGGCCTAGGAGGGGGCCCCCAATAAGGCTTGGTCAGACCTGCCCTTTCTGATGGGACCCATGCCACCACAGATAAAAGTCATGGGGACATAGTATCAGCAGCCATCTTTAACTGCATATGCATCTGTGACGGTTCGACTGTATATCTGTCCTGCTGTATATAACTACCAGCCCCTCTATAACAGCGAGTAAGGGATGGCGGCACCGGCATCTGTATTTTCATTTTGAAACTAGTGTGAACAAATTCTGTAACAATGTACACCTGGGCGGTGCTCGTATGTGGCTTGCATGAGGGTAGGCACAATCCCCCCCCCCCCCCCCCATCATCATCTCCTGCTGCCCAGGTCAGATAATGACATTTTTACCTTGAAAGCTGAAAATTTTTGGATTAATCTACGGTGGTTTACAAATTCTGGTTTTCCATTTTTTTTCTGTTTGTTCTGTAACCTGATATCAATCAAACCCCCCCCCCCAAAAGCAAAAAAGAGAGACTACAACCCCCTGCTGTGAACAAGGAAGGCTATAAGCAGAGGTTGCCAGGAGCAGGAAAGCTGTATCTGCATGATCGTGACGGACCCTGAAGGATTAAGATTAAATCATGGGAGGTAGAAGGCAAGTAAAACGTTTCAATTGCTAAAACACTTCTTTTACCAGACTGGATTAAAGGCTCGCTTTAAAACGACACTAAAACAAGCTTTTACTTAAGGCTAGGGTCAAACGAACACATTATTCGCAGCGACAGTCAAAAAGTGCGTCCGAACGCATTGACGTATTTTTTCACTGAATGCGCGAAAACGGTCAGATGACGCGCACTTTCGTGCGTGAATTTTTTACGGATCGGCAATAAAACACTTTTTGCATCTGGACGTTATGTAGGCTGGACATTAGCAGCGTCTGACATCTCCTAATCACGCAAACACGCCGCTATGCTGCCGCAGCGCACTCTGTAAGTCAGTACTAGCGGTTCTGCGCTCTCGAAAAAAAAATGCGTTCATTTTGCACTTGCGTTGCACGGCCGGACTTTCGTGCGGCCGTACTTTGTATATTGGCCGTCATTTGCTGCTACTGCGGCCGTGATTAAGTGCGCCTAAACGCACGTTAAAAATGCGTTAGTCTGACCCCAGCCTAATTCAGATGAGTTTCGCCCTGGAATGACCCTTTATAGAGCACCCGTGATGCTACAGTGTCAATGGAAACCTAGACACAATAGAAGATGTATCGCTGTTCAGGTACAGATACATAATATTCCAGGAAAGAATTCACTCACCTGTCTCTCACTAACACGTAGAGGACCAAACACCACATGTTGGATCACCTTGGCCACCAGCATCAGGAGACAGCACACCGTATTCACCAAAACCTGCAGAGATAAGAAGAGGAGCTAGAACCTTTCTTATACCCATTACCACCACTAGAAGACAATGCCAGGTATCTACTACCCAGTACAACGTGTCTGTGGGTGCTGTCAAAAAACGGTTAATGTCAACAACGGATAGATGAGAATATATCCAAAAATAATCTAACCATTTATACAGTTATGCCCAGATCCGCAACGGAATCGCATTTAGGTGACAGACGCTGCGTGCGACGTCAAACAGCAGCTGCAAAAGACAATGAAGCACCGTCACGGACAATAAGAGGTATCACGGAACATGCGCTGCAGGTTTTGGTTTCAGATTTACAGGAAAATACTAAAGAGAGAGAGAGAGACACACACACAGAGAGCACCACAGCCAAGAAAAGGACAATTTGATGGCTGGCTGTCAATTTGCACTGTATTTGTGCGATGGTGCGAGATCGTCTGAAGTCATCCGTCCGATCCTACAACATGCAGGTGAATCGGCCCTCTACCACTGCATCCGACAACTATGGGGCGACTTCAGAAGATTTTTTTGTGACTACAACAGAATAGTGATCTTTCCAAATTATTTGGAATTCAACCGTTTATTATTTTTTTTAATCCGCAGCAAAAAGACTTTTTTTTTTTTATTTCTGGAATTTTGGGGAGAAAATTTATTTTAATAAATAAATTTATAAAAACGACGAGGTTTGTTTCTCCTGATTTTTTTGTTTTAACTTTGCGAGCAAGCTGCATTCAGCGTTGCAGGAGTTAATCCCCCCCCTCCACGGCCTGTTTTTTTTTCCCCCTGCTTTGGCTGCGCTAGACGGGGGCTGTCCAAAGGTCCAAAGACAGTTTTTTTCCCTCCCTGAAGTGGTTTTTTTTCTCCCCCTCCCCCCCCATTCGGCGGCCTGTCCATCGGCCGATTTGGGTCGTCCACAGATGCTACCAGTGGACGACCCTGATCGGCCGATGGTGTTGTCCGTAGTCGGGTGACCCAGGTCGATAATCAACAAAAATGTAGTATTAAAAGGTGTCTAAATAATAAAAAAAAGGTGCCTTAAATAAAAAGGTTGGTTACGAAACACAAAAAGATACAAATAAGGCTTTTGAACAGTAAAAAAAAAAAAAAAATAATAATAAATAGTCTTAAAAAATAAAAAAAGATATTCCATTTGTTAAATGGAAACCTATTGGATTCGCCTGTTTAAACCTGTTGAATTGAAACACCGAAAATCTGGTGATTTTGCCGAACCTTTGGTGCTATTTGGCGTTCTGTGAATAGACGAATCTATAGTTCTCTAGGGGTCAATTTTGGTTGCCGGCAAATTGCACCACATGTCGCTGTCAATTCGCCTGTATTTGGCGAAGTGACAGCTTTGTGAATAGACTAATTGCCCCCGAACGGAGAAATTCACAAATCGCTACAATTTGGTGACAAATTCGGAGGATAGTGTATAACTTAGGCTAGGGTCAGACGAACGCATTTTTCACATCGTCCGTGAAAAAGTGCGGTCGAACGAACGTACGTATTTTTTCCCGGAATACGCGATAGCGGTCATACGATGCGCCTTTTCGTCCGTGATTTTGTACGGATCATCAATAAAACACTTTTTGCGTCTGGACGTTATGTTAGCCGGACATTAGCAGCGTCTGACGTCTCCTAATCACGCACACACGCCGCTATGCGGCCGCAGCGCACTCTGTACGTCAGTAGTAGCGGTTTGACGTTCTCGAAAAAATGCGTTCGTTGGCCACTTGCGTTGCGCGGACGAACTTTCGTGCGGCCGTTCGTCGTATGTTCCCCAGCTTTGGACGTCATTTGCTGCTAGTACGGCCGTGATTTCGTGCGGCTAAACGCACGTTAAAACTGCGCTAGTCTGACCCTAGCCTAACTCCACAGTTTTTCGACGCAACTCCATGGTCTAAAATTGATGCAACTATGTGTAGAAAGAAAAGGAAATATTTATATATATATATATTATAGATTAGGTAGGCCGTGTTAGTCCAGATGCCAAAATATATATTTAAAAAAAAAAAATCACTCTCACTCTTGAGTATGGTTCAGAATTGATGTGGGCTTAACCTACGTCTAGAAACTGATGTAAGTGAGGCGAAGAAAAAGATGCAAGTAAAATGAGGCTACCAAAAGAAACATCAGAATCCACTTGCCCCTAAGCACCAGATTCTGCACGAGTCGATGGTGTTCTCCTAGACCAGGGGTCACCAACCTTGGCTCTACAGATGTTTAGGGAACTACATTTCCCATGAGGCTCAGCCAATCTAACGAGTGGCTGAGCATCATGGGAGATGTAGTTCCAAAACACCCGTAGAGCCAAGGTTGCTGACCCCGGTCCTGTTGATTTTCTGGTAATATAGCATGTATATGGCTAAAAGAATTAAAAATGTATATATGCATTGCTTGCTGATCAAAGGAGATATTGGATAGCCATTACAGAACCAAGAAGGAATGCTTCACTTTTGGAAAAGGAACTTTATGGATAAAACGTCTCCATTTATTATTGCAAGTGGTGACCTCTATGGACCTCCCATACAAAGTACAGTGAAAACAAAGCTGAGCAGCTTTGACAGGGAATGGATTTACGTTTTGCCCCTTTTGCCCAGAATTCTAACCGGCATTTTAACTAGCGACATCCTGATTGAGTTTTTACGGCCTCCGACCTGATCGAAGTCTTGCAGTATTCGGAGTAGGTAGATACGGAGTACCGATCCAAAACTACACCTCCAGTCCGGATCTGCAGCGACCTCAGAAAGTGAATGTCGCAGTAACCCTAAAGCCTCTGCCATGCATTCCTCGACACGCGTGGTCCTCATTGCCTGCTCCAGCTGGTGGGGTGCTATGCGGATCGTGTCAGACAGATGCAAGGCCATTGTGCAGACGACCCGACAGGGTAAGAACTCAGGGGTCGGATCTGCTTGATTCCCAATCATGAGATCGTCTCTCGATCGCAGAGATTGAATTCCTAATTAGAACACGGCACATTTTGCACCTTGAGAAAAATATGAGTATGGTAATGATATTTACAGTAGGTACCGGCTGGATGGAGTAGAGGTAACATCACTGTTCTATAACCGTGAAGACAGAGGTTTGAATCCCAGCCAGAGCACCTCCAGTAAGTGTCCTTGAGCAAGACACCTAACGGTACATACTCGTGTAACACGATATCGGCTGCGGAGTCCAGTGGTGACGGCTCTACCCTTCAACTGTGGAGAAGTGAGTCAAAATCCCATTCAGCACATCCCTCCAATACAACTGTGGATTAGCCTTGACTTTACGAGAAGCAGCCAAACCACCAGCTCTACACTCATGGAAAGACGATTCGATCCCACTCAGAAGACGCCACCAGCGAGTGTCATTGGGCAAGAACCTAACGATATGGATGTGCCTACCTCACAAAATACTTGTGCATCTCATAGATTATAAGGTCCTTTGGGAACAGGGTCCTCTGACACAGGCCGTATCATCCAGGTGTGGTCTCCAAAGTATTAACCCCTTGTACACTGATCTTGTAAAGCGCTGCGGAATATGTGATGTGATATAAATAAAGGATGGTAAAACAAGGCGATATGTCTGAAAGCAATGACATAGTAGATTTATTGAGGCGACAGGATCAGGCTGAGGAAGCCCATCGTATTAATCGTCGAAATGCGCCTTGGCAAGTCACACGTTATATTAAATAAATGTTTTTGATGCCCGAGTCCTTGGAGAGCAGCTGGTTTGGCTTTGAAGGAGATTTTGTCCTCTTACAGGCTTTCATTCATACAAGTGCATTGTAAATAAAGCTCCCTCCTTCTCTGTGCCCTCACCCTCCTTGCCCACACTATACATGACCTCTGTGCCTGATGGAGAAGTGTGGATGCTGGCCTCCTGCCAAGGGACCATGGACCGTGTATTTTAGGAGCTGGTTTCTGTTAGTAATAGAATGTAGACTTATTGTTCTTGCTGTCTGTGTAGTTGTTTGTCCTTTGATTGAGTTGATGCGGTTTATTTGCTAATCTTGTCTAGGGTAACAGATCAGGTTTCTACGTCTCCTGAAGGAATTCACATCCCCCTGATGTAGACGATGGACTGATTGTCATGGGGCAGCACAGCACGCTCCGCTGGCGTCAGTGCGCCAGGAGGGGGTATAAAAGCAGGCTCTGACTTCAAGGCGTCAGATCACTGCTGGACCCCCGGAGAGAGGAGTATAACGAGGGAGAGCCCCTTTAGCGGACGACGTGGGGGGGGAGGGATGGGGACGTCCTCAAACAGCAGGGAATCGCCATGAGGCTACCGACACGTCTTCTGCAGTGCAGGGGTTAGAATAATAATAACAAGAAAATTGAAACAAATCTGGTTCCTGACAATGTTTTTTTGGAAAATCACTTGGTATAAAAGTGTTAAAAATAAAGTGAAACCAATTATAGCTTTAAATCATAGGCTGCAGAGTAAAAAATAAAAAATAAAATTATAATTTTGTTTTAACACAAAGAAACTGTATAAATATTTACCAATAAATAAACGCATGGGTAAGCACGGCACGGTTAAAAGACCAAACAGAAAAGCCGTACTATTCCTATCTGGCAATGCCGGGATCTGCAACTTAGAACACTATCAGGGTTATTCAAAGAGATCCAAATTGCTGGCGAAAGGTAACCGAACGCTGAAATTGAGCGTTCGGTTACCTTTCCTGGCCATTCGGCTATTCAGAGAGCAGGCGGTTCGCCAAATCCTGGCAAATTGCCTGCACATACGGTGCCTGTTCGAGGGCAGTGATTCCCCATAGCTTCATCTATTCAGAGAGCAAAAACCAGCAGGGAAAAGTTGCCAAAATGCCCTGCTGTTCGGTGGTTTCATACGACAGGTTTATCAGGCGAATCCCATAGGCTTCAATGTTAAAAATATTGCCGTTTTAATTCAATATCTAATAAACTGTTTATTATTTTATACAGCAGTAAAAAGTCTATTTATAGATTTGTTTAGGATCTTTTAAGCATTTTTTTGCAACAAAAAAAAATGTCAGGTTTTTTTTAACGTTTTTTTTCAGTAACAGCCCTTTTTATTATCATTCATTGGATCTTATATGTAAATTTCAGACATTTTCATTCAGTAGTTTCTCTGCAAACAGCGTTTCACTTTTCAAACATTCAAGCGTATTGGTCGTTTATTTTTCACTCCATTCGTCTGCGGTGTCAGGTTTTTCTGGCGGCTGCTCTGCGCTGTGATGTGATCGGCGGCTGCTCGGGTTCCTCCGGAGTGTTCGGCTGGGTTAATACAGATGTTTTTGCGGGTTTCGGTGTGCGTTCGCCGGGTTTTGCAGTGAGTTTTCGGTGGGTTTGCGGCGGCTTTTCCCTGCACTACGACGGCGCTGTGGTACTTGCTGAATACACCGCAGGGTCGCCGAAATGGGATCGCCAAATTGCATTGAATTGAAGAGATGAAAAGTCACTGAACGTGCGGTGACTTTTCGATTCTCTTTGAATAACCCTGTATGGCTGTGCATCATGGGCCGCAAGGGAAAGAGAGGTTAAACATTAACACCAAGGGAAGGCAAGGTTAAAACGTTAGACGCTCTTTGGAGCGGGGCAAAGTTTTGTGTATAGCTTTAGCTTTTGTTAGAAGAGCCTCGCAATTCAGGAGCAGAGGTGGAGACAATATCAGAGTCTGCGCCCCCTGGATTTTGCGGAGCTTTCTCCTAGATTACACTGGGATACTAGAACCCAAATATTTACACTCCGGGTGCATGATATGTCAATGTCAAGCGACGGAGCACTGAATGCAGCGCTGCCGATCAATGTCCACACGCACCACGTACAACAGCTGTGAGCGCTCAGATGTCTATTTGTGGTTTGTGTGGTCATCGGTCACAACTCTGATTTAAATAACCGATCCCCTCTGCGCGGCCACGGGCAGCACTGTATGCAAAGCTCTGCGGCGGCCACGGGCAGCACTGTATGCAAAGCTCTGCGCCGGCAACGGGCAGCACTGTATGCAAAGCTCTGCGGCGGCCACGGGCAGCACTGTATGCAAAGCTCTGCGCCGGCAACGGGCAGCACTGTATGCAAAGCTCTGCGCCGGCAACGGGCAGCACTGTATGCAAAGCTCTGCGCCGGCAACGGGCAGCACTGTATGCAAAGCTCTGCGCCGGCAACGAGCAGCACTGTATGCAAAGCTCTGCGCCGGCAACGGGCAGCACTGTATGCAAAGCTCTGCGCCGGCAACGGGCAGCACTGTATGCAAAGCTCTGCGCCGGCAACGGGCAGCACTGTATGCAAAGCTCTGCGCCGGCAACGGGCAGCACTGTATGCAAAGCTCTGCGCCGGCAACGGGCAGCACTGTATGCAAAGCTCTGGAGGGGTCGCGTTATATTCGAGACATCTGCATCACATGTAAAAAGAAAAAAACCTTAACTTGCTCAGGGATCCCAAGTCTCCTGGAAGTTCGGGTAGTCTCCCTGAAGTGAATGTAGGCTCCCTGATGGCCGCAAACACTTCAGGAACTCCCAGATTTGGGATCCATCACGGCCAGAGGGCATCCTTGGATTAAGCCAATCTTTCAAGATTGACTTAAACAGGGCATGCAACCTCGCTCTTTGCAGCACGCCGGGAGGTGTCATTTTCTGACTTCCGTCTCCAGCAGGCAAGCTCATCCACCAATAGCCAGCCCCACACTATTGTTGCCACGTCCTGACGTCACTGCACATGCGATGCGCAATTCTCCTCACATTCAGAATAGCCTGTGTCAAGAGAACCTCAAAGGATTTTAATTGTTTACCGGTAGAGTATAATTTTGCTCCTCGCGTTATATTCGAGTCTTGAGTATTCTCTCATTTCCATATTAAATCTCTATCCATCGCGTTATATTCGGGTCGCGCTATACTCGAGTATCTACGGTAAATGTAAAAGTTCCACAATTCAGACATGAACCCTATAAAATAATTATAGAAGACAACACTTGTGTGCCCTTCTAAACTTAGACTTATGTCTATATTTGTATCATTAATGGGCACAAATAGCACAGCTCAGCGTTCATCGTTTCAGTTGACGCATATTAAAAAAAGTCCCAACAGAACAAGTACGCGACAAGTCAGGCTGGAGGCCTCATCTCTGCCAAGCACAGGAGCAGATGTGTTATGTAACATTAGTTATTAGTCTCAAAGACTTTGCCAATAAACGAGAGTAGGTTAAAACTTTACAAAATGTAAATACAAGGCGTTATTCAGAGAGCAGTGAAATTACAGTGCTCTTTTGTTCGGCGATTTCATTTCGCCGACCCTGCAGTGAATTCACTATTCACCGCAGGGTCGCCGACGAGCCGCCGCACTGACAGATGAAAAAAGCCGATCAGCCGCCGAACTGGGGGAAAAAATAGAATATAAAAGAAACCTGCTACTTTTTAAAGGCGTTTAAGAGTGCATGGAAATAATTAAAAAGATCCTATAAAAACGAAAAAAAAAAAAGGGTCAGTTACAAAATGTAAAAAAAAAAAAAAAAAAAAAAGCCATCAAAAATTATGCCTAAAGAAATAAATGAATAAAGAAGAAACTATAATAAACAGTTGAATATAAAAATAGAAAAAATAAATTATTTACATTGCATCCTATGGGATTTGCCTGTTTAACCCCTTGCCGCCGCAGGACGTACTATGCCGTCCTCGCGGCGGAACGGCTTTGAAAACGCAGGGCGTACATATACACCCGGCTGTCTTTAATGGGCTGCCTCGACCCCTTCCCACAGCCGGCGCACACGGTTGGCTCCAGAGAGACAGCCTGAACTCAAGCCGTCACCCTGCAGCCAATGAGGTGTGTCAGCTGCGGGGTAGGCTGAAATCAGCAGCTCACGCTGCAGCTGTCGGCGACGCCCACCTGTCCAAACGAAACACCGACAGGGTGCTTTATAAATAAATGTCATTTTATAAGGGTTGCAGCGTCTGCTTGTATGGTTATTGTACTGCGCTGCAGAATATGTTGGCGCTTTATAAAGGTCATTTTATTAGGGTTGCAGCTAGGACTGAAACTAAAAATCGATGATTAAAATAGTTAACTGTTTCCGTTATCGATTAATCGTCCTGTGTGCAGCACACACTGTGTAGAGACAGACTGAGTTAAACGTAAATAACCTCAGCTTCGGAGCTGATTGGAGAAGACGCGCCGCTGCTTTACCTCGGTATGATTAAGCTTTAAGGTTATGTCAGACACAACCAGTTTGTTTTTATTCCGTTTACAACAGTAGCAGAACTATAAACACAAAAGAATAGGATACTGCCACTGGGTGAAGGAACTGTATGCCTGTGTTTTATCCTTGAAGCTGGAGTCCTGTGCCACCGCCTCACCCTCCCTGCCACACCCTCTTTGGTTGGGAACTGCCATTACCTTCCTTTGGTCTGAACCTTTCCCCAAACTCACTCCCACACTCAGATCCGGTCTTTTGTCCATACCCACTACCTCTCACACTCCGGTCAAGCCACTTGATCAAAGTCGCTCCCTTTCACCTCCAGTCCCACCTCCCACTCAGTTTGTTCAAAAAATTATTTTTTTTAAAAAGGGACACTCTACGCACCCTGATCACTTTAGCTTATTAACCCCAATTTCATGCTGACATCATCATCTATGACCAAGTGCTTGTAGCCACGTTCATTTGAGAAAGCAAACATGTGCTTAACCCTTTCACTGCTGTGTGCTGAGCTCATTTTTACCGCTTTCGCTCATCATGTTTAAACGCGATTTGAAGCCACATTTTATTAAATGACCCAGACATATTATATATCGTTCTTTCTGGCAGACTCCGCAGATTCATAATATATCATTTTTATATGTATACGTCATGTCCTGCCTGTATATTATGACAAAAAATCCAGTAAAAATTTAATTTTTAATCATCTGCAGCGTGTAAAGTGTTTTTTTTTTTTTTCACATGTTATCACGAGCGTTTGCGGTTATATTTTCTATGGGGTACGCTTGTACAAAAATTAGAAATGGGGACTTGTTACATTTTTTGGGGAGGAATTACGTGATTTTTAGCAAACGCACCCCATAGAAAAAAAATCATTAGTGCAGCATCATTGTTCACATTATAATTGAAATGTGAACAATATTGCTGCATTAATAAAAACACACAAAAAAAAAAAAAAAACATTGTGTTAATTATTTTTATTATATTTTTTTTACTTTGTACTTAGTCATGTCGGGTATCATTCGAAAGGCCATGTTCACGACGCCCTAGCTGCCACGGTTCTGGAGATCTCGGGGTTCAAAGGAACCCCTTATCTCCACCAGGGGATTTCCTATGCACGATGACGTCGGGCAGCAAGTGGGGACCCGGGGATGGAGCCGCTATCCAAGATGGCGACCCCCACCGGAGCTAGGCCGCACTTCGGCGCAGCAAAGGCGCTGAAGTGCGACTCGGCGCTTGAGGGGTTAAAGCCAGGCAGCGCTTAAAAGGGGAGACTCTCCCCTTTTAGGCTAGGGTCAGACGAAAGCAGTTTTAACGTGCGTTTAGACGCACGAAATCACGGTCGTGCTAGCAGCAAATGACGTCCAATGCCGGGGAACACACGAAGTACGGCCGCACGAAAGTTCGTCCGCGCAACGCAAGTGGCAAACGAACGCATTTTTTCTAGAACGTCAAACTGCTAGTACGGACGTACAGAGTGCGCTGCGTCCGCTAGAGGCGTGTGTGCGTGATTGGGAGACGTCAGACGCTGCTAATGTCCGGCCAACATAACGTCCAGACACAAAAAGGGTTTTATTGATGATCCGTACAAAATCACGGACGAAAAGGCGCATCGTATGACCGCTATCGCGTATTTCGTGAAAAAATGCGTCCATTCGTTCGAACGCACTTTTTCACAGACAACGCGAAAAATGCGTTAGTCTGACCCTAGCCTTAAGCGGTGCCTGGCTTTTGGCGCTGCTCCTTCCCGATCGGGAGGGATCCGAACGGAAACCCCCCACCTCCCTTCCAGGCCATCTACCGGCATTGCCTGGAAATGACGTCATCGCGCATGTCGCAATGACGTCATTTACGTCGGGAGGATCTGGACTTCAGCGTCCTCAGACGCTGTAGTCAGAACGCCGCGGGACCCCGGACAGAGAGGTAAGTATCTCCGCCGGGGGTCCCGCACAGCTGATGACGTGTGGGGCACGTCCTCAGCATGTAACGTGCGTCAATGAGGACACGTCAATGAGGACGTGTCCCACACGTCCTCAGCAGTGAAGGGGCTAAGCAGCGCATGCAGCATCAACCCATCCCTCTGACCAAGCACTCGCATACCTTGTGTGAAAAGTACGCAAGATACGCAATTTGCGTATGTATGTACAAAAGTTACATACACCATGCAAATTACTTATGAAAAACGGTGGAGGGGTTGTATTTATTTTACATAAAATTCCTTTTAAGTAAACAATTTTTTTTGTTATCCGATGAATCGATTAAGCGAAATAAAAAAAAACAATAAAAAAAAAAAAAAAAACGACCAACTAATCGATTATGAGAATAACCGTTAGTTGCAGCGTCTGCTTGTATTGTTATTGTACTGCAGCACTAATAAGTTGCCATGGTGTTTTAACATGCCAACATATGCTGCAGTGCAGTACATTAAAAATACAGGCAGAAGCTTAATTTCCCCCATCCCCTCTTCTCTAACATGTAATTGCCCTCTCCTGCAGCCCCCTCTTACCCGGGAACATTATTATGCACAAGTAACAGCTGTATTTTTTCTTGCCGGACTGTGTAACTCCGAGTGACAGACAATGCAGTTTAAAATCTCCCACTTGACCAGCAGAGGGAGCTTCTGCGCTGAGCTGCCAGCTCGATTTTCATTGGCTCACCACAATGACCAATCCTCAGCCGGGGGCCGAGCAAGCAGCTCCCTCCGGCGCAACAGGAAGGAATAAGGACATCTTTGAAACAATGGCGGCCTGCGCCAGAACACATACTCACACACACCGTCGCACTGATCAGCTACTACCCCCTGGGCTGTCAGCTGTTTACAGCACACTTGCCCGGTGCCAGGAACAAGGTGTCTGGGGCATCGGGCTATACCGGTGTTTCCCAAACCTATCCTTAGGGAACCTCAACCAGGCCAGGTTTTACAGATCACTTTGGGGAAATGCAGACTAAGGCTAGGGTCAGACGAAAGCATTTTTCCCCGCGAACGTGAAAAAGTGCGTCCGAACGCATTGACGTATTTTTTCACCGAATGCGCAAAAACGGTCAGAGGACGCGCATTTTCGGGCGTGATTTTGTAAGGATCGTCAATAAAACTCTTTTTGCGTCTGGACGTTATGTAGGCTGGACATTAGCAGTGTCTGACATCTCCTAATCTCGCACACACGCCGCTATGCCGCAGCTGCGCACTCAGTACGTCAGTACTAGCGGTTCAGCGTTCTCAGAAAAATGCGTTCAAATTCCACTTGCGTTGCACGGCCGGACTTTTGTGCGGCCGTACATCGTATATTGGCCATCATTGCCCGTCATCTGCTGCTAGTGCGGCCGTAATTATGTGCGCCAGAACGCACGTTAAAAGTGCGCTGGTCTGACCCCAGCCTAAATCCTGCAATCACTGAGCAGCAAATCATATCACCTGTGCTGTGCTTCAGATATCTGGAAAAAGTGGCGTGTCAGTGGGTCCTGAGGACAGGTTTGGGAAACACTGGGCTATACAAATCGCCCATCACTGACTGAAGATCAGGTCAGTTCAGCGACATTTTGGTGCTGTTCGGCGTTCTATGAATAGATTAACCATTACTTCTCTACGGGACAATTTCACTGCCACCGAATTGCAGCAAACTGCACCATATTTCGCCAGTATTAGGCGAACTGACAGCTCTCTGAATAGACGAACTGCCACGAAATAGCACCATACGGTGAAATTCACCATGCGGTGCAATTCGAAGGCAAGTCTGGTGCTTATAGAATAACCGTTACAGTGGAAGCATATAAAATAAACATTTTACATCTGACATTTTGGTTCTGTTTGAAAAATAACATTATTTTATGGTTTATTTTGAATTACATATACTGTATATATGGGGGCACCAAAATCTAAGTGTTTAGAGCCTCTAAAGCAGTGCTTCCCAAACCTGTCCTCGGGACCCTCAACCAAGCCAGATTTTGCAGATCACCTTGGGGAAAAGCAGACTGAATCCTGCAATCACTGAGCAGCAAATCATATCACCTGTGCTGTGCTTCAGATATCCGGCAAACCTGGCGAGGCGGAGGGTCCTGAGGACAGGTTTGGGAAACACTGCTCTAAAGTAAGTGCACAATGCAAAGTGTGTGGCATGGTCGTGTGCGGTGTACACGCTCCATGCATGCTGTTTCAACTCCTCTCTCTAATTTACTTTTACTAAGCCCAAGCTTCTAGTCGTTGCCATGCAATCCCTGCTATTATTCTTTCTAGCCACCAGCTTCACCTTCCCTCGGCTCCCATTTGTTTCACATACCGCCGTCCTTTAGAGAAGGGTTTCCCAAACCTGCTCCTCAGGTCCCCCTACCAGGCCAGGTTTGCAGGATATCTGAAGCACAGCACAGGTGATCTGATTTGCTGCTCAGTGATTGCAGGATTCAGTCTGAATTCCCCCATGATAATCCTTAAAACCTGGCCTGGTTGAGGAACCTGAGGACCAGGGTTGGGAACCACAGCCTTGGATTGTAAACTCACGTGATGTCTGGCTGAGCACTTGGTTAAAGTGCTGTATTCGCTGGACAGTTATCCTATGAGGGTATATTATAGACACAGGATATACGCGGTGTACACGAGGGGGTATGCCACAGACGCGGTGTACACGATGGGGTATGCCACAGACGCGGTGTACACGATGGGGTATGCCACAGACGCGGTGTACACGATGGGGTATGCCACAGACGCGGTGTACACGATGGGGTATGCCACAGACGCGGTGTACACGATGGGGTATGCCACAGACGCGGTGTACACGATGGGGTATGCCACAGACGCGGTGTACACGATGGGGTATGCCACAGACGCGGTGTACACGAGGGGGTATGCCACAGACGCGGTGTACACGAGGGGGTATGCCACAGACGCGGTGTACACGAGGGGGTATGCCACAGACGCGGTGTACACGAGGGGGTATGCCACAGACGCGGTGTACACGAGGGGGTATGCCACAGACGCGGTGTACACGAGGGGGTATGCCACAGACGCGGTGTACACGGGGGGTATGCCACAGACGCGGTGTACACGAGGGGGTATGCCACAGACGCGGTGTACACGAGGGGGTATGCCACAGACGCGGTGTACACGAGGGGGTATGCCACAGACGCGGTGTACACGAGGGGGTATGCCACAGACGCGGTGTACACGAGGGGGTATGCCACAGACGCGGTGTACACGAGGGGGTATGCCACAGACGCGGTGTACACGAGGGGGTATGCCACAGACGCGGTGTACACGAGGGGGTATGCCACAGACGCGGTGTACACGAGGGGGTATGCCACAGACACAGGCTGTACGCGGGGTATATGAGGGGTATTATAGAGACACAGGCTGTACGCGGGTTATATGAGGGGGTATTAGAGAGACACAGGCTGTACGCGGGGTATATGAGGGGTATTATACAGACACAGGCTGTACGCGGGGTATATGAGGGGGTATTATAGAGACACAGGCTGTACGCGGTGTATATGAGGGGTATTATACAGACACAGGCTGTACGCGGGGTATATGAGGGGGTATTATAGAGACACAGGCTGTACGCGGTGTATATGAGGGGTATTATACAGACACAGGCTGTACGCGGGGTATATGAGGGGTATTATACAGACACAGGCTGTACGCGGTGTATATGAGGGGTATTATACAGACACAGGCTGTACGCGGGGTATATGAGGGGTATTATACAGACACAGGCTGTACGCGGTGTATATGAGGGGTATTATACAGACACAGGCTGTACGCGGTGTATATGAGGGGTATTATACAGACACAGGCTGTACGCGGTGTATATGAGGGGTATTATACAGACACAGGCTGTACGCGGTGTATATGAGGGGTATTATACAGGCTATACGCGGTGTATATGAGGGTGTGTATTCTAGCACAGCATACGGCCGTATCTTACCCACACTCCCAGGCTGTCAGACACCAGGTATCGGCCCAGCTCCAGCAGCAGCTCCCCCCAGTCCCCCGCCAGCTCGGGCCCGCTCTCCTCGGACGCCCCGGCCTCTCGTAGCTCGGCGCTCAGGCTCCGGTAGGCGCTCAGCAGGCTCAGGCCTAGCACTAGGCCGCTCAGGCCGGTGTATGTCCGCAGACTGGGCCACGGGAAGCGCTCCAGAAACAGCAGCGGCATTGTCACGGTTACCCAGGGGGCCCCGGGAAGGCCTGTCACGCCGCTACTGGTGGCCCCTGGCCGTGTGTATGAGGGGCCCCTGCCCGCGCTGGCTCCGCTCAGTCTCCGCTAACGGCCCGGGCACTTCCTATAGCTGTCACGGTGCGCCGCTGGCCTATTTCCTGGTGATCTGGCGCCCCCTGCTGCCGGCCAGCCGGCGGTATACACTGCTCTCCGCTCTGTGAGCTGGACTCAGTGCCTGGCAATGGGGTGAAAGGTCAGGGCTGGCAAACAGAGGGTTATATCCCCTCAGCATCCTGTCTCTAACCCAGGGATCAGCAACATGGGCCTCCTGATGTTTTGGAACTACATCTCCCTTGACGTCGCCCAGCAATTCATTAGCTTGGCAGAGGCTCAAGGGAAATGTAGTTTCAAAACATCTGAAGGGCCAAGGTCACTGAGCCTTGCTAAAACCTCATAAATATATAAAATAATAGCACTGTCCTGTCCTGCGGCATCTGGCAGCCCCTCATCATGGAGGAGCAATCCAGTGATGGTGGCCCAGGAGGCTCATCCAAAGGGTGGATGTGGCAGCGCCCTGTCAGTCTAGCAGCTACTTTACAGCCATCGGCAGGGGTGTACCTAGAACATTTGGCACCCGGGGCGGATCCTATATTCGGCACCCCCAACTTTAAAATCTAAAAAAAGGACATGATGTATACATATAATAATGATATATTATGAATCTGCCGATGGTGGATCATGTGTCCTCTGTGCTGTGCAATAAGAGGCGAGTGTAGATTTTAAGTGATTTTGCAAGCTCACAACATGTCAATCCTCATGCTATGAACAAAAGTACACATGTGGCTCGTTTTGTTGATGGGAGTTGTGTGTGTGTGTGGCTGGTTTTGTGTGATGGGAGTTGTGTGTATGTGCTGGATGGCTGGTTTTGTGTGATGGGAGTTGTGTGTATGTGCTGGATGGCTGGTTTTGTGGATTGGAGGTGTGTGTGTGTGTATGTTGGGTGGCTGGTTTCGTGGATTGAAGTTGCTGAGCAGAGAATGGGTGTGTGTTTTGCAGGTATAAGATGCTGCTATGGTATTTTTTCTTTACTCTTCCAGTTTTTTAAGACTCCCTCTTCCCTGTCCACCCTGGGCTGCCTATTCACTGGTGATGCAGTGAATGCAGCCTGGCCCACTCTATGCAGGACCTCACCAAGAGCCAGGCAGCTCAATGACAAATTCCTGATCACTGCAGTGCTGGTTAAGTAAAGGTCCACTTTAAACAGCAGTAAGCAGACAGGGCTTCATATTCTGCTGATACCCCCCCCACACACTTTACCTGCCGTTTACTGTCATCTTCTCTCTCTGCACACAAATCACATCCCCCTCCCCTCTCCTAGAGCTGCTGAGGGGCAGGGGAGGAGCAATGCAGGGAGGAGAGGGGGATTTTTATTCTATTCTATTTTATTCCTTATGCAAATGCATAGCGCTGCTCGTTGTTTGAGAACACAGATCAAAGCTGACACACAGTGACAGTGGCACCTCCTAGTACCCCCTAATGACACCCCAATAATCACTGGTACCTGGGGCGGCCCGCCCTCCGCCACTCCTCTAAGTACACCACTGCTCTGGTGATATGCTCACACACAAGTTTGGCGAACTGCCAGCAAGTACGGTGCTGTTTGAAGGCATTGCAAATCCCCATAGAGAAGTAATGGTTAATCTATTCAGAGAACACCAAACAGCAGAGAAATGGCAGTGAAATGCCCTGATGTTCGGTGGTTTCAATCAGCAGGTTTATTCAGGCGATTAGGTTTCAATGTTAAAAATATTCCAGTTTTTATGCAATATCTAATAAACCATTTTTTTTTAAACTGCAGTAAAAAGTCTTTTATTTTTTTATTACCTTTTACTAATTTTTCAGATTTTTTTTCGGCAAAAATTTTCCCCTTTTTTTTCTGTAACAGAACTTTTTATTATCAATCATAGGATCGTATATGTAAATTCCAGACATTTTCGTTCAGTAGTTTTTTTGAAAACAGCAGGCCACGGGTTTGCAGTGGCAGCATTCAGCGGCCAACTCCCTGCACTTTGGGGACCCTGCGGTGAATGGTGAATTCACTGCAGGGTGGGGAAATTTTATTCCCTGAAGTGCAGGGAACTACAGAACACCAAAATGTTGGCGTCATTTCGGTGCTCTGTGAGTAACCCATTTGGTGGTGAGGTTTTTTGCTGCCCCCTGGAAAGTGCCAGCCTAGGCCTTGCCTACCCAAGACATACCGTATTTTTCACTCCATAAGACGCACCTGACCATAAGACGCACCTAGTTTTTAGAGGAGGAAAACAGGAAAATAAATATTCTGAATCAAATAGTGTAATACTGGATATTGCCCCAGCTCCTCTCATGGATATACTGCCCCAGCTCCTCTCATGGATATACTGTCCCCCAGCTCATGGATACTGTCCCCCAGCTCATAGATACTGTCCCCCAGCTCATGGATAATGTCCCCCAGCACATGGATAATGCCCCAAATCACACATGGATATGCCCCAGCTCATGGATATGCCCCAGCTCACACATGGATTTGCCCCAGCTCATGGATATACTGCCCCAGCTCATGGATATACTACCCCAGCTCATGGATTTGCCCCAGCTCATGGATATGCCCCAGCTCACACATGGATATGCCCCAGCTCATGGATATGCCGCAGCTCACACATGGATATGCCCCAGCTCACACATGGATAATGCCCCAGCTCACACATGGATAATGCCCCAGCTCACACATGGATAATGCCCCAGCTCATGGATAATGCCCCAGCTCATGGATTTGCCCCAGCTCATGGATTTGCCCCAGCTCACACATGGATTTGCCCCAGCTCATGGATATGCCCCAGCTCACACATGGATAATGCCCCAGCTCACACATGGATAATGCCCCAGCTCACACATGGATAATGCCCCAGCTCATGGATAATGCCCCCAGCTCATGGATTTGCCCCAGCTCATGGATTTGCCCCAGCTCACACATGGATTTGCCCCAGCTCATGGATATGCCCCAGCTCACACGTGGATATGCCTCAGCTCACCTGCCGCCGCCTCGTTCGTCTCCCTCTGAGCGTGAGTCTGGCGGCAGGAAGCTTGGGCACTCGCCTGGAGGAGCCACATGACCGCGATCTCGCGAGATCGCGGTCACGTGGCTCCCCCAGGCGAGTGCCCAAGCTCCTTGCCGCCGGACGCACGCTCAAAGGGAGCCGAACGCGGCGGCAGGTGAGCTGGGGCATATCATCATTTCTGGGCATCATTTTTTGGGCATCATTTTTTGGACATTCGCTCACTTTTTGGGGGGAGAAAAATGCGTCTTATGGAGTGAAAAATACAGTACTTGAAAATTAGTGAAATCTCAATGTATCCTTCCTGGTAAAATACTTTGCAAAAGTAAAAAAAAAAAATATATATATATTTTTTTAGTGTCACCCTAGGGGGTGGTGCCACCCGGTGCGGCCCCCCCCCTAGGTACGCCCCTGGCCATAGGCATCAAGTCAAATCCAAACACCCCACTATTTATAACATTAAATCCCAACATTTCTCTGCAGCTGCGGCTCTAGATTTGCCAAAACAGTCCACATCGTATCCTCTCAAATGGTCAGGGCGACTAGGCAGCGGCCTATGGGCACACAGCCCTCACAATCAGGTCACATTACCACGCACCCGCCGCCATCACTTCAAATGGCCTGCATTTTCATGGAATGGCGCTGGAGGCGGGGCCAGAAAATAAGCCATTCTGACTCTTTTTGATGATGTCACACTCTGTCTGGGCCAGTTATGTCAATAGAAATGCCATTCAGAATAAGAATAGAGTATATATAATGTATAAAACATAACAAGGAGAAAAAAATGTCATGTGCGCTTATTCCCATTATACCGTGTGAACCTTTTGGTGGTTGCAGCCGCCCCATCGGGGAATAGGCGCAACCCCACCACTCCTGTACGGAATATATCATGTACCTCAGTCCATGTACATAAAGCTTAATACATTAAAAGATTGTAAAATGTTCAGTCTGGCCATTACAGGAGTGTATGATTCTGGCAATAGCATGATGGGGGGGGGGGGGCTGGACAGGGGGGCGACCTCCCCGCGCGGCGCAGCAGACACTTGACGCTTCACGTCATTGCTGATGGCCTTTGTTAATTATGGTCATCTTCATATTATGTCACGAAAAGGCACTGTACGCCCATGGCTTTTGGTGCGGGGGGGGGGCGACAGAGGGGTCTGCCTGCCCCTCAGGTCCCAAAGCCTTCACTGGGCGGGAAGTAATGGGGTACACACAGCAGTACACCCCCATTGAATATACTGGGATAATGATAGCCAATGGACCAGAACCTCCCACGCCTTGATTACAGGTGTGCAGAGCTGTTTTCTACACACAGCACTGCGGAGAGCGGCTTCCACGGGGTTAATTACTGATTTTTTTGGGGCAGTTCTAAGTATTAAAATGTTTGCGAATGTTTACACACCGTTACATTTAATTATCTAAATTTTCAATCTGCTGCTTCCTACTCTTAGCTTTGTAAAGAACTACCACGTATACCACACGGATAAAGTCCACAGTACTTAAACACTGCACTGTTGTGCGTTCACTCAGATAGCTGGGATTATTGATCTTTGGGCAGTATGCATGGCGTGTTCACATGATGCAACCCAATGCAAACATACACAGGTGGAACGCGCTCTCTGAGCCGCTGTGTTTGCAGCCAGCCTATATCATGTTACAGGCGGCCCGCTGCGCTCTTTAGAGAATTTAGGGCTGCCGGTGGCTTTATTTACTGAATAGTAAGCGAGCAAAGAACTGAATTGCAGAGCTTTTTGCAAAACAGTAACTTAAAGCCGGGACTACGTCACGCAAGGGTCCTTAGACTAAGGCTAGGGTCAGACTGAGGCAGTGCGAACGCGCGTGCAGGCGCACATAATCAAGGCCACACTAGCAGCAAATGACGGGCAATGACGGCCAATATACGAAGTACGGTCGCACGAAAGTCCGGCTGCGCAACGCAAGTGGAAAATGAACGCATTTTGTCAAGAATGGTAAAACCGCTAGTACGGTTATACAGAGTGCGCTGCGTCCGCTAGCGGCGTGTGTGTGTGATTAGGAGACGTCAGACGCTACTAATGTCCAGCCTACATAACGTCCAGATGCACAAAGTGTTTTATTGATGATCCGTACAAAATCACGGACGAAAAATGCGCGTAGTATGACCGCTATCGCGTACTCCGTGAAAAAATGCGTCCACTCGTTCAAACGCACTTTTTCACAGACAACGTGAAAATGCGTTCGTCTGACCCTAGCCTTAGAGGGACAGTCCCTATGTTGAACACAAGGCCTTCATATAACCTTTTGTGCCTGCTTTTAGGAGGTTATTCCATATATTTGGATCATAACCTGCATGACAGAGCTGCGGAGCCTTAAAACTCTGTTCCAATATGAGCGGCTCACTCAGCCTTTACAGAAGGTGGTCCAAGGTGCGCTTTTTGTCTTACGCCGGAGGTGAAGTTTGAAGCCAGTCTTCCCACACTGCTAAACAGACATATGCCTTGGTCGCCAACCTGATGGGGACACTGTATCCTCAGGAGGAGCGTATGGGAAGAGGTTACCATGTACTCCTATGGAGGACCGAGTAGCCACTGAGCAAGTGTCACTTGCAGCTCCCGGCAAACATGAGACAGGGAGGGACCAGGCAGAATGGGACGGAGGACGGATATGGGATTGTGAGAAGAGACAGATTTGAGATATGGAAGGAGGCAGGGTGGAAAGTTACAGATACAGGAATTTGCGGGCCGAAGAGGATTGATGTGGGTAATGGAGACAAATATGGGGCTTGGTTGGCTGAATGTGGACTTATATGAGGTCTCGGAAGGGATGGGAGAAGATGTAGGGGATGTCTGTAGATACCGGTTAGTTTGTACTGGGAATGCCGGCAAATTCTTGTAGTTGTGTACCTGTGTATGTAAGAATGTGTTTGTGTACCAATGAGTGTATGTACCTATACAAAAGATACAAGGTGTAAAACAATAGTTAGCGTTGGACTATAAACACAGTTCCAGGGGTGGTTCACCTCCTTTTAAAACCAATGGTATAGCAAGGAAGCTTAAAAGTCCTATAAAAATGAGAGAGTAGAAATAGTGCAGTGTTGCCGTAGAGATATTGCCTAAAAAAACTCACAATAGTCTGTATGTGAATCCACACCCGTATGGAACCTGGCTCTCCCAGTGTCTGGAATCACTGTTGGCTTCTAATATGGAGGCAGGGTGACGTCACCAGCAATCACCAACCGTAATGACCAGCGCAGTCACCTCCTCCCAATAGCCGGACTAGTAACCCAAAGATTCGATACTTCAAGTATTAATGTAAAATCAAAGAGTTACTTTAATGATATGACATATCTATATAAAATACGCCCGTCGCGTTTCCTCCGTGCATACAGACATTTTCAAGTGCAAAAGTTTAAAAAAAAATCCCATACAAACACACTTCCCCATTTCCCCCTCATAGTCCTTCTCTCCTCTTTCATTAATTCCCTCCTAATTGGAAAATTGGTCCGCGTTCTCCATATATGGAAATATCCGTTCTTTGTCCACACCCTCTGGTTTCCAGAAACTCAATGTAGATCCTATGGCATCTTGGAAGGACTCAAAGATTTGGGGTACCTCACCATGGGGGGGGGGGGGCAAACTTGGTGCTCTGGAGGAGATATAGACAATGTCATTTGGGATGGTTCACATATGGACTTTGTTATTTATCTCTGCAGGTTCTCTCTCATTTGGTCAGGTTGCATTGGGACCATCGGTGGCATCCATTTTCAGGTCTCTCCAGCGAAGTTTGGTTGGGTCTGTGCCACTCAATGACATTCACAGAGCTTTCCTTAAACCACTCTTGTGTTGTTTTGGCTGAGCTTAGGGTCATTGTCTTGTTGAAGGATGAACCTCCACCCCAGTCTGAGGTCCTGAACACTCTAGACCAGGCTTTCATTAAGGATAGATCTGTATTTTGCTGCCTTCAGCTTTCCCTTCAACCCTGACCAGTATTCCAGCACCTGCTGCTGAAAAACACCCACAAAGCAAGAGGCTACCAGCATGTCTCAACCTTGGGCTGGGACTGCAGGAGTGATGAGCAGTGCCTCGTCATGACAGGACACTGCAAAGCGAGGCCAAATTGTCCACTCTTTCATCAGACCAGAGAATCTTGTTTCTTATAATCTGGGAGTCCTTACAGGTGTTTTTATTGTTTTTGCAAATTCCAAACACTTACATTAGACTTGAAATAAAGAGAGGCTTCTGTCTGTCCTGTTTGCAGGTACGGCTACGTCGGAGGGGTGCAGCAGTGACCGTAGTCCTTCTGCAAGTTCCTCTAGTCTCCAATAGTGCTGTTGCCTGTGCACACATATTCTCATAGCTCAGAGAACAGGCAACAGCTCTAGCGGCCTGCCCTACAGTGTGTTCCCGCTTAGGTCCTATAAAAGAAGTTTTAACCTGATGGTGCAATTACAAAGACGTTACCATAGGGCGACCAGAACTGAAATGGCAAGGCAACAACCTCTGCACGAGAGGTGCAGCAACCACCGATGATCGTTTTAGTTGTGTTAGCTGTACCCTGCTGATGAGGCCTAACACCTCTCTAGGCACCTCAAGCAAGGGGCCCCATGACTGGATTACCCTCAGTGAACAAAAACAAATCTATGAGGATAATGCAGATGTGGAGTCTTTGCTCCAGGTGCCTGGAGAGATATCAGCTGTGTATAAGTCACTGCAGCAGAAGATGATCACTGTTAATGTTGCCGGGGTGGATCCAAACACAAGTTTAGGGAGGAACGCTACCAATTTTGGTGTTCGATTCACAGTAACAGGCAGAGCAGGTGCAGGATCACAGGCTGTGCTCACACTCTCTCCAGAACATTGCCACACAGGGTCTGTCCTCCTGCTGCTCAGATGACACCTGACAGACCCCAAACAAAGTAATGCTCTGCAGTCTGCCAAGCGCCGCCAGAAAGAACACGCTGCAGACACACAGACGTCTTAGAAATGATCCGGCCATTCATGTCAAGAGCCATTTTTTCTCTTTAATTTTTTTCCTCTTTGTACATTTGACATGGTCATGTTTGTTATCAATAGAAAGGCCACTCTGGCATTTCCGATGATCATGTAAAATGTATGCAAACCAGAGATACAGGGATTCCACGTGTATTGCCTATAATGCGTTTGCACCTGTGCCCCCTCTCTGGATCCACCAAGCTTAAGTGACATCCAAAACTCTAGTGATCCTTTGTATTTCTAGCATACAACAACAAACACCGGCACGGCAGAAAGAATGCATTTTTAATTGTGTATGAAAATTTTTTTGTGACATACAATGAAACAATAAAATAAAAAAAACTCTAAAAACACTAACACCTTGTTGCTACGGGTTCCTGCACAGTCCTAGTTTGAGAGCAACAGGCTTTAAACAGATTTAATGGGAGGGAAAAAAATAATAATAAAAAAAAAATCCTTCTGACTTCTTCCGTATTGTAAAAGCTGTGCTCACAGAGACCGCTTCGTTCACGCACCGCCCTGCACTGGACACCGTCACCTGCTCAGTTGTAAATAAAGTTGAACCTGTGACAGACAAGAGATTGTTACAAAAGATTAGTAAGGTCACCACCTCCTGGGTTTCTCATGAAATGGGTGTATAGTACTCTGGCGCAGAAGGGACAGGCTCAATATGCCAACTTTGCCAAAAAGGAGAAAGTAGAAGATTTCATAAAAACATTAAAAAACAAAAAAGGATATTTGCACATAAAGGGCCCCATTACATTCTGCGTGTTAAAACGCTCGAGTAACACGTGAATTTGTGCGTTAAACGTTAATGCGCGTAACTCAACGCTGGAATTACAATCCTCGCGCATTTTTTTCATCCGTCGAGAAATAATGCGCGTTAAACAGACGCGCACAAATGCTCGCGCATTAACGTTGCGTGCAGAAATCGGTGTGCGGACTGTTTTTTTTTTTCACACGAATCAGCCAATCAGAATTAAGAACCGCAATTATCTCACGTTAAGTTTTTGCGTCAGCCAAAGTCAATTTGAGTATATATGCTGCAGCAATAATAAAAACACGCACAACCTCTCAATTTTATTGGTTTGGTATGTGTAGAATGTGTAACTATACTTTGCATCTTTTTTTGGGCTGGTGTATTTGGGTTCGGCCAGGTCGTTCACATTTTCCATTAACACCAGCTTTTTGCAGTTGCTAAAATTATGCGCGCAAAGGCTATGCGTTAAATGTTGCGCATAGATTGTAATACCATCCGCGTACCAGCTCACAAAGGCATTTGCGCTCACAATGTTAAGTATAGGACGCGCGCAGTACAGTAAGCTCGCAAAGGGTTCGCGCAGGTTGACCCGCGGCAGACGTTAACGCGGGTTTGTTGCGCTGACATTGTAATACGACGTTCAGCGCAAAGCGTTTTACCCCTCGCGTTAATGCGTTCTTGCGCCGGCGCAGACATTTCCGCGAACATTGTAATAGGGCCCAAAGTCCCTTAGGACAGGGCTGTCAAACGCCGGTCCCTCAGATGTTGCTGAACTAGAACTCCCGTGATTCTCTGAACATCTATTGCATTCAAAATGTTCTGGGAATTGTGGACCATCAACAACGAGGGGTGGGGGGGGGGGGTGTTTAACAGCCCTGTCTTAGGACCATCTAGCGCTCACTCCCACCCCCATAAAGACATATTAACCCTCCATAAAGATTTCACTTGAAACACGTCGGCTTCTGTCAGTATGTTGTACATAGTTATTTGATTATGCATTTCCTTCGCTCTCCTCTCATATCCCAGGAGCAACAGATTAACCCTTTCAAGTCAGGCTGATAAAATGAAGGTGTCCTGACTGCAATCCTGAGAAACCTGAGCCATGGGCGTGTCGTGAGCGTTAACCCCAAGGCTTTTTAGTCTTGCTTTGCATTAATGACTGGAACAATGTTGCCTTTTTTTTTTCTTTGCTGTGATTTTCCGTCTTTATGTTTACTCTATGGCAGTGTTTCCCAAACCTGTCCTCGGGACCCTCAACCAGGCCAGATTTTGCAGATCACCTTGGGGAAAAGAAGACTGAATCCTGCAATCGCTGAGCAGCAAATCATATCCCGTGCTGTGCCTCAGATGTCTGGAAAAAGTGGCGTGTCAGCAGATCCTGAGGACAGGTTTGGTAAACACTGCTCTATGGCTACTGCACATTTGTTTTCCATAAACTCACAGGGTGATGACAATGGTTTTTATTGAAAAGTAAGGGGTTCAGAGTAATTTAAGTCTTGGAAAATAGGGTTTATCGAAGCTTCTAATAATGCTTACTTTTGTTTTTCTAATAACAGTGATATGTCTAACCGTGGAGACACAGGGTCGATCCCGGCCAGAGCTCCTCTCCAGTAAGTGTCCTTGGGCAAGACAACTAACGGTACAGACTCGCCACCCAGGACATAGATACTCGAATATAGCGTGACCCGAATATAACGTGATGGATAGAGATTATATAGAAATGAGAGAATACTCAAGACTCGAATATAACACGAGGAACTAAATTTTTACTGTACCGGTAAACAAAATCCTTTGAGGTTCTCTTAACAGTTAGGCTACCCCTCAGGCCAGGGTGCTCTGCTCTAGAATGATTACAGTTGTTACCAAGTATGAAACCGCCGGCCACCCGTCTTCTTTACTAGCGATTAAATGGCCGGCGGAGGCGAGCGAGGTGAATGATTGGCTTAAACCGAGCGTGCCCTCTGGCCGTGATGGATCCCACCTCTCCTGAATCCAGGAGTTCCTGAAGTGTTCGCAAGCATCAAGGTGCCCGCATTTCATTTCAGCAAGACTACCAAAGCTTCCGGGAGACTTGGGATTCAGAGCAAAGCAAGATTTTTTTTTTTTTTTACACGCGATGCAGATGTCTCGAATATAACGCGACCCCCTTCAATTTTAAGGTAAATTTTTGTCACCAAAATCTAGCGGTATACTAGAGTATCGAAAACGAGAGAAATCTCAATGTTTCCTTCCTGGTAAAATACATTTTTTTTTTTTTTTTTGGGAGAAAGTATGACGGTTTCTTTACATAGCATTATCCTCCGCGCACATGCTTACCTGCTTAGGAGCTGTGGGAGGCTGGAAATGATGGGGCCGTAGCCAGGAGCATTGTCGTACAGCTCAAACAGAGGGGCTGCCACAAGCTTGTAATTCTTCGGCACCGCAAACAGGGCTAGGGAATTAATAAGCATAAATAAGATTACAAAGAGGATTTACCCACTCGTCACAATAACTCCAATTGTCTCAATCCAGCACACTAAAAGGAAAAGTGACAGAAACTGGGTCAGGATCAGCATGCGATGAACAAGACCAAGGCTGTCAAAGACTGGACTTTACTGGCTTTTTAATTTTACATTTGGCATTTTCTTTATCAACAAAATGTACCTTTTTCTTGTAACTGCACCAAAAACAGCTTCTTGTGTTCTTTGGGTTTGGTAATGTGAGCCGGAATATATGGATACTGAAAAGACACAGACACACACACACATTGTTTAGCATTCACATTCGACAAGTAGATTTAAACACAATGAATAATAATTCTAATAAATGTAACTTTTTATAGGTTTTTGGGGTTTTCTTAATATTTTTCATTACCCAGTGACCCCATGGACTGCCCCCACAGAAAGGATGAGATGAATATTACACGGCTGTCAAACTCATGGGCCCCAAATGTTGATGCCTACAATTACCAGAATCCTTTCACTGCAGTAGATAACCAGAGAATCATGGGTGTTGTAGTTCAGAAAGATCAGGGAGGCCAGAGTTTGCCAGCCCTGGGTTATACCATCATACTCTATTGCTTATCTGTATTCGTTCACTTTTTTGCTAAGATGTCTTTTTGGGTATCAAGTGGAAAATTTGCAACCGCATTGCCACTGCAGGACGCGTCAATAAAGTTGCACTTTAAGAAAAAAAGTCTTCTTTCATACAGAAGAAAAAAAACAACTTGCGCTCCCTTACATCAATTAGCATCATTATATAGACACCAGTGAGATGGAAAAATTGACGCTGGGGTTACGGATACTTTAAATTGTTACCCATAAACAACAGATTCTGCTTCGGGGAGCAGAGAGCATTAACCTCCTTGTTGGTAATCCCAAGTGTGGCACCTGGGTTAAATTTCAATGCTGAAAGCGGTAACCCCAAGCCACACTCGGGCTGATACATACCGGTCCGTGTCACTCTTTATAGGACTAGTAATGTAATACAATCTATACAATCATAGTGAATTAGTTGAACATTTGACAGTGCATTAGAGTGTCCTCGAATTCAACAGTGCGTCAATTGGACTTATATCAATTTTCCAAGAACGTTTAACCACAAGGGGTTAACATGCTCTGCTCTAAAGGCGGAATAAGGATAAGAAACAGTTGCTAATATACATGTAGGCAGCCACGATGGATGTGACGTGATTGGCTAATTCAATCACGTGCCATCTGAAGCCAATGGAAAGCACTATAGCCCTCTTGATGGAAACAAAGTTACGTTTGGCAATCGAGCACCCACGGACGACGTGTCCTTGAAGTGAATAAATTATGAGGAACGATTCCCTGACGAGCCAGTACAGCCACGAAACGCGCGTCGAGCGCGTGTCTTCCAATTTCCTATCCCAAGACCACTGACATATTTGAACCGAGAGGTCTGTCTCCCTATTAGGGGAAACTACGTAAGGAATTGAATCCTATGTACGATTGAGGTTTGGCCCTCGGGTATCCTCTCAAGGTCTGGGATGTTTGTTGTGGTGGTACTGAATATACTTGGCATTTGATTACTGGTGGAACACACACTAATTGCTCAGTGCAGTGTAAGCGATTTACACTATCTTGCTAGTGGTGGATATACTGGTCACTACTGTGTGTGGAATCTTTTTTGAGTGAGAACGGGTAAATTGAAATCACTCATCAACTCGTTTATAGCAGTTACAGTAATCATATGTTACTGCCTGTGAAACCCTTATTGATCTTTTGGAGCGGCATAGGCAAACTGTAACCAATTGCTCATATAATGAAAGACACTGGCACGTATGAAGATTTTGTTTGGTAATATATACTAAGCATCATTGTGTTGAATTCAACTGCATATGATGTGGAACTTCTCTCTAAAGAACTTACAACCTGAGTAAGAACGTGCTAATTGAAATCATTCATCAGCTCACTTATAGCAACTATAGCAATCATACGTTACTGCTACTGGTGCACCGAAATGGAAATTTCCGGCCGATACAAAAACTGAAAAGTCGGGATCGGTTCGGCAGAAAACCGATACCGAAAATCAGACATGAGAACCTGGGCCTGGAGGCCGGGGACTCGCCTGATCCTGAAGGCTGGCGAGCCAGGGGCTCACCTGAGCCTGGCCGTGCAGCCTGCGACAGCCAGAGGTGTGTTACCGCTTGAGCTCAGGGCCGAAGTAGGAGGATGTAGGTGAGTATGATGCCTACACATACTCACCTGCATTGGCCCCGCGTCCTCCAGCGGTGGCAGTCCTCCTGCAACCAGTGTCCTCTCTCCGTTGGTCGCCGGTATGACGTTACAGAAGCCTTTGACCCTGGGTCAAAGGCTTTCGTGACGTCATCCCGGCGACCAACACAGAGAGCAGACACTCGGCCTGGTCTCCAGGCCCTATTTTGAAAAGGAAAATTTTCCGATTTTTTTTTCGGCTGAATTTTCCATTTCGGTAGAAACCGAAAGCACCATTGTCGGCCGATAATTTCGGTGCATCCCTAGTTACTGCCTGTGAAACCCTTATTGATTGTTTGGGGCAGCACAGGCAAACTGTATCCAATTTCTCATATAATGAAAAACACTAGCACGTATGAAGATTCTGTTTAATGATATATACCAAGCACCATTGTGTTGAATGCAATAGCACACGAGTGCCGGTGGGATTTCAACATTTGGAATGATGCTGGTGAACTGCGGCAGGCGGCTTATAAATTAATTAGCACAAACTGCATTTTATTATAACCATATGCAGCAATTGCTAGATTTAAATTGTCAATTAAATCTCTGAAATTTAAACAAGCGCCCTGTGCAATAAGACATATCTCCTCTCAATTTACTATGAATTGTGTACTTTGAGATGCCCAACAACGGCACTCATTACGCTTCACCCTGTATATTAATGAATTTTTCACTAGCCAAATATACCAATGGGCAACAGTCGCAAATAAATTGCGACAGTCTCATGACGGTCATGCATATGAAATTCAACCACCATAACATGGCCCACTAGGCTGGAATATAATATTTCTTTATTGAAAGTCCTAACTTTTCTTTGTTATGTTGTAGTCAGATTACGGACCCTATAAAAAATACTGGTTACCAAGCCGATTACGGGACGAATATATTTTACCTTGTGCCACTTCAATTTAATTTTGTTTTAACTGACTAGTGCACTAGCCTTTTTCCTTATTTTTTGGCGATATTTTATTGTACAGTAATAAATGTTAAATTTTAATAAGCACATCATTGACACTTTCGTCTGAAGGTGTATATTATATTGTGTGGTCTGAATAAACGGTTCAACGGTATTTGTATTCATACCTGTCCGTGCGCTCCATCGCTGATCTCCCTCAGTCACCTCCGGCCAATCGCGACTTCCGGGTTCCTGTCGCAAGAAGGGAGACCGGACGTAGCCTGCAGGATGCCACAATCGGCCGGAGGTGACAGCAGGGGACAGTGAGGGAGCGCACAGACAGGTATGTATCCAGCCCGAGCCTGGCTTAGGGTTCCCGCTTTCAGCATTGAAATTTAACCCCGATCCACTCGGGAAAACTGCCAGGGGGCTGAATAAATACACCGATTTTGACATAAAATATGTCAAAAATTGGACCGCCAGGGAGGGTAAAAGAAAAAGAGGGGGAAAAAGGAGCAGAATCTGTTTAATAACAAAATATTAACCCTAACTCCGATGTCAGTCCATATTAAATTAGTATGGAACCATATTTTACCAAAAGATAAACATCTCTGCATTAAATATGACCCCCCCCCCCCCAGTCCTGGTGTTAGGAAACATTATTGAAACATGGTTTTATTGACAAGTCATTCACTGGGGTGACCACGAGGTGGCAGCATAGCAGTGGTAATTTCCATTTACTAAACAAGCTGAATAGTTGACCAAGGCCGGGGGCACACAAGAGGTTTCCTTTAACGCACGTACTTACGCTAACGCACCGGCGTCCACTCGATGCCTGCCTGCCCCACACTCAGCTCTGCAAAATGCGATCGCGCAGCCCCATTGATGGGCATCATCACCGACGATGCACGTCGACGGGGCTGCGCGATGCGCGCTGCATTTGACGCCCAACGTCACATCAATGCTAGCACAACAGCCTTTGTGTTTTCAAGACGGACGTCTTCAGCAAGCGTTATGTGTGTGGTCTTTGCGTTATGCGTAATTATATGCTGCGATGCACGTTAGTAACGGGCGTTAGTGCGCACTAAAAAACATCTCGTGTGCAATTTTACAATCAACTAAACTGTTGGTAATCACTGAATCTCATTGTTTGCACCGAGCTAGATAATCATGGCAAGTACAAGCCACATAGACTGCAAGAGCTACCAGCTACGCACATGTATGGCCAAGTCTCAGACAGCAAGGCACAGAGCTGACAGCACTGCAGTGGTATCACAACGACACTCCCCTGGCATGGGATCTTAGACAGGGAAGCTCTGTTACATAACGCAGATTGAATATTCACTGCGGGCACTCCCAAGCAGCACACAAGGCTGCAAATAAAAGGCTGTGCTATAAGCAGAGGTCAGTGGGTTTTACCAGTGTTTCCCAACCCTGGTCCTCAGGTCCCCCTAACAGGCCAGGTTTGCAGGATATGTGAAGCGCAGCAAAGGTGATATGATTTGCTGCTCAGTGATTGCAGGATTCAGTCTGCATTTCCCCAAGGTGATCCTTAAAATCTGGCGTGTTAGGGGTACCTGAGGACCAGGGTTGAGAACCACTAGGTTGCACGAATTAATGGGACACCGAATAGACTTTTCAATGTCTTTTTTTTTTTTTTTGCATTAATGATTGAATGCTTTAAGCAGGCAGTGATTGCCAGACATTAACTTGATTTAGCTACCAACCTGTGGTGGTTCAAAGTTCGGTCTCCACCAGTTACCAATGCAGTCATCAATGACCCAGTCCTGCTGCACGCCATCCTGACGCCCAAGGATCTGCAGGACAACACCACATGTTAACATGTTATGCTGTGGGCTGACACTCATTAAGTGCAAATGGTCAAATGATTAATATCAAGAAATCAAACACGTAAGTGATGAGGATACAAATAGGTCTGCTTGATTATGTCAGCTTGATGGCGCAACCGTAAGGGAACTCTTGCGGATTCAGTCTCCAAAATAAGGTAGGGGTCCAAGAGTCATGGTTAAAAAGAAAGGACGCAAATGTGTAGAATGTAATACAGATTTACAGGGTGTCAGGATGGGTTTATCAATGGCGTGTCCACGGTTACTGAAACGTGGCATATTAGAGAAGTATAAAGGGAAGGGGTTGGAAAGGAGAATGAAGCTGGGAGGAGGGAACACAGAGCAAAGAATTGGGGTACGGTCACCATAGAGAGTAGTAGAGAAGACTGCGGATGAAAGGTGAACAAATGCTGCATTATAAACCAAGGCTGGAGTTTAGTGAACATTTGGATGCTTGGGAGAAGAAATCAACCCATTGAAAACCTGCTGGAAATGTAGAAAAGGGAGGAGAATAATAAATGTACTAGGAATTTTTTACAAAGTATTCTACCAGGAAGGATACATTGAGATTTCTCTCGTTTTCAAGTATGTCCTGGGTGGCGAGTATGTACCGTTACGTGTCTTGCCCAAGGACACTTACTGGAGAGGTGCTCTGGCTGGGATTCGAACTTGCGTCTCCACGGTTATAGAGCAGTGTTGTTACCTCTACTCTACCCAGCCGCTACTTACAGGGTTACAACATTGAAAAGAAAATAAGGAAATGTGTAAGAGCTCAGAAAGGAAGAAAATATGCCAGCAATAAATCTCCTGCAATGGTTTCTGGCAGAATATGGATGTTGCCAAAAGAAGACAACCTGAAGTATGAGTTTGGAAGGAAGAAAAGGGTGGTATAAAGCATTTTAATTTTAACAGCATCACACCTAGCACAGGTGTTTGGACTGATGTTTACATTTTGCACACGGGCAATCAGCAGCGTTATTTGTTTTTTTACTTAATTACTTTACAAAACAATTCAGAAAATATTGATTTGTTCTGTCTTGCAGCTATTGGACTTGTTTGTCAACACAAGGCATAAGGTTTCAAAGGAAATGTGCTGACAGTTCGCATATTACCATGCAATAAACTCACTTCTGTCATCAATCGCTTCAAACCTTCCACTTCATCCTCTCCTGCATTTAGCTCACCCCCAGGCCTGCAAAACAGAGGTTTTATATTATATCTCCAACTCCAAAACAACAAACAGAAGACAAAGCACACCATCGATAAAAAGGTGATAAAAACCACATGAATAAATGTAGTAGGTGCTGCTGCTCTCCACGCTTTGAATGGGACTTTACCTACCGAGCTGTAGTTGTTTTTATTTTATTTTTACAATAAAACATGAAAGATTCAAAGTGTCCAGCCAGGAAAAGATAAATTGTATTCAAAGAAGCAATTATCACACCAATAAATAACAAAGGCCCAACAGCCGCGGCGATTTCCCATAGTAGGCCATAAACTACATACTATCCCCTTTTTATTTACCAAAACATTATTAAATCCTTACTTTCATTATAGCAAATGTCTTTTCAAACCCCCTCCCCCCCCAAATGTCCGTTTAGATTTTAACTCCTCATATAAAAACACAAAATATTTCACATATCAAATAGGGCATTGCAGAAGGACCCCTTAAAATAATTAGGGGTTATTCAATAAGCGTCGAACTTTCCGCCGAAGGGCACCGGACAGTGAAATTCACTGTATGGTGCAATTTCGTGGCAGTTTGTCTATTCACCAAGCTGTCAATTCGCCAAATACAATGCAATTTGCCACGGATCGCCGACAGCGAAATAGTCCCATAGACAAGTAATGGTTAATCTATTCACAGAACGCCGAACTGCAAGTGTCAGTGAAATGCCCCGATTTTCGGTGGTTCAATTAAACAGGCGAATCCCATAGGATTCAATGTAAAACAATATTATCATTTTTATTCAACCGCTTATCCTTTAGATTTTTCAGCAAACTGTCTAAAAAAATACATAAAAAGGTGTCCAAAAAATAGACTAAATTTTTGATCCATGTTTTTTTTTTTTTAGCCTCCCTGGCTGTTTTCTCGAGTATGGCTCAGGGTTAAATTTCACTGCTCAAAGCGGTAACCCCGAGCCACACTCGGGCTGGATACATACCTTTATCTGCACTCCCTCGCTGACCGCCACAATCGCATTCTCCTCCATGCAATTGCGGCGTCCTGCTCCCTGGTTCCCTACTCACGCGAATTGATCCAGGAAGCAGAACGCCGCAATTGCATGGAGGTAACAGCAGGGTACAGCGAGGGAGCGAAGGTACAGGTATGTATCCAGCCAGAGTGTGGCTCGGGGATACCGCTTTGAGCACTGCAATTTAACCCTGGAACAGACCTTTTTATTATTTAGACAAATTGTCAATGGTTTAAACACCTAATAGGTTTTTTTTTCTGCAGTTCGGCGTAGTCGGTTGCTCCTTGTTTGGTGCACTGTAGGGACCCTGCGATGAATAGTGAATTCACCACAGGGTCAGTGAAATGGAATTGCTGAAGCGCGCCGATCGATAAACCACTGAAATTTCGGTTCTTTCTGAATAACCTCTATTGTCCTTTTAATGTGACCCCCTATTTACACCCTCCTGGTTTCATGGTCTCCGTTTCCAGCTCCTACCAGTCCTGGTTCCATAGTCCTCCTGCTCAGTCGCTTTCATCCAAGTAAAAATTCGTCTTGCTGTGTCAAACAATTCCCTGATTTTTCCAAATTCGGCTGGGAATTAAGGATTGATTGACTGTACTACCTCAGAAGCGCCTCGATGGCTTTGCAGGATACCCTTGCATTGATTTTCTGATGTCATATACGCAGTTTTGTGGGGTCTTTTATTGCTGGACGGCAAAGGTTTACTCCCAACAACACAAAACAACCTGACCACGATCACCAAAGCAAATTCAATAATGTTTATACGTCTTTTCGTACATAGCTGCAAGTGAATTTTATAAATGACAGCGTTATAAACATATCATGACTTTCAGCCCCTGAACTCACAACTTGAAGAAGGTGGTGCCCAGCTGCAGGAGGAGAACATGGGGTAACCGGTGTTCGTGGACGATCAGAACTCCCTCGACAGTACGTCTCATGCCCATCTTGTCAAATTCCTCCCGCATGCGCTGGAACCTCGCGGCCACAGAGCTGTCCTTCTCATAGAGGGGCTCCTTGGTACCAAATGTGTAATTGGTCAGGGGATACCTAAAAATACACAGATAAGGAGCAAATATAAGTGACTGTTCACATCAACTACAGCGACACAATGAATAAAAAGATGAACATTTCAGAGGTTTTACAGTATCACGAAGAAGTACCGATTCTGGCCCAAACCCACCCAGTCAATAGCCAGAGCTCATTGTATGGTGAAACAGACAGACTTTAATGAAACATATAAACCAAATATATATAGTGCAAGGAGGGACCTGGAGACCAATGGAAGATGACCCCCCCCCCCCGGTGTCCCCAGCCATACCCTGTTTCTCCAGACAAGAAATAAAAGGGGGCAGTGTATTTTAAAAAACAGATAAGAGATCACACAAGCAGACAATAGCCTGATGGAGCAGCAATGTTTGGCAAACAAAGACCACTCAAACCTGGCACAGATGGTAAACATATTCTATACAGGGATGGGGACATATACTTGGACATAGGAGCGGGTGGGGGGATTTAAAATTATGTCAGTCCCCCCCCCCAGAACCCTTAGTTGCACAACTGAACAGTCATGCCAAGTCCACGTACCCAAAGTTCAAAGTGACTCTCGTCACAATGTTATTTATTTTTATTAATTGCAATAAAAATTATGTCACTCCAAGCCTGTCAATCAAAATGCAAAACCTCCAGCAGTTTGCCCAATCGGGTCTCATTTTAGTAAAGAGGATCTCTACTTTATATCGCTTGTTGTTTGGGCGTAACACGGATCTCCCTGTGGAACGCTATACTTGGATGAACAATTTCTGACGATGCATGGACCAAAACATTCGCACTTGTTCATAAAGGGGTCTGGGTCCTTGATGTGCGTGGAAAATGCTCATGAAGTGCTCACATTTTAGTACTGAACTACGGACTGCTTGCAAAGCATCTTCCCACATTATGATCAACAATGCTGGAGATGCAAATCGGATTATGGTAGCTATTTGCATGTGAGGTGGTACTGCCCACTTATTCAGCCCTTTTGAAAAATGGTACATGATGCTGTTCACTCTATTGCGGATTACTGCGTTTTGCCTTCGATCTCTATCCTGTTGCAGTTTCCTGCGTCCCTTAACACTATGTGGAAGTCTGTGGTATTGGGGCCGGCCGCCAGGCTACTGATCCCGCTCCATAGGGCAGGCCGACGATCCCTTCCAGGCATGAATGGGTGTCCAGGGTGGAATCTTTGCGGGCGATGGACAATCTGGTTGCTGTTGAGCAGGGTAGGATTGAAAATTTGTGCGGTCCTGGTTTACTGTGACCGCTACCTGGGTTCCACTCCAGAGAGAGGGCTGTTGCTAGTGCACCCTTGAATGGCTAGTTTGTGCGCCGTTCTGGTTTAGAGTGGGCACCTGTGTGGCAGGTTCCCTTTGGCGTGACGCTAGCTGGGATCTTTTCTTTCTCTTCCATGCCCCGGTGATATTTGCAATTCCGTCGTTGCCCGGATGTTACTAGATGTCTCTTATGACAATTCGGCTCCTCTTACTCCCTCCCCCCCTTTTTTTTGTTTGTCTCGTCTTATTTTCTTTCGTGATGTTCTGTTCGTTTGTAATGTCTTGCTCTGTCCTGTGCCTGTGGGAACATTGTCCTTTCAATGAAGAGAATCGCTTGACTCCTTGAAGGAGGGCGTGTGTCACAAAGGATGTTTTATTTTAGGTTTTTCGGTTAAGCCCTTGCTTTCCTGTCGGAGATCTGCAGCTCAGTCCTGAGCAGGTAGTGCTGTTCCGTATGATTGCAACTTGACCTGTTTGATTGCAACGTTCCTCCCTTGCGTCCAGTCATTTTCATGTGTAACTTTTGTTGTTGTTTTTTTTATCATTTGTAATCTTGTCTCCTCTCTATAAATGAAAATTTTGCCTAGAAAAAAAATAAAGCACTAATGCAAAGTCTCCCAGTGAGATCTCCAGATTTCCTAAAACACCCGTAACTTCATTCTACATCATTTTTTCCTTTTTTTTTGGAGAAAGGATACATTGAGATTTCTCTCGTTTTCAAGTATGTCCTGGGTGGCGAGTATGTACCGTTAGGTGTCTTGCCAAGGACACTTACTGGAGTGGTGCTCGTCGGGATCGAACCCATGACTCCACAGGCTCTCTCCATGCAGAGCAGTGATGTTACCTCTACTTCACCCAGCCGGTACGTACGGAAAGTATGTGAAAGTGCTTGATCTGCTTCTCATCGCAGCATTTGTCTACACGAGGCAGAAATCAATTCACGGACCAATATGATTTGACGTCACATGGATTCTGCATGCTGTAAGGAAGCACTTCGGTTTGCACATTTATACACACTCCAGGCTTCTCTGTGAAGCTGCCAATTGCTTTTCTAAAGGAGATATTAACATTACGCATTCTCCATGGCTGCATATGACAAGTTCACTTCAATGTGAGATTGGGATAGACCGATTATCGGTAGCAGATATTGGCAAATTGCCAATAATGGGTATCCGCCTTTTATTTGCTGATCATTTGCCAAGGCGGCTCACTGCAGCTGTGACGCGTAAAGCTTTTCCTGTAGCAGGCTGACATCTTGGCTGTCAGTGCTCGCTGCAGGAATTCCCCTTCCTACCGACTCTATTGTGCACGAGTGTCATGACAACTGAAATGGGGCTTCCCACCCAGCTCTCGGGGAACTTCCTATACAGGAGATGTGGGGTCTTTGGGACCCTTGTATCTGTAGTACCGTACGTTTTACAGCAGGGTCAGCATCTTTGACCCTACAGACTACATTTCCCGTGAGGCTTTGCCAATCTAATGAGTAGCTGGGCATCATGGAAGATGTAGTTCCAAAACATCTGGGGGGGGGACATGGTTGCTGACCCCTTACCTACAAGGTCATACGAGGCATCGCTGCAAAGGCCAGAGTCTAGACACAGCCATTTTGTTTGTAAATAAAAGCTTCAATAAAAAATGTTTTGTTTTTACGAAGCTGAATAAAAAGTGGGCATGGGGCAATGTTTAAAATTACATTAAACACATTAAGTTAATGGCGTAATTTCAGATTTGTGTGGTTTCGCACAACTTTAAATGTACAGAATACCTGCACCGGATATCAGCTATCGACAAGAAAGGCTTTGGATTATGGCTGCAACTAACAATTATTGTCATAATCGATTATTTGATTTTCCCACCCCGAGCCCCATCACACAGCCCCATCACGCAGCTCTCCCCCCCATGAGCCCCATCACACAGCCGTCCCCCCACCATGAGCCCCATCACACAGCCGTCCCCCCACCATGAGCCCCATCACACAGCCGTCCCCCCACCATGAGCCCCATCACACAGCCGTCCCCCCACCCCATCACACAGCCGTCCCCCCACCATGAGCCCCATCACACAGCCGTCCCCCCACCCACCATGAGCCCCATCACACAGCCGCCCACCCCGAGCCCCATCACACAGCCCCCAATCACGCAGCCCCCCCACCCCATCACGCTGCCCCACCACCCCCAATCATGCAGCCCCCCCACCCCATCACGCAGCCCCCCCACCCCATCACTCAGCCCTCCCCCATGAGCCCCATCACGCAGCTCTCCCCCCATGAGCTCCATCACGCAGCTCTCCCCCCCATGAGCCCCATCACGCAGCTCTCCCCCCCATGAGCCCCATCACGCAGCTCTCCCCCCCATGAGCCACATCACGCAGCTCTCCCCCCCATGAGCCACATCACGCAGCTCTCCCCCCCATGAGCCACATCACGCAGCTCTCCCCCCCATGAGCCACATCACGCAGCTCTCCCCCCATGAGCCACATCACGCAGCTCTCCCCCCCATGAGCCACATCACGCAGCTCCCCCCCCATGAGCCACATCACGCAGCTCTCCCCCCCATGAGCCCCATCACGCAGCTCTCCCCCCATGAGCCACATCACGCAGCTCTCCCCCCATGAGCCACATCACGCAGCTCTCCCCCCCATGAGCCACATCACGCAGCTCTCCCCCCCATGAGCCACATCACGCAGCTCTCCCCCCCATGAGCCACATCACGCAGCTCTCCCCCCATGAGCCACATCACGCAGCTCTCCCCCCATGAGCCACATCACGCAGCTCTCCCCTCCCATGAGCCCCATCAAGCAGCCCTCTCATCACACAGCCCCATCACGCAGTCCTCCCATGAGCCCCATCACGCAGTCCTCCCATGAGCCCCATCACGCAGCCCTCCCCCCTCCAATCACACAGCTCCTCCCCCGATCCCCTCTCACAGGTTAATGGTCCTCTCCAGGGTCAGGGGTTTGCTCTGCTGAATGTATTTGTTCCCGAACTGGTTGACGCCTCGAGGCCACCCAGTCTGGGAGCGGTTCGGAGTCATCACCGACATCCTGAGGACCGGGTGACACCGGGAGGACACGGCTGTAACCACGGAGCTATGTGCTGATAGGCGATCTCCCACACAATCCCGACCAGGCAGCACGGAAAGGAAAGCGGGTCCCAGGAAACCCAAAATCGTCACTTCCGGGCGCAGACAAAGCGCCAGTCGCCGTTTACTCACGTCACTGAGATGGGGGTGGACGAGAGAGCACTTGCGCGCAGAGGACTGTGGGTTGTGTAGTTATTTTTGTTGGCAGCATGAGTGGAAAGAGAAGACATGGGGTGGCCGGTAACCCTGATATCAAGAAAGGGAGGCGGGAAGTGAAGGCTGAGCTCTCCGAGAGCCTGAAGGAGCAGACTGGAAGGGAGGCAGTCAGGCGGGCCTGGGAGAGGAGGGAGGCCGGGCAGCACGGTGAGAGCACAGGGCATCCAACACGTGTATGAGAGGAGCAGAAACAGGACTGGCATAGGGCGACCTGAATCTGCACTGATACCATTTGAGCTGCCAGGTGCTGATGACCTACAATCCTCAATATGCTTTGAAAGCGATAAATGACTAGAGAATCATGGGAGTTGTAGTCCAGCAACATTTGAGGGCATGACATCACATATTGTTGCAAGCTCGGCCATGTTTTCCTGGACACATTAGTTTCATGCAGAGGGGAGCAAAGGGAAAAGTGCTGCCCTGCAACATGTATAATTCATATGCTGCAGGAAGTAAATCAAGGCAGGTCACCTGGGATTACTTATTTTATGGTTTCTACATCCCGCAGGGTGGCATTTTTCATGCACTGCCCATTGGCAAGGATATTTACAAGTACTTAGTGCTTCCCCGTTGGCGCTTTATAACAACAGGTGGTAAAATCTAAGGAACAGGCGGCTACATTACATGTGAAAATGGCTGATCTGGCAACTCTATTGGCATTGAATGTCGGAGAACTGCACCTAGAGCTGCCACCACCACCACCACCCTGTCTCTGAGCACTGGCATGTGAAGGACTTGTGCTTGTGAAAAGCAGAGCTTGGAAAATCTATAGGTCAATTAGCCACTGGCAACTAGAATTCTGCCTGGCTCCTAAATGCCCCAAATATACTATGTAACACATACTCTGCTTGGCTCCTAAACACATGCAGTGATCTGGCTCCTACCTGTCTGAATAATTCAATGTCACTCCTATACTGGCTCCTAAACACATACAGTGAGCTGGCTCCTACCTGTCTGAATAATTCAATGTCACTCCTATACTGGCTCCTAAACACATATTGTGAGCAGGTCAAATCATTGTTTCCTTTTTACCTATATATATATTCTTCACAATATCTAAACTGGGACAAGTTTTAGATGACCTTTTATCTCTGGAAACCAATTCATGCTGCACGTCCTCCATCTAGAACACACGTGTAATCTGTTTCTGGTCTCTTTCAGGTTCGGTTACCTTGGATTCTGTTCCTTTCCCACACTGCGTTATCCAGCCCTTCGTTCAGACCTCAGATTTTCTAGACAGGTTAAAGGAGGAATTGCTGAGTTTGAGATTCAACCAAAAATCCAATGACCTTTACAAATTCCAACAGGTGAGGCTGTATTTCTTCTTTTCTTTTTGAGGAGTAAGGAAAAACAGAATAGACCTTGAGTTTAGGGCAGGGGTGTGCAACCTTGGCTCGCCATATGCTTCACAACTACATTTTCCCATGAGGCTGTGCCAACCTAATACATAGCAGAGTATCATGGGAGATGTAGTCTCAAAACAAGGTTGTTGAACCCTGGTTTTTGGGGATACTGTGGCACTTATTCCAGCTGAGCTGGTTATAAGCTGGGAGCCTGCGGAAGGACATGGAAAACTATTTGTTCTGTGTTCATGGAGATGATGGATCACACCTTCCTCTTCGCTGCTCCATGTGGGCCAAGTAGGAATTTTTATCGAAACCCACATTTGTTCTTCCTGTACATAGGATGATCAACTTGCAGTAACCTGCTGTAGAAGCCAACTTGGAATAGGGTGTTTACACATAACAGCTCACTCGTTAAGGAGATCCTCAGGGGTTAAAACAGGAGGAGGGGGATTGGAAGGTTTAAAAGAACTATTGTAATGCACTCTGAATCTGAAACATACAATTGGGTGGTAACCGAATAATAGGATCACTCCTTAAACAGTCCCGAGAGTATCAATCCAATATATAAACTCAGAAGCACACCGTAAAATAAAAAGTCTTTATTGAAAAACAACACAAATACACAACAATAGTAAATGAATCAACAGCACAAATCATATGTATGTCACAACTGCCCGAGGTCAAGGATTAAATCAAATATACAGGGCGCACGAGCAAATAAGAAAAAAACTCCTATATAAGCTCATCTTGCTAAACCAACTGGTGAAAGCGGACAAATAGACCATCTACCGAATGCAATCAAATAGTGCAAGCTAGCACTGAAGCAAAACCAGTAACATCAAAGTCCTGTCAAACTGTGCTGCAACATACACAACTGCACATAATCAAAAATATAAATAGGATGAAAAACACCAAGGGGAACCTGCAGAACCCGATGTCATCTGCTGGTCTGTTGTTCTGCAGGTTCCCCTTGGTGTTTTTCATCCTATTTATATTTTTGATTATGTGCAGTTGTGTATGTTGCAGCACAGTTTGACAGGACTTTGATGTTACTGGTTTTGCTTCAGTGCTAGCTTGCACTATTTCATTGCATTCGGTAGATGGTCTATTTGTCCACTTTCACCAGTTGGTTTAGCAAGGTGTGTTCCTTGTGATCTTGTGTATATATATATATATATATATATATAGAGTTTTTGTTTCTTATTTGCTTGTGCGCCCTGTATATTGATTTTATCCTTCACCTCGGGCAGTTGTGACATACATCTGAATTGTGCCGTTGCTTCATTTACTATTGTTTTGTATTTGTGTTGTTTTTCAATAAAGACTTTTTATTTTATGGTGTGCTTCCGAGTTGATATATTGGATTGGAAGGGTTAAACATTAACCCCTTCCACACACCCCTCCTGGTTTAACTCTAGAGTTTGTTTTAAAACCTGCATTTATTCCAGCGTCAGACTCACAGGGTGCTGCCCTGGACCCGACATGCTGCAGGGAGGGTGAGTCCAGGCAATCCAATGGCTCTCAATGCAAGCGGATTGAGAGCCCCAATCCCTAGGAAACGGAGAAGCGCACTTGCTGATCTCAGCTTCTGCGCTGAACTAATCACCTGCACTCATTAGCCCTCCAAGGCTGCCTCAGTGAGTGGATCCTCCGGTCACTGTGAACACTCAGATGACATTGAGTGGTCATAGAGCAGGGATCCTCCACAGGTGTTTCTGAACTACAACTCCCATGATTCTCTCACGGCTTTCAAAAAATTCTGGGAATTGTAGGCCCCCTAACAGATGGGGGGGGCAGCAGAGTATGAGATCTCCGGGATAGAGTGTGCCTTTAATGTAACTGACCCAACCGCATTGGAGCTGTATGCGAGCTAAGGAAGACTGATTGTATGTGCAGGTCTGACGCTCAGGTTTCTTTTGCAGTCAGAGGATCTGAAGAAACGGAAAGAGCCTCACATCAGCGCTCTAAGGTGAGATAATCAAACACACCAGCCTCTCCGAACCTATCCCCTTTGTGTCAAATGTATGTCCTGGCTTATGAAGCGTCTAAAATGACACATGTGTAGGTTCCTTGAGCTCCCTGCTTAGCAGGTGGAGAGCACCGTGCGCCCCTTTACCTGGGGTTTAATTAGACTTTCTAGTGTACACAATGATATAAATACAACCATAATGCACTGTTTGCCCGGGGCTGTCCTGCTCCAGAAAGGTTCTTTGCCAAATACACATCAGCAGGATAATCCATATGTTTTAGTTCAGGGCACTGTGTCCTTTACTCAAAGTGTATTTCAAACTCTGAAGTGTTTTTTGCCCTAGCAGGCTGGCACACTTGTGCTATTTGTGCCGTTTAAGCATCCACCAATGTTTTAAAACTGCCTTTCCCATGAGGCTAGGTCACCATAAACAATAGTTGAGCATTATGGGTAATTTAGTTCTAAAAGATTCTTGCTGTATATCAGTTTCCTAGCCCCTGCACTGAACCTAAGCCTTGAAGGGACAGATTTTGGAATTTCGGGATCCAGTTCCACCAGGGATATGGACAAAACTTGGATCTTTTCTGATGATTGCAGACAGATTGCAGGGTTTTCAGGGACCTCATAGTATGACCACATACATCAGTGTTTTACAAACCTGTCCTCGGGATCCTAAACCAGACCAGATTTTGCAGATCACCTTGGGGAGATACAGACTGAATCCTGCAATCACTGAGCTTCAAATCATATCACCTGTGCTGTGCTTCAACCAATGCCATACATGGACCATGAAAAAAGAGCCATGTTTGCAAACACTAGACCTGTAAGAATGAAAACCATGAGCGCACATCCATCCACCATAACATGACAAAATCGCCTCCCGTACCTCTCACCCCTCGCCCCTCTGTCAATCTCTACGCTACGCTGGCTCCCTGTTTCCTTTAGAATCCAATTCAAAATACTGGTCCTCGCATACAAAGCTCTCCATAACCGCGCCCCTGCCTTCATCTCCTCCCTTATTAGCAGGTACATCCCGTCCCGGCCACTTTGTTCTGCCAATGATCTGATGTTATTGTCTCTTCGTACCCGAACCCCTAACTCTCGCCTTCAAGACTTCACCCGAGCTGCCCCCTTTTTATGGAACTCCCTCCCTGCAACATTTAAACTGTCTTTCCAGTACTTCAAGAAGTCTCTGAAAACACAGGCTTCTCTAAAGTAATATCATCTCTCACTCCATAATCCCCCACTGTACATTACTTGCTCCATCTTCCCACCAGCTCAAATGCACCCGCTACTTCACATACTCTATTTACCCTCATGTGTCACCCCTCACCTCTTAGATTGTAATCTCTCAAGCAGGGTCCTCTCTCCTACTGTTCTGTGTGTTTTAAATTGTATGTGTATATATTATTCTGTCTCATCCATTGTACAGCGATACGGAGCTTGTTAGCGCTTTATAAATACTTGTAACTGTAACAAATATCTGCATTATTTGTAATGTATTCCCTGATCCTGTTCTATGCTGCCAACAGACAGGTACTTTTCGAAGATTTCCGGGAATGGCTCTCTGACGTCACAGGCGTGAAGCTTGAGAAGACGGTTGACATGTCATGCGCACAGTATAATTACACCGGTATGAGCCGCGTGTACAACAATCAGGAATACACACAAGTAGGTATCGCTGAGCAGGTTTTAACCTGTATTCCTTTCTGCGCAGACACATTGCTTTGTCATGATGATGAGCTGGAGGGGAGGAGGTTTGCTTTCATCCTGTATCTGGTTCCAGAATGGCTCGATGAGTACGGAGGGTCCCTTGACTTGTACAACACCGATGGTCAGTATGAAGAATCTTAGAAGTGATGCCTTTTGGTTAAGGAAGATTTGGCGCCTTTTGTGTAACTTTCATAAGGGAAACCACTAGGGCTGCAACTATGCATTATTTTCATAATCGATTCATCGGATAAAATAAAAACGTACACAAATTGCATACTTTTCGCACACAAGGTACACGAGCACCTGGTCAGAGTGATGGATTGATGCTGTGTACACAGCTTAAGCGCATGTCTGCTTTCTCCCCAAACGAACGCTGCTACAAGTGCTCAAACTCATGGTGAGACCGGGGGCACTCCACGCCGTCTGACCACTTTATCTTATTAGCGTGTCCCTTTTACAATAATTTAATGAACAACCTGAGCGGGAGGAGGGTCTGGAGGTGGAAGAGAATGAGTTTGGGCAAGGGACTTGACCCGAGTGTGAGAGGGAGGTGGTTTGGGCAAAAGACCGAACCTGAGTGTAAGATGGAGTTTGTGGGAAGGGACCGAAAGGGAGAGAATGGCAGCTCCAGACCAAAAAGGGGATAAAAGGCAGGTTGGGGTGGTGGCACAGGACGAAGCAGAATCTGAGATTATTACGTTTAACTCCGTCTGACGCTAAACAGTGTGTGCTGTGCACAAATCGATAATGAGAATAGTTGTCAACTATCCCAATTCTAATCGGCGTGGCCTTTGAGACTGTTTTATGCTTTCTGTCAGTGGGAAAAAAATAAGATATACTTGCACCATATCCTCAGGCTGAGAAAAGAAAAACTTCTTTTAAGGCAAAAATATTAATCACCTTTTGATTCCTGAGATACATCATTGTTTCTTTTGGATCTTCTAAAATCTATATATACACACATTGCTGCATCCTTCCAGGTTTTGTGTTGGTTGGTTTAATATTACATTATTGTGGGGACACCCAGGCAGGAGAATTATATTTTCACCCATTGTTACCAGTATCTAGTAGGCAGTGACATCACATGCACAAGCCTTTTTATTGATTTCTGTCTTTGTGTGTAGAAGTCAGGTGGTCACTATCACTGCCTGTGGCCTCTGCTGTCTCATCTTCCTTCATGCCTGGTTTTACATTATTTATTTATTTTCCCTATCTTCTCGTGTGCAGATGTACCAGCTGTCCTGCATTGCCCTGGGCTTGTTTTAACGTGTCTCTCATTCTCGCAGAAAACACCCAGCCTGGCGCTATTGCCAAGTCTCTGATCCCCAAGTGGAACTCTTTGGTTTTCTTCGAGGTTTCGCCAGTTTCCTTCCATCAGGTGAGAAATCTTTATCCCGATAAAGTGGTCATGCTACTTGGAGTGCCCCTCTGGTCAGCCCCATTTGCCCGATTATCGCTGTATGAAACAGGAATTTCCTACACCCACACAGCTATCAATTAGATATTTAATATCCCACATGCCAGGGACCAACTCTGGAACCAATGATGTCAGCAAGCTCTGCATGCTGACATCATCTTGTCTCCGAATGCTCACAGTAGTGATGGTGCCTCGAAACGGCAGCTGGATAATGGTGCTGCGATTGCGTGAGCACCACTAATCCATTATTCTTCACAGGTGTTACCGGAATCCACCTGGTTCACTCGGGAAGAGGCCGGCACGGACAAGGATTGACTGGACACGAGTCTCTTCAGGAAAGGCAAACTTTATTGTGACGTCACAGATGCTCACACAGGATTCGATCGCAAAGAGTGAGCCCCGATTACACTCCAAGGGGTTTTATACCCCGAATACATAATTAGGTACATACCAATTAGCCCACCCCGCAGTGACACTATCCCACCCCACGTGGTCCGTACCTCCCTTCATCGAATACAAAGACATTCCACACATTGGTCATAAATTGGCAGACTTCATGTTATTTTGACAATAGAGGATTTACCACTTTCTCTGGTTCCTGCCTATGCCCACCTCCCTAGGACTTGGTTATTGTATATCCTAGATAAGGCCTGGTTTCACACTTCTGGTTTCACACTTCTTTGTTCAGGCTCTGGCTCCGCTGACCTTGATGTAACTATTCTCTATCCTGTCACTGTGTGCCAGCTACGGCCCGGATCCTCGTTCAATTGCCTTACTGTTAGTTTAACACATTCCTACGATTCTATGCAAGCTACATCCTAATGTCAGCTAATATCTACTATTTAGATTCAAGTGAACCAATGTTCTGAGCAAGATGGCCGCCTGGCTCAAGATGGCGGTCATCTACTGGCCTGAGTCCCTTACACAGGTACTTTGTAACTTGTGTACGAAAGTATGCAAAATTCCGGCTGCTGGTGACGCTCGGTAGGGTGTAGGAAACGTCTCCACTTCACCCAGCGTTTTCGGCCAGATTGGGACAGCAGGGGGAGAAAGGGGGCACTCCTCACATCCTAATCCCCTTTTAAAACTATAAAGTGGTCAGGAGGAGTAGAATGTCCCAGTTTTTCCCTCTTCCGCCTTTACAATCTCCATAAATTGTAGTGAATATGGTTTTATGTCCCATATGCATATCTGATTTTATGTATTAAATTGATTTCTAACTCCAATACCGTTTTTTAACATTTTTTTTAATATAGTTTGTTCTTTAGGTTTCAGAAGTGCTTTGTGAGGGGAAATGCCGACTTTCGGTTAGTGGATGGTTTTACGGGCCCTACCTGGAAAGGCCCCCTCCCTACTGGGACCCTTTACCTCTCCGGAGCCCCCACATACCACACGATGTAAGATTTGTATCTGTAGAATGTATCAAATCCATTTGAGTGCCAAGAAATTCTCTCACCACCTAATCTACACCCCCCCCCCCTTGTTTCTTACAGCATGAAATATTGTATGAATGGGTGAATCCAGTTTATCTGTCCGTGGATTCCCAGTCTCAGATACAGGAGGAATTCGAGGAGAGATCAGAGATGCTCCTGAAGAATTTCCTTCAGGTTTGAAAAGGGTTTGGGAAACACTACCATAAGACGCCATGATTGTAATGCATGTCACCATGTATGATCTTAGAGCAGTCATCTCAAACTCGGGCACCCCCCATGTGGCCAAACTTCAAGTCACTTTAAAGGATTACGCTACGCTAAACAAATGAGGTGGGGGGCAGTGCCAGAGGGTTTAATTATGGACTCAACCAACACTGCTCCCTCTCTTGTTTTCAAGCTTAAATTATCTTTAAAAGCTCTCCTTTATTCCAGCTTCCTCTGCATCTTCTGCAACGTTACCACCAGTCAAGTACAGTGCTGATCAGAATCCCAAAAAAGGATATCTAGCTCCCGCGCGCATGGTCAGCCATTCTTTCATATCTCCATGGATAAGCAATGAGCAGGCATCGAGCAGCACCGACTGGCCATTGCCAACCTAGACTCCAGGTTGCCCATTGTGAGCTGAGCAATAAGTTTGAGTGCAGTAATGCTTGCCTCTTCGGAAGGCTGTCATGACCCACCAGGGCAGCTGCATTAAATTAAATGGTCATGGTTGCCAGAGTGTTTGCTTTGGTGGGATACCATAGTATTTTTTGTTTTGGCTGTAAAAGGGATCAAAAGGTACAGATAAATATGGCAGTGGAGGGGAAAATCTAAATACAATTTGGCAGAGAAGAAATAGTCTTGACTGGCTGTTTAACAAACCCAGGAGACACCCAATGCACGGTCAGCTGATCTGGGAGGTCAGAAGATCTCTCCTGATGACCCTTGCAATGTGTCACTAGAGGGCGCAATGTACTTTGACACCTTCCCAGGTCTAGTTATGCACTTGTTTCTCTTCTTTTTGAGGATTGCATGATTTATTTTGTGCTTTTGTTACTTTATTTTACAATTTCTTTCTATTTGCAGGAGCAGAAGTTCAAGGATGTTTGTGTCGCTCTCCAGACACAGCCTATTGATTGGGAACTGTGTGGTCCACCCAATAGAAGGTTGGTGAAGGCCAAGACTTAGGTGTTGCTAGAAGTGGCTGCTTTCTGGTTATTTCATTTCTACTCATCTATACTCTTTAGGTGTTACCAAAAGGCTAAAGGAGATCTCCCAGAAGCCATCAGGGGATGCATGGAACTGCTGAGGTCAGAAGCCTTCTTCTTGCTTCTTTCCAACCTCACTGGACTCAGTTTGCATTTCCTAAATAAAAATGATGAGTCTGAAGGGGAAGAACCTTCCCAAGATGACTCCTCTGACGATGAAGGAGCAGCCTTGCAGCCCAAAACTACCCAGGAAGGAAGTGAGTTTGACCACTATATGAATCGAGGGGCAGTCGATGTCCTTAATTTTAAATGAATTTATATTGTTTCAGTCTTTTTCTCTGTCAACTGCAGGTGAGAAGGTTCCATTGTGCAATGGAGAGCTACGTCAATGGACATGTGGTCAATACACCTTAATTCATGACCATGATCCAGATCGACATGAATTTGCGTTGGACCTGCTGCTCTTCTGTGGATGTGATGGTCAGTCTTTGCTTTTTTCCCAATTTTTACATACCTGGACACCATTTACCATTTTACATTGTTTTGTGGAGAGCATTTCCGTTCAGTAAAATCACTGGATCGCGTAGATAAAAGATGCTCTTTCTGGTGTTTGATGGTCCTTCAAGATGGCTCTGCTTGTTCCTGAGATTTGATGTCTTACATTGTTAAACTCAATCTATTCTCTTAATCACGAAATGATGTCCGTGCATAATTTTTAAAATCTAAGCTGGACTTGGCTTTAAACTACATATAGAGGGTTATTCAGAGAGCGGTGACAACCAGGAGAATGACTGGAGAAGTGAAAATTCTAGGTCAAAATAACCAAACAAGAAAAATTCTCCCGTTTTTCTCACTTTCCAAATCGGCTATTTGGTCTAGATTGTTCTCTTCTCCTGCCATTCTCCTGGCTTTCACCTCTCTCAGAATAAGTGAGTGTTTTTTTTTCTCTTCTCGTGTTTGTTTTTACTTTACCGGTTTGTATCTGGCAAGATTTTATGAAGAAGGTACTTTAACTCTTTCAGTACTACGATCAAGATAACACGATCTGGTCTTAATCTGGACAGTTGCATATGAATATTGTTTGCAGATGTGCTCTGGAACATAATCCTAAACCTGCAACACATCGGACACTATGACCGTCTTACGGTCAATAGCTGAAATGACCCAGTGCTATAACTGGATTCACCGAGAGGGAGCCAGTACGATATGGTGGATTCAGTCTCCATCTACTGTATTGACCACAAAGGGGAAGAGCACTAGAATTGTGTGGGTTAAGGCAGTGTTCCCCAACCCTGTTCCTCAGGTCCCCCTAACAGGCCAGGTGTGCCAGATATCTGAAGCGCAGCACAGGCAATATGATTTGCTGCTCAGTGACTGCAAGATTCAGCGTGCATTTTCCCAAGGGAATCCTTAAAACCTGGCCTAAGTGGGCCCTGAGGACAAGGGTTGGGGATCACTGGGTTAAAGGGGGATTATTATTAAAAATACTAAGAGCCTCAGGTCCTGCCAGTGGTTTTATTTTATTTTATTCTTTTTATTCCTCTTCATTGCGAGTGTGACTTCTCTTTTTCGGGTGTTATGCCTTGAATCTTAATATTGTTTTCATTTAAATTCAGATTGGAAAGAAGAGTATGGAGGATTTACTTCATATATTGCAAAGGAAGAAGATGAAGAGGTAATAATAATAAAAAAGAGCAGATTTCTACGACGTATGTCGAGAAAAGAAGGGACGCACCGACATTTCGGCCACCTTTACACAGCGAATGAAAGTGGGATTTTTCTGCTTTACGTCAAAAGAAATAACTGACAAAAATATCAGGCAAAATAAAGATGCTCTTGTTCAGCCATGACTGAATTAAATCATTGTTTTTATGATCTAGGGTTAGAGTTAGGTTCGTATTTGTACTTGTTTTATGGTTAGGGTTACAAGATAGGGAATAGGATTATGGGTTCGAAACTAGGGTTAGGGTCAACCCTATACCTGTCGTTAATTTTCATTTTAGCTTCATTTTTAGGCATCAGATCCTGCCACTTCTTTTCACACTCTCTGTGTCAAAGGACTAGGCAGAATCTGTGACCAAAAAGAAATAAATGAATCAAACTTTTAAATAAATTGAAAGAAAATTCAACTTTCAGCTTCTTTTCTTCTGTCAAGTGGGCTCACAGGTTTCGGGCCAGAATTTCCATTTAGGTGCATTTCTAGTATAAAGACTCCAGCCATTTTATTCACAAAGAAGGTGGAGTGGCTGGAGGGGTATACATTTATTTATAAAGTATTTTACCAGGAATTGAGATTTCTCTCATTTTCAAGGACCTTGAACTGGTACAGTTACAGAAATACAAAGTAGTAAAATGCAAGATATTAAAAACACAAATACACAGATTAACACAGAGCATAAATATGCAAGAAATATAGTCCCTATGTTACATGTTTAGAGGTGCATTCTGTATTGAGGTATGTTAATAGAGATCTCTTAAGTGACTTAAGACTGGGGGAAGATTTGATGGTGTCTGGGAGGTTATTCCATATTTGCGGTGCTCTGTAGGAAAATGAGGATCGAGCCACTTTCTTCTTGTATTGTGGTATTGCAAGTAAGGTGCTGGTCCTGGATCAGAGGTTATACGATGAGGGAACTGCTAGGGGAAGCAGCCTATTCAGGTAGGGTGGTAGCTTCCCAGAATAAAAAATTTAAGAAATTCTCCTCAACACCATAATAGCATTGCAATTCCTCCTTGGATAATCACGCTGTTATCACAGATTTTCATTTTTATTCTGTATCTTTTTTTCTGATCCTAAAAAAAAAAAACTGCAATACAGGTTTTAACCCCCTTAAGGACTAATGGCCAAACTGTTCCATCATAAATGCATTGACTTTAAAGACCCTTGGTCCTTAAGGGGTTAAAGATGCCAAGCACTCTTACTGAGCACAGTGGGATTCGTCACAGTTGAAATAGATGTTACCTCCATAGAGCGTGCCTTTAGGTAACCTTACAGTCTATGTTGCTCCTGTCGCTGGGTTGAAGGATTTTCTTTCCTGACCTGTTTCATGCCAGCGCCAGCAATTTATGTCTGTGCACAGAAAGCAGGGGTTAAAGGCCATATACAGGTGCTGTATGTAAGCCTAATGTGAATTGCTGACGCTAACAGACACCTTTTGGAATGGCTGCGCTAGTTGTTTTAGCCATTTGTGCCTAATACATCCCCTTTTATATCCCTTTTCAGCTTCTCACCGTTTATCCAGAGAGTAACTGCCTCGCACTGGTCTACAGAGATAAAGAAACCATGAGGTTTGTAAAACACATTAACCACAAGAGCCTTCAGCGAGAAGCCAACCACCCAAACCAGAAAGCATTCTGGGACTTTGCGTTTGTGTACCACGAGTGACACGGCTGGACCTTCTAGACAATACTTGTGACACTGGGATCCTACGAACTTACAACCAAGACCTTTTACAAGCTTTACCCCGGGTTAAAGCATCTGTCCTGGAGATCAAATGCTGCCTATTTACTCAGACGTACATATCATTTATGTGAAGCTATACTGAGGTTTATTAAGGTATTTCTTAAATCCTCAAATACATATATTTTTTAAAGCAATACTTTGTGCCTGGTTCAATTTTCTAATTTACATGGGTCTGTCAGTTTTTTGATTTTTCTTCTTATTTCAATTAAATTTCGCGCACTTAACGCCCATCTGTCACGCCCAGCCTAATGTGGGCTCATTTAGTAAACTGTTATACCATATATATGTGCTAGTGTTTTCACTGACACAAACTATAGGAAGGTTGAGTAATTTTCTGTCTAATGATCGCTACTGCGTGCTCCCAGTGGCGTGCCACCAAAGTGACAGCTGTGTGTGGGAGAGTGTCGTACAGGACACCCCCGTCCTCTTATTGCTAGCAGGTAATGGACTAATGAGCCAGCCCGTCAATCTTACAGCTCTGAACAATGACTCTCATGGTGACACTATTGACATAGCACTAGACATCACAAAAAAGTGGACCTGTCTTTGACCTCCCGAAACAACAGGCAATTTAATGTCTAGTGATCATGGTGCCTAAAGATTCCATTTTTAATAGCAAGATACAGTATCATACCTATAAGCAAAATATATGCAGGCCATCAAAATGATATGACACTTTAACTGTACAAGTTGTAGGTCTGAACTTGCCTATTTAACAGAAATGGCTGTGCACATGGTGATTTGTTCCCATTAGGAAAATGGAACGTAAGATGTAATGAAGACACAATTACCTCCAAACGAGGACAAATTCCCTATTGTATTAATAATAAAAACAATTCTTTATACTTAAAATTAATAGCACCACTTATTAGTAATTAGTTCCAATGACAAATGGTGATCTGCCTATAGCGATTCAGTTGCTTAATTTCGATACATGGTTACCTCAGATACCAAGTTAGTCATTTGAGGTGATTTGACAATTCATATAAGGTGTATAGAGTAGAGGCAGTTTGCTAAACTTCTAAATAATTGAAGATTCTGAGTAGTTTAACCAATTCATATGTTGTATAGGATGCACCAGCATTCACATCTTCCAAATCAAAACGTTACTAGAAGCGCTTTTTCAGTACGCTCAATTAGGTCAGACTCAATACCAATATAATTTGACTATTAGTCCTTGATTGGTAATTATGATTCAATATTTTATAATAAAGCCAATTGAATTTATGCTCATTCGATAGAGTTATATGCTTTATTGAGACTGAATATGATGTCCCCACCGCACATTGCATATATTACATATCCCATCAAGTTGAAAGACCGCAGTCACAATTAATAGGTTGGCGAATCATTGATTCATATGTAAGAAACATCAATTGGCCACTCAATCACAGAAATTGAATTTTTTGGACATTGCGATCTCAAAAACGAGCAATAAAAAGGAGGGCGAAACGAGTTTATCCACAACGATTTTATGAAAAGGAGACAGCTACAAATAGTCTCTTAAATTGGAAAAGTCACCATCCACTTCCACTAAAACGAGGCATACCTTATAGACAATATTTAAGGTTAAAAAGAATATGTTCGGAGGATCGGAATTTGTTGAAAGAGCAAAAGAGTCAAAACAAAACTTTAGGGACAAGGGTTTCCCAAACAAAATCTTGAAAAATGCATATAATCGGGTATTGAATATCCCGAGAGAGACCTTATTGCAGGACAAAAAACGAGGAGAAGACACCTCCCTTATCAGATGTGTTGGCAATTTTGATGGAGGTTTGCAGAAGGTTAAGAATATTATGGAAAGGTACTGGCCGCTAATTACTTGGGATCCCCAACTTAAGGAAGTCTTATCCCCGCACGCTACTATCACAGCACGAAGGTGCCAAAATATCAAAGATACAGTAGTTAGAAGCCATTATCAAAGTAAATCTGCTTCCTGCAAAACTTGGTTACATAACAAACTGCATGGCACGTACAAATGTGGACATTGCAGTGCATGCAAATACATTCAACAGAATTCTGGAAAACTTAAGGACTCTCTGGGAATGAATGAATGAATTTAAAATTAAATCATTCTTCAATTGCAATACTAGGGGTCTGGTATATGCAAATGTGGAAAACTCTATGTTGGTAAAACATTTAGACCCTTTAAACAACGCAATCAGTTGGACACTCCAGTTGCCAGACATGTACAGCAACATCATAATAACGATCTAAATGCCTTTTAAAATTCTGTGGAGTGGAAAAAGTGGCAAGATTACAAAGACAAGGAGACTATGATCTCCATTTAAGGAGGAGGGAATGTGTTTGGATTTACCAACTCAACACCCTTAACCCGAATGGATTGAATGAAGGATTTAGTTTCACCCCGTATATAGGAACTTAATTGTCGACCTTATACAAAATTACTTTATCCATGACAATCATACCATGGTGTATATTACCTAATAAGTATAATTACAAAGGAGCATTATGGATTAATTTTTCATGTCAATTAAAAACCCTTAATGATTTAATGAGGCAGACTATTATTTAATTGAATCTGAAATGTAACTATTGGGAACAGAAAGTCCTTAGCTACCATAACTGATCAAATCCCATTGGGGGTTGCTTGACTAAGAGGTAATACATCTAGTGGATTCAACAGACGGAGAATTACCATAAAGATCGCTGTATATACAATTATATCATGGTATGCTAATAATCCTCCTATCAATAACTATAAGAGGATTGATCTCTCTATAGCAATATCATGGTAATAAATATGTGATATAAATAGCGAAGGGTACACGGAACTGCGGAATAGAAATACTGCAGGAGAGATCTGATTGGTAACTGCAGTCATGTGATCGGAGCTAAGGGGAGGCTTGGAATACGAGTTCAAACACCGAATGGTGGAGGAACGAGGTATGACTGACTATTTTTAGCTGAAACATTTTGATCCTCCTGGTGACCCGTACTATCCTGATTGGAGACCTGAACCCAGTTATCGTTGATTACAAATCTGCCTCAAAAAACTATTTAGATTCCGAAAGGAAGATCACCAGAGCTCCTAATGAAATTGCCGCTAGTGCGGCAGGGAAACGCGCGTTGAGCAGGTTCATGCTAATATAGCAGAATTATAAACTTCTATCCTCAATAAGATGCTAATAAGTCCTTCAAATTACAAAATGTTTTGCCTATGAGGCTTCCAATATTGATGTATGGTTGTGACAGCTTAAGATTTATCTGTCGATACTGGTGACTCACCTTACTTGTGGAGGTGTTTGTTTGGACCTAAGATACAAGTGTGTAGACTAACAAGCGGCGTTTTGCATTGAATGTACAGCACACCTTATAAAAGACTATCAGGCGTTGATACTATATTATGAATTGGCCCTACCTTTGATCTGAGGATACTATTTTGAAACTATCTTTGTGATTAATCCTCCTTGCATATTGGCGGCTTCACTTTTTGGCGCAAATCCTGAAGATTGTGAATGTATTTGAGGTTTGCAGTGGCCAATTGATGTTTCTTACATATGAATCAATGATTCGCCAACCTATTAATTGTGACTGAGGTCTTTCAACTTGATGGGATATGTAATATATGCAATGTGCGGTGGTGACATCATATTCAGTCTCAATAAAGCATATAACTCTATCGAATGAGCATAAATTCAATTGGCTTTATTATAAAATATTGAATCATAATTACCAATCAAGGACTAATAGTCAAATTATATTGGTATTGAGTCTGACCTATTTGAGTGTACTGAAAAAGCGCTTCTAGTAACGTTTTGATTTGGAAGGTGTGAATGCTGGTGCATCCTATACAACATATGAATTGGTTAAACTACTTCGAATCTTCATTTATTTAGAGGTTTAGTAAACTGCCTCTACTCTATACACCTTATATGAATTGTCAAATCACCTCAAATGATTAACTATTTATCGAATAACTTGGTATCTGAGGTAGCCATGTATCGTAATTAAGCAACTGAATCGCTATAGGCAGATCACTATTTGTCATTGGAACTAATTACTAATAAGTGGTGCTATTAATTTTAAGTATATCAATAAAGAATTGTTTTTATTATTAATACAATAGGGAATTTGTCCTCGTTTGGAGGTAATTGTGTCTACTAATAAGGGTGTTTGATAACTTCAAAACGGGATTTAGTGACTAAAGTGCTGCGGGGAAGATTTTCAATCTATCTCTGCATTTTGTTAAGATGTCATGAAGGTTACTCATGACTTCCCGCATGGCCAGCTCATCTTCTGCCGGCGTCAAACGAGCACGCTAGGTGCGCCCGTACTGATGTGCCTACTGGCGTCTATTGCAGCATTATGACCATGTGTCCGGGCCTGTCACACGCTAAATTGCGTTCGCTACAAGTGTCCATGCACAAAGCCCCCCCCCCTCAAAATGCTAGACGCACATTGATGGGGCTGCAAAGCACGATCCTCCATAGAAGGATCGAGCCTTGCAGCGCTGAGCGCATGAACTGCGCACAGCGAGGTGGTCAAAGACGCTCGTCTGACCCCGGCCTTAAAGGTTTCTAAAAAAAACTAACATGGAATCCAGTCGCTCCCATAAAGCAAAGGCAAAATTTATTTGGATATTGGGAATGTTTCAGCTCACTGCAGCCTTTCTCAAACTTTAAAAAGGCTGCAGAACCAGCTGATGCATTGCCAATATCCAAATAAATTTTGCCTCTACATGATGGAGGTGCCTGGATTGAAGATGCCAATGTAGCAGCTTATTATTATCCTTTTATTTATATAGCGCCACATATTCCACAGCGCTTTACAAGATTAGTGTACAAGGGGTTGATACATTTAGAATACCACATGGATGATGACCTGATTCAGGGGCACCCTGTTCCCAAGGGACCTTTATCTATGAGATGCACAAGTATTTTGTGAGGTAGGCACATCCATATCGTTAGGTGTCTTGCCCAAGGACACTCGCTGGTGGCGTCTTCTGAGTGGGATCGAGTCGGCTTTCCAGGATTGTAGATCAGCGACCTGGTGGTTTGGTTGAACGCGATTCTCGTAAAGTCAAAATTTCTCCATAGTTGTATTGGAGGGATGTGCTGAAGGGTATTTTGACTTGCTTCTCCACGGTCAAAAGGTAGAGACGTCACCACTGGAATCCATAGCCTATATTGTATGTACCGTTAGGTGTCTTGTCCAAGGACACTTACTGGAGAGGTGCTCTGGTCTGGATTCGAACCTGTGTCTCCACAGTTATAGAGCAGTGATGTTACCTCTACTCCATCCAGCTTAACAGAAACTCAAATTTTCAGAACGGTTTACGTCGTAGGCAGCAATTAACATGTGAGCAAAACCACGGTTTGTTAGGGTCCTGAGAATGGGCAACAGAACTAGTGGCCTGGCCTACGATGAATCCCTGCTCAAGTCCAATAAAGTTTTACCTTGATGGTGCCATTACAGAGAAGGCTGAACCATATGCAAATCATCCTGATCTCCTCCAGAAAGAACTGCCAGTACTGTAATGTCAAGCAAGTAATCTCTGCACGAGTGGTGCAGGAAACCCCGGTGATAGTTTCTGCCTCGTCAGGAGGGTATAGCTGATAACATATCACTCCCGTCATGAAATAGAGTACCTTTTGAATGTGCACTGCAGCACTAAACATATGTTAAAACTGTGTGGGTTTATTGAGTGGAATGAAACAGACAATTTGGCCCAGATCCAGCGCACAGGGTAACTTTATGTCTGTAAGCCTTACTGTTGGGTTTGGTTCTTACTTTTCCAGGCATCTTGATTACAATCGGACCCCCAAGGGAGGAGAAAAACCAAAGCCATAGCCTTTACCGCATTCAATTCATTTTTATTATTTGCAAAAATTACTAGTGGCGTGCTGCCACGAAGGACGACAGAGGTTCCTGTCTGATTCTTCAGTTGAACAGAGCCTCTGGTCCCCCATTGTGGATGCAGTGACTGCTGGATTGATACAGCACACGATACCTGTGGAAGTGGGGCACCACATGCCAGGTATCAGTTTCCAGAGATCACCACAAGGAGGGGTAACACCTGTTGGTTATATGCGCTATTGTTTTCCAATCCTGTGAGTGCAATTTTTAGCAGGGGCTTATTGTACAATACTGTTTAATGCATTGTAACGCAATGGTTGTTCCATATTTGTTTTGTCCTATATAGATTTCAACCTGGTTTTTATATATTTCCATGCATTTTTTTTTATTATTTTTTTACCCCTGTTCGGCTTTTTCCAGCGACGTTCGTCTTCTGATCGGAGGTGTTCAGCAGATCGTCGCTGCTTTCGGCAGTTTATTGGATGTGATTTGCGACTGTGTTTCGTGGATCGATTTGGCGCACTTTGGGGACCCAGTGCTGAATGCTTAATTCACCGCAGGGTCGGTGAATTGAGCTCGCTGAAGTGCGTCGAATGAAAAAGCACCGAAATTTCAGTCCTCTGAAAAACCTCTATAGAGTAAAATATTTTCTTATCCTACACATGCTTTGTCTTTTTCTTGTATGTTTCGTTATCAGCAACACAGAATAAACACAATAAGGACATTTCATTTTTTTTTTGGTGGTAGAGGCCCTTTATAATTTAAAATCTCTTTATATCCCCCCTCTCTGTGTCTGTCTCTATATCCCCCCTCTCTGTGTCGGTCTCTATATCCCCCCTCTCTGTGTCGGTCTCTATATCCCCCCTCTCTGTGTCGGTCTCTATATCCCCCCTCTCTGTGTCGGTCTCTATATCCCCCCTCTCTGTGTCTGTCTCTATATCCCCCCTCTCTGTGTCTGTCTCTATATCCCCCCTCTCTGTGTCGGTCTCTATATCCCCCCTCTCTGTGTCGGTCTCTATATCCCCCCTCTCTGTGTCTGTCTCTATATCCCCCCTCTCTGTGTCTGTTTCTTTATATCCCCCTCTCTGTGTCTGTCTTTTTATGTCCCCCTTTATCTCCTCCTGTCACATGACCACCGTGACATCACCGGTCCTTCTAGGAGGGTACAAATTTTCCTGTACCAGAAAGCTGTCAGACCAGGTCCCGGCGCTGCTCCTCGCTGGCTCCTTCGCGGCTGCATGTCTCCAGGCTCCCCCTGCGTCCTATGCGCATGAGCCGCTGGCTTCCATATCTTTAGCTGCTGGCGACCGTCGAGCAGATGACGTCACCACAATTGCGGCTGCTGTTCCCGGGTACCATGTGACCCAACGGACCAATCACGTTCCAGTTACACTGACCCTTTAGTGCCTATTATTGCTGTTTCTAGCTATTTTGTACTGATTTTCTGTATTCGACCCGGATTTGGCTATTGACCTGTTTACCTCTCTAAACCCCTTGACTCGGATTTAGCTATTGACCCGTGTACCGCTCTAAACCCCTTGACTGGGATTTGGCTATTGACCCGTGTACCGCTCTAAACCCCTTGACTGGGATTTGGCTATTGACCCGTGTAACGCTCTAAACCCCTTGACTCGGATTTGGCTATTGACCTGTGTACCGCTCTAAACCCCTTGACTCGGATTTGGCTATTGACCTGTGTACCTCTATCGACTACCGTTCCTGCTTTGCAGGACCTCTGGCTTATGGGCATTGCCTGGTTCTGTTCTCCCATTTTCCTTTTTCCGTACCTCTCCTGCCGCTTACTGCCAGCCATACAAGGACTGGTGTTTCCCTTCGTTATTGCTGTCCCTATTTTATAGGTTCACCTCCAACCATTGTGAAACCCAGCCACATTAAGGACTGGTACAGAACCTAGGTGAAGGGTTACCTGGTATTCTGTCTCGGGTTAACCCGTAGTTTGCCTAGGAGATATTCTGAATCCGCCTCACAAAAGGATCCTCTGCATTGGATATGAATTACCCTGTAGCTCTGCTGTGTGACTTAAGCCTTCACTATTTAGAGATTCTGCAGCAGAGGGAAAGGCTCAGGGTGATAGTAATGTCCGGTATGGGAGTGATTCATGCCCAGTGTGATGTGATGAGAGTTAAAGTTTCAGCCTCAGCATTTTCATGATCTTTGTGGGTTACTCAGTGGGTAGTGAGCGTCTGATCCAGTCATTGAGACCCTGTAAGAGGTTGAAGCCAATAGATCTGTAAAGTCATTAAGTAAATTGTAATGTCATTGGGCCTTGTGTGGGGCACACGGGGTTAATACCCCTATCAAAAAATTTATGTTCTCTGTAAATGCTGTGGGAATATCTCCAGTAGACAACCCTTCTAATGATCCCCTAAAGCAGGAGCCAGCGATCTATACCCTCCAAATGTTTCGGAACTACATCTCCCATGACGTTCAGTAACTCATATGGCTGAATCCCATGGCACATGTAGTTGAGAAAACATCTGGAAGGACAATCCTTTTCTTACGATCTAGTAAATGAACCAAGACAAAGAGTTTACTTTTCATAATAAGTCGACAAACAGAAAAAAGGTAATTTTTAAAATTTTTATTTATAAATTTAGAGAGAAAGTAAATTTTGTACTAGACAGCATTAATTAAATAGGGCTGATCCAGAGGAAGGCGAAAAACACCTTGTGAAATATCAAACAAGGTGAAAAAATTCCTTCCTGACCCCAATAATGGCGATCGGTTCATTTCCTGGATCAGCCTCCTCATGTTTACAGCTGTATATAACTGGAGCCGCTGCCTGTACACTCCATGCAATACAGAGAAATGATCACTTGGGAAAAAGAGCTTGCAATCGAATACAAAAAATACAATACAGAGACTTAGATTGTAAGCTCTGCGAGCAGGAAAATTATTACAAAATCAATACAGATAATTAATGTTCCTGCTCGTAGAATTTACAATATAATACAAAGGATACAATACACACACATTGCCTAATTGCAGGGGAGGACGGTCAGGCTTCTCAAATTCAAGCCTCTCCTCTCAACTTTGGGAAGGAGGGTGAGGCTTCGCCTCTCCAAACATGGAGGAGGTTCAAGCCTCTCGTCTCAAAGCAAGCAGGGGAGGAGGGTCAGGCTTCTCACATCCAAACATGGAGGAGGTTGAAGCCTCTCGCCTCAAAGCAAGCAGGGGAAGAGGGTCAGGTTTCTCGCCAACAAAGAGGAAGGCGTGTGAAACCAGTCTCCTCAAAGCTCGGCTAGACAATCTTGGCCTATCATCGCCTCTCAAAGCCCAGGAGTCGACGGTCAAGCACCAGTCGCAAGCTGTGGAGGAGGTTCAGATTTCTAAAGTTCAAGCCTCTCGCCTCAAGTCCGGGAAGGAGGGTCAGGCTTTTCACCTCCAAAAAGGAGGGTGGGTTAAACCACTCGCCTCCAAACAGGATAGGTGGATCAGGCAACTTAGCTTCAGCCTTGAAGACTGATAAATCAAAATACTAAATAATCAGTTTTGTTTATCTTTTACAGTTCCTAATTTTGATCCCTAGAATCACGTAGAGTCCTCCTTCAGCACGCAGGAGAAAAATAAAAAAAAACCTTGTGGGGGAATCACTGAGATACCATGGCTTGAAGGATCGCCCATCCCTCTGGGCATTAAGAGATAAAGGCAGAAGCCATTAACCCTTTCGCTGCTGAGGCATTTCCCGCCTGTGTGCAGAGCTCATTTTTACCAGTTTCGCTCATCATGTTTAAACGCGTTTTGAAGCCACGTTTTATTATATGACCCACACATATTATATATCGTTCTTTCCGGCAGACTCGGCAGATTCATAATACAGTGTATATCATTATTATATGTATACGTTATGTCCTGTCTGTATATTATAACAAAAAATGCACTAAAATTAGAATTTTCAATAATTTACAACGTGTAGCAGGCTGTACTCTTCCAAACGGTGCCTGACTTTCACCGCTGTCCCGCACAGAACTGAAGGGAGAGAGGTCCAAAGGACCTTGCCCCTCTCTTTCAGGCAACTTCCCTGCACTCAATACATATAAGTAATGTTTCTGCTCGTAGAGCTTACAATCTGATACACAAAAACAATATAGAGAATTAATATTCCTGATCGCAGAGCTTACAAGATAATACAAAGGATACAATACACACACATTGCCTAAATGCGGGGGAGGAAGGTCAGGCTTCTCACATTCAAGCCTCTCCTCTCAACTTTGGGAAGGAGGGTCAGGCTTCGCCTCTCCAAACATGGAGGAGGTTCAAGCCTCTCGCCTCAAAGCAAGCAGGGGAAGAGGGTCAGGTTTCTCGCCAACAAAGAGGAAGGCGTGTGAAACCAGTCTCCTCAAAGCTCGGCTAGACAATCTTGGCCTATCATCGCCTCTCAAAGCCCAAGAGTCAACGGTCAAGCACCAGTCGCAAGCTGTGGAGGAGGTTCAGACTTCTCAAGTTCAAGCCTCTCGCCTCAACTCCGGGAAGGAGGGTCATGCTTCTCACATCCAAAAATGGAGGTTCAAGCCTCTCGCCTCAAAGCAAGCAGGGGAGGAGGGTCAGGCGTCTCACATCCAAACATGGAGGAGGTTCAAGCCTCTCGCCTCAACACAAGCAGGGGAGGAGGGTCAGGCTTTTCACCTCCAAAAAGGAGGGTGGGTTAAGCCACTCGCCTCCAAACAGGATAGGTGGATCAGGCAACTTGGCTTCAGCCTTGAAGACTGAGAAACAAAACTGATTATTTAGTATTTTGATTTATCTTTTACAGTTCCTAATTTTAATCCCTAGAATCACGTAGAGTCCTCCTTCAGCACGCAGGAGAAAAATAAAAATCCCTGTGGGGGAATCACTGAGATTCCATGGCTTGGCGGATCGCCCATCCCTCTGAGCATTAAGAGATAAAGGCAGAAGCCATTAACCCTTTCGCTGCTGAGACATTTCACGCCTGTGTGCTGAGCTCATTTTTACTAGTTTCACTCATGATGTTTAAACGCGTTTTGAAGCCAAGTTTTATTATATGACCCACACATATTATATATCGTTCTTTCCGGCAGACTCGGCAGATTCATAATACAGTGTATATAATTATTATATGTATACGTTATGTCCTGTCTGTATATTATAACAAAAAATGCACTAAAATTAGAATTTTCAATAATTTACAACGTGTAGCAGGCTGTACCCTTCCAAACGGTGCCTGACTTTCACCGCTGTCCCGCACAGAACTGAAGGGAGAGAGGTCCAAAGGACCTTGCCCCTCTCTTTCAGGCAACTTCCCTGCACTCAATACATATAATTAATGTTTCTGCTCGTAGAGCTTACAATCTAATACACAAATACAATACAGAGAAATAATATTCCTGCTCGCAGAGCTTACAATCTAATACAAAGGATACCATACACACACATTGCCTAAAAGCGGGGGAGGAAGGTCAGGCTTCTCAAATTCAAGCCTCTCCTCTCAACTTTGAGAAGGAGGGTCAGGCTTCGCCTCTCCAAACATGGAGGAGGTTCAAGCCTCTCGCCTTAAAGCAAGCAGGGGAAGAGGGTCAGGTTTCTCGCCAACAAAGAGGAAGGCGTGTGAAACCAGTCTCCTCAAAGCTCGGCTAGACAATCTTGGCCTATCATCGCCTCTCAAAGCCCAGGAGTCGACGGTCAAGCACCAGTCGCAAGCTGTGGAGGAGGTTCAGACTTCTCAAGTTCAAGCCTCTCGCCTCAACTCCGGGAAGGAGGGTCATGCTTCTAACATCCAAAAATGGAGGTTCAAGCCTCTCGCCTCAACGCAAGCAGGGGAGGAGGGTCAGGCTTCTCTTATTTAAACATGGAGGAGGTTCAAGCCTCTCACCTCAAAGCAAGCAGGGGAGGAGGGTCAGGCGTCTCACATCCAAACATGGAGGAGGTTGAAGCCTCTTGCTTCAACACAAGAAGGGGAGGAGGGTCAGGCTTCTCGCCAACAAAGAGGAAGGCGTGTGAAACCAGTCTCCTGAAAGCTCGGCTAGGCAATCTTGGCCTATCATCGCCTCTCAAAGCCCAGGAGTCGACGGTCAAGCACCAGACGCAAGCTGTGGAGGAGGTTCAGACTTCAAGTTCAAGCCTCTTGCCTCAACTCCTGGAAGGAGGGTCATGCTTCTCACATCCAAAAATGGAGGTTCAAGCCTCTCGCCTCAACACAAGCAGGGGAGGAGGGTCAGGCTTCTCTCATTTAAACATGGAGGAGGGTCAAGCCTCTCACTTCAAAGCAAGCAGGGGAGGAGGGTCAGGCGTCTCACATCCAAACATGGAGGAGGTTCAAGCCTCTCACCTCAAAGCAGGCAGGGGAGGAGGGTCAGGCGTCTCACATCCAAACATGGAGGAGGTTCAAGCCTCTCGCCTCAAAGCAAGCAGGGGAAGAGGGTCAGGTTTCTACCAACAAAGAGGAAGGCGTGTGAAACCAGTCTCCTCAAAGCTCGGCTAGACAATCTTGGCCTATCATCGCCTCTCAAAGCCCAGGAGTCAACGGTCAAGCACCAGTCGCAAGCTGTGGAGGAGGTTCAGACTTCTCAAGTTCAAGCCTCTCGCCTCAACACAAGCAGGGGAGGAGGGTCAGGCTTTTCACCTCCAAAAAGGAGGGTGGGTTAAGCCACTCGCCTCCAAACAGGATAGGTGGATCAGGCAACTTGGCTTCAGCCTTGAAGACTGAGAAACAAAACTGATTATTATTTAGTATTTTGATTTATCTTTTACAGTTCCTAATTTTAATCCCTAGAATCACGCAGAGTCCTCCTTCAGCACGCAGGAGAAAAATAAAAATCCCTGTGGGGGATTCACTGAGATTCCATGGCTTGAAGGATCGCCCATCCTCTGAGCATTAAGAGATAAAGGCAGAAGCCATTAACCCTTTCGCTGCTGAGCATTTCACGCCTGTGTGCTGAGCTCATTTTTACTAGTTTCACTCATCATGTTTAAATGCGTTGAAGCCAAGTTTTATTATATGACCCACACATATTATATATCGTTCCTTCCGGCAGACTCGGCAGATTCATAATACAGTGTATATCATTATTATATGTATACGTTATGTCCTGTCTGTATATTATAACAAAAAATGCACTAAAATTAGAATTTTCAATAATTTACAACGTGTAGCAGGCTGTACCCTTCCAAACGGTGCCTGACTTTCACCGCTGTCCCGCACAGAACTGAAGGGAGAGAGGTCCAAAGGACCTTGCCCCTCTCTTTCAGGCAACTTCCCTGCACGCAATACATATAATTAATGTTTCTGCTCGTAGAGCTTACAATCTAATACACAAATACAATACAGAGAAATAATATTTCTGCTCGCAGAGCTTACAATCTAATACAAAGGATACAATACACACACATTGCCTAAAAGCGGGGGAGGAAGGTCAGGCTTCTCAAATTCAAGCCTCTCCTCTCAACTTTGGGAAGGAGGGTCAGGCTTCACCTCTCCAAACATGGAGGAGGTTCAAGCCTCTCGCCTCAAAGCAAGCAGGGGAAGAGGGTCAGGTTTCTCGCCAACAAAGAGGCGTGTAAACCAGTCTCCTCAAAGCTCGGCTAGACAATCTTGGCCTATCATCGCCTCTCAAAGCCAGGAGTCGACGGTCAACACCAGTCGCAAGCTGTGGAGGAGGTTCAGACTTCTCAAGTTCAAGCCTCTCGCCTCAACTCCGGGAAGGAGGGTCATGCTTCTCACATCCAAAAATGGAGGTTCAAGCCTCTCGCCTCAACGCAAGCAGGGGAGGAGGGTCAGGCTTCTCTCATTTAAACATGGAGGAGGTTCAAGCCTCTCACCTCAAAGCAAGCAGGGGAGGAGGGTCAGGCGTCTCACATCCAAACATGGAGGAGGTTCAAGCCTCTCGCCTCAAAGCAAGCAGGGGAAGAGGGTCAGGTTTCTCGCCAACAAAGAGGAAGGCGTGTGAAACCAGTCTCCTCAAAGCTCGGCTAGACAATCTTGGCCTATCATCGCCTCTCAAAGCCCAGGAGTCGACGGTCAAGCACCTGTCGCAAGCTGTGGAGGAGGTTCAGACTTCTCAAGTTCAAGTCTCTCGCCTCAACTCCGGGAAGGAGGGTCATGCTTCTCACATCCAAAAATGGAGGTTCAAGCCTCTCGCCTCAACGCAAGCAGGGGAGGAGGGTCAGGCTTCTCGCATTTAAACATGGTGGAGGTTCAAGCCTCTCGTCTCAAAGCAAGCAGGGGAAGAGGGTCAGGCTTCTCATATCCAAACATGGAGGAGGTTCAAGCCTCTCGCCTCAAAGCAAGCAGGGGAGGAGGGTCTGGCTTCTCACATCCAAACATGGAGGAGGTTGAAGCCTCTCACCTCCACAAGCAGGGGAGGAGGGTCAGGCTTCTCTCATTTAAACATGGAGGAGGTTCAAGCCTCTCACCTCAAAGCAAGCAGGGGAGGATTGTCAGGCGTCTCACATCCAAACAAGGAGGAGGTTCAAGCCTCTCGCCTCAAAGCAAGCAGGGGAGGAGGGTCTGGCTTCTTACATCCAAACATGGAGGAGGTTCAAGCCTCTCACCTCAACACAAGCAGGGGAGGAGGGTCAGGCTTTTCACCTCCAAAAAGGAGGGTGGGTTAAGCCACTCGCCTCCAAACAGGATAGGTGGATCAGGCAACTTGGCTTCAGCCTTGAAGACTGAGAAACAAAACTGATTATTATTTAGTATTTTGATTTATCTTTTACAGTTCCTAATTTTAATCCCTAGAATCACGCAGAGTCCTCCTTCAGCACGCAGGAGAAAAATAAAAATCCCTGTGGGGGATTCACTGAGATTCCATGGCTTGAAGGATCGCCCATCCCTCTGAGCATTAAGAGATAAAGGCAGAAGCCATTAACCCTTTCGCTGCTGAGGCATTTCACGCCTGTGTGCTGAGCTCATTTTTACTAGTTTCACTCATCATGTTTAAATGCGTTTTGAAGCCAAGTTTTATTATATGACCCACACATAATATATATCGTTCCTTCCGGCAGACTCGGCAGATTCATAATACAGTGTATATCATTATTATATGTATACGTTATGTCCTGTCTGTATATTATAACAAAAAATGCACTAAAATTAGAATTTTCAATAATTTACAACGTGTAGCAGGCTGTACCCTTCCAAACGGTGCCTGACTTTCACCGCTGTCCCGCACAGAACTGAAGGGAGAGAGGTCCAAAGGACCTTGCCCCTCTCTTTCAGGCAACTTCCCTGCACGCAATACATATAATTAATGTTTCTGCTCGTAGAGCTTACAATCTAATACACAAATACAATACAGAGAAATAATATTTCTGCTCGCAGAGCTTACAATCTAATATTATTATTATTATTATTATTATTATTAATTTATAAAGCGCCAGCATATTCCGCAGCGCTGTACAATAAGCACAGTACAGACAGGGTTACAATACATTGAACAACATTTGACAAACAGTACAGGAGGAGATGAGGGCCCTATTCCCGTAGGAACTCACAATCTAGGAGGGTTGGGGTTGGAAACAGGAGGAGAGGACTGTAAGGTGAGAGTGATTGATGGTTGCGTCAGTGAGTTGGGTGGTAGGCTTCCCTAAATAGCAATGTTTTCAGGGAGCGTTTGAAGGAAGAGAAGTTAGGGGAAAGTCTGACAGCACGAGGGAGAGCGTTCCAGAGAGTGGGGGCTGCGCGTGAGAAATACTGCAGTCTATCATGGGAAGAGGTGATGCGGGGAGAAGCTAGGCGCAGGTCACTGTTTGACCTTAGGGAGCGGGCTGGGGTGTATTTGGTGATTATTGAGGACAGGTAGTGGGGCGCTGAGTTAGTGAGGGTTTTGTAGGTAAGGATAAGGATTTTGAACTTAATTCTGCAGTGGATGGGGAGCCAGTGAAGGGACTCGCAGAGGGGAGCGGCAGAGACAGAGCGGCGGGTGAGGTGAATTAGCCTGGCGGAGGCGTTCAGGATGGATTGTAGGGGGAGAGGCGGACAGAGGGAGGCCAGATAAGAGATTATTGCAATAGTCGAGTCGGGAGATTACCAGGGCGTGTACGAGTTGTTTTGTGGTGACAGCGGTAAGAAATGGCCGAATTCTGGAAATATTACGCAGTTGGTATCGGCAGGAGGAGGAAAGAGACTTGATGTGGGGGATGAAGGAAAGAGCAGAGTCCAGTGTAACTCCAAGACAGCGAACTTGGTTTGATGGGGAGATGGTGATACCATCCACCGTGATAGAGAAGTCAGGAGGTGGGGAGGCATTAGAGGGAGGAATAAGTAGGAGCTCAGTCTTTGACATGTTGATCTTTAGGTGGTGGGAGGCCATCCAGGAGGAGATGCTAATACAAAGGATACAATACACACACATTGCCTAAAAGCGGGGGAGGAAGGTCAGGCTTCTCAAATTCAAGCCTCTCCTCTCAACTTTGGGAAGGAGGGTCAGGCTTCACCTCTCCAAACATGGAGGAGGTTCAAGCCTCTCGCCTCAAAGCAAGCAGGGGAAGAGGGTCAGGTTTCTCGCCAACAAAGAGGAAGGCGTGTGAAACCAGTCTCCTCAAAGCTCGGCTAGACAATCTTGGCCTATCATCGCCTCTCAAAGCCCAGGAGTCGACGGTCAAGCACCAGTCGCAAGCTGTGGAGGAGGTTCAGACTTCTCAAGTTCAAGCCTCTCGCCTCAACTCCGGGAAGGAGGGTCATGCTTCTCACATCCAAAAATGGAGGTTCAAGCCTCTCGCCTCAACGCAAGCAGGGGAGGAGGGTCAGGCTTCTCTCATTTAAACATGGAGGAGGTTCAAGCCTCTCACCTCAAAGCAAGCAGGGGAGGAGGGTCAGGCGTCTCACATCCAAACATGGAGGAGGTTCAAGCCTCTCGTCTCAAAGCAAGCAGGGGAAGAGGGTCAGGTTTCTCGCCATCAAAGAGGAAGGCGTGTGAAACCAGTCTCCTCAAAGCTCGGCTAGACAATCTTGGCCTATCATCGCCTCTCAAAGCCCAGGAGTCGACGGTCAAGCACCAGTCGCAAGCTGTGGAGGAGGTTCAGACTTCTCAAGTTCAAGCCTCTCGCCTCAACTCCGGGAAGGAGGGTCATGCTTCTCACATCCAAAAATGGAGGTTCAAGCCTCTCGCCTCAACGCAAGCAGGGGAGGAGGGTCAGGCTTCTCTCATTTAAACATGGAGGAGGTTCAAGCCTCTCACCTCAAAGCAAGCAGGGGAGGAGGGTCAGGCGTCTCACATCCAAACATGGAGGAGGTTCAAGCCTCCCGCCTCAAAGCAAGCAGGGGAAGAGGGTCAGGTTTCTCGCCAACAAAGAGGAAGGCGTGTGAAATCAGTCTCCTCAAAGCTTGGCTAGACAATCTTGGCCTATCATCGCCTCTCAAAGCCCAGGAGTCGACGGTCAAGTACCAGTCGCAAGCTGTGGAGGAGGTTCAGACTTCTCAAGTTCAAGTCTCTCGCCTCAACTCCGGGAAGGAGGGTCATGCCTCTCACATCCAAAAATGGAGGTTCAAGCCTCTCGCCTCAACGCAAGCAGGGGAGGAGGGTCAGGCTTCTCGCATTTAAACATGGTGGAGGTTCAAGCCTCTCACCTCAAAGCAAGCAGGGGAGGAGGGTCAGGCGTCTCACATCCAAACATGGAGGAGGTTGAAGCCTCTTGCTTCAACACAAGAAGGGGAGGAGGGTCAGGCTTCTCGCCAACAAAGAGGAAGGCGTGTGAAACCAGTCTCCTGAAAGCTCGGCTAGGCAATCTTGGCCTATCATCGCCTCTCAAAGCCCAGGAGTCGACGGTCAAGCACCAGACGCAAGCTGTGGAGGAGGTTCAGACTTCTCAAGTTCAAGCCTCTCGCCTCAACTCCTGGAAGGAGGGTCATGCTTCTCACATCCAAAAATGGAGGTTCAAGCCTCTCGCCTCAACACAAGCAGGGGAGGAGGGTCAGGCTTCTCTCACTTAAACATGGAGGAGGGTCAAGCCTCTCACTTCAAAGCAAGCAGGGGAGGAGGGTCAGGCGTCTCACATCCAAACATGGAGGAGGTTCAAGCCTCTCACCTCAAAGCAGGCAGGGGAGGAGGGTCAGGCGTCTCACATCCAAACATGGAGGAGGTTCAAGCCTCTCGCCTCAAAGCAAGCAGGGGAGAGGGTCAGGCGTCTCACATCCAAACATGGAGGAGGTTCAAGCCTCAAAGCAAGCAGGGGAAGAGGGTCAGGTTTCTCGCCAACAAAGAGGAAGACATGTGAAACCAGTCTCCTCAAAGCTTGGCTAGACAATCTTGGCCTATCATCGCCTCTCAAAGCCCAGGAGTCGACGGTCAAGTACCAGTCGCAAGCTGTGGAGGAGGTTCAGACTTCTCAAGTTCAAGTCTCTCGCCTCAACTCCGGGAAGGAGGGTCATGCTTCTCACATCCAAAAATGGAGGTTCAAGCCTCTCGCCTCAACGCAAGCAGGGGAGGAGGGTCAGGCTTCTCGCATTTAAACATGGTGGAGGTTCAAGACTCTCGTCTCAAAGCAAGCAGGGGAGGAGGGTCAGGCTTCTCACATCCAAACATGGAGGAGGTTCAAGCCTCTCGCCTCAAAGCAAGCAGGGGAAGAGGGTCAGGTTTCTTGCCAACAAAGAGGAAGGCATGTGAAACCAGTCTCCTCAAAGCTCGGCTAGACAATCTTGGCCTATCATCGCCTCTCAAAGCCCAGGAGTCGACGGTCAAGCACCAGTAGCAAGCTGTGGAGGAGGTTCAGACTTCTCAAGGTCAAGCCTCTCGCCTCAACACAAGCAGGGGAGGAGGGTCAGGCTTTTCACCTCCAAAAAGGAGGGTGGGTTAAGCCACTCGCCTCCAAACAGGATAGGTGGATCAGGCAACTTGGCTTCAGCCTTGAAGACTGAGAAACAAAACTGATTATTATTTAGTATTTTGATTTATCTTTTACAGTTCCTAATTTTAATCCCTAGAATCACGCAGAGTCCTCCTTCAGCACGCAGGAGAAAAATAAAAATCCCTGTGGGGGATTCACTGAGATTCCATGGCTTGAAGGATCGCCCATCCCTCTGAGCATTAAGAGATAAAGGCAGAAGCCATTAACCCTTTCGCTGCTGAGGCATTTCACGCCTGTGTGCTGAGCTCATTTTTACTAGTTTCACTCATCATGTTTAAATGCGTTTTGAAGCCAAGTTTTATTATATGACCCACACATATTATATATCGTTCCTTCCGGCAGACTCGGCAGATTCATAATACAGTGTATATCATTATTATATGTATACGTTATGTCCGGTCTGTATATTATAACAAAAAATGCACTAAAATTAGAATTTTCAATAATTTACAACGTGTAGCAGGCTGTACCCTTCCAAACGGTGCCTGACTTTCACCGCTGTCCCGCACAGAACTGAAGGGAGAGAGGTCCAAAGGACCTTGCCCCTCTCTTTCAGGCAACTTCCCTGCACGCAATACATATAATTAATGTTTCTGCTCGTAGAGCTTACAATCTAATACACAAATACAATACAGAGAAATAATATTTCTGCTCGCAGAGCTTACAATCTAATACAAAGGATACAATACACACACATTGCCTAAAAGCGGGGGAGGAAGGTCAGGCTTCTCAAATTCAAGCCTCTCCTCTCAACTTTGGGAAGGAGGGTCAGGCTTCACCTCTCCAAACATGGAGGAGGTTCAAGCCTCTCGCCTCAAAGCAAGCAGGGGAAGAGGGTCAGGTTTCTCGCCAACAAAGAGGAAGGCGTGTGAAACCAGTCTCCTCAAAGCTCGGCTAGACAATCTTGGCCTATCATCGCCTCTCAAAGCCCAGGAGTCGACGGTCAAGCACCAGTCGCAAGCTGTGGAGGAGTTTCAGACTTCTCAAGTTCAAGCCTCTCGCCTCAACTCCGGGAAGGAGGGTCATGCTTCTCACATCCAAAAATGGAGGTTCAAGCCTCTTGCCTCAACGCAAGCAGGGGAGGAGGGTCAGGCGTCTCACATCCAAACATGGAGGAGGTTCAAGCCTCTCGCCTCAAAGCAAGCAGGGGAAGAGGGTCAGGTTTCTCGCCAACAAAGAGGAAGGCGTGTGAAACCAGTCTCCTCAAAGCTCGGCTAGACAATCTTGGCCTATCATCGCCTCTCAAAGCCCAGGAGTCGACGGTCAAGCACCAGTCGCAAGCTGTGGAGGAGGTTCAGACTTCTCAAGTTCAAGCCTCTCGCCTCAACTCCGGGAAGGAGGGTCATGCTTCTCATATCCAAAAATGGAGGTTCAAGCTTCTCGCCTCAACACAAGCAGGGGAGGAGGGTCAGGCTTCTCTCATTTAAACATGGAGGAGGTTCAAGCCTCTCACCTCAAAGCAAGCAGGGGAGGAGGGTCAGGCGTCTCACATCCAAACATGGAGGAGGTTCAAGCCTCTCGTCTCAAAGCAAGCAGGGGAAGAGGGTCAGGTTTCTCGCCAACAAAGAGGAAGGCGTGTGAAACCAGACTCCTCAAAGCTCGGCTAGACAATCTTGGCCTATCATCGCCTCTCAAAGCCCAGGAGTCGACGGTCAAGCACCAGTCGCAAGCTGTGGAGGAGGTTCAGACTTCTCAAGTTCAAGTCTCTCGCCTCAACTCCGGGAAAGAGGGTCATGCTTCTCACATCTAAAAATGGAGGTTCAAGCCTCTTGCCTCAACGCAAGCAGGGGAGGAGGGTCAGGCGTCTCACATCCAAACATGGAGGAGGTTCAAGCCTCTCGCCTCAAAGCAAGCAGGGGAGGAGGGTCAGGCTCCTCGCATTTAAACATGGTGGAGGTTCAAGCCTCTCGTCTCAAAGCAAGCAGGGGAGGAGGGTCAGGCTTCTCACATCCAAACATGGAGGAGGTTGAAGCCTCTTGCTTCAACACAAGAAGGGGAGGAGGGTCAGGTTTCTCGCCAACAAAGAGGAAGGCGTGTGAAACCAGTCTCCTCAAAGCTCGGCTAGGCAATCTTGGCCTATCATTGCCTCTCAAAGCCCTGGAGTCGACGGTGAAGCACCAGTCGCAAGCTGTGGAGGAGGTTCAGACTTCTCAAGTTCAAGCCTCTCGCCTCAACTCCGGGAAGGAGGGCCATGCTTCTCACATCCAAAAAGGGAGGTTCAAGCCTCTCGCCTCAACGCAAGCAGGGGAGGAGGGTCAGGCTTCTCGCATTTAAACACGGAGGAGGTTCAAGCCTCTCGCCTCAAAGCAAGCAGGGGAGGAGGGTCTGGCTTCTCACATCCAAACATGGAGGAGGTTGAAGCCTCTCACCTCAACACAAGCAGGGGAGGAGGGTCAGGCTTCTCTCATTTAAACATGGAGGAGGTTCAAGCCTCTCACCTCAAAGCAAGCAGGGGAGGAGTGTCAGGCGTCTCACATCCAAACATGGAGGAGGTTCAAGCCTCTCGCCTCAAAGCAAGCAGGGGAAGAGGGTCAGGTTTCTTGCCAACAAAGAGGAAGGCGTGTGAAACCAGTCTCCTCAAAGCTCGGCTAGACAATCTTGGCCTATCATCGCCTCTCAAAGCCCAGGAGTCGACGGTCAAGCACCAGTCGCAAGCTGTGGAGGAGGTTCAGACTTCTCAAGTTCAAGCCTCTCGCCTCAACTCCGGGAAGGAGGGTCATGCTTCTCACATCCAAAAATGGAGGTTCAAGCCTCTCGCCTCAACACAAGCAGGGGAGTAGGGTCAGGCTTCTCTCATTTAAACATGGAGGAGGTTCAAGCCTCTCACCTCAAAGCAAGCAGGGGAGGAGGGTCAGGCGTCTCACATCCAAACATGGAGGAGGTTCAAGCCTCTCGCCTCAAAGCAAGCAGGGGAGGAGGGTCAGGCTTCTCGCATTTAAACATGGAGGAGGTTCAAGCCTCTCGCCTCAAAGCAAGCAGGGGAGGAGGGTCTGGCTTCTCACATCCAAACATGGAGGAGGTTGAAGCC